>CM072530.1:8210000-9410000 GCA_036898165.1 Silybum marianum
ACAAGTATCAATAAAATGTGTGTGAAGTACTCATCAATATCAAAGTGCAAAGTTAAGAAATGAGAACACAAATAACGATACAAACAAATCCCCAAAACATTCAACGATCAAAATCGAAGCTCATATTCATATATCAAACTATAAAACTCGGATACTTAATTTTCTGAAATTGTTGATGCATAAAACGATTTGCTACAAAAACGCCATTAGTACTACGCCATTTGATCTCCGATGACATTACCTACTATTGGATGGATAGACTGCTATTCATATGGAAAAGTAAACACGGCCTTAAATATCTAGATTCCATTAACGAAATCAAATACCAATTGAAGATGGAATCTGCTTACCTTTGCATCGATCGAATGAATTGGGTGCCAAGGGGTGATTTAGGGGTACTGAGATAACAGATAAAACCCTAGAACCAGTCTTTCGGTGATTATATATACACAACCCAAGGCGGCGAGGCCCGGTGAAAATAAGTTTCATATAGGTACCTTGTACAATGTTGAAACAACACAAAGTTCCCCTATGTTTTTAATTTTATAAAAAAATGCGTGTAAATGGAATGTATGTATTAAAAGATGTATTTAAGGTTCTACTAATTTTTTTAAAGTGGATTTTATTGGGTTGGTGTTTTTGATGAATCTTGTTTTAATTTTGAAAAGTTAATCAAACGTGTCTTTATTTTTGCAATTTTTAACTAAGTTTGTTTTTTTTATATCATAAATAGCATCAGTTTTTTCTTCATTAGTGAAATCTTGTATCCCTCAGATGAAGGACATTTTTGTCTTTTTATCTTTTCATTTGATTTTTTGTTATCAATTTCCTTTTCTTTTCAAATGAAAGGTATAACAAACTCAAAATTCAAAATCCAATAATAAATCATAGTGCCTTCTTCTTCATTTCTATCTCAACCCAATTCAAAATCCTGTTCTCCGTCTTCATCTTCATCTTCATCTTTAACTCCAAATCCAAAAACCCAATTCCAAACCCTAGTATCCATATTTATCTCAATTTAAAATCCAAAAAAAATATATAATTCCAAACCCTAGGCACCCTCCCAACTTCAATGAAATGCTCGACAGTAAGCTCCTTCAACCGTTACTAGCCACCGTTGATCTCCACCATCCCAACCTCCTTTTCAAACTACTTTGATCGAATCCAATCTCTCCACCATGACAGAACCATCATTTCATTCATTCCTATCCTTACAGCACCATGACCAGCTCTCTATCTCAGTTTCTCTGCCTCTTTGACACCAACAATAATACCCCCCCCCCAAGATTTGCAAATATCAATATTCTCCAAAATCATAAGTTTTACTTCAAAATATAATGATTGCTTACAAATATAAAGGACGATAACATAAATATCAAAATTCTACAACTTCCTCTCTAATTCTAAACAAAAATATATATTATAGTCGGGGTTGCTATAATGGATCAAAGTTGCTATTTTAAAAAACGAATATGGCCTCAGAATGCCATCCCTTCGAGATCTTCTAAATAGTTGCCCAACACTCAGATTTCTTTAGAAACGCCACTACAAGGACTTGATATACATATCTACAAGAAAAAGTGTTCAACTTAAAACCTCGTAAATTCAAGTAGCTTATATTGCAAGTAAAGGTAAAATAATGATACTTAGGTAACAATTATCCTTATTAGACATATGTTTCAACATAAAAATATAACTTTCCTCGAAAACACCAATAACATGGTAATTAAAATAACTTAAAACATCTTAGGATGACAAGGGAAGTATGTTTCCAATGATGTGGCAAGACACCCAAAAGTAAGTCACATATCAATGTTTTCGAGTTTAACTTCAAGTTCAATGGTCTATATGTATGACTTATTCGAGTTCACACCACAATACCTCGACTTGACTTAGTGTCTACTTGTTCACTATATGAGATACACCCCCCAAGAGTCAACCAGGTGCATGGCTCCAACGAGTTCCCACCACGATGCACTAAACACTTCTTACTTGACCGGTCCATTAAGCAATCATCCCTCATGCACAAGGGTTAAAGCAGTAAAATCACACTCTTGGCAAATTACAACATAAAAGAACAAAAGTTCCCAATAACATTAAAATTCCAAGTGATTGTACAACATATGTGATCAGTGTTCAAATAAAACAATAAAACAATCAAAGTTGGGCAAACATCCAAAACTCCATTTCCATTAAGCAATCACCAATCGATTTTAGGGGTTTGTTTGTAATTCATTTAGGGTTTATTGGTGTGATTTAGAATTAGGTTTAGATCCATAAGAATAAAATTGGTCTAATATGTGAAGGTTCAAAAGTCACAACAATTGTATCTCATGTTTACTACCTCTTAACCAATCATTGTGTTAATGCATATTTGGGGAAGGTTGCAAAGATTTAAAAGTTAATGTTTTTCAACATTTTAACGTGGTCAAACGTTTATAAAGCGAAAGAAATTGTATAACCGTATAAATAGTAGAATACAAAATATCACAATACAAGATTTATAATCAACCAATTACGATAAAAATGTAAAGAGATAAGAAAGAGATGCGTTACAAAAGATTTACGCGGTTCACCCCAAACTTAGGGGTTAGTCCACACTGAGACGCTTATCGAGATAGTTTACTATTGTTGTTCTTTATGGTAGAATAAAATCATAGAAATCAATCTTATAACAAAGATATGAAACACTCAATTATAAGAACGGACAATATTCAAATCTTTCACAAAGGGAGAATAATTCAAATATATTATAGGGAAACAAAACTAAAACTTCATAACATGTAAACACTCTAACCTGAGACAACATTTTACCACTCTAGAAAAAGATGAACAACTCTAATACAAATATATAATGAGTAAGAAGTAGAAAGTGTTTACCTTACAGTCTCACACCATTTACAATATAATAAAATCAAGTAAAACTTTGAGTGGTATGATAAATCTCTTTTAAAAAATATTGAAATCAAAGTATGAATATAGAGAGAAGTAATAAACTTTTAACTCTTTTAAGAATATATTAGAAAAGAGAGAAGACACTTAAATTTATGACGTAATTAGAAGAATTTTTATTCAAATATTTAGGTTTTTAAACATTTTATAAACGATTTAAAATGGTTATTGTTTATCATATTGTAAAAAATCTTTTTGGCAGTTCTTTTAATTTTTAAAAAAATAATTGATAACGAACTGTATTATAGATTTAATAAATACCACTTGAGACTATATAGAGTTCATTTGTTGAAACAAAATCTCGAATAAGTAGTTGGCGCGTTTCCAGTGAAATATTTTTCAAGGTCGGCTCGATGCACACTTTAAGACATATGACAAGAGTTATGAGATATCGACTTTATTGGACGCAGGGGCGGATCTACCCCTATGAAGGTGGGGGAAGGGACCCCATTCAAATGGTTAGAAAAAAAATTATATAGGCTAAAAAAGATATAAAAAAATACAGTATTTATCCTTAGTGTCCCCCAGTAAAAAAATTCAAGGGACCCCATTTTGTCGGCGATTGTCAAAAACACTACCAGCCTTTAGTCTGCCTTAATTGGAACCCCACTAAGTAAAAATCCTGGATCCGTCACTAATTGGATAGACATAATTCTCAAGACAAATATCCATGCCTCCATGGTGAACAAATTGGATTTAAGCAACCACCACCAATGTTACAATTCATACTTAAAGCACGAAATATATTAAATTATATATATGCTCATTAAGTAGAGACATTTGTTTAAATATTCGAGTTGTTTATAATTATCAAAAGAGAATACTAAAATACGACACATATACACCGCACGCATTTTTTTAAAATTAAGTTGTTATTCATATTCAAATATGTCAAATTCATCTTTTTTTTTTATCAATTAGATTCGAATTTATTTGATATTCTATTAAAAATAATTAATCAATATTTTATTGCTTGCTTGCCCTTTGCTGAATATTCTTATTGCTTCCTTACCCCTTTGATCTACGAGGGTAATATAAAATAGGACAACTTTCACATAATATTTTGGCCGAACCACTTGAATTTATTTAAATATAATCCAGACGAACCAAATGGATTCTATAGATAGTAGAATCTACATATAATAATAATTAAAAGATTTTGATTCAAATATTATCTATACTTGTTATTTAATAAATTACTAAAAATGCATTAATAAACCGACAAAGCTAACTTTACTGTCCACATAGATTTTTGAAATATATATATATATATATATCTATACTATATTATAAAGCATTTGACAAAAACTCTTAAAAACATATTATTATGCAATAGGTACAATTGATTAAAGCATAATTACTTAAAATTTAAGAATATAAGTTATACATACATTGGTACAACTTATTAGAGCTTAATGTTTGAATTCATGTAACTAACTATATAGATAAACATTTAATTTTGAATATAAAAAATATAACATGTAATAAGAATAATCATTCAACTCTAACAAAATGTTTAATTATTATATTTATAAAAAATTATATTATTAAACCAAAATATATCATTTCATTATTAAAGCTAGATTATAATTAAAAAAAACGGAATTAAAGAAAGTACAAAAAAAATAAAATCGTATTATAACATCGATAGAGACAAAAAGATAAAATAAAACATTAAAATTAAGATGGATCTCGCTGCATTGCGCGAGTACCCTTCTAGTCTATTACTATATTATAAAGCGTGTAAAACAGTTTTTCAGTTATTGTTTAGAAAGTTTAAGACTAACAACTTATTATGCCTTATGTACAACTCTTACAGCTTTCACTTTGCACGTCCAATTCAACCGGTTTCTCCACCTTCGTCAAAACCGACTACTTTTTCACCCCCCTCTCCTACAACCCATCGAACCCTCTACACCCACCATGAAATCCACCAAGCCGCTGAAATCTCTATCTCTAATCTCCTGAAATGTGTGGACGATACTCAAATGGTGAATCGCCTTCAGGTACCATATCTTCTTCTTAGGTTTTTTCTTTCTTTTTAAATCAGTGGTAAGAGTTCGATCAAGACGGAAGAATCGAAGCCGATTTTTGTTAGTATCTTGGATTAACGTTAGTGTCTTTCTCATTTCAATCACGTCCTTGCACTAATCTTTTCTTTCATCTCTTTATTCCTTCTGTTAATGGGGGTTAGGGTTTCATCCAGGGCGTGAAAAGGAGTGTTTTAAGGCTGTAACAGGGCTTCAAATTCTATTTTCTTGTTTGAGAAACCTTCCCCTACAATTCTCTAGCTTAATCCATTGTCAACTTTGTTCAATCGATTGATATGGAATTAAGGATACGAAAGTTACAAGGTGTAACCATGGCTTTTCAAGTTCTTTTTTATAACATCGATTTCTTTTTTCCAGTAGTTAAAATTATACTTGCTTTCAAGGTTTTAGATTCTATCATAATTTCTTTTTCAGGTTTTGATTTTTGTTTCTTAGCATGTGATGAAGTTGGGCGATTCAATCTCATTGTGAAGTCCTTGGTTTTGAAATTTGATTTCTTATTCAAAATGTAATGAAATCCTCAAATCCTTCTCACTTTTCTTGTAGAATTATGTGTTTGCTGTTTTAAATTTTAAAAGTCCCTAATTTAGGGTTCTTTTTTGCAGAAGAAGAAGCAACCATCTGTTCTACCAAAAGAAGTTCTGGAACGAGAAGAGATAGAAGAGCCCTAGCAAAAGAAGTTTCGAGGTGATCCAAATTAGTAGATGTATTTGTATGGTTGCATAGGGATGGTATGCTCTTTGTTCCATTTTACTTAGATGCATATAAATCCTTCTTTCAATTGGGTCTTTCTTTTCTTTATTCATCTTCATTTCAATTTTACTCTTTGTATATACCCAAGTTTAAATTTATGTCTTCAATATTACCTGATCATCTATACGGCTTTTTGGCTAGATATTTTTTAGATTCGTAGTGTTTAAGCTTTCAAATTCTTTGAAAAATATGATCAAGAAATGTTCTCCACTTCACCATGGTTTGTCGTGTCTTTTAATTATCATACTTTTACTTAAACATATGCAGTCAGGGAGCCTAACTGACCCTTGTATCGAAGAAGGTGATAGTCCAACAAGCTGAGGGAGCCTGCAGGTACTCAATTTCATTCGCTTTCTATTAATGATCAGAAATCGCTCTTTCCTCTTGCTGGTCAGCAGATGGTTCACCTATTCCTGATTGCAATCTGGTATTCATGACTCCATTGCCTATACATGTTATCGAAAGTGATTATTTTTGTTTCATTTTTTAATTACTTGTGACTCTAATCGGATATGTGATTATTGTTGGTGGTGCACCAAGTGTTTGATAAAAAGACTCTTAGAATTTGATTCTTCTTGTTATGGAATTGATGTTTGGTTTTTGCATAAATTTCAGGTGAATAGGTAGATAAGCATGGTAAATGGTGGTGGAAGTGTGGGATTAATAGTTATGAAGCTAAAAGTTCGGAATGGAGTCGCCATGTTCTTGGGTAATCGTCTTTATTACTAGAGTGGTGATTTTTTTTACCAGCAATTTTTTTGGGCCAAACTTGTATTCAAATTGTAGTTTAATGCAACTCACTTAATATATTTCTTATTCAAACACAAGTTTAAATTTGTTGATTATTAATGATTGGGCTTTACCACAGAGGGCTTTGATGACAGAGCTTGGCATCCCTTACAAAGTTGTCACTAATGCCGAATTTGAGGTATTTATGGGCTATCTACCTGATAGTTGATTCTACTTGTTTAATATACAAGGCTACCTTCAAGATTAAAACTTGTGAACCTCTTTGCTTCATGCTTTTTCAGCTTAAAACTTCAGATACTGGTTCTCTATTTTCATGAAGCAATCCTTCTTCTTTCTCTATTTTCAGGAGTTGAAGGATAAATTGACCCAAGTTGCACGCTCAATCAGCCAACCTCTACCCACTTGTATGTTATAAATGCATCAGCAATTTACCATCAACGAGCTAAGTCCTTTATTTTGTTATTCGAGTGTTCTAAGTTTATTTATTCTCCTTGTGTTTTTTTTTCCTAATGCAGCTGATGGAACATATTACAAGGTAAATGGCCCTAATCAAATCCCCCCCATTTTTGTCATTATGATTTTCCTTTTCCTTTAGTTTATACGGCCCTTTGCACATTTTTAAGAGGACCATACAGAAATAACTGAACTTCTATTTTTGATTTTGGTGCACAAAAGACAAGTTCTGAAACCATGAAGGATGCTTCATTGAGTTGTACATAAACTAGACGGGATAAGTAAACCCCGTTGAATCGTTTACCATAAAGATTTACACAAAATCAACTATTAACTCTTCATTCAAATTTTGTCTTTGTTATCTCAAAGTGTAACAGTAATCAATCCTTAACCTTCAGTTATTTTGTCTCTTTACATATAATTTATATGGTTGCAGCCATGGCAGGTTTGGGTGTCATCGGTTCTCAGGTTGATGCTCTTCAATTTGAGTCCAAAATGAAAGATTTGCAAGTTTTATGTTCACGATTATTGTAACTGTCATGAATTGCATATACTTGATTTGCATTGGGTGCAAATCTTCTGCCTTAGAGAAGCGTATATAGTGCACAAGCTAATTGAAACTAATGTGTATTTTATGCCGATTTTCATCTTATTGGCAAGATTTTTTCATTTCTTATGACATGGTTTGTGATAGTTTTGATATAAGCTTACAGGTTTTTGATAGTTTTGAGTTGTTTTATTTTTCTGTTTTAATTTAACCTTCTTTTATTGTCTATTTATCCTGTGAATGGTTTTTTCCTACTTGGATTATCTTATTGTCCTTCGTTTGTGGTCGTTCCAGGCTTTTGGGAATCAAGTGCAAGATGTTCGCTAAGAAACAATATGCAGAAAAGGCCCAAATGAAGTTTGTGTTTATTTTATTTTCATGCAATAATAAGGTGAAGATATTAATGTGGCCAAAAGTCTATTGAACATGTGGACCAATCTTGATACATGGTGGATAGGTTAATGCAGTGACCTTGTATTTCAGCAAAGGTATTTTTTTCTAGGTTAATGCAATCCAACACCTAAAACTCTGGTGACTGGTCTCATCACGACAATGGATCTTGAGCACAAGGTCATATGTAGTATATATTTGAGTTTTTTATGGTTTCTATATCTAATTTTGATGCTCTTGAATTGAATATCACCATTAGTCAGGTGCGTTATGTCTTTAGTTTTGCTTTCAACTATTTATAAAGTTATGTTTTATTTGTGTGAAATAATTACTTGAATGACATGTGCTTTTGGTGCCGTTTACCCAGATGCTTACCCGGAAAAAGTCAACACTCCCACTGAACTTACCGGGAGCGACATCATATGCGACAATTTATCCGTCGAATACTAACCGGGTAAGAGTAGTCACTGCACCATCACTTATAATTGGGTAAGATTTCCAGTCTTTGCATGTTCATCTGCTAAGGTACAGTTACCCGATAAACGTTTACCGTGTAAAAATATAAAGTAAACGACCCCTCAGAAGCTTGCCTATTGTATAGCAATTCTCTTTGTGCTTGTTGATTTCCTTTTCTTTAATTTCTTTTAAGCAAGTTCAAATTAAAGGTATATAAAGTGCAGTGGGATCTGTTATGGTTCTCGCTAGACAAATTTTTGATATTATCAAATTAAGGTTGAAGATAAGAAAGAATAAGCAGGTCCTAAAGGCTGCTGAAATTTGGGGTTTAAAGGTTGTCAGTAAGGAGTTCAGTCCTGAATTCATCTTTCAAGATTCATAACGGATTGGATCATTTTAGTATGTAATCTGGTGGTTATTGGGGTGACCTGCTGGTGGTACAAGACTTTGACAAGAAAATTTGATTAGAATAGTTGGAGTCCATTTATGAGAGAACTGATAGAGATTGAATTATCTGCGCATTTGAGAATCCATGGGGTGGGTTTTATTTGGGGGGGCTTTGGGATACACTTGGCCCAGCTCTGTATACAGGTATTGTTGGTTGTCTGTATTAAGCTGTCGATAACTGATATGGCTGTCTGGATGCATTAAGCTGATGGAACTAGGTACTGCTTTAAGCTGCTGCATTAAGCCGCTGTATGCAGTAAGCTGTTTCGATTCAGGGGCAGGGGAGGCATAGAGATGTCTTAAACTGGGACTGAGGGCTGGTTTGGTCAGCTGACGTTGCGAGCAGGCGCCATCAGGACTAATTTTACCTCTCGTAATGAGGATCCCATCCGTTTGTTTTTCTGTCCAGAGTGATATGTTTATACGGTCAGGAAGGGGTAATTTTTGTTGTAAAAATGGGGTGTCTGCTCTCACTGTGTTTAGGTTTGTCATATGGTATGATGGACGCTTGTATTGAGTTTGGTGCTTGATAAAATGGTATTGTCTGTTGCCGTTGAAAAAAAATCTAAATAGACAAATTAACTCATGAAAAAAGTTTAATTCATAGAGGCTTTAATGAACAAACAATAAAAACAACCCCTTACTGAGGGAGAAACAAAGAAACTGCTCAGGAAGAAACAATAAAACAATAAAACAACCCCTTATTGATCGAGGTAAGAAACAGGAAGAAACAAGGCTGATGCAAAGAAACTGCACAGGTTAAAAACAGCAGATGCAAAGGGTCGGGTTTATCAACTTCTGTATTGTGTCTGGTAGCTGTTAGTTGTGGGCAATTCCCTCTTTTTTGAAGAATTAGTTTAACCCTCGTGAACTATCTTCCTGAGGGAGGGTGTAGCCTTTAGTTTCTGTTAGTGGTAGATATTAGAAATTTGGTGCTGTCAAATGTTGGTGATGCTGTCAAAAGTTGGAGTAGCTATCAAAAATTAGTGTTGCTGTCAAAAATTGGTGCTGGCAAAAAAGGGTAAAAATTGATGTTGCTGTCAAAATTTGGTGCCGTCAAAAGAGGGTGGTGCTGTCAAAAAAAGTTGGTGATGTCAAAAGAGGGTGTTGCTGCCAAAATATGGTGCTGTCAAAAGTTGGGTTAAGTTTTTTGTACTTGTACAATCAAAAGTGGTCAAAGTTTGGTGTTCGCATAGGTTCTATCCAATTATCTGTTCATTCATGCCTTCTGTTGTCAATTGTTGGTTCATCACAGGAGGTTTTTTTTTTTGTAGTCTTTGTAATTTGTTGTAATCAAGGTTTGGTGGTAACTAAATCTTGCTTTTCAAAAAAAGAAAAACCCTTACTTGGTCGGCCATATTTATTGTTAGCACAAATTAGACGGTTTAATTTGCTAAGTTTTGATATTTTATTTGAATATAGTTCTTGTTTGATGAGCAAGAAAATAGTTATTTAAAGTGGCATAAAGAATGCACAATCCAAATGGTGCTCTATTATTAACTATTTAAATGCATTATATATATGGGTACACAACTTGACTATTAATCTTTGGCTAATCGATCATATTAACCACGATATCAATCAATTCACGCTTGATAACCATACAAAAACATAAAAAAAAGATGCTGAAATGAGGGTTTAAGTTTATGAATTAAAAACCCAGCTGCATTGCAGCGGGTGCCCAACTAGTATATATATAAAGAGTAATTTAAAGTTTGAAAGATGTTGAGTACTCAATCTATACTATCTTATAAAAAATTCGACAAAAACTCTTAAAAATTATTTTTATGCATAAAATATTGTTCATTGATACATATTACTTAAAATTCAAGGTACAAATAAATAGTGTGTAAATACAATTTATTAAAGTCTCATCTTTGAATTTGTGTAACTAAGTGCAAATAAATATAATCAAATACAAGATTAACATCTCGTTTTAAATGTAAAAAATCTAAAACGTAATTAGGATAACCATTAAGATCTAATGTAATACTTAATTATTATGTTTATAAAAAAATATTATCAAACGAAAAATAAATTACTTCGTTATTAAACCTAAAATAAATATAATAAATAAATTAACGAAAAAAATTATATAAAAAGAGAACATTTAAATAGTTAATGTGATATTAATATCCATACCCATTTTTTTCAAAATTTTATGATATCTTTAACTTTATATTTTAATAAAAAATAAAAAATATTATCGTTTTCTCAAAATTATAATGATAACATCAATAAAAACAAATAAAATAAAATAAAATATTAAAATCATGATGTATCTCGTAGCATTACGTAAATAGCTTTTTAATATTTATATAATAATAGAGGTGGAACTCTTGTCAACATAGATAATTTTTAGTTACGTGTACTTAAATAAATATTTTTAAATTGTAAATGTATTTTTAATTTAAATTCCTGAAATACATGAATAAATAATAGGACATTATATGTTAATTTATTTTACTTCACGTAAGCATTAATAAGACAACAGACTCTTCTCACTTTTTTTCTAAATTGGAAGAATAAGTTATGCTTCAAATATTTCAAAACATTATTGTGATAAATAAAAGGGTGAGGAATCATTCTAAACATAGTAAGTAGACGACTTTGATGGACATGTGTTTTTTTTATTTTAACTTTCTTGTTAAAAATATATTCTAAAAGTCACTTTCAAGTTTCAATTAAAACCTTCTATTTAAATAATAATTACATTTTACCATCTCTAAACAAACAATACTAAATTTGATACTAAAGGTCGTTTATCTGAACGTTAACTTGATAAATGTTGAGTTAATGTTCAAACTTGTTTTATCGGATAAGATTACAGTTTATTAAAACGGTATCGTACGAACAATTTATCCAATAAATATTTATCAGGTAATAATCGTCAGTCGTCACTCTCACTCGTCGAGTAAGACAATTCGTCCTTATCATCGCTCTTACTAAATAAAAATCTCGGTTTCTATTATGTTCATCCGATATGGTAAATGATCCTATAAGTGCCTACAAATAAACATTTAGTAAATGGTCCTTAAGTTATTTAAATGGAGAATCAAAGCTTACGTCGAATTTGATGAAACACTTTTATAAATTCACACCAAACTTTACATAAATTGGAATATACTAAAACGAATAGGTTAAATGCATGGAAAAACAATCTAATATTATAAATTTTCTTACTATATCCTTGTAATATCATTTTTCCTGTTACATCAATTACTTTTAAATTATTTTTTATCAGAGCATTGTACGTTAATGTAATAATTTGGAAGTGCATTATATGGGGACATCTCTCAGCCACACATCTTACATCTTAGTGCCCATATGAAATTGAATCGATTTTTTTGTCATTGATAACGTGAAAATAAATAAGATGTCAAAAGAAGAGTTCCCAAGTTATAAAATAGACGACAAAGATTTAAAAGAATCTTGTTTTATAGACTCACGACTCGTATAAGACCTAACTGTCAACAATTCAAATTCGACCATTTTATATTTTGTTTTTAAATTTTCCATAACATTCTTGTATTATCACAAGACATTGGAATCAAACATGCTATGAAATTATTCTTTTTTGACCTAAAAAATATTTTTAATAAGAGTTGTTTGTATTGATTAAAAGATTTTTTAAATAATTTTTATTTAAATCTGTAAGGATTTATATGTATTGTATATATACACGTAACAATTATTCTTTTCTTTATTCAACGGTTCTTGATCCAATGGTTTATCCCTCTTTATATGATTCCTTTTCTTAATTTCATTCCATTATGTGAAGATGTGATAATTTATGTTATGTTTTATAAATAACAGAATAAGTGTAAAATTGAAACAGTTTAACTAAAAACAAAACAAATCAATTAAAGTATACTAAAACGTGTTCTCGGGCTTTAGCCTAGCAGGTAAGAAGGTAAACATTTTTACATAATGAATAGAAAGTTAAGGTTTGATTCCAAAACCATCGATCTATCAAGCACAAAGCCTACTTTTCATGATAGATGTGACACTAGTACGAATGGGATGTTACATAGAGCCATACTCTTTTGAAAAAGTATAGTAAATTTTTTACATCTTGCTTTATTTAAAAGAACCAAATCATTATTTTAAAATTTTAATTAAATAAACGTTGGTAAATTAACCCAACTCGTTTTGATCTGGTGGACATCGAGAATACATTTGAACATTTTCAAATGTAGCGCAGGACTTATTTAGGGTTGAGTGGGCTTTCGTGCTACCGCTCACTCGATTATTGTAAAACGAAAAAGTTTAAGGATCTGAAAGGAGCATCTGTTTGATTTTAAAAAATGTTTTAAAATATTTAAAATCAAATTTATAACATATTGGTAATAAACATGGTTGAGATGGCTTAAATAGTTACATTATATTTTTGAATTAAAATATGTTGCATGCTTGATTCTTAAATTTACCATCTATTTAATTTTTCATCTTTTAAATTTCAACTCCAACTCCATGGGGATGCTTTTAAATTTTGGCTCCCATGGGCCCTACAATATCATTAATGAAAATATTAACAAAGATACAACTACACTTATAAAAGTCAAAACCTTAGAGCATCTCCAATGGTAAAAAAAATTATAATAGAATATGAAAAATGAAAATCTTTAAAAAAAATTGCATCCAACTCCAACAGCTATTCTATTTTAGCATTTCTAACTAAACTATATTAATAAAATATTCAATACATTTAATAAAATATTATTTCTCTCTCTTACATTTGTCATGACAATAATTTTCATTGGTTGCATATAATTAAATTATTATTTTTCTCTCTTCTATATGGTTTTAGAGCTTTCTCTATAATTAAATTATTATTTTTTTCATCTCTCTCATCAATTCTCTATTTTAACATATGAAATAGCATAGCTATTGGAGCAACATATATGCTAAAAGCACTCTTTTTTCTATTATACCATAGCTATTGGAGATGCTCTTAAAGCATCTTCAATAACATCTCTATAATAAATAAAATAGAGATTTTGAGCAATTTTTTGCTTTAACAACATCTCAGAAATAAAGAAAGCATGAAAAAGATTACAAAAATCTCCAAATTTGGAAACATCTCCAAAAATGATTACCATGAGTGAAAAAACGTTTTTTATTATGTATTACCGATAAGAAAAATTGAAATTAAATGTTTAGATAAGATAAATAATATTTTATTAGAAATATAGAATATTTTAATAATATAATGAATTTTGTAATCTCCAAAATAAAGATGTTGTTGGAGATGAATATAATATTTTTTAAAATTTTTTAATTTTGATTCCCTATTTAAAAAAAAAAGTATAGAAATGCTCTTTAAGTATTATTATAAAACCCAAAATCAAGTACAATTATAAACATAACCATCAATACACGAAGAAGACTTTTGGTTTATTTTTCTCCTATATTGATTTTTATTACTTTTCATTATGTCTTTTTCATTGCAAATTTTCGTCTTTTATATTTTAAAGGTTAAGGTGAATTCCATTAGAAAAATTGTATTTTATTCTCTAAATTGAAACAGCTAACTTTTTTCTTTCTTGATATAAGATTATGTGAGAAGTAGACTTAAGATGAGAAACGTAAGAAGAGATCTTCACATTTGATCACTTTTAATCTTATGCTCATCCATGAATTACACTCTAGAAACGAATTGATCTGGTACATCTCGGTGCACCTTATTAATGTTGACATTCAATTAGGATTGATGCAAGAATGAAGATCTCCTTTTGCACTTCTCACTATAACTTCACTTCTAACCGAAACCTTACCCTTTCTTTCCCATGTATTTTTCTCTAGGTCAAATCGTTGCTTTGTAGACGTGGGATCATGTGAGAAGTGAAATCAAGGTGAAAACACATAAGAAGAGACCTTGACCTTTGATTACTTTTAATCTCAAACCCATCAATGATTGCGTTTGATACATGAATTGATCCGGTGCATCTCATCCTAACGTACATGCAAGGATGGACATCCGCTTCTCACCATAGCTTCACTCCTCACCAGAACCTAACCCTTTGCTTTGTAAACCTTCAATCATACATATGCTCTGAAAAATTTGTAGGTTTTATCCCAAATTAAGTGCTTATAAAAATTACTTATTGATTTATTCTGATGTGGTACCGGTAATAAGTTGTTTTGAGTGTTTAGATTGAGAAAAAAAGAAACAACTTATATCGGTTCCACACCAGTGATAAGAAGTTTTTAATAAGTTAAACATTTCAGACTTATCAAAATCTCTTTATGACTTTTAACCCTTTTACATGTATAAGAAATCCCAAATACATTCTAAAAAACAATTTAATAACTTATTCATGTAATTTCGCAATAAGCTAATCCAAACACTTTCTATAAAAACAACAGAAATTATTTTAAATAAGAGCATCCCCAACATCATCTCTATAATTTTCTCAAAAATTGAGAATCAAAACTCAAAATCTCTAGAAAATATTACATTAAACTCCAACATCATCTCTATTTTGGATATTACAAAATTCATTTATTATTAAAATGTTCTATATTTATATTATTTATCTAATCTATACATTTAATTTTAATTTTTCTTATAGGTGGAACATAATAAAAAATAGTTTATCTTTTATGGTAATCATTTTTGGAGATATCTTTATTGGAGCAAAAAAATGCTTAAAATATTCAAAATCTCTATTTTCTTCATTTTAGGGAGAATATTGAGGATGCTCTTGTAATCCCAAACACCCCCACTCGAACACTCAAAAAGATTGATTTAAACAAACACCCGAATTGACATTTCATAAAATTTACTGTTCTTGATTCGTAATCGAAAGTTTTTGTAGGCCATAATGAGTTTTAAAAGTCAGATTTGAATTTGATCACTGTGTTTTTGTGTGGGCATGGTATAATTTAGAGTGATGATGGATGATGGCCTTTGGTGTCAACATATGGTCAAGAGTACATGTGTCCACACTCCACCCTGCATCCATTTTCACATCCATGAAGTTAACATCATCAACCAACAAAGAACAAGAGTTTTTGGAAAGAAAATAAAAAGGAAGATAGTGCCGCGGGTGGCTCCCAATTTCCCTTCCATTTTATCTTCACATCCCTCCATTCCCTTCTCATTCTCCACACGATCTTTCCCCCTTTTCTCTCTCTCTCTCTCTCTCTCTCTTTCCATCTTTCAAACAAACACCTTCATGTTGTTCATATAGTCCCTTCTTCTTCTATCTCTTACAACCTTTTTTTTCAATTCTATCATGTCTCTTCAGTCTGTAGCTCATGTTAATGGCTACTATCCAAAACCCACTTCTGTTTTTGCCACCAAAAGAGACTTTCTGTTTCTAGATTTTGTGGGTTTGGGCGTTAAACGAAGTAATCGGAGGTTATTGGGTACTGGTGTTAGTGTTAAGAGTGTTGGAAGTTTTTCCAAGAAAAGAAACTGGTCTTACTCGATCAAATCGGTTCTTGATTTTGATCGTGTTGACTCCCAACAATCGTCTGATGTTAAACAGAAGGTGTGATTTTGGATTCATTTGATTGTTTCATTTCATAATTTCAAATGTTATTCCCTTTTTGTGTTTGTAGTTCCGTGTTAATCAATTTTGAATTGGACGAATAAGATACCATTCTATGCAAGATAAATTGAATCTTATGGTTTTTCAAAAAATGAAAGAGTTGACTAGATTGAGCATCTGAAATATTGTTTATGAAATATAATAGTTGTTAGGAAAGAAAGTTTTTTCATAAACTTGCTTAAATATATACAAATATGGGTAGGCAACAAGTTTGTGAATTGTGAATAGTGAATAGTCCATTGGTAGTGAAAATTTGTATGAAGAAAAAGCTAGTTGAGAGCCATTAACATGTGTTGAAGCTAAGATATAATATTTGGCCTATCTTCTACCAGCTTGACTTTTATTCTGAAAAGTCAACACACACACACACACACCCATGTCTAAAAGAGTTTATAATCTTGACTCATACGAGTTTGAGTGATTAATCGGTTGGTAACTTAAACAGATTGGATGAAATTTTAATTATCCTTGTGAGCAATGGAAGAAAGACACTGATGATTTGACAAGAAAATACGTTTTAAGTAGCATTTGACAGTTACTGTTGATCAAATACTTACAGCACATGTTGCAAGTAATTTTCAAGCTTGTCTATGGTTTCTTTTTTCCTGTAAATATCCTAATCTCAAATGTGCTTTTCGTTTATAATGATTGTAACACTTGGGGTGAACACTAACTAAAATGTAAAATTTTGTCTGAAACAACTGCTGAACAGGATAGGTGGTAAAAAGGGGTTATGATATATAGTGCTAGATTATTGAAATCACCTTGTGGTTTAGTAGTTGAATTACTCGTATAAGTCATAACACTTGATGGGTTATCATCAACTTTTTTCCATTAAATTGAATAATGTGAACTTGGCCAAAAAGTTGATTATCAACAACCCTAACCGGCCCCACACGGAGCCCAGCTTAAAGGACGCCAATGTGAGGGGGCATTCTTTTGGATCACTGAGGCTAGCCGTGCGCCGGGGGGGGGTAGGGTTAGGATCGAACCTGGGACTTGTCTTGCATTTGGCTAAAGGAGCCCTACTCCTTTCCCAACTGAGCCACACGCCGAAGTCAATGTAGACCTAAGTTAGCAATGGTTATAATCTAGTGGTCTTTGGTCTAGTAGTATCTTTAAATCTCTACAATTAGGTTAGGTTGTGGGTTCGAGTCTCCTTGGAGATATTAGTGTATTAGGTTGTTGACCGTTTCAAGAAATTTTGCAAGCTTATGGACTATAGTGGATATGGACTTTTAAATGTAGCAAGCGTATGGACTAGAATTGTATTCCCACCTATTTGGGATTTTCTGGAAAACTTTCTTAGTGAAGTAAATGGCTTGGCTTTTGAAGCGTGATTAACATACTATTGTAATCTATGGGGAACAACGTGTAAGACGCAAATTGATCCTTTATATTAGTAAACATGCACTTGGAACAGTTAGAAGAGTATCCTCTATCTTCTCATAAGAAATACTAAGCCACTTAATGACAAATTCACAACTAAAAGTGAAGCCAAAGAAATAAATAGCAATTTTATGCTTGGAAACTAGAAGAGTTGCAATGAGATCTCATGGTGATACTAAGAATAATCCGAAATCTACATTATGTTATGGATAGAGTTGTACTCCTTTTTTATACAGATGTTTTTATATCTTGTGCACTTGAAATGATGTGTTCAATGTGTTATATAGGTTGCAAATTTGGAAGACATATTGGCGGAAAGAGGGGCATGTGGAGTTGGGTTTATTGCCAATTTAGACAACAAGGGTTCTCATCAAATAGTTGAGGATGCACTTACGGCTCTTGGCTGCATGGAACATCGGGGTGGTTGTGGGGCGGATAATGATTCTGGTGATGGTTCAGGGTTGATGACGTCAATTCCGTGGGAATTTTTTAATGATTGGGCTGAGAAACAAGGGATTGCTTCCTTTGATAAATTGCATACAGGGGTTGGAATGGTTTTCCTTCCCAAGGATGAAGAGCTTATGGAACAAGCCAAATCTGGTTAGTCATCATCTTTTTCTTATGAAGTAAATAGTTACATAGATTGGTAAAAGTATTTTATGTGATCTTCAGAACCCATTTAATTTGTAAGGAATTTGTGTGGTATGCATATGTGAATAACATGCACATGTGCATAGAAACCAGGAAACGTCTTCAGTTACTTGTATGCACACGTGCATACCACACAAATAAATGGGTTATTAGGGTGTTCCTCTGTTTTTCAATTTTTCGGGGGTTTCCCCTGAACCTCACTCATATATATATATATATATATATATAAAGAGATCCTCAATAGATAGCAAGAGGATGCTTTACCCAATTCAATGATTTTCTTTCACATGTAGCTACTATATGCCACTAATAATTTTCTTCAAATAAAAGAAGTTCCCTTTATGTTTTAAGATAGTTAGTTATCAAAGTCAAACTGCAAAACATAATTGAAGATTAGTGCAAAAGATGAAACTAGACAATGAGGGCAATAACTAAACACGGTACAGACAACCATACAAGAGAACTGCTAAACAAGATACCTCAAAACTTCATGATGGACCCAACTTTTTAAGTACAAAGCTGAACTGCAATCAATTAATGGTCTGAACATAACAGTTCTTGAAGAGATTGATAATGGATTCTTGCTCTGTCCCAAAGAAATGCAGACCCTTTTTCAATTAATTTTTTTGTTTGAAAAAAATAACCATAGAAGGGTATTATGGTCATAGCATATCTCCAAAACCTATTTATATTATTATGTGCCTTATAATGTGTTCCATAAAGCATTGGATGGAAAGCGAATGGTGTATGATTAGTAAGAGGAGAAGGCCGTGCCTTCCAATTTATCCATGGAGGGGTTCCTATATGTGTGTATTAAATTAGTAAAGACAATCCTAATCAATGGTTATACGGAAACATATGAATAAAAGAAAGGAAATATAAAATATAACTAAGGGGTCGTTTACCAAACACTAACCGGGTAAGCACTTACTGGGTCTCTTACCTTACCAGGTGAGCATGGGAAGGACCAATAATCTTCTCCGGTAAGTAAGGGTGGCCGAGAATCTTACTCGATAAATAAGTGAGGGTGGCCCTCTTGTGGATAAACGCTTACCCGGTAAGTGTTTGGTAAACAGCCTCTTACTCGGTAAGCACTTAACTGGTTAGCATTTGGTAAACGGCCCCTAAATCTTCAAAAGAGTTACCAACTTAACATAGAACGTAGACCTAATTAACCACTGTCTGTAAACATATAGATAAAGAACGAATATATAAAAAAAGGCTTCCTCATGATACTAAATCTTCTAAAGAGCTATATAACTCTTAAAAATATTAGAATCCTAAATCCACTATTAGGAGTTGAGGATACTTTAGTAAATGGCTCCTAAGTGTGTTGAATTGCTATATAACTCGGTAAAATGTGATTAGAACAACAAGTAACTCTTGTCTCAAGAATCCAGAATAATCAAGACTACTTAAAGTGTGTTGTGGTTTATTATTCACAACAGATAATATAAGTATATAATTGATTTCTTTTGGGATGTTTTTTGTAGTTATTGTTAATATCTTCAATCAAGAGGGTCTTGAGGTTCTTGCATGGAGGTCTGTTCCCATAAATACTTCTATAGTTGGTTACTACGCCAGAGAAACCATGCCGAACATACAACAAGTTTTCGTTAGAATCATTAAGGAAGACGACGCTGATGATATCGAGAGAGAATTATATATATGTCGTAAACTGATTGAAAAAGCAGCTAGTTCGGAAACTTGGGGAACTGAACTTTATTTCTGTTCATTATCAAATCAAACCATTGTCTATAAAGGAATGCTTCGTTCAGAGGTTCTTGGAAGATTTTACTATGATCTTCAGGACGATATTTATAAGTCCCCTTTTGCCATTTACCATCGGAGGTACAGTACAAATACGAGTCCTAGGTGGCCACTTGCTCAACCAATGAGGCTTTTGGGACACAATGGAGAGATTAATACTATTCAGGTTAGAATAATGCCTTTGGAATGTTCTTTATTCTGAGATGGTAATTTCTCTGCATTATTTTAATGGGATTTTTAAACTTTTTGTAGGGGAACTTAAACTGGATGCAATCTCGAGAAAACTCTATGCAGTCACCTGTTTGGCGTGGTCGTGAAAATGAAATTCGACCTTTTGGAAATTCCAAGGCCTCTGACTCTGCGAATCTTGACAGTGCTGCAGAAGTAAGGCACACCAGGCCACTGGTTTTAATGTTTATCCTATTAGATTGCCGCTGCTTCACACATATATATACATATTCTTCTAGGGTTAGATACAAAGGAAAATCGCAAAAAGTTGAAAAACCGAAGAAGACCCTGGTAACCATTCATCCGGACGGTATGCACATGTGCATAACATGCAAACGTGCATAAAAAATTAAAAACCAAGAAACAACTTCTATTACTTGTATTCACATGTGCATACCGTCCAGATGAATGGCTACCAGGGTGTTCCTCAGTTTTTGGGGTTTCCTCTGAACCTCCCTCTATTCTTCTATTTGTTTATTATTATTTTTTATATATGCTTCTAATTTTATTATTAATATCTGGTCAACTGATAAAACCTCTTTTTGTTGATTCTCCTAGTTGTTTATACGAAGTGGCCGTACTCCTGAGGAAGCTATGATGATTCTTGTCCCTGAGGCATACAAGAATCATCCAACCTTGTCAATCAAATATCCCGAGGTATGGATGTTGAAAATGTAGTTTGAATAAATCGGAAATCATCAACTTGATATTACCTTTTTTGTTCTTGCAATCATATGCAGTAGTACGCTTTAAACTTTTGAATGTTAGGATGACATCTGTCATCTTTGAGAATTTACATTCTGAACAAGAATGCTAAGAAAATTATTATGTCAGAACGAGCTTATCAAAACATTTGCTAAATATTCGTGGGGGATGATACTAATTTCTCTCTCTTTAGGTGATTGATTTCTACAACTATTACAAGGGTCAAATGGAGGCTTGGGATGGACCTGCTTTACTTCTATTCAGGTGAAATTTTTATTTGCAGTTAATTACCAACTCCTTTTTTGATCATTTGACAAGTTCAAAACTTTGTCATATTGTTTGAAATATAAGGCCATGCATAGTACATTATACAACAAATAACTTTTCATGGTAAGCAAAGCACTGTTTTTGTTTATTTTAATAAGGTTTAGGCATACCCTGCGAAATAAACGTTTCTTCTAATATTTGGGTAGCTAGTTGCAAAAAAAATTCAGGATTTCCAACGACCTGTTTAATTATTTTCTCAATCGTCTACATGGAATCCATTATTTAGATATAAATTTTATTTTTATCTTGACATACATTTAAATGTCTGTAAACCTTCCTTCTTTTAGACCCAACTTGTATTTGCCTTGATAACTAGATGTATAAAAAACACATAACAAATGAAGTGGAAGAAAGGACCAAATTAATTTGTAGAAGTTAAGATAAATTTTCGGTTTGTTGTTGTTGTTGGCTATTTTCTCTAGTTTTCTACTTATGATTTCGCGCTCTTATTTTCTTGCTTGCAATAATGTGTCAGCGATGGGAAGACAGTTGGAGCTTGCCTTGATCGTAATGGACTTCGGCCTGCTAGATATTGGCGGACTTCAGACAATGTTGTTTATGTTGCATCTGAGGTAAGTGTCTATTTTGAATCCGCGCTTTGAAATATTTACACAGAATTTGTACACAATCCAGATAGGTAATTATGAAGATTGGGATGGCATATGCTACAAAAATTGAGTTAAAACTGAACCACTTTCTTCGAAAAATGCTTATGCATGCATATAAATAATTTAGTTGAGTTTTCGATATTAAAGGTATTTGCAAGTGTTTTTGAAAGCAGACCCGACAAACAAAATTTAGCCTTTATATATTTTGTAAGATAAATATACATGGGATTATTTGGTTATATTGATGATTTATAGATGCAAAAGACTAGTTGATACGTGCTAAAAACAAAAATAAACTTAAGTATTTAGACAAATGCTTCACCTTATTTTCTTTTTGTTTCTTTCTGATTCTTCATATTTTTCTTTTCCTCTTAGCTTCTTTTTTCACCATGTTTCTTTTTAACTTATCTGATCTTGTTTCCCAATGTAGGTCGGAGTTCTACCAATTGACGATTCAAAAGTTACGATGAAAGGCCGTCTAGGTCCAGGGATGATGATAACCGTTGATCTCGTTGGTGGTCAGGTTTGTACAAAGATTGTATCTTTAACTTATGTCTCAGTTGTGACTGCTGATGAAATCATATTTTCAAAATTAAATGTGTATTTACTATTTACCAAGTATGTATGTAGTCTGAAAAATGAAATTTCTTAATCATATCTTTTCAAAGTTATCTGGTTGGGTATGTTGTATTACAATCTTTGCTTCTTTTGTTACAGAAAGCACTTCTGCTAAATGCGTAATTGCGTTAATATTAGAGCCACCTCATTACTTTCCAGAATTAAAGCATATTTTCTGGAACTCAATTTGAAATGAAGGACGATAAGTATTTATTCATCAATTTTCAGTGTAGAATAGTGGAAATCTTGTGTGAATTGGGTTCATTGATGCAGATACATAACGTTTATTTAAAAATGATATATTAAGCAAATATTTACTAATACTGAAAACAGGTTTATGAGAATACCGAGGTTAAGAAAAGAGTTGCTTTATCAAGTCCTTACGGAAATTGGCTGGCTGAAAACATGCGAGCATTGGAGCCTGCAAGCTACCTCTCATCCCCAACTATGGAGAATGAAACAACATTACGTTATCAACAGTAAGACCTGAAGATATTAGTTATTTTTTTAACATTATTTACAAAGTAATTTTATATAATTGTTTGCGAGCAAAGGGTTACATTAAGTTGTTAAAATAGTTGTCTTTTAACATTATCTACAGGGCCTATGGTTACTCTAGTGAGGATGTCCAAATGATTATTGAAACCATGGCTTCAGAAGGGAAGGAACCTACATTTTGCATGGGAGATGATATTCCGTTGGCTGTATTATCTCAAAAGTCACATATGCTTTATGATTATTTCAAACAACGGTTTGCTCAGGTTTCTAACATCATATTTTTTCATTTATCTTATATGTTTCTTTTCTATCACAAAACATATAGAAATTCATCCATTTGAAGATAGGTAGAACTAGATATGAAACATTTGAATGGTTTCATTATGAATTATTTTCTAGGTCACAAATCCTGCAATTGATCCACTTAGAGAAGGATTGGTGATGTCTCTTGAAGTCAATCTTGGTAAGCGTGGGAACATATTAGAAGTTGGACCTGAGAATGCTTCTCAGGTAACTTATCCATTCAGACATGACTAATGTTCTTTTCCACACGATATTCTTTTCTTAAAGTTATTTCTTCTGTTATCCTTTTCCATAAAAATAGTATGGATATTATTCTTTGACTGAAGTTATATGGTTAATATCTTTTACCCAGGTGACCTTGTCGAACCCTGTAGTTAATGAAAACGAGCTCGAAGCATTATTTAAGGACCCACATTTGAAAGCGCAAATATTACCAACGTTTTTTGACATTCGGAAAGGGCTTGATGGTTCCTTGGAGAAGACACTGGTTAAGCTCTGTGAAGCGGCTGATGAAGCCGTTAGAAATGGTTGCCAGCTACTTGTTCTCTCTGACAGATCTGATGAACTAGTAAGCACTGTATACATATATATATATATATATGTTCGTATGATCCAGTAGTTTGTGTTATACTAGGGGACTGTTGTACATTTTCATCATCTATCTCTTCATATGTGTGTATAACATCTTTCATTTTCACTCACATATGTTTCCTTCCCATATATATATATATATATATAGAGAGAGAGAGAGAGAGAGAGAGAGAGAGAGAGAGAGAGAGAGAGAGAGGAAAGTTCAAATGCGAACTCAAATTTGGTTGTGAACGTGAGTACAGATGAGAGCGCGACACGTGTCTGAATATAGATTATTCAGACCGAATATACAAAGAAATATTCAAACTGAATACGCATTATTCAGACTGAATAAATACTATATTCAGTCTGAATATTTCTTTGTATATTCAGACTGAATATATACTCAGTCTGAATATTTCTTTGAATGGGACACGTGTCACACTCTCATTTGTCCTCACGTTCACAACCAAATTTGAGTTCTCGTTTGAACCCGCCCCTATATATATATATGTTCGTATGATTCAGTAGTTAATATATCATTCACTATTTATTCAGGCCCTAATGTTATTTTTTGAATCTTTGTTGGTTCTTTGGCAGGAACCCACTCGTCCTGCTGTTCCAATACTTCTTGCTGTAGGTGCTGTCCACCAGCATTTGATACAAAATGGACTGCGGATGTCTGCTTCCATTGTGGCCGATACTGCTCAATGCTTTAGTACACATCACTTTGCTTGTTTGATTGGATATGGTGCAAGGTATTTTGAAATTCTCAAAAAACGCCTTCCAAATGTGCTGTTTTTTCTTTACTCTTTATTGCTTAGAACTTTTTTTCTTTGGTTTTTTTAGCATTTCATTGAAGCCCAAATGATTAAATTTATGTATTGTGGAAATTACTATTTTTGTAGTGCTGTCTGTCCTTACTTGGCATTGGAGACATGTCGACAATGGCGATTGAGCAAGAAAACTTTAAACCTTATGCGAAATGGGAAGATGCAAATGGTTTCAATCGAAAAAGCTCAAAATAACTTCCGGAAGGTTTGGACTTGATAGAGATCATTATTGCTATTTATCTAAGCTGCTTTCTTTGATTATATGCTTCATCAAGACGCATCTAATCTAGAAAATTTCTTATCTTCATTATGGTTGATCTCAAAGCAGTCTCGTTCATTTGCTTAAGGGATTCAATCAGCTATTTTTTTTAATTACCGTTTTGAAAAGTTGTCTTTCCCTCCGTTTCAGTTTCCAATTGTCATTCAATTAGGAACATTCTTTTTTTCATATGGTAACAGAACTTATAATTATAATTATTTGCTGATATTCAGGCAGTTAACGCGGGTCTAATGAAAATTTTATCCAAAATGGGAATATCATTGTTGTCAAGGTATTTTATCCATATTCCCTATAGTCCACATATGCATTGCTAATCTAATTTTTTTTTACTCATTTGTGAAATCTAACAAGCCCTTGGATATAGTTATTGTGGCGCACAGATATTTGAGATTTATGGATTGGGAAAAGAGGTGGTCGATCTTGCGTTTACTGGGAGTGTCTCAAAAATCGGTGGATTGACTTTTGATGAGGTAATATGATGCCCAAAAGCAAATATTTTCTTCAATTCGTCATATGTTTGACTCTATTTCTTGCAATCATGCAAGTGTTTGACTGACTTGCATCCCATTTCTTAAAAGAGCACGTCTTTTAACTTTTATAAATTTTTAGTTATGCATTTTGTTCTATCAAGTCCATTGAGAAATTGGTATTGAAAGTTATCTGCACTTTGAAGCATAATCATAATTGGTGGTTCATACTGCATGACGAAATATTAGATAATTATCTGGGGATTATTGTATTGAAGTTTGGTCTCTTTATTCGCAGCTTGCAAGGGAGAGTTTGTCATTTTGGGTGAAGGCTTTCTCTGAGGATACAGCTAAAAGACTCGAAAACTTCGGATTTATACAAATGAGACCAGGAGGTATATAAAAATGTTGATATATCATACGGTTTATTTTGATAAAATGCATACTTAAAAGCTAAGTAATAATATGACTTGGAACTCGACATATTCTCACATGGTATAAATCATTAAGCCACTACCAAACAGTCATATATAGCTGACTGAATAAGTTGCGATTCCCATTAAGCTCATTAAGCTGCTAACAAACCAAGCTAGAGTTGTAACTTGTGTTTTTTTGTCTAATTAACAGGGGAATATCATGGGAACAACCCTGAGATGTCAAAACTGCTTCATAAAGCAGTTCGTGAAAAGCGCGAGAGTGCATATTCAGTTTACCAACAGCATTTGGCCAACCGACCTGTCAATGTAAGTAATAATAATAATAATTTGAACCGGATTATTTGTTGTTTCTTTTTCCAGCGTCTTATTTGAGTTTTTAACAAATGAATTGCACAAAATGATATATCGACCATAATTTGATTTTTACAAAATGGGAAAAACTTCCTAATATTAAGATATCCTTCAGAGAGTTAATTGCACGTATGTATGACTGATATATCTCGGTTAAAAATAGGTGATATTCTTTACAACATTATTTTACTGATCTCATCTGTTTTGTGAATCCTTTACCACAGGTTCTTCGGGATCTATTTGAATTCAAGAGTGATCGTTCCCCGATTCCAGTGGGAAAGGTGGAATCCGCTGCATCTATTGTTGAGCGTTTCTGTACTGGTGGTATGTCTCTAGGGGCTATTTCTAGGGAAACCCATGAAGCAATCGCCATTGCAATGAATAGGATAGGAGGAAAGTCTAATTCTGGAGAAGGTGGTGAGGTATCCTTCTCTACATGTTCTCAATATCATTCATCTGTAAAAACCCAATTTTTACCTCTTACAATGAGCCATTTAATATATTTATATAAATATTTGATAACTATTCCCAGGACCCCATTCGCTGGACCCCGCTTTCTGATGTTGTTGATGGATACTCTCCCACACTGCCACATCTTAAAGGTCTTCAAAACGGTGATACTGCTACAAGTGCCATTAAGCAGGTAACAAGTTTCAACCTCATACAATTTGTTGGTCATATAAATAAATCATTTTTTTATAAGATATGAATGGTAAATAAGAGTTAAAACTTCAAAAACAAACGACTAATTTTATATTATTTGTGTATTTCAGGTTGCATCAGGGCGTTTTGGTGTCACACCAACATTTTTGGTGAATGCTGACCAGATAGAAATCAAGATCGCTCAAGGTGCAAAACCAGGTGAAGGCGGTCAATTGCCAGGGAAGAAAGTCAGTGCATATATTGCAAGATTAAGAAATTCAAAACCTGGAGTTCCTCTTATTTCTCCGCCTCCACATCATGACATTTACTCCATTGAGGATCTTGCTCAATTAATCTTTGACCTTCATCAGGTGAATATGTTAAAAATTGCAGAACTTCCATTGATATAATTAAATTATATATATATATATATAAAAGATGAGAAGAGCGAGTTCTGAGATTTTATGTGATGAACAACAGATCAACCCTAAGGCTAAGGTATCTGTTAAGCTCGTGGCGGAAGCTGGAATTGGGACGGTGGCTTCTGGAGTTGCAAAGGGTAATGCTGATGTCATTCAGATATCAGGGCATGATGGTGGAACTGGAGCCAGTCCCATAAGTTCAATTAAGCACGCTGGCGGTCCTTGGGAACTTGGAGTCACTGAGACGCACCAGGTTTTGTTTTGATCCTTTTTTTCTTCCAAATTTAATCATTTTTTATCGTTCTTTATTATGTTATGTTCACTTAACTTTTAATTTTTATAAACCATCTTTGGCAGACTCTGATTGCAAATGGTCTTAGAGAAAGGGTGATTCTTAGAGTCGATGGTGGGTTTAAAAGTGGAGTTGATGTCCTTATGGCTGCTGCAATGGGTGCTGATGAGTATGGATTCGGTTCAGTTGCTATGATTGCTACTGGATGTGTCATGGCTCGTATTTGCCACACAAATAACTGTCCAGTTGGTGTTGCTAGTCAGGTAGTGGCCCACAATGCTTAATGTGTCAGATTGCATTTAAAAAAACGAACGTAAATATATTATCTTTAATCGTATTTATCTTTCAGCGAGAAGAACTACGAGCTCGTTTTCCAGGTGTCCCTGGTGACCTTGTGAACTACTTTTTGTATGTTGCTGAAGAGGTAATTTCTGCCAATGTTATATATATATATATTTATAGTTATTGAAATGTTGTATTTGATTTCCGTTAAAGTATTCAAGTTTGGATTTTTATACTATCAATTCATCATAAATATTTATATGTAACAGGTTAGAAGTACGTTGGCTCAGCTGGGGTACGAAAAGCTTGATGACATTATCGGACACACAGAGCTATTAAGACCTCGAGATATTTCATTAGTGAAAACTCAGCATCTTGATCTTAGCTATCTTCTTTCTGTATGTATTCTGTGGATTATCTACAATCTCAAAACCGCATTTTATGTCCTTATAGTTAAATGCTAATATCTCATTTTTCGTTTTTAGAATGTCGGGTTTCCAAAATGGAGCAGCAGTACTATCCGGAAGCAGGAGGTTCATAGTAACGGTCCTGTTCTGGATGACATTTTGCTTTCTGACGTGGAGGTAATTCTTGAAAACAGTGTCTGTTTGCCATATTACGTCTTAATGGACTCCAGATTATGTGGCTGTATCCATTATAAGATCTAGTTGGAAGTAGTGACGTTATATGTGTGTTTTCTTTTTGTCTACAGATATCAGATGCGATTGAAAACGAAAAGGTGGTGAATAAAACGTTCAAGATATACAATGTGGATCGTGCTGTTTGTGGTCGTTTAGCGGGTGCTGTTGCAAAGAAGTATGGAGATACTGGTTTTGCTGGCCAACTTAACATCACGTAAGACCCTGCTTCCAAATCTAAATGTTTAATAAGTTGTCTTTAAGACTTCTATCTAAATGTTTTATAATACAATATAGTATAGATAAGTAAGGCTAATATGAGAACTTTTGTATTATGAAATGCAACTCGTTTAGCATTATTTATAAAATTTCTTTTTTTGTTTGTTTGTCTAGATTTGAAGGGAGCGCCGGACAATCATTTGCTTGTTTCCTTACACCTGGAATGAACATACGATTAGTAGGAGAAGCCAATGACTATGTGGGAAAGGTTCGATTACCAATTAGTATTCCAATATTTACATTGCCTTTGTTATATTATATCATATTTTTGCCATTAAACTATGAGATCGAGGCCGACGTTTGGAGAGAAAAGAGTGATAAATCAAAGTCTAGAATAAACCACTTTGACGATTACTTTTTAGCAATAATGTTTTCTTGTACCTGCTTTTGTTTTTATGTCGTTACTTACTCATAACCAGCTTTTCAAAAGTTATCATTATCTACTTTTCCTATCTCAACTTTATCTTTTTCGTAATTGTTTTTTCAATACGAGACCTCTACTCTTTGGGGGTAGAGGTCAGGCTGCAGGGTCAGGTTCATGGGAAAACCGCAAAAAAATGAAAAACTAAGGAACACCCTATCCAGATGGTATGCACATGTGAATACAAGTAATTTGTAAGCAATTTGTCCTGTATACACATGTGCATAACAAGCACACGTGCATAAAAACCAAAAAACAACTTCAATTACTTGTATGCACATGTGAATACCGTCAAGATGAATGGTTGGTTACTAAGGTGTTCCTCAGTTTTACATTTTTTTTGTTGGAGGTTTTCCCATGAAATTGGGAAATGGTCATTCATGCATAATGTTTGAGAAATTTTTTTCGGAGTTTTTTTCTTACATATATAGTTTATCTATTAGGGTATGGCTGGTGGTGAATTGGTTGTGACGCCCGTTGAAAAGACTGGGTTTATCCCGGAGGAAGCTGCCATTGTTGGGAACACGTGCTTATATGGAGCTACCGGAGGTCAACTTTTTGTTAGAGGAAAGACCGGTGAGCGTTTTGCTGTTAGAAACTCTCTTGCTCAAGCAGTTGTGGAAGGTACAGGAGATCATTGTTGCGAGTACATGACAGGAGGTTGTGTCATCGTCCTCGGGAAGTAAGCCTCTCTACCGCAAATGATTGTCCTAAAATACTTTTTATTTTGCTATTTCCTCTGTCCCAAAACAAGTGTCCACAATAAAAATGACACACTTTTAAACATGCATAATTATTACACTTTTTAATTAACCAAACGACAACTTTACATTTATTTAATTTCTCTCTCTTCACAACTCCTAAATATTTGTGCATTAGTCAAGAGGGAGGTTCGGGGGAAAACGCTAAAAAAAGAAGAAGAGAAAACAGAAGAACACCCTGGGAGCATATATATATGCATTAGTGCATATGCACAAATGCATGTTACAAATTACCAGTATGCATTTGTGCATACCGTCCGGATGGACAGCTCCCAGGGTGTTCTTCAGTTTTCTCTTTTTTTTTGGCGTTTTCCCCTGAAACCGACCCTTGGTCAAGGGTAGATTTGAGAATTTAGTTATCTATTTTGAAACTAGACGCTTATTTTGGGGTAAACATAAATAGAAATATAGTTGAGGGTATATTGGAAAGTGGGAACGTGAACATTTATTTTGGGACAAACTACATTATAGAAATATGAAGGGGGTATCATGAAGAGATGGAAACTAGAATTCGATTTGATTGATTTTGCCTTTTGTAGAGTTGGTCGAAATGTGGCAGCTGGTATGACCGGTGGTTTGGCTTATATTCTTGATGATGATGATACTCTCATTCCCAAGGTTTGTATTAAACACTTGTTTATAATGCCGATCTTTTACTCATATTAGAAACACAATTTGGCTTAAGTTTCTAAAACTCAAATTGTCCGTTGTATAATATAACTACGACAGATAAATAAAGAAATTGTGAAGATCCAGAGAGTAGTTGCACCCGTGGGGCAGATGCAGCTCAAGAGCCTTATAGAAGCACATGTCGTAAGTACAAAATGCATATTTATGCTCTTATTAAACTATTTTATTGCATACATATTTAAGTGTAGTTAACCCGTGTTACACCAAATGGATGCAAAAGCACATGAAGTTTGCCGTTTATTCCAAGAAAGTTTGAATGCTTTTTATCTGACTCAGGCTTCTTGTTAACAACTTAATGAGCTTAATGGGACTTGCAACTTATTCGGTCAGCTATACATGACTGTTTGGTAGTGGCTTAATTATACAGAAAGTGGCTTATTCAATAAGCTTCTAGAGGGGGGCTTTTTGTAGAAAGCCAAGTTTTTTTTCCATACCTGGCCCTCCCAATTAAAAAACACGCCCCTTCCATCTATGAAAAAAGATCCCTCCCAAAAGAAAACATTCCCAATCAATATAGATAGATTACTCCACACAGACAGCTTTATCCATACAGGACTTAGGGGCTGTTTGGTTGGTTTTCCATTAAATCATGTATGGATTAATCTGTCTGTATAGATTGGGAAGGTTTTTGTTTTGGTAGGTTCTCATAGATGGAACGAGCATGTCTTTTGATTGGAAATGTCAGAATCGGGAAAAACTTGGCTTTTTGCATAAAGCTCCCCCTAGAAGCTTACTGAATAAGCCACTTTCTATATCATTAAGACACTACCAAACAGTCATATATAGCTGACCGAATAAGCTGTGAGTCCCATTAAGCTCATTGAGCTGCTAACAAACAGGCCCTTAATGGAAAACCAACCAAAATTATAAACACCATTCATAAGAACAAAATAGGAGAGTTATTTCAATTTTTATGTTTTCATTTCTCTTTTGAGTTTTTTTAAGTTTATAACATTCACATGTGCATCTTAACCAGGAAAAAACCGGGAGCACCAAAGGCGCTACTATCTTGAAGGAATGGGACAAGTATTTGCCTCTGTTTTGGCAGTTGGTTCCACCAAGTGAGGAAGACACACCCGAGGCTTGTGCTGAATACGAGCAGACCACCACTGACCAGGTGACCGTGCGGTCTGCATAACACGCCAACTTTTGTACTCCCTTGAAGACATTGTTATGTGATACCAACAAACGGATTCTTTCTACTCGTTGGAAATTAGATTCATTCAGTCGACTAGATGCCCAAAGCTTCACTTTGAGAAGAAGATCAAGAAGGAACAAGTCATGGTTTAGGTCTTGTCTGATCTGGTTCAGTCTGGTCTTTTTGGTTGAAAAAAAAACATAGCCTTTTGAAGGTGAGAATGTATAGAACCATTAGAGATGGTGCAGGAAGTGTAAATGCTTAGGGTACCATATCTGAATAAATCTACTTTTTTTTTCTGCAAGGACAGGAATACCATAATTCTTCATTGGTACCATATCTCTTTTTAACCATATTCCATTTTATCTGAAAAGTCTGCATGCATCTGCCTTAAATTCTACTTTTAAGTGGGATATACTGAGTGAGTTTGTTTCTTTGGTTTTGCATACATCTCACATTCCTTGCTAAATTTCTTATTTTACACCGCATTATTCTTTATTACGCGTTAAAGACATTTATTGGTTTAACTGACAATATCTGGCATTCTCTTTTATGATACTTTAGAGGTTATGGTTTCATGTGTATATGTATATTACGTGATTTAGAATGGTAATTGAAGGTGAATAATCCTCGGCTGAAGATTTTAGATAACTGACACGTCCTTGTTTTTCTATTAACGTGGATTTTATTTAGCCTATATTTCTTTTCTTTTGATCAACAAACTGACATAAAAAGGATATATGTCACTTTGGAACATGCTACATTGGTTCCATGATCAATTGGTCAATCATGTTGTGTCCCTAGAGTTGTGAAGACATTTTATAACTCACAATTGAACCAACTTCGTTAACATTTCAATATAACAACAGAAGACTTATAACATCCATGCTAACATAAATAATTTGATTTACAAAATCGAACCTGAATAACTTGAAATACTGACATAGTTCAACTTAACAAAGTCTCATGACAACTACTAATGCTTCACATTATGTCCTATGTTTGTCCTTCTTGCATTTGGCCTTGATTGTCCTCGAGATACACGCGTCTAGTATTTTCTTTTTTACAATTAGTTACTTCAGGGTTTTCATGCTAAATAATTAGCAAAAAAACTTCATGGTTTTCAAATTAAGTGGTAACATTTTGAACATAAGATTTTGAACATAAATCCATAAACATTATGCATATTATAATATAAACTTGTACAAATGCAAAATGAACATAAACATACCAAACTAGTCAAGCTCAAAGGTAACATGGAGGTACTTTCCTCAACTATGTAAATGCTACTTTGTCATTTCTTGCACACTACCTAGACATATCATAATCTTTTGGTGTACATGAAAAAAGATGCATTTGAATCACTCTATTGTGTCGATGCAGTGGAATTCTTTTTATGGGTCTCAAAGGTACACCCGTTTTAAATCAAAGTCAACGAAAAGTGGATGCAGCCTCGTGGTAGTGTCAGTTCATTTGTCATTATATGTTGTAAGTTTGAATCCCTTTAGTACTCTTTAAATTTTTTGCCAATAAAAGAAAAATAGAAGGAAACAAATAAAGAAAAACCAACTTATATGTTTTAAAAAACCAATTGTTTGTCATTTTTATTGAAATCATATTTTCTATAGTAACCTTTTTGTTCTATACCATATTATGCTAACTGTTTTGTGTCTCACTTGCACAAGTTTTCTGTGTCCACCTCTACCTGAGTGTGAAGGGAAGTTTTTTTTAGTAACCATGGATATCTGTGTCAGTTTGCATGCACCAACTAAAAGTTGAGGGTAAGTTGAGGTGTAATTTACAGCTTATTCCAACTTTCACATCCATGATTTATAATTATACGGCTAGAAATAATTTATCTTGACAAGTTGATCACTAATCAAAGTGTTAAAGTATGTTGAGCTCAGTAAAAAGACAACAGGAACACATCAAATTATATCAATAAGAAGTATATCAGGAAGGATTGCCAAAATACACTTTGAATTTGCATCTGCCTCTAATGGATTCAAGATATAATAAATTGTATCATGCCAAAAATTTAGTTCAACATAGAAATATGAGAATAAGTTTATGGATAAATGTACTTAATTTGGAAAATTGTCTCTTGTGGGTTGGTCATGAGTTTGATGCTAACTGATGTCGTGTCAACTTTATCTTGCACCATTGTTATTTGTTCTTATCTATTTAAAAACCAAAACCAGAGCATCTTAAACTAATTTTCAAATTCTTCATCGGAAGTTGACTTGATTATTGACTTTCACAAGCTTGAAACACTTATCCTTCTGGATTATTTCCTGTATTTTACCATTGTATTATTTGCTAAGGGTGATAACGATAACACATGTGACATGTATACTTGCATAAGTTTTCATTTAATTTTGTCTTGGATGTATTATATATCACAATACCTATGCTTGCACGACTTCCTTGGCAAACTACTAACCCGCCTACATCTGCGTCTATGCAACTTCACAAATGGCGTCCAAGGCCGCCTACATCTGCATCCATGCAACTTCAAAGGTGGCGCCCAAGGTCATTTTAGAGTTAGTAGATTTTGTCGATGCGACCACATAAACTCTTGTTGTTCAAGGCCATTTGTACTTCGTTTTTATCCCTTCTTTTTGTACCGTGACACTTGTAATATGAAATTTTGATCTCATAATGGACCTAAACACATCCGTTGTTATGTATATTTTTTCACCTAAATCCAAATTCTCGTCACTCTTTCTTTCTGGAACTTCTTAAAAACAAGACAAATGTGAATGAGGTGTCAAGTGCTTCAAATTTTGTACCTAAGGGAATTCGACAACCTTTCAAACTGTTGTCACCCACAATGGTTTTTTCTTGTAACCCCAGTTTCTATCTTGAACGTTTTCTTTTTCTTGCCAAGAGGTCCTCCAAAATTAGCAAATCACCAAACCATCCCAAACTTTTTTTTTACTGTTACACATTCAATTTTGAATGTATTTTTTTTTGCTTATCTATTCCATACATATTCGAAATTAGTTGGGTATATAATAATCAAATGAATTCGGGTCCAACCCAAATAGATCTGCATTGGCATCACGACCAATCTAAAGTCGATAGATGGTTGAAATCAATTTGTATAGTCAAATTCCACAATTCAAAATCTCAAATCATCACCTGTCATATTTTACTATTAACACCTATTTTACGATTAAATATATAAGATATTATTTATAAAACTTTATAGGTTAATTCAATTCGTTATAAACTAAATATTTATCCAACACAAGTTTTGTTAAATTTTTTATTAATAAAAGGCACAAATTTTGTTGTTTTTGGGAATTAAAATATTTAGATTGAACGTTTTAAAAAATCCTTTTATTAGGAGAAAAAAACTGATTTATTTTGAATTTTAAAATTTTGAGATAAAATCAATGAGCATAAATAAATAAATAAATAAATAAAAAACAGATAAAATGGAGTCATGGCCGACTAGACCGAACCCAACCAGGAAACGACCACATCAACCACCACCAATATGATATATCTCCTCCTCCTCCACCTCCACCACCTCTTCCGCCGCCGTTAACATTCAAACACCGCCGTTGAATCCAATTCCAACCTTTGCAAATTCATAAGGCTTTCACAATTCAAGCCTTATTACCTCTGATATAAGGCGATCTGTTTGAAGATTGCCTTTCTTTTGTCAAAGATTTATGCGATTTCTTCAGATCTGATTTCGAATAGGTATATTGTTAACTTTCTAATCATCGGTTTGATATGTAGTAAAGCGATTAATCGTTTATGTAGTTGTAATTTTCATTTTTTGTTTTTCGTACAATTAGGGTTTTTTTTTTCTTGTTTGATTTTGAGGGAGGGGTGCATCTGGGTATTTTCATTTTAACGTGATGATTGAGAAACTTTTGTACTGGATGGTTTTTCTCTATGATTTTTGGTTCTTTATTGTGTTTCTGTGTGGATTTGTTTGGATTTCATGAGTTTTGGAGATGGTTATCGTTATTTATGTATGTTCAGAGATGATTTCATGTTATTTGGAAGCGTGAATATGTGATTCTCTTGGGTGTTTGCCTTCATACGTTTGGTGATCAGCCATGTCTAGGGCATGTTTGTAGGTGCTTGTTGGCATCTTGATGATGGAGGTGAAACAGGAATTTAATTTCTCTTGCTGAATATTTTTATCCTCCAAGTACTTGCCTCTAGTTCTTGATTGCATGAATCATGAAAGTTATGGGGATTGATTTTTGAGAAATTGATGGTTACATTTAAAGAGGTTGATAACTTTTAATATGATATATTTAAATAGGGGTTTCCTAGAAACCATATGCCAGATGGTTAGGCAGAGCTACAACAGGTTACAGAATAAAAACTTAATATTTTCATGCAGAACACCATTCAAACTTTCATCTGGCTGGTCAGTGCAGCACTGTCTTTGTTAGGGTTATTTGTCCATGATAGTTTCCAACCAAAGATGCATTAATAAGTACAATTGTCTGCTTAATAAGAACAGCTCTGTCCATGTTCGGGTTATGGTCCATGATTGTTTTCAACCAATATGCATCAAAAAGTTCCTTCCTAGTAGATCTTTTTATAGACGAACAAGAAAATTGTACAATCTTGTCTTAAAAGTTGTTGTAGACTTGTAGGATTCAGGTTATTCAGTTGTTCACTACCTTTTCCTAAATCAATGATTAAATTTGATTCATTAATGTTTCTTCTTCTATGAGAAGTATACATAAAAGCTACTTTTATTGCAGTTTTTCATCATGCATCATGTACCGTTTATTTCATGCTTAATCCATTGAAATTGCCTATTAGTAGTCATAATTAACTGGAATATTAGCACTTTCTCATAAGTAAAACATGTGATATACACACTTTGTAAACTGCTATCATTTGAAACATTTTCTGAGAAGCAAGTAGCTTGGTATAGGACCACTCTTAACAATTTTTTTGGGAGTAAGGATGTGTATAACTAGGGTTTGTAGGTATCCAACTATGATTAACGTAGGTGTGCTAGACAACTCCTAAGACCCTATGCTTCGAATCAAAGGAGCAATTGTGTCACATGATTAAGTGCTGTTTGGAGAGATAGTATCAACTCAGTAACTATGTTTGCAAGACATATATCCTATTCTATAATAATATGTTGGCGATTGTATCTCCGTACAAGAGAATGACAACAATTAGATATGAGGAGCAAGAAACTTAATAAAAAAACTAAACTATGCTTGGGCAAGAATAAAGAATCAACTAAATGTATTCCCAAAAACTATGTTGCAGTAATTCCAACCCACAAACATAAATACAGAATACAACTATTGAGTAATAAAATTATGTTATTATTAAGCCATTTAAGGACTTGCACAACCTGGCCTCTGGTTATAGATTTCAAGTAGATATCGTGTAGGCTGAAAGATTCATCATAATCTCAATAGAATGACACCAAAACTATCAATCAGAACCGCAATGCCCTGGCAAATGGCAGTAGATCCTAATCATCATCCTAGAGGGTAGTGTGGTGTTTGATGGCTGTAATTGGACAGATGCTATTCTGAGATATTTATTTATTTTATTGGATAAGTGGATTATATGGTGGTAATTTCATAATTTTGTTTATCGAGTGCAGTTGGCATTTTGACTTGATCAAGATTTTGTGTGCGATGCAGTTGATTGCTGAGTAAATGTTGAATGGTGCTGTTCAAATCAGATCTTTTGTAGCCAACTTTTGTCACAGTTGCTTGATGGACAATGACCGTTCCGATGAATAACACTTTGGGTAATTCATCAAGGGAGCGTGCTCAACGTCTCTACAACAAGGTATTGTTGAGAATTGTATTCGAGTTATAAAAATGCTTATTGGTGTAGTTATTATTGTGCGTATGTATAAAGTATAATATAACTTAGATGGTGTTTTACAAAATTGGATGAATAAGTGTTTATGAACACTAGCAAATGTTTTCTTTGATGTTTGTTGATCATCTAGCAAGGAGTATAATATTTATGAAGTAACTTTAAATTTCTATTTGAATCTTTACTGGTGATCTCATGTCTCTTTTCCTTCTAGAATGTTGAGTTGGAAAGTAAGCGTAGAAAAGCAGCACAAGTGAAAATTCCATCGGATCCAAATGCTTGGCAGCAGATGCGAGAGAATTATGAGTCAATTCTCCTTGAAGACCATGCCTTCTCTGAACAACATGACATTGAATATGCTCTATGGCAGTTGCATTACAAACGCATTGAAGAGTTGCGTGCACATTATAGTGCTGCTCAAGCTTCTGCTGCACAGAATGGGAAAGGTCCTGCACGTCCTGGACCTGACCGAATCACCAAAATCCGTTCCCAATTTAAGACCTTCCTTTCAGAAGCTACTGGATTTTATCATGATTTGATGGTGAAAATTAGGGCAAAGTATGGATTATCTATGGGTTATATGTCGGATGATCCACAAAATGATATTGCTTTGTCTAGAGATGGAAACAAATCTGTTGATGTGAAGAAAGGTTTGATATCATGTCACCGCTGTTTTATATACTTAGGGGACCTTGCACGCTACAAAGGGTTGTATGGAGAGGGTGATTCAAAAACACGAGATTTTGCTGCAGCATCCAGCTATTATAAGCAAGCTGCTACACTTTGGCCTTCGAGTGGCAATCCTCATCATCAGGTCTGTCTTTTAAATAGTCCGTTCTTCCAAGTTACATTTATTCTTTCATTTAGTTTTTTTATATTAACTAATCTTTGTATTCTCAGCTTGCTATTCTGGCTTCTTACTCTGGAGATGAACTGTTGGCTGTTTACCGTTATTTTCGAAGTTTAGCAGTTGATACCCCCTTTACCACCGCAAGAGACAACTTGATCATTGCATTTGAGAAGGTATCTGATCATTTTTCATTTTATTAAACATTTTTCAACCCCATTAGTAATCATGACATTTCCATCAGTAACCTCAGGCAAATGTGTATTAGTTATAATCTTGTCAAAAATCCTCTATATTAAAGTATCCAAGTTCAAACTAAAAGTGGTGGCTTGGTGCCATATGATGTGATTTAGACTTCAAGTTTCCCTCAGTGCATTAGAGCTACCTATATTTCTGAATTTGTTTGGTTTCCAAGGTGTTTAATCTGTTAAGATATCATAGTTATCAAGCTGCCAATGTCACATGGTTGCCATCTGACTGAACGAAATAAGAGGAAACGGAATGATAAGAAAAAAATCTGTTTAGCAAATTATATGGATGTGCTAGTTTAGAAAAAGATAAGAAGCATATGAGCTTTTTGGTTACATGCCATAGCTTGATGCCAAATTTGATAACACATCAGAGTATGGTAACAATGAAATATGACACGTTTTGTTGTTTATAAATAATTTAAAGTAGTAATCATAGTTGTTTGCAATTTTGGCAGAATCGTCAAAGTTACTGTCAGCTGCTTGGGGATACAAAAGCTGCTCCTACCAAAAAGGCACCTGCTAGGATGACTGGGAAAGGAAGAAACAAAGGTGAAACACGGGTGTCTCTAAAAGATAGGAAAGCAGAACCAAGTCTTGTTGAAGAAAGAGAACCTACTATGCCTGAAGCACTTAAATCCTTCAGCATCCGATTTGTCAGACTTAACGGCATTCTTTTTACTCGCACAAGGTACGTTTATGTGTCTAGTTATTTCTTTATAATATTTAGTGAATCTCAACTAACTTACTTTCATATTACTACCATTTGTAGCTTGGAGACTTTTGGGGAAGTTTTCTCTGTGGCCCGTAACGAATTTCTTCAACTACTATCTTCTGGACGGGATGAGGTGTTGAGCTTTGGTTTAGACTTTGGCGAGTGTAAACTCTTCATAACTAGGTTTATAGCAATCATGATATTCACTGTCTACAATGTGAATAAAGATACCGAGAATCAGTCATACGCAGAGATTCTTCAGCGTTCTGTTGTACTTCAAAATGCGTTTGCTGCTATATTTGATTTCATGGCACTCATAGTGGAAAGATGCTTCCAACTGAATGATCCTTCTGCAAGCTTTTTACTGCCTGGAATCACGATTTTTGTCGAATGGTTGGCCTGCTGTCAGGATATTGCTTTTACTAATGAAATGGAGGAGAAACAAGCTACGGCTAGATCCTTATTTTGGAAGCATTTTGTTTCTTTTCTTAACAAGATATTGCCGAGTGGTTATGAGATGGTTAATGAGAGTGAAGATGAAACTTGTTTTTACAATATGAGTAGGTATGATGAAAGTGAAACAGCCAATCGGCTTGCGTTGCCTGAGGACATTGAGTTAAGGGGATTTCTTCCTCTTGTCCCTGCTCAGCTTATTCTTGATTTTTCGAGGACGCATTTTGGAGGTGATGGTGGAAATAAAGAAAAGAATGCACGAATTCAACGGATAGTAGCGGCTGGAAAGGCTCTTACTACTGGAGTTCGGGTTGGACAGCAAGGAATCTGCTTTGATTCAAAATCTAAGAGATTTTTCTTTGGTGTCGAGAAGCATAATGTCAATAATGTTTTACTCAGTAGCTCAACTGAAATTTCAGCTACAAAGTGTATGGGGCAAGAAAACCATCTGGGGAGTCCCTTGCAGCCCAAGTCTCTGCCACATGGAGAAGGAGAAGAGGAAGATGAGGTTATTGTCTTCAAGCCGTCTGTGACTGAGAAGCATAATGATGGGTTTCCTTCAAAACTGATGTCCTCTGAGGTCATCGGCAATGGTGGTAACTCCTCTAAGGTTGCTTCTTCTAGAAGCAATGGTGTTTCTGTCTCGATGTCACCTGGTGGTTTTCCTTTGGAGCAACCTGCATCTTCTGTCAATGGAATGCCGTTTTTGCAACTTCCACAAACAAACACGTCAAAATGGATGGCAGGAGGGGAAGAAATTATTGAAAACGGCTTTTCCAACCTCAACTTGTTGGGAACGGGATTTCCCACAAGACCCGAGAAGGAAAGAAGTTCCGGAATGTTCCAGTCTACTTCTCTTTCAGTCGCTCCACCGCAATCCGTTGGTTTTGGTCCTTGTTTTGAGAACTCATTTCAGGATCCTGCAACTGTGATACCATCCAAGTTTGATTCCGTTATGACTTCAGCACCTAGTTTTGACAGCATTCCTTCAAAGACAAAATCTGTTAAGTCAGGAGGCTGGAATAAGAGTCCAGTAAGCCGACCTATTAGGCACTTTGGTCCCCCACCTGGCTTCAACACTTCTACTCCTAAATATACAGATGAACCATCATTGATTGGTGTTAACCAAAGGCATGAAAATCCACCTATGGATGATTATAGCTGGCTAGATGGCTACCAGTTACCTTATTCAGCATATGGTGATGGATTTGGTAATTCTTTCAATTGCTTGCCACAACCAAACAAGCTTTTGAATTTGAACACAAACAAGGGGTCGTTGGGAATGGAAAGTTTTCCGTTCCCTGGTAAACAAGTTTCCACAGTGCAGGTTGACATTGGAAAGCAGAATGGTGGATGGCTTGATTATCAGATTCCTCAACATTCGAGTCTTTATCAAGAACCACTTAAAAAAGGTAATGAACAGTTTGTTTCACTGCCTCAGCAATATCAAGGACAATCATTGTGGGAAAGTCGTTTCTTTGTGTGAGATGATAATGAAGCATAGATGGTAAGATGTCCTTGCTTCCTTTTATTTATTTATTATTCTATTCTAATTAAAAAAGTATGAAAGATGTTATTTGCTTCTTTGATGGTAGAAGATTGTGCATAGATGGTAAGGGTTTTCATTTTCATCAAGACTTGGTTTCTTATAAAATCTTGTTGTAGGTTTTGAACAATCTACTAAGGTGGATGTCCAGTGGCCTGGTACGACCAGTTCAGCCATCACATATGCCATGTGGCTGATGTTTAAAGCTTTTAATGGAGCATGGATGGTATTGGATTATTGCAGGCACCTGCTGCTCAATAGGTTTCTCTCTCTCTCTCTCTCTCTATATATATATATATGTATATATATATATCATCCTGTATCCTGTTCCTATTGTTATGAAAAAAGATCATGAATTTTATATTGTCATCACTAGTTTGAGTTCTAATACCCCATCAGCTCTTCTAGTAATTGTTGCCTTTTACTTGGTGTGTTTATAAAGGCAAGTAAGTTTCTGTTAAAAATGGCAGAAACTATTTTCTACTTTTCACAGTCCTGAAGAGTGAAGAAACCTGGTTGGGGCACTAAACATGATGAAACGACATGTTTGTCTAGTTGATTCAAGGTTTATAGAGTTGTTAATGGCGTGCATTTTGGTACTTACTAAAAGAGGAACTAATATATTTCTGATTTCCTGAAAATGAACTAACAAGTAAAGACAATTATTTGAGAGCAAAGACAAAGGTAGTAGTCCATAACTTCATATTGCTATTCCTACAATAGGCTTTACTGCATTTACAATGTCATCAGTTATTATAGTGGTATGAAATTATGGTTTGGTTGGAAGAAATTGATGAATTTGACAATAGGAGTTAGGAACTTTATGTTTTTGGTGTAAACTTCAAAACTTATGGAGGACAATGAGATGGGTTCTTGAAAGATGGGAATTTTAGATGGAAAAATCTATGACTGAAGAAGCTCTAGAAACATTATTTTGGGGTAACTGTGGCCTGTGGGTATCCGAGCCAGCTTATGACTAATATCCACAAGAGATTTGGCAGTATATATATATATATAGATATTATATGTATTGTTAATACTAATACTAATATAGGGTAGGGTGTTTGCAGGTGCCGAGTTTTCCAGAATGGATGAAAGTGAGAAAAAAGAAAGGCAGGAAATGAAAAAGGTTGTGTTATGGGTATGAAGATGAATGAATGAGCAAGGGAAAGGGTGGTTGAACAATACATATTACTACTAGTAGTAGCTTATATCCTCTGCTTTTTTAAGGTATATGTATGTGAGTGAGTCTGATGCATGGAAAAGAGAAGGGAAATTTTAGAAATCAAAGTGTGTGCTGTTGCTGCAATCTGTAGCTTTTCTTTATGTGGGTTACTATTTTTCTTACTGTTTTTAGTTTTAAAAAAAAAGAGATTTTATTTGATGTGATATGAATAAATAAATAAATAAATAAAGGCATCTGTGAGACTATTATATGTTGGTTTAAAGTTGTTCTCTTTATTCTTTTTGTTGGTTTATGTAGTTGGATCATGAAATGATTGATGTATGTAATTGAAAGAAAAAGGCGGTGAGATATATGAAGTCTACTTTTTTTCATTTTTGCTAGGGTAAAATTTAGTGATAAGGGTACAAAAATTCTAAATGGTATGAGTTAAAACATTTAAAATTTGGTTATATACATGAAACTAAGAAGAACGACTAAGGAGCCGTTTACCAAAACCTTTACTGGGTAAGTGTTTCTTAAGTCATATTGCTGTTACTTTACCGGATGAATATGATAAGGACCAAGAATCTTACCCGGTAAGAGTGATGCAAGGACCAAAAGTCTTACTCAGTAAGTGAGGGCAACAACTCTTACCACGGTAAGTGTTTATCAGGTAAAGTATTTATCATGATTGTGTTGAATTTTTCCAGTAAGCACTTTATTTTGAGCGGAAAACCCAGGCACCTCCATAAAAAGACAAGAAAAAAACACAGTTTCAGAAACCAAGCAACCAAAAACCAAATCAAAACCGAAACACCAGCACCACAACCGAAAAGAATTTGAACCGTGATCAAATAGCACCATTAGTAATCAAAGAGTTTTGCCTTTCTTTCCACTTCGACACCTCTAGCTTCTTCAAAAAGTTTCAATCACAAAACATATATCTACATACATTTTTATTCTATTGTATAACATTTACAACTTATTATTATTATTATTATTATTATTATTAACATAACTTATTATTAATAAGTTTGAATTTTATGAAACCAACTTATAATAAACTCATAAATATATAACCCAACGTTTTGCACCCGTGACAAAAAGGCACGTCCAAATTCGTTCAAATGAACATCTAACATTAATCGAGATTTTTACTTTCTTCAAACATGATTCTGGATTCTAACCCATTTCACACCATCAAACATTCCTTCCTTCCTTCCTCCCTTCGAAGCGCCTTCTTATAATGATGGGTTGAATCCAGAAACGAATTGCATTGTCATGTCGTCGCCCTTAATTTCAGCTTGGTAGTATACAACTATACACTACTTCATGGTGGGATCGAAGATAGTTGATGAAGATATCAATCCTGTTTAAATCATATTGTTGGTGATGTTTTGATCTAAACATATGGTTAAAATGGACGCTGTTTCCTGTACAAGTTTGGCCATTAGTTTGGTACGTACAGTGCTCTTGTTTATGCCGGTCATGTGTTTGATGAAATGCCCAACAGAGATGTTATTTCTTGGACCGCAATGATTATGTCAAGAATGCATTCATAGGCTTCTGGTGAGAATGGTCTCCTTTTGATTTATCAAAAACCTGTCATAAAAATGGGTTTTTTTTGGTTTACAAGACTAAACTAAAAAAAGGGTTCTTGTTCTTGTTCTTGTTATTTCTCCAAGCAAATATGAAACCAGTACGATAATGCAATTGTTATTCGTAAAAATGGGTTTTTTTTATACAAAACCCCCTTCTAGAAAGAGGTCTCTTTTATTTGGACCCATTTTTTTTAATATTATTATTACATAAATTCAATTATTTAATAACTTGCATGGGAGGGTTGAACTTCATATTTCACAACACTACATTGCAAAAATGACATTCGGGAATTGAGGAGATTATCTTATAATTTCCATAAATGGCAACTTCTTTAACCTGTTTTTCTTCCCATCCATCCACATGTCATCAGAATGCATTTACTATCTATCTATCTGTTTCATGAACAAGTCAATTGATCGATTGCTTTTCTTATGCTTTATTGATTAATTAATAATTAAATTTATCGTTTAATTAATCTGCTTTCTACATCTTACTCCCTCCGTTTATCCATCTTAGAAATTAATCCTTCTATTTTTATTTTATTTTTTTGCCAAAATCCAAAACTCCCATGGCCAAAAGGTGACAGAAAAACAGGAGCTCAATCCCCTTAACATTGGTTCTCCTTTGATTTGCTTACCAAAAACATAGGAACAATAAACCAGAGAGAGAGAGAAAGAGGTAGAGAGAGAGAAAACAGAAAGAAAACTAGAGAGAATCTTGAATGCTGTTTGGTGGGTGGAAAACATGCCCATTTTCATCATTGTTTGCTTCATATGATCTAATTAATGTTGTTGGGAAAATAGATGATGATGATGATGTTCTATTTCATGAAATAAATGTTGTTTCAATGAAAAAGATCCATCTTGAAAAGCTAGAATTAGGATTAATGCGAGAAGGCGATCGACAAAATTCATGATCAAATTATATATATATAGATCGTCATGAAGGCATGGGAGGCAACAATCCGGAAAACACAACAAGCAAAGAAACAAGCCAGCAACATTTTTGGGTCGGCCCATGTGGCCCACGTAGACGATGAAGACATCGATCAAGACGAGTCTCCACATGCCGCCGGTGAGGTCTACCACGCCGAAAGATACCTATCAAACGGAGACTACTACACCGGCAACTGGTCCGACAACTTCCCTCACGGTTTCGGCAAATACTGGTGGACCGATGGCTGCATGTACGTCGGTGACTGGTTCCGTGGCAAAACCATGGGCCGTGGCACGTTCAGCTGGCCGTCAGGTGCCGCCTATGATGGCGAGTTCAAAAGCGGATATATGGATGGAGAAGGCACTTATACCGGCCCCAATGGAGACACCTATAAAGGCCAATGGATCATGAATTTAAAACATGGATATGGAGTTAAGGAATACACGAATGGCGATATATACGATGGTGAATGGTGTCAAGGGTATCAAGAAGGGAACGGTAAGTACCAATGGAAAGATGGAAGCTTTTATATCGGAGAATGGAAGAACGGAATCATGTGTGGTGAAGGTAAACTAAGTTGGCCTAATGGGAACACATATGAAGGTCAATGGGAAGAAGGTTTACCCAAAGGAAAAGGTGAGTTTAAATGGGCAGATGGGTGTTCTTATGTTGGTAATTGGAGTAAAGATCCAGGAGAACAAGATCTAACCTTTTGTTCATCCGCGGATGATGATGATGATGATCTTGAAAGAGATCCACAGAAAGTTTTTGATGTTTATCTTAAAGATTGTATAATTTGTCCTCCTGATAAGGTTCCGATCTTACCGTCACAGAAGAAACTAGCGATTTGGCGATCTTCGAAAGGACACGAACCGAACGTGCGGCCTAGGAGGATGTCGGTTGATGGGAGATTGGATGCTAGTGTCGATAAGGAACTTAGTAAAATGAGGATGTTGGATGATTCAGAAAGGAATATGAAGGCTAGAGATGATCAATCATTGTTATCATCTAGTAATACAACATTGGAAGGAAGTCCGATTCGGATTCCTAAAGTTGTCAAGAAACAAGGAGAGACTATCTCTAAAGGGCATAAGAATTATGAACTTATGCTTAATTTGCAACTGGGAATCAGGTTAGATATGATATAATTCTAATCTTTTTGTTTCAAAGATGCCTAAATATCCTAATATACGTACTGCACAAGTGTATTTGGTCCTATAAACTTAAGTACTATAAAACATTCTATTAAGACATTTAGGGCATATTTGATTTCCTATAAAGCCGATTTTGCTGATAGTTATATATATGTAGGCATTCTGTAGGAAGACCAGGTCCAATGCCCTCTTTAGACTTAAAGGCTTCAGCTTTTAATCCAAAAGAGAAAGTGTGGACAAGATTTCCACCAGAGGGATCTAAATACACCCCTCCACACCAATCTTGTGAATTCAGATGGAAGGATTATTGCCCCTTAGTTTTCAGGTATCACAATTTTTATTGATATTTATTTTGTTTTTTTATATAAAAACTAGAAATATATCATGATTTCATAAACCTGTATGTATATATATATATAGGACATTAAGGATGTTGTTCAAGGTGGATGCAGCTGATTACATGCTTTCGATATGTGGGAATGATGCCCTTCGAGAACTTTCTTCGCCTGGAAAGAGCGGAAGCTTCTTTTACCTAACGCACGATGATCGCTACATGATTAAAACCATCAAAAAGGCTGAAGTCAAAGTGAGATTTGAATCATATTTACCTGATTTTGTTGTAGTGTTTGTATCTATCTATCTATCTATATATATAGTTGGATTTGTGTGGGATAATTAATTATATATATGTTTGAATTGATATTAATTAATAGGCTATACTAAGGATGCTGTCTGCATACTACAACCATTTTCGTGTCTTTGAGCATACCCTACTGACCAAATTCTATGGACTACATTGTGTGAAGCTAACTGGGCCTGCACAAAAGAAGGTTTGATTCAACTATTATTATTTCTTTCTGGCTATTAATTTGCTATTGATTGATGGTTAATATATATAGGTACGTTTTATTATCATGGGGAACCTTTTCTGCACCGATTACATCATTCATAGACGATTTGATTTGAAAGGATCGTCCCTTGGCCGGCTCACGGATAAACCTGAATCGGAAATACAAACCACCACTATACTTAAAGACCTTGATCTCAACTTCATGTTTCGACTGCAGAAAACTTGGATCCAAGAATTCAGACGGTAAACTTTAGATATATATATATATATATATATAGAGGAAAGTTCAAATGTGAACTCATTTTTGATTGTGAACGTGAAGACGAATCTCAGCCACTTATCCGGTCAATAAAGGCGGCTTTGATCTGGTTCCCCTCCTTTAATAATCTCCACCCTCCCATGAATTGCGTCAATCCTCCGTGATCGCGTCCACCATAACCGAAGATGTGTGGCTGAGATTCGTCCTCACGTTCACAGGCAAAATTGAGTTCACATTTGAACCTAACCCTATATATATATAGATATATATATATATAGAGAGAGAGATGTGTCGTTTGCTCCTTTTCCACTACAATAAAATCGGTTTTATAGGACGTTAAATATGTGTAGATGTCCTAAATAGACTGCTTTATAGGACCAAAAAATTATGTGTGCTATTTATGTTACAATAAGTTGATGGGACACTTTTAGGCATCCTAACAAGTTTTCTAGGGCATCTATGAGCTTTTTTATAGGACAGTTCCCTATAAAGGCATCTTTTTATAGGACACTTGTTTCTATAACACGTTTTTAAATAGTATCATGTAAAAAGACTAATAGGATGTTTTATTTCAAGTCTTCTAAGTACTTGTTAGGATGCTCAAAAGTGTCGTATCAACTTATTGTTACATATTTACATGGATGCGCAATTGTCCTATGACATTTGGACATATTTGGTTTCTTATAAAGTAGTCTATTAGAACATTTGAAATATCTGGCGTCCTATCAACTTACTGTAACACATTTACGTAGGACGCCTAATTGTTTGGTCTTATAAAGTAGTCTTTTAGGACATTTGGGCATATTTGACGTCTTATAAAATAGTCTATTATGACATTTGGATTGGCGTCAGTGGCGGATCCATGTTTTTTGTCCACTGGGGTCCAATTAAGGTAGACTAAAGCCGCGTAAAATCACCCGACGTGTTTTCGGGAAAATTTTCAAGGTTTTTAGTTGATCTCAAGCGATTTTTTTTAGTGTTTTTGTCGATTTTGAGGGATTTTCTTAGTGTTTTTGTCAGTTTTGAAGGATTTTTTTGGTTTTTTTTATTGATTTTAAAAGATTTTTTTAGTGTTTTTATCAAGCCGGCAAGATGAGGTCCCTTGTAAAATTTTACTGGGGGGAACTAAGGCTAAATTCAGTATTTTTGATATTTTTTAGCCTGTATAATTTTTTTTTTAACATTTCAAGCTGCATCCGCCCATGTTTGGCGTCCTATAAAGAAGCCTATTAGAACATTTGGTCATATTTGATATCCTATAAAGCCGATTTTGTCATAGAGTTTCTTATTCATAATGAATGTTGCTAAAACGATTCTTTTGTAAATGTTATTCAGGCAAATCGATAGGGACTGTGATTTTCTGGAGCAAGAGAGAATCATGGATTACAGCCTCTTAGTCGGCCTTCACTTCAAAGACACAAATGACTTCATCTCCACAGGTACATACATAACATCACTTGCTATTCACACTTCTTTTTCCTAAATATTCACATGTGAATCAAAACCTCCATCTTAAAAAAAACAATCTTTTTTTTGCAGACAACGGTGGCCCAATTGATTACGCTTCAGACCCCGGAGGGTAACTTAACGAAAAACCACTAGTTTTGATTTTATCTCATGATTTTGGGTCCAATCGATCAAGATTTGTGTATGATTTGCAGGTCGATATTGGGAATCAACATGCACGCACAAGTCGAAAAGATGGAACGGAAGAACGAAATGGAGCTAATTGGTGAACCAACGGGCGTTTGTTATGATGTCGTGATGTTTTTCGGCATTATCGACATACTTCAAGACTATGATATCACCAAGAAACTCGAGCATGCTTATAAGTCGTTCCAATATGATCCCACGTCCATATCTGCAGTCGATCCTCGACAATATTCTAGAAGATTCCGTGATTTCATACTAAAAATTTTCATAGAAGATCCATAAAGAAAACTGTGATGATTTCATATAGTGTAGGAAAAACTTGATTGAATCCCAATTAAAGGGAGATTTTTATGAATTTTTGGTGCTTCCAGAATTGTATCAATGTTTATTTATGTTCATAATTGTATTAATGTTTTTTTGTTGTTTAAAGAAAAGGAAAAGTTTATAAAATGGTTAAAGTTCTTAAGTTGTTTTTTTTAAATGAAAAACCATTAAAGTTTTTCATTTTCGATGAAAAACCATTAAACTTTCTCGTTTTGATAACATTTTTTTTAAAAGTAAACCATTGAATTTTTAAAAATTGGTTACTTATATCTTTTTAATCCAAATAAATTATTTGTAACATGTTATCTTTTGATTCTCCCTTTTTATGATGGGTAAAAAAAGATTGAAAAGAAAGAGATCGATGACAAGGCCAATAACGTGTTAGCCGTTAGGTGATATGGAGAATGAACAACGTTAGGGTAATGGAGAGTGGCGAGGGGGGAGCAATATCATTGTTTGTGAAAGGTTTTAACTGTATAAGATTTGGGGAACGGTAAAACTGATTTAAGTTTATTTTTTTTTAATATAAAACTTTACTAGTTTACAATTAACTTATTAAGAAAAAAAAGATGTAAACAACCAATTTTTTTAAAAGTTGGATGATTTATTTATCTAAAAAGACGTTTAGGAAGTTGATGACTCATAGTTTATTGAGTTATTTTTTAAAACTTTTTTCCTTTTAAAGGTACGGTATTTAATCGCTAGGCTAAAGTTAAAAGGAAAAAATAAAAAACTTTAAAGTTATAAAAGGAAAATATAAAAAACTAAAAAATTAAAGGGCCCAACCGGGTTCGAACCGGTGACCTATTGATCTGCAGTCAATTGCTCTACCACTGAGCTATAGACCCATTTGTGTTATCATCTGGTCTATTTAATTAGTTATCCTTAATTTCGTAAATTTTTATATACCCATATCTTTCTTTATCTTAGTGGTTATTATGGCCATTAAATGTATCTAATAAAATATGTCATCTGTCCATAGATCAATTCTAAATGTATCTAATAAACTGATTTAATGTAGATTAATTTTTCAGGAAAGAATACAAAAAACCTATAAAAATAAAAATAAATCTTAATTTTCTCTATTTTAAAAAATTATGGTTTATAAAGAAAAAGTATTAAGGAAACAAAATTGTGATATGTTGGATTTAGCAAAAGGAAAGGGCTATCTTGCAATTTGTTCAGGAAACGTATCGAAGTAGAAATCAAGCGAACGTATTCCATCACTTTTCTGCTATTTGTTTGCTTCATAGAATCTCAATCAACTACCATTCTACTTCTAGGGTTTTCTTTTCTTTCTTTCTTTCTTTCTATAATCCATGGACAAGATCAGGAGACCATCTCACGCAGGTTCATGGTACACCAATAATCGTAAGTCCCATCTAAACTCTTTACTATTATTACTCATTTATTATCATCATCATCATCATCATCATCCCCCCTTTTTTAATCTTGTTCGATTTCATGGATGATGAAGTTTTTAACGATTTAAAGCTCTAGTTGCTGTAAATTGTGGGGATTTTTTGATCAATTTTTCAGTCGTATGATGAAAAAGATGCAATGAGAGTGTGAGAAATTGATCCAACTCCACCAATTTAAAGATTGTTCCTTTTGTTGTTTATATGTAATTAATTGAGGCAATTCTTCTTTGAGGAATTAGAGTTGTTTGATTGTGCATAAAAGCTTAAGAATCATTCAAGAATTGTTTTAAGTGTTTGCTGGTTTCTTTCTCATCCCCTTCCCCAGGCCAAATATGAAGTATTTTGGAAACTAATGCTTACCACTTGGTGCAATTTCATGGTGTTATAGAAGGTGGTTTATGTTAGATATATATATATATATACACACACACACAATGACATCTGTTTTTCTTTTACTAGCTTTCATTGTGTCTTTTCTCATAAATTCTTCAACTTCTAGTATGAATCCAATATACATCCATCCCCTGTTACTCCCATTTTGCTACACTTGAGGAGCCTTGGTCTTGCACTAATAATTTAATTGGCAAACATTTGTATGTTATTAATCTCGAAATTTTAGATGGTTTATGGGGATACAAGTATTATGATGATGATGATGATATTAGGGGATATAGAAGTAAAAAGCCCTTTGGTTTAAATCAAGTCCAAGTCTTTTTTATCTATCTTTTTGGCTAATATACTACACGAAAAGGGATAAGAAAGTGGGATTATTTCCACTTAGTCATTTACGGGCTGAGGTTAATTAAATGCTCGTGGTTATTATGTTAATGTTAATTGAAGTTGATGGTTTTTTGTTATTTTGTTAATGTTAATTGAATGTCAATGGTTTTCTGGTATTAGTATTAGTTGAGATAGAAATAATTGGTCTTTGTGATCAATGGTTGATTGATGTTAATATTCTTGTTAATTTGCCACTTAATGATTTCTAATTAAATGTATTGATTCTTTATATATACATACACATATACATATACATCTACACAAACATATATACATGTACACATACTCGCACCACATACATATATACATGAATGTCCAAATAAGAAAAGCAAAAAGGTTAAGAATGTATGCATACCCACGTTTGCTTACCTACCCTTTTACCAATTATTCACATGTAATCATTTATTCTTGCGTTCTTAAGCCTTTTGTCTTTTTACCAATTATTCACATATGAATACACACACATACACACTAGAAGTGTACCCGTGCAATGGAGTACAATCCAGTTCCATAAGTCACATTTTATTTCTTTTTTTTTGGTTCATCAGCTCAAAAGTTGGAGGAAGAGCTTGAAGGATGGCTCGTGGAATGTGGTTTGACCAAGTCTCCGGATGTACGAGGTGTAATTGCTCCGTAAGAGAATCTACACTTTCAGTCTTTTCTCATCGTTCTTTATAAGTTTCTAATCAACTTATGATTTTTATGGTGGTATTGAACCCAACCCACTAGACATGCAGGTTATTCTTATTCTGGCCGTGCAGCGGCCTTTGCATTTGGAAACATCGACCCATCCAACATGTAAGTTTTTTTGTCCTTCCCAAAAAATGAAAAACTGAGGAACACCCTGGTAACCTCATTTGCACGGTATGCACATGTGTATATAAACAATTGAACTTGTTTCTTGGTTTTTATGCACATGTGCATACCGGACAAATTGCTTACAAACTACTTGTATGCACATGTGCATACTGTCCAGATACACTGTTATCACAGTTTTTCAATTTTTTGCGGTCTTCCCCTGAACCCAACCCTATATTATATAAACATATTCATTCATTTTCTTTCATCAGTTTCTTTTCAATGATATATTCGTTTCTAATTCTGAGGACGTTTACGTTTCAGTACTAGGATATTTCTTCTTGGTCCATCTCATCATCATTACACCCCTAAATGTGCTCTTTCAAGAGCAACGGTTTACAGGACACCAATAGGCGACCTTCCTATAGATCTCGAAGGTATTGTCGCATCATCTTCATTTACATACTTCTATTCATAGTATCTTGAGTTCAGCCCATTAGCTTTTCTTCAATTTAAAAATTTATATTGTTCGTTAATAATAGTCATAGAAGAGCTAAAAGCAACCGGAAAGTTTGACATGATGGATCTTCAAGTCGATGAGGCTGAACATAGCATGGAAATGCACTTACCATATCTCGCCAAAATATTTCGTGGGTGAGTCAAATTTGCACCCCTCTTTTTCACGAGTCAGGGCTCTTCACAAACTCAGCTGCTCTACTCTTTGGGGGGTATATATATATATATATATATTATATAGAGGAAAGTTCAAATGTGAACTCATTTTTGGTTGTGAACGTGAGGACGAATCTCAACCACTTATCCGGTCAATAAAGGCGGCTTTGACCTGGTTCCCCTCCTTTAATAATCTCCACCCTCCCATGAATCGCGTCAATCCTCCGTGATCGCGTCCACCATAACCGAAGATGTGTGGCTGAGATTCGTCCTCACGTTCACAACCAAAAATGAGTTCACATTTGAACCTAACCCTATATATATATAGGGTTTGCAAAGTTTGTTTGAATTGTTGGGTTTGCAATTGAAACCTCCCCTATATATATATAGGGGAGGGATCATACAAGAACACCCCTTCTTTAAAGGAACAAAGGAACACTTTGTGGACCACATATGATGTGGGTCCCACATAATATTAAATCATTTCTGATTTAATATTAAATCATATTAAATCAGAAATGATTTAATATTATGTGGGACCCACATCATATATGGTTCACAAGGTGTTCCTTTGTTCCTTTAAAAATACAAAGTTCTCATTTGAACCTTCCTCTCTATATATATATGTATATATATATAACTGAGGAACACCCTAATAACCATTCATTTGGGTCTATCTATATAATTAGTTGTTTGCACATTTACAGGTATTCGGTAAAAGTTGTTCCTATTATGGTCGGGGCTGTAAGTGCTGAAAATGAAGCAATGTATGGACGGCTGCTCGCAAAATATATCGACGACCCCACAAATTTCTTTTCAGTGTCCTCAGATTTTTGTCACTGGGGTTCTCGGTACGTTTCACTTATTGACTTCTTTTTCAGCAATTTTTATCCTTTTTTTCGCTAACTTTTGCACAACTCTTTGGTGGTCGAGGTCAAGTTTGCATATATCTTTTTTTTTAGTTAATGTGTGGCACATAATTCATATATTGTTTTATAGGTTTAATTACATGCATTACGACAAAAAACATGGAGCAATCCATAAATCTATCGAGGTTTTGGACAAGATGGGAATGGAGATTATTGAAACCGGAGATCCAGATGAATTTAAAAAGTACTTATCGGAGACCGATAATACCATTTGTGGACGACATCCCATAAGCGTATTTCTACACGTAAGTAAACATCATTCCCTTCTACTAATTTTTGCAACTACAAGTTAGCTTATTATTTGAGCTTATTGAAAAAGCTCCTTTTCGTTAGCGCCATAAATAAGCTAGTTTTTTGAAAAAACTACTTCAAGTAGCGTTGCATTTCGATAAGCTCTAAGCCACTTTTTTCATTCTCCAATTAGTTTTTCAACATGATCTTTTATGTCATTTTTTATTTTATTTTTTTTCGTTTAATAAATCTCTGGAATTACGATCAGATGTCGAGGAACTGTTCAACGAAGATAAAAATAAAGTTTCTTCGATACGAGCAGTCGAGTCAATGCAAAAGCATGAGAGACAGTAGCGTAAGCTATGCATCAGCAGTGGCAAAGGTGGATCGCTGAAATTAAGCCGTGGGTTTATAACACTTTGTATGTTCTAACCTTATTTTTAAAACCGTCTTTTTCATTTTTTTATCGTCAATAAGATTATATCTCCGATTCCGTGTGATGGGAGCCACCATTAGCTTCCAATAACCACCGCCACCACCACCACCTGCCGCCATCTTAATCTACCATCTTCAAGTTTGTGTTTTTATTTATGTACAAATAAGAACTTTTTTTCCGTGTTTATTAATCGATCTTCTTCGTGTCATTTGTTGATCTCATCTCTGGAAACACCGGTGGCCGGTGGCATATAAAAAGATTGGTCTTTTGCGATTGTTGCGATTTGAATTATCTAAAAAACACTAATAGGGTGCATTTGGTTTGATGGAATGATTTGAATTTTGTTGAAAGATTTGGAATCTTTGGTGTTTAAATAATTATAAAAATAATTAAATTATCTTTTTATTAACTGATTATTACAAAATAAATGTTTTTAACATATTTCAAAACATTATTACATACAAATCCTATAAAATACCAACCATCCTGTTGGATTTTAGAATCCCATGTTTGTGGGACTTCAAATCTAGGAAATTTTTCAAACCAAACATGGGATTGGAATGTAATTGAATTCTAAATCCCTTTGAATCCAATCTAACATTGTGTTTTTGAATTTGGAAAGAAAAGAATGGAAAGTAAACAAATTTCTCCATTTTGTTTTTGAATTTGGAAAGAAAAGAATGGAAAGTAAACAAATTTCTCCAAAATGGAGAAGCAAAACTTAAAATCTTCAAAAAAAAATTTGCATTCATCTTCAACAAATTCCCATTTTGGTGAATTCATCATTGATTATAATATTAAAATATTATACTCACATATTAAAATATTATTTTCCTTATCAAAAATTTATTTTGAAGCTTTCTTGTTGGTGCACTCATTTGGTAATTATTTTTGGAGTGATCTTCATATTTTGAGAAAAAACTATTCTCTGTTCTATTTTTTATGTTTTGGAGATAGTTTTGGGGAAGCTATTGGAGTACAATATTGATGAAAAATCCCTATTCCCTGTTGAAGATGCTCTAAGTTTTTTGTTTTCTGAAAGGAGAAAATATATCATTTTTTTTACAAATGTGCCCTAAATATTGTTTTTAGAGTAAAATACATTTTTGGTCCTGTCGTTAGAAACTACAGTTTGACCACCATGATTTGTAAAAAAGCATGGATTATAAAAAGATAATCCTGTGTAATAAAATAAATAGAAAAACTGAAAAAGACCAAAATACCACTCATTTTGATAGCTAAAAGTTAACGCTAAAGAGAAGGATCAAATCCAAACGTTCTGCAAATCATGATTGCGAGACTGTGGTTTTACGCCATAGGAACCAAAGCCATTGAAATCGGAAAACCAGAAGAACCAAAAATGGATTTTACTCTTCTTTTTCTTACTTTTTTTTTGTACTTGTAAGGGTATTTTTGTCATAAAAAATCACTGATGAGATTTTATTTCTCTTTTCCAACATTTGAGAGGAAACATAAATCGTATATTTTCCTTTCCATCCTAAAAAGTTTAAAGAACACGCCTTTTGTTTTCCTTCAAAAAGAAGTTTCGAGAACACAATGACAACAACAGATTTCTCGCATAAAAAGTTTTTCTTTGATAACAACAAACTTAAATCAATACAAATATCAACACAATAACGATACAATTTGTTATGTTTTTTTGGGATCATAACTTGTTAAGTTTGGCAAGAAGGAATACAGAGGCAGAAGTAACAACCGGAATGAAAATGTCATTGGGAACGGCATTCGGGGCTGCCCGTTGCTTGATAAATGTCGTTACGATCGGGATTCCAAAGATGAAGAGGAATATGTCTTTGATTCCTTTTCCGGTAACTCCGGAATCAAGGATTATGTCTTGCAAGATCTTCTGAAACTCTTCCTTGCTCAATGACTTCTCTTTTCCTTTGTGGTGATTCTGCAATTCATTCCCATCATGATTCCATTCCATACATTTCATCAAGCTTTCAATCACATTTATTTGCCCAAAAAAACATATCTGGATTTGTATCTATGTCCATTAGAACCAATGTTTAATAACCCGACCCGACCATTTTAGACCAGTTAAATCAGTATTTTAAGACATGATGTCTTAATAGACTGTTTTATAAGTCTTAAATTTATAAAACCAAACAATTACGCATTTTTATTAAAAGGTGTTACAATTGGAATTTATGATGTACTAAACAAGTTTTTAGGACATGTTTTTAAATAAAGTATTCAATTAGTTTTTCAATATTCAAATGTGATATAAAAATAATAATAATAATAATAATAATAATAATAATAATATAATGTTTTATTTCAAAATTGTTCTAAAGTTGTGTTAGGATGTTAAAAGTACTTGTCAACTTACTGTATAAATTGATATAGAATTCACAACTTTTTGACTCTATAAATTTAAGTCCTGTTAAACGGACTACTAAACATTTAGAAATGTAGCGTCATATAAAATCGATTGTTCTTGTGACTCTTATGAACAATTGGCTCGTTTCAGAATGAGAATTTTGAGGTATGGAAATTGGAATGAGTCATTCCATTGCATTAAACCAAACACCATTAATGATTCTTATTTTTCATTTTCCAATATTACCCCTAGCCTAGCACCTTTTCGGTTTTGAAAAATGAGCCTGGTTAATTAAAAGACTCGAGAATTAAAACGCCTGTTTAAAACCGATAATTTAAAGATTCAATTGCTCGACTATTTACCCAAAAATAGAAAGATATATTGTTGATTTTTGTCTATCTTTTTGAAGAAAAAACAAATGATGACAACTTACATGGTATGCTTGTTCAAGGGTAGAAGTTTTTGGTACACGAAATTGGGTGCTACCAAGCATCTTGTTCATTTCTCTGAAGCCAAACAAAAAATGTTATATTTATATTTTTTAAATAAAAATACCATCAAATACATAATATGAAACATACTCGACGGTCTCACAGACAGCATGATAAAATTCCGTCGAGTTCCATTTCTTGTTAGGGTCTGAAAAATATCGATCATAGCATTTCCCAATGATGGGAACCAAATCCTCATTTTCCTCTTTTCCTGTTCGTCCGAAAAATCCACCAAAAAACATATGTTAAGTTTGTACATAGACACTACAAGAAATAGAACAACTGTCATAGGTGTATCCATCAAAAATACGAAATACCCATCAATCATGTATCTAATTTCAACAAATTCATCCAATAAAAAATATCAGAAACTACACATCTGATTGGGAATAACATGCTAAAACCAACAAGTAGACCGTTGATTTTTAACCTGGAATCATACACAACCAATGGTAATAACCCCTTGGTTTTAGTATTTTTGACAATCAGTATTTATATCGAAACGACTAAAAAGTAAATATATAAGAAAGAGAATTATACCAAAAGTTTGGCCCATATTTTTGAGGTTCTTGCAAATGTGTACCTATGTTGAATGACTTCATTTTTGAGTATTATATATGAATAAGATTGGATTTTATGAATGATTCTTGTTAAGGAGGAAGGGTATATTTGCATTTGTAGCCTTTGTGGTTAAGTAAAGAATACCAAGGTTTGGTCCATGTTGATTTCTGATATATTATAGGACAAACTATATTAAAAAATATATTTATATTCTATTCTTATTTAAAAAATAAATCTTTTGAAGGGTTTATGATTCATGAGTTATTTATTTTAGTTTATAGTATTGACAATGACATGACATTGATAAATTTAACATATTTTAAAAGTTCTTTTTTAATATAGAATTTTTTTAAACTAAGAAACTTTAAATGTGGTTTTTAAAAATATACTTTGTTAAAATAGGAATCGAACGAAATAAGTTTTTCTTTTTGCAATTTGCCGTAATCATTAACCCCTTTAATTGAATTGTGTTAACAGTAATGCGAAATTGAAAAATGTTTAGATTTACACAAAGATGATACGGGCTGAATTATTAATGGGTTTAAGCATCTTCAACAACTATGTTATTTTAAAATTTTGAGAGATATGAGAAAAAAATTGTTTTAACAGTTACGATAAACTCGCCTGTAAAATAGAAAAGAAAATGAATAAATCTCTAAATTTGAAAAATAAGAGAAAAATGTAGTATACTTGTTAGAAAAGCTTTTAAATATAAAAAATACAAACATTTTTGCTTAATTTCTAATTTGATCATTAAAACTTGAAAATTTCTATAAAAAAAACTAGAATTTTGTGAAAAAGGTTTTATATATGATAACATGGACCAAGTTGCTTATCATAATTGTCAATAACTTGCACTTAATGGGACCAAGAATGGCAACCAACCATGTCTATTTTACTTGGATGACATTTTTCAAATAAAAAAAACACATTTAATACTCTTAAAAATGGTTTATGAAACATTAAGTACTATTTATTAATCTATAATCTCATAAAAATCAAGTCTATGAAGTATCATTGTTAGGGGTGTTCTTTAATAAGTTAAATATATGATTTTAAACAAGGCCTCAAATTTTATTTTAGGTTGATTAAAAACTTTCATTAATGAATGTTAAACTCACCTCAATGTCTCTAATTTATATCAGAAGATAAAAGTAATATGTCTTATTATGCATCACCTTTGTACTTTATATATATGTATCTTTTTTGTTATCTCATTTTGCAGTGTAAATATGTAATCAAAAGCTTTAGATGTAACATAACCTCCAAAAATATTAGAACATCCTACGTCAACTTCTTCTTTACGTTTTAACTCCATAAAACCAACTTGTAAACATGCTCAGTTATAAAATAATGTTAAGCCTATCAATACGATAAAGTACTTCGTAAATGTGTAGTTTAATTTTTGCATTAATTACTATTTGTTAATTTAATTTACCTTAGAATTTTAAGGCTATGTTTGACAAAAATAAGCTAATAAGTTACTGTATTTTCAGGATATACGTTTGGCAAACCATAAGCTAGCGTATTAAAACGCTATTTGGAGTAGCGTTTTGGGAGTTTGTCCATTTTTTCCAATTATAACCCTCATTAATATTAATTATTATTTATTAGTATTAATTATAAATATGCCCTTTTTGGTCATTTTACAATAAATATGTCATTTTTGATCATTTTACATTCTTATAAGCTAGTTTTTGTCAAACATAATTTTTTTTACCAAATAACTTATCACTCATCTGTTAGTTTATCAGTCATCCGCTATCTTATCAGCTACCCGCTAGCTTATCCGCTAGTTTACCAAACATAATATAAATCTCAATAAATCACATATATACACAAATGGTTATTATTAATGGATCAAATAGGTAAGAAGTTTAAAAACTTAACAAACAAATGATAAGATTCAAAAATTTCAAATGGATTAACCGAGCCTAGACTAGTGTAGGCCAAAAAATATTCATTTTTATAGTAATTCTTGTAACACATATTTAATATATTAGTTATTTATAAAATTTAGAACGGATCAACTTAACAACAAACTTCGACTCATGTTGACCCGATAATTCCCATTTTGACTGATAAATAGAATAAAAATATGTTATTCTAAAATTCTATATTTCATACTTGTCCAACCAATTAAATTAAAACACATTAAACTTTTTTTTATATTTTAGAGTTATTTTATTCAAGTTCATATTTTTATCTAATAATGTTTATTTATATGACTAGTGAAGATAAATAAAAGGTAGAAATTTGATGCATAAGATTTTTCATCCCTAGATAATTGTAATCACCCTCTTCAATAATTCATATAAAGTCAACGTCCTGAAGTCAAATGGATGCTTCAAAAGTTGATCCTTTAAATGTATTTGACCCGATCCAACCCTATCCGACCCGTATTGATAACCTAAAAGTCAAAGTATGGATCCACAGACTGGATTTTTATTAACATAATATCTACTTGCCCACAGTTGACTTTGACTTGGTCTATATACCATATAACAAAACCAATTTATATATATACATATATATATATATAATATTTTCCATTTTCACAAAAGCAAAGAGATCTGAGAGCAATGGAATACAAACATTTCAGCCATGAACACAATCTCTCCATGTACCAAGTGCAGCCCGGCCAACAGTTTCGTTGCTCGGGCTGCGACAAGTTCTGCGACAGAACTATTTACGCGTGTTGGCAGTGCAAATTTTTTCTTCACGAGCACTGTGGGAACGCCACTCGATACATACGACACCCGTTTCACGCCGCCCATCATCTCATCCTTAGCCCGTATCCAACTTACCCCTCCAATTGCTTTTTGTGCAACGCGTGTGGTACCACGGGGACTAGGTTCTCATATTGTTGTGCATTATGTGAAGTCGATCTCCATGTTAATTGCGCTTTCCTCCCCCCAAAGGTATCATCGCCTTTTCGTTCAATTATATTTATATTGACCATCATCAAATCCATTGTTTAAGTTTAATTAACATGTCCTTTTAGGTCATTTAGCATTGTTTTTAACTAACAGTTGTTAAGAGGCAGCTTTTGAATTGTTAAGAGGTTAATCCTGTTTGGCAGAAAAATAAGTCTGCCCCTTAATGGTTCCACTGAATCATTTTGTATCTGGACCTCCCTTAACCATTAATATCCCTGATTACATCCCGAACAATTACCAAATAATTAGATTTCATTTTGCACTGTATGATAAGAGTCTCTTAATCATTCTGATCACTTAATCATTCTGCACCAAACTATGTATAGATTAAGTTGTTTGTATGAATTTAGATAAATTGTTATGTGTTTTTTTTAGCCAAACAACAGTCTAAATGACAAAATGACCATTTTGCCCCTCGGTCTAAGTTAAGGCCGAATTGAAATAACAATTTGATAAAACGTTTTGAATGTGTTTATGCAAATAGGTAAGCCATAAGGCTCATCCACATGAGTTACTCCTTAAGCTTAGCAACCAGACCAGTGATCACAACGGCTCGAACCAAATGTGCAAAATATGTAGAAAGTCCTTGGATTCGAAGCACTGGTCCTACGAGTGTCGCATATGCGCAAACTATGGAGTTCACACATTATGTGCAACGACCGAGATGAAAATGGGTCTGTACCAAATGGATGATGGGTCAGATGGTAGTGACCAAGGTGCAGAAATGGTTCAACAGGGTGCACCAACGGCTCAGCAGCAGGGTCCGAGTGATGGTCAGGTGCAGGTGGAACTAACACCAGAGGAAGCTCTTGCATTTCTTCATATCATGGGACTCAATGCAAATGTAAATGCTGCTTCTTATGTTTAATCAGTTTTCTACAACATATAACTCGTAACAAGTTTCTAGAACAAATGATCGTGGATTCGACTACCAGGATGTACGTTTTCGTAAAAAAGATCCTACGAATTCACCTTTCGTAGTTTATTGTACGGATGTGCAGAAAGTCATCTGATCCAATTAAAACTGACCTATCAGAATTGGGTACTCAATTGTAATTGGATCGGATCCAAAATTCCAATATTAAAATTGGATAGGTCAGTTGTTGGATGACATTTCAAATCCGATGAAACCGAACAATTCAATCCATTACCGTCAAAGTGTCCGAGAGGAAAGATTTATTTTATTTGATATTTGTATTTGGTACTCGAACTTGTTTTTTTATCTCATGATTTTGGTGGCTCGATTTATTGGAATATCTATTTATACATTGTATTTTTAAGTCAAATGTATCATGTATGTGATAATTGGGTTAGACATTGGATGGATCCAATCTTATTCAATAAATAACTAAATAATAATATCCAACCAAACTAAACCAATTTAATCATCCATTTGATTTGATTAGATTCATTGTGAAAAATGAAAATCGAACAAATAATCAGATTAAATCAATTCTATCAAAATCCATTAGGCAAGAACCAATGAACACAATCATGTTACATAACGATACCAGACAAACCCATCATAGTATCTTTTCGTTTTGTAAACTGGGGTTTTATAGAAAGAGTCTTAGGAGTTGCAAGAGACTAGTCTCTGAATCACTTTTGGTTTTATAGAAAGAGTCTTAGGAGTTGCAAGAGACTAGTCTCTGAATCACTTTTGGTTTTATAGAAAGAGTCTTAGGAGTTGCAAGAGACTAGTCTCTGAATCACTTAAAAGTGAATTCTGTTTGGAAAAAAATAAGTCTGCCTCTTAATGATTTCAAAATCTAAATCATTTGGGTATCATTGACCTCCCTTAACCATTCAGAACCCTAATTTTCATTTTGAATAATTACAAACAATTATATCTCATTTTGCACTATATTCATAAATGTTCCATTTTGCACTTAATCATTCTACATCAAACCATTGTCAAACAAACCATTATTATTACTACACTTAGGCATACAGAAAAAAGGTTGAAAGAGGAGCATTTGATTTATGTTGTTAATTAGATGCCTTGGGCATATTATAAGTCATAACTGTATGTATCTTATCTTTAGAGCAGACCACAAAGGACACCACCATCACAAAGAACTACAAATACATATAACACTACTACTATTACTATTACTATTACTCTTACTCTATCTACAAAACTTCCATAAAAACCCCCTTTCTTCTTCTTCTTCTTTATGCTGTTACCAGATGACCAGCTCCCTTCAATGGAAGCATGCAAGAATAGGTAACATACTTAACACTATCTAAAAGAACCACCACAAATATCCTTGAAAACGACTTCCCTCCGCCCATCATCCCATCCACATCACCACCACCATCTCCCGCCTCTCTAGGATCAACAAGCACCGATACCACCATTGATGAAACCGAATTGTTTTTGTGATGCTCCTCGTGCTTTGACTCATGATGACCAGCCACGTGTTCTTTTGTTACGTTAGAAATGGGTATTGGAAGACCATGGAGGATCCTTCTGTTCTTTACGGTTGTTGTTGTTGTGGTGATGTATGTAGAATTCTGGCGGTGGTCTTTGGCGGCAGTAATGTTGCCGACTGCTGTGGCTGGAACTATGGCTCCTGAAGCCGAAGCAACTGATACATCAAACTGAAATACTTCCGTGCACATACCTGAACTCAACATGGGTCCTGTGTAACCAAAACAAACATAAGATTTCAAAATCGATACAATAATTTCTCCATGTTAAATTACTAAACTACCCATGTTAAATTAAAACCCTAAAACCTTGTAAAGATATCTTTCTACAGGTTATGGCTATGGCAATGAAAGTTATCTAATCCAGATTAAGGTTAATAGTAACAAGGATATGCAAAAAGTGGTTGACCATATATCTTTAGCCTTCTTGTTTCTAATTAAATTTCAGAATGCCAACATTTACCACAATAACATACAAGAAAGTCACTTCATTTGTAGTAGCTCTTAACTATTGTGTTTCAAATATATTTACCAAGATTTTTCACTCTATTATGTCCTCTTGAAATAATGGAAAGCTACTACAATATCAAAGAGATGTAAGGATGTAGTATGGTTTATAAGGTGCAATTCATAATAACATAAAGAATAAGAAATCAACAGTGAAACAAAAGACAGTAAACAGAAAAAGATTTGCAGAAATCATGGGCAAATCCATCGAGATTATAATTTATAAAGAACCCAAAAGAAGATCAAGTTGCGAATTACCATCAACACTAGCACCATGAGATGAATGCATGCAAATAGAAAGCCAACTATATATCACTTAATAAGCCCTCTTCCCAAATCCCAGAAGCTCATTGAGCACAAAACCAATGGGAAATTGGGAATTATTGTTTTTCAAGCCAGAAAGCAATTACTATAAGCTTAAAGGAGCTAAATCCATAGATAAGATAAGATAACAAAACAAAAGGAATCCATGTGCTAATGAAAACACAATTAACCTACATATGCAGTTAGACCACCGATTTATGATTATGATTGAATGTGAAACATATGGCAGATAATGTAAAACAGTAAAAACTGTAGATTGAACAAGATTTACCAGCAAGACCTTCACGGAACCATTGTTGCAGTTTACCATCAGCAGGCTTAGACTTCAAGTTTTCATTATCTGATGACAGAGCCCTTTGACGATCACTTGAAGTCCTATACATATGCGGCTGTCTTCCACCATTCCTTCCCACTGCTGGAATGGAGATAGCAGGGACCAAATCTAGAGCAACTGCCAAACCAGTATCCTCTTTCTTGGTCATTCCTTGTTCTTCCTGAGAAGCCATGGCTTTCTCACTTGCAAGAACAGAATGGATTATCAAATTACCATCAATTTTCACAAGCTTATCATTTCTTGGCACATATAGAGATGCAACCAGCGGTTCACTAGCGTTATCCTCATGAGCTCTTCCACTACCTACACCTGTTCTATGGTTAGTCCCATTGACATGATCACCACCCATCAACACCCTCCCAGGGTGCTGCTGTTCGTAAAACCTATAATCATTAGATCCACTGGAATACCCACCATCTGTTACTCCACCAAATTTGACATTCATAGTTGGAACTAACCCACCAAAAAGCACGATAAATAGCAAGAACCCAAGAAAACTAATACTAGCAACCTTCTTGGTTTTGGTTTTGGATTTGGATTTGGTTGTGGTTGTAGTTGTACCCTCAGTTTTCTTAACCTCAACCTTCTTCACCTTTTGTGAGGATGGAGGTTGGTGAGGTTTCAATCTGGGAATAGGAACCAATGGCACCTGAGAACCTTGTGATTTGACAACATATGGCGGACATGGCATCCATGGATATCCCATGGGCGCCATTGCAGGGTGTGGTGGGTACATTACAGGAGGAGAGCACACAGGTCCACCACCAGCAACCATTTGTTGCTTCAAAGTTGCATTTTCTGCTGCAAAATAAGTTATTCTAGCATTCAAATCCTGAATAGTTGAATGCATTGCTCTCACCTTATCCTCTAATTCCTCCACATAATGCTTTTTTCTCTGTCTCGAAAGCTGAGCGCTCTCCCGGTTCCTTATCAGCCTCGCCTTCTTCTTCTCATCTTTTTCGCTAACTTGATCTGAATTTTCAGTTGTTGTCGAAGTTTCATTTGACCTTCGATACTTGATTGTCCTTGATTCAGGACTCCCATCAGAAGTCTCTTTCTTCCTCTTCAACACAAAATTACTACCGGATTCTCGCTTCACCTTCTGATCAACAACCGAATTTCCAGAATCAGGCGAAGGACAATTCATAGCAGCATCCGATCCAGCAGAGCCCTGAGACGAAACCGGATTCTCATGTCTCGATTCCGGTGACGAATCATCCAAAACCCTCACAGATTCCTCAACAAAACCCTTACCGGAATCATCCGGAGACAGAATGTTAAGAAATCCAGAAACGTCATGATTCCCCGACTCCGCAACAACGGTTTCGGGATCAGATACAAAGTCATTGAATTCGGGATCAGAGGATGACAGATCAATCGGATTGGAAGACTTGAAGGCGTTGTTGAAAAAGTCTTCGGTATCTGAAGGGAGATGGATATCGTCAAATGTGATGTCGAAGTCTTCATCGTCGAAAGAGAGGAAATCATCAGGTAATGTGAAGTCGTCGGAGAATATAGGTGGAATTGGAAGAGAAGGTAAGGGATCAGCGGTGGCCTGGGCGTCGGCCATTGTTAGGGTTTTTGGTAATGGTCGTCGGAGACGAAGAGTCTAGAGAGATGCGTTTAAGAAGGCATCAAAAGCATTCCGTTTAATTGACGTTTTTGGGTAACACGCCTTTACGAGAGCGTTGCACTAACACGCCTTCAAAATATATTTATATATACACCAAAAATATAAAAATATATCCAAAATTAGCATGTTAGTTTATTAGTTATAAGCTTATTTATCAATTAATTTAACAAATATAATCTAAAAAAAATATTACCAAAATTCTTTCTGAATATTAGAATTTACTTTGAACTATATTTTTCCTTTTGTAAACTTATTATTATTTAAAAGACTTAAATAATAAGGATTGCATATATTGGTCAAAAAATTATGGGGAGGCTAATGACACCCTAAGGTATGTTTATGACCCCCCTAAGAGTGAATGTCATCCTCACACAAGTCAACATCAACTACTATTATAGTACCAAAAATTCCGTGCAAACTCTTATAAAGTGCATGAAATTTCGTGCACACCCTATATTAGGGTGTCATTAGCACTCCCCAAAATTATTAGGATTACATATTTTTTTTATCCTTTATTTTTTATTGTTATGTTTTGTTTTGGGGAGTGCTAAGAGCATCTTCTTATAATTTTTTTTATAATAAAGTATAAAAAGTTTAAATTTAAAAAAAAAATTGCATTTAACTTCAACATCTATTCTATTTTACCAATTTTAACTAAACTATATTAATAAAATAGTCAATATATTTAATAAAATATTATTTTTCTCTCTTATTTTTATCAATTCAATAATTTTAATTGATTGAATATAATTAAATTATTATTTATTTATCTTCTATATGGTTTTAGAGATTTCTTTAAATTTAAAAAAAATCATCTCTCTCCTCATTTCTTTATTTTAGCATATGATATAGTATAGCTGTTGGAGCAACGAATATGCTAAAATCACACTTTTTTCTATTATAGTATAGCTGTTGGAAATGCTCTAATGGCACCCCCTAAAAACATTTTGGTGCTTTTAACATTTAATTTTGAGTAAATATAGTGATTTTTATCTTCTTTTTCCCTTTTTATTTTAGTGAAAATTATAGAAGATTATCTGATTAAAATAAGACATGTCTGGCCTTGTTCGAACATTGATGATGCTTATTATAATATTAATAAAAATTAATACAATATAATGAATGATTAGTCGTAATATTGGTTCGCTTCATTTTTCTTCTTCTTCTTTATTATAAGTCACTAATAATTCATTATAATCTTAAGTTTTTCTTCTTAATAACAACTATTTATTATAATTTTACCTAACATATTTAATGCATCACGGTGAGAATATTTGATCGCCTAAGATCAAGGTTTAAAATACTGTGAAGCATGACATAGCGACGACCTTAAACTTTAAGCCTTACACATCATGACAATGACGCAACGTTTTTTAAGTCATGACATAAGGCGGTAATTCGTATGACATATAATATACACATATATATAGGCGGGAATGGGTTCCGGTGAGAAGGGTAAGAAGAGATCTCCACTATTGGATGTACATTAGGATTAGATGCATCAAGATGAGATACACATAGATGCACCGGATCAATCCCCGTGTCAAGTGCGATTCATGGATAGATTTGAGATTAAAAGTGATCAAGGGTCAAGATCATTTTTTACATTTCTCACATGATCTCATACCTATATAGGCGTAGGATCGTGTGAGAAGAAGAGTTAACGTGAGAAACGTAAGAAGGGATCTGAACCCTTGATCATTTTTAATCTCAAACTCACCCATGAATTCCGCTTAATACAAGAATTGATTCGATGATGGGTGAAGATCTCTTCTTACATTTTAAACCTTAACTCCCATTCTCACCAGAACTCTACCTTATATATATAGACATAGGATTGTGTGAGAAGAAGAGTTAACGTGAGAAACGTAAGAATGGATCTGAACCCTTGATCATTTTTAATCTCAAACTCACCCATGAATTCCGCTTAATACAAGAATTGATTCGGTGATGGGTGAAGATCTCTTCTTACGTTTCAAACCTTAACTCCCATTCTCACCAGAACTCAACCTTATATATATAGACATAGGATCGTGTGAGAATAAGAGTTAATGTGAGAAACGAAAGAAGAGATCTAAACCCTTGATCACTTTTAATCTCATATCCACCCATGAATTGCGGCTTAGAAGAGAGTTGATCTAGTGCATCTCATCCTAATGTGTATCAAAGGGTGGAGATCCCTTCTTACGTTTTCTCACCTTAACTTTTCTTCTCACTGAAACCCAACCATATATATATATATATATATATTTATTTATTCAATAATATAATGCTTTTAAAATTTCTGTATTTCTATAAATTAATTAATATTATATAAAAAGTTTGTGATCAAATATTTAAAATAGAACTTGGAAGGGTTTTACAACTTCGTTTTAACCGTGAGTTCGTGACATGTGTCAGTGAAACCAATAAACTGTGAGTGTTACGACGGGCCTTGGCGTAAGTCACGCCTTACAAACACTGTGGATTGTTTCATAACCATGGAGACGTGTCTTACGCTATGATGTACGTCATGACTCACCTTTTTGAACAGTGTCTAAGATAATCTCAATAATTTATCACGTTTTTTGCATCAAAATCAATCAACAAGGTATAAAATTAAACATCTCGTTGCGTTAGCTATATACACATTTAGTGTTTGTGTGTACTAACCTTTTCAATTTGGTTTTCGATTCAAGGTTGTTTTAAAACTAGTTCCTACTTTGTTCCCATTTCGGCTTCATAAAAGTTGTAACTAAACTAGATTCTTTTAAGGAAATTTCAATTTTCATGCTCCAATGTTGTACTCTCCCATGTTCTAGTATTGCATTCCTTAGCAACATGTTTTATCTTTCACAAATTGTCCATAATATCTCTCACTTGTAATTTTTTTTTAAACAATAGAATTTTATTAAAACTAGCAAGACGGTAGAGAAACATTACATACTAGAAATAGCCAAAAGAGGGTTTTGCAACCATCCTACCCAATTAATATTTAAATTTGTACTCCATTGTAGCACCCCAGAAGTACGACTGCGTAACAATATTATCCCACAACACCGTCTTTTTAGGTTTATTTGGTCCGAAAATTTTCTCATTACGAAATTTCCAGAGTGACCACAAAGCTGTGTAGGCCACCTCTTAGATGTAATCTATTTCTCCTTTCTTCAGCCTCGTATCTTGCGACCAATCCTTCCAATCTGCGACGTTATTAAAGACAGAGACGTCTAAGTTTCCACCAACGCCCTAAGTTCCTGTAGATATCTTGAGCCAAAAGACACTCAAAGAATAGGCGATTCACAGATTCAACTTTCTCCTTGCAAATCGGGCATAGAATAGAATGGACGTCGATTCCCTTTTTGGCAATATTGTCCTTGGTAGGTATTTTATTCAGACCTAACCTCCACATTAGAATATTTACTTTGATAGGCACCATATTCACTACAAAAAATGACTTTCACTCACAAAAAAATGCCCAGGGAAATTTTCGTGGGTGATTGCCAAGGATCACCCAGGAAGTACTAATAGTTCCGACGAAATCCGATGTTTTCAAGAAAATACCAACTGATTACCCTGGAATTTCCTGGGTAATTTGTCACTGATTTGATTTACCCACCAACAATTTAACAACCAATTTTTGTGACGGTTTTGTGACGGATCACTCTTTAGCGACAGATTTCCCAGGGAATTGTCTGTAATTCACCCTTACATTTTAATAGTGATCGTTCCCAGTTTGTTATTTTCTGGCCAATCTCCAAAGTCGTGAGTCAATATAATTCCGGACAGACGCCACCGAAAACTCTCCCGCTCCATCCATAGTCCAGCCCAACCTGTCTTGTTGGTTAGATAAAATCGCATTTCCAAGAGAATTTTTCAACCTCACCATCTGGTCGTCTTCTACCCCCTCTTGGTGGTCTGCGTAATTTATTTATTTTCCCTTGTTCATTTCCTCTTATATTATTTATATTTTTCATTTTTTTTGTCCTTCTTTCGTCTTCTCTCTCTCCCTCCCTCTCTCTCATAGACACAAGAACAATAGAACGTAACTTAATTAGCATCATAAGTTCATGCAACATTCATATTAAGTTTGGTTTATATGACGCTTTTGCTAGGTGATTTCGTTGTAGACATGGAGTTATAGGTCTCACATAGAATGCACAACTGGTGGTGCATATTGTATTTGTACAAGTCAATAAAACCTCAACCTTGAAAGTGGGCTAGAGAGATTGTCTTTTTGCATGGTTAATATTATGAAGCAATTAACAAAGGGTTTATGTAATATTCCACATTGGTTGGGAGGGGAACAAATGTTGCTTTATAAGGGATTTGATACTTCCTCTATCAGACGTGCTTTAAAACTGTGAGCCCAAGTGTATGGACAAAGCGGACAATATCTGATACGGTTGGCATGAGATGTTATAATTTCATAGTGACGTGGTTGACCAAGGGTTTCATTACAAGGATATTTACGAAGATATTTACATCATCTACATTAAGAAGGTAGAGTTCAGAGAAACATTGAAATCATATGAATGGTTCATGCTGAGATAAGTTCTTGTGGGAATTGAAGGAGATCTTGCTAATGATGGTCTTAGTGTACTAGGCACAAAATAAAATTATAGATTATTGTATGTTTGGACATTTTGTCATGAGATTTCTCAATAAAATACATTGTCTCATTTGTTAGATTTATACAATGTTCTATGTTAATTAAACATAACAATAACATTTAGAATAATGTAGTTTAAATCTCTCTAATCAAATGTTATTTTGGTTATTTGGTATAAGGTTGAAGTAATGTGGCAATAGTTGGTATATGTAGGGATTCATATGGAGATATGTATAAGATGGATATTTGCTAATTTTTCATTTGCACATTGTACCATGTCAAAATTCGTGCTTTATGACGATTATACACCTATTATATTCCCCTTAACCTCACATATCGCTTGACCATGAGCAATCGCAAAAAAGATGGAATTACAACCAAACAAAACTTGATGCAACCTTGGATGTGACTTAGGGTTAGTATGGTATGTGCGACCTAGCTAAAACCATGGGGTCGCCAAACCCCGACTCAACCTCACACGTTTTCCAGGTCCTAAAGGATCCAGTGCACAACTACCGACTCCTCCCCAAATTGTGTTATTGGAGTCGAGTCAAAATATTTGTATATTATGACCTTACTTCTGAGTTAAAAGGGCCTTCACCCTACATGACCAAAAAGTGAGGGCCAAGGCACAAGCGACTAGCGACATGTCAAGTTGCACATCTCACCTACAGGGACCCAATATATGCGAGGGTTGATTTTAGGCAATTTCGTTGTGAAGATTCATATAAAAGGAAATAAAACCGTCACAAAGAGGGGGAAGACTGAGGGAGAGCATTAAAGTAAGGAAAGCAAAGTGAAGGGCTTTGAGTTATTTTCATCATTTTTCTCTATTACTTAGGTAATTTATTATTGTAATTGCATTCAAGCCATGTGGCTAGTTTATTTTTATGCAACATTAGTTGAACGCTTAACTTTGATGCATTTGAAATGCATTTTTCTATGTAAATATGATTTTGATTTCTATTTGTTTAAATATTATTCTTCTATTGAAATGCTATTTTTTTATTGTTTATTGATTTGGTCCATTAGTTAACTATTTATCTAACACACAATTAATTAAAACCTAAATACCTACTCATTTAGGATTTTGATAAGTGGTAAATGGTATGCTTGATTATATCAAAGTTTTCAACATTATGCCATGGGTTTTTACAATCAATACTTTATTAACCAAGCTTGTGAGTTTAGTTGTCGTGTATAGGTGGTTTTCCTAATTCTTAATGCTAACCGTAAGTAGAATTATAAGAGCTTGTTTATTATAATTCACCTATGGTTAAAGATTCAACCAAAGGACTTGTTTTGATTGATGCCTATTTATGAAAAACCTGTGGTTGTTAGAGCTTGTTGATGATTATAGCTGGTTTATCATTTTATTTGCACTATAGAAATCGACGATATATTTTTATGCATCAAGTCAAGAACAACAATGGTACACAAGAAACACAGGCACTTTGTATTTTACTATATGAGATTACGGATATATGTTTTATGAATACATTTGAAAATCCAGAAATTATGGACTAGACATGACGGGGGATGAGTGATGACACAACACAACCATGTCCCATGTCTAACTTGGACATCGAGTATAAAGGGACACAACATGATATTGATCACAAGTTTGTTGATTCGCTGAATAAGCAAACTTGATCATTTGGATAAGAGTGACATATTGCTAGACGTCATTCTTCATTGATAATTATAAATACAATTTGTAACTATTATCAAATGATAAATTCACAGTAAGTCACATACATAAAACGTAATCTAAATAATAGGACAATAGTTAAAGTGTTTAATTATCAATATCATTATTTAATTAGTTATAATTAACTTGATTGAATTATGATTAGTTAAATATTTAAATATATAAGAGATATTTCTATATATCACGTATGAATGGATATCATGTAGGCGTAATGTTCATTCTTTTGATTTGATTATGACCTCAAAGGTGACTGCTCGTTGAGGCAAATTTTTGAAGCACTCATCATACTATATGGATCTTGTCATTGACATCAAACTCATATATACAAAACACTATGCCAGTTTGTTCTAGTTACAGAGTGTTGATGTTGCTACTCCGAAGCTTTACGAAGTGTTGTTACTAATATTTTACTTAGGGGCCGTTTACCAAATCTTACCCGGGTAAGTGGTTACGAGCAAAATTCAACACTATCATTTACTTACCGGGTAAGATTTTAGTCCATCAAATCAAAACGCCATCGTATGCAACAATTTACCTAGTAAGTGCTTACCGTGGTAAGACTCTTGGTCCTTGTTTTCCTTATCTTCGCTCTTACTCTTACCGGGTAAGATTTTTGGTACTTGTCGTATTCCTCCGGTAAGGTAATATGACTTGGTAAGTCTTACCCGGGTAAGCGTTTGGTAAACGGCCCCTTAGTATTGCTACGAAATGGTGCCGCTATATTTCTTGTGCTATGTCATTACATTCTTATGGATTGATCTTTCATATAACTCTTCAAAGAAGAGGGAAAAGACACAAAAAAGGAAGAAACTATGTTTGCATTTGGTTCCTGAAATTTTTTCAGTTTTTTAGGAAATTTTTTCAAGCAAAATGAAAATTTAGAAAACCTGTTTGGTTCATTTAATTTTCAAAAAAATTCATTTTCTAAAATCCAATTTAAATTATTAAAACTAGTTTTAATACTTTTTCAAATTTTTGTTGTCTAAAAACTTTACCAGTGACATTTTGGCTCACGCTCAAAACCCAGACAACCCTATCGTATTTTCCTCGTCGCTTCAACACGCTTTTTAATTTTCTAAAATGGAAAGTGAAACTCCACCATTTCAACCAAACGTGTTTTCTAAAATTTTCGTAGAAAACTGAGAAAATGAAAACTCAACTCCATTTTCTGAAAACGTTTTATAGGAACATGAAAACAGTTTCCGAAACCAAATGCACCCAATGCCTTCATGTATTTTTTTTTCATTCATCTCCAAATGTCTATACTGAATTCAAAATCTTTCTCGCCTCCAACTTATGGTTCTTCCTCAAAATCATCCCAATCCAAATTAAGAAAAAAACAATTAAATTGTCAAATGAAATCGAAAAACGCTTCAAAAGAAGTGTCATAGTACGCCACAAGACGCCTTGATACGCATCCTGCCTTACACGACCTCTATGAAGATTAACGTGGCACTGTTGATCCATCTCGACGTCATGGTTCGTTTTTCAAGACAACAAATACAAACAATAGTTATTTACTTACGACTTATTTTAAACAGAAAAAGGTATTGAACAATTACTCCATAATTTACTAAAAATAAATAAAAGAGTGAATTGTGGATTTGGTACTTGTGGTTTGATACTTTTTTTTACTAGGGGTCCTATACTATGTTTATTCTGGATTTGGTTCTTGTGGTATTCAATTTATTTTGATTCAGGTCCTCTTACTAACGTTTTGGTTAACTCCGTTAAATCGATGGTCATTTTAGCCTTTTATCTAATTTTTTTGTCTTTTTCTATAAAAGAAAACTAAAAACAATACTTTTATACACATAAATAAATAATATATATACATAACGGGTTGGGATCACGTGAGACCACTCTTTTACACTTGAAACTTCACAGCAAAAACATTGTGAAAGTAAAAAAATATGATGGATTCATGTGAGACCATCATGTTTCCGTGAGACCCGTCGGAGACCGTGAAACCACTTTTTTACTCTTAAAAATTTCATAGCAAAAACACTGTGAAGATAAAAAAAATCTGAACATTCACAGCAAAAACACTATGTAGGTTACTTTCATAGCAAAAATACTTTAAAGATTCATATTTTTTTAACTTCGTAGTGTTTTTGCTGTGAAGCTTCAAGTGTAAAAGGATGGTCTCACGGATCTCACGAAAACAGGGTGGTCTCACGTGATCCCAAATCTATACATAATAATATTAAAATAAATAAAATAGTAGTATATTATTGTAAGATTTAATTTTGTTTTTTAAAATTTAAAAATTAAAATCAGATGGACCAAAAAAATAGATGGGCGCGTGGAGTAGTTGCAGTAGTAGGTGAAGTAGGCTTTGGTTTTTATTATTTTTATTTATTTATTTATTTAAATTTAAATTTCATTTCACAGGATAAGTCAAACAGGAAGAAGAGTCCGTGGAGAAACGCGTGTATCTGGAAACTTCCTTTTTCACAAATTTAAATCTAGAGTAAATTACAATTTTGGTCCCTGTGGTTTGCCAATTGTCATGAAATTGGTCCTTTAACTTCAAAAATTACAAACAAAACCTCCTGATATGCATTTAGTCCCTGTGGTTTGATGAAAAATTCCTATATTCGTTTTTATGGTTTTGAAATTATAATTTTCTATTCTATGATTTATAATTTATTATCTTTTTTGCTTTTATAATTTATAATTTATTTATTTTTTCGTTTTTATGGTTTATAATTTATTTCTATTTTAGTCGTTCATACTTAAAAATAGTGTTTTGATCTCAGGAATAACAATAAAAATAAATTGTATACCATAAAGATTAAAAACGTAACTTACTCTTTGTTTAAAATTGCAAGGACTAAAATAATTTTAACAAACCACAAGGACTAAAAACATAATTTAAGGGATGAAAAAAACAATGAATAATAAATCACATGGACGATAACTATAATTTCAAAAGTATATCAACGAAAATAACAATTATTAGCAAACTACAAAGAGGAATAACGCAATTTACTCAAAATTCTTATATTACTATAATTTAGATTATAGACAATTATTATGATTCATTAGTTATGATTGAGATATATATATATGAAAAATGGTAATATTCATTTATTATGATCATGCCTTTAAATTCGAAAACAAAATAAAATCATATATTTATTATACTGTAATTAGTTTGTATAGCTTGTTAAAATTGAATGATTTGTAAATGAAACGTCTCATATATATTTTATTAACCATTTAAATAGTGTTAACTATGCAACCTGATATTATCTAATCAAATGCCAAATCCATTCATTATTATATCACACGCCTTAGTTAATGAGTAACGGGTATTTTGTATTTATATTTTTTTTTCTTTTTAGGAAGGATAATTATGAAAGTTATTAGGTTTAAATCTTTTGAGATAAACACGTTAATCTTTGATTGCAACTCATGTTAACAATTACTCCATAACTATTGTGTAGTACTTGTAATTTCATGTTTACAAGTGAAAACACATAATGTTCATGTATGAACAACACAATTAGGAATAAGTATTTGAACTTCACACATGAATAACATAAAGTAATCTAAACTGTTGTCAATAATTACTTGAATTTCATCTATGAACACTTCACCTATCCAGAAGTGAAACCATAAGTGCTACTAACATTTAAGATATGATCAATCTCTAACACAACTATTTCGTAAGTGAAACCACCAACTATTATCATGATCACTTATTATTATCATGCTAACAAGTGATTGTAATTCATGTTCATTAGTGAAAACCACCAAGTATTCCATAACTACTATGAATAATCGAGAGATTTCAGGGACTCACTAGTGAAACCACCATGTATTCCATATTATTGTTAACAATCAAGAGAGATTTCAGGGACGTGAATACTTACCTAAATGATGTGTTAATGAACTTTTACAATCATAACCACGTTCAACCTTGTTAACAATTGATTCATCAAGACAACTAATTCAACAAGTTTCATGTGCAACTTCTCTTTTATTAAAAAATTGCCACCATTCATTCTGATCCGTTGATTTAATAAATTAAAGGTCTAGATTGGTTTGTAGAGTTAGCACTAATTATGTGATTAACAACCGAAGAGGCGTAGTTATATATTAAAAGATTAATATTATTTTAAAGGGAAAAAGTTTAGAAATACTCAATAAACTTTTCTAATTTTGAATAATTAAGTTTTTGATTTTTTTATAAAATAAGTGGTTAAACTTTCTCATGTTAAATGGTTAAGTTTTTTAAAAAATTAATAAATAAATCATTGAACTTTAGAAATTGGTTAACTATATCTTTTAACAAAAAAAAAAAACAGGCTAAGATTTTAAAGTATAAAAACTCTGAATTAGTTTTATTGTTCCTAAACCTAGCCATCCAAATCTCTTACAATCAACTACATCGTTTATGCTCGCTACCTCTCGTCTAGGGGTGTAAATGATTCGAGCTTTTAACGAGCTACTCGAACTGGAGCTCGTTTATCTCGAGCTCGAGCTTAATAATTCTCGAGCTCGAGTCGATCTCGAACACAAAATAGAGCTCGTTTAACTAAACGAGCCGAGTTTTATAACACTAATGTTCGACTCGACTCGTTCGAAAACTCGATTCAATTTTTCGAGTCGAGTCGAGTCTAGCCATTCGAGCATACCCCTTTTTCGAGTCAACCATGGTCATATATTTATTAATCATATAATAAAAATATAGAATTTATCGAGCTCAGGTCGATAAACGAGCTAATCAATCGCGAGTTCGAACCCATAAACGAGCATCGAGCTCGATAACTCAAAAAATATTCGAGCTCGAGTTCGAGCCCTACATTGAAAAGTTAACCGAGCTCGAGTCCGGTATTATTTTTTTGAGCCCGGCTCGATTAACCTACTACTCGACTCGGCTCGGCTCGTTTACACCCGTACTCTCGCCACCCTAGTCCACTGTCGTCTACTCTTGTTTACCCCCCATTGCTGCCGTTAACCCCTGCTGTTAATTTGCCTCCTTTTTTGGTCTTTCAATTATCCATATTTTCAACAATTTAAAGAAGTACATACATATATACCAAAAAAGATGAAAATTTGAAAAACAATAAATATTGGAGCAATAAACGTGTGTTTCCCGGACGCATAAACCGGCCCACACAGGCTGTCAATTCCCAATGTGAGGGGCATACTTGACTCACTCAGCGGCAAGGCGATTGTGAGTTGAAAAACAATAAATAAATAAAAAAGAGACATAGATTAATGACAAGGCCCAACGACGATGATGTGCGGTGATGGAGATTACGACAATTGGGGGGGAGTGGGGGGTGGGGGGGGGGGGGGGAAGCGATCATGTTTTTGGGAAGGGTGTTCCATGCTATGTCTGGACTAATCCCGACAAATTATTATTACAAGACATTAGCCCTAACAAACTCAGTGGCCACAATTGTGGTATACATCTGGATTCGAACCCTAGGCAGATGAGATATTTCACCACATTCCTCATGGCCTCAACCACTACGCTATAACCTTTGTGGTTTGAAGCGATCATGTTAGCTGTGAGGAGTTTGAATGACAAAATGCTCGGGAACAATAAAATTGATTTACGATTTTTTTTTAACTCTAAAACTTTCCTAACCGGTTATATGTAGTTTTTTTAACGTTAAAATGATCTAGATAACCAACTTTTTTAAATTTTAATGATTTATTGCTTAAAAATATTCATGGACTGTATCATTTAAAGGAGAAAATTATTTACTTATTTTTAAAAAAAATCAAACACTTAATAATTCAAATAGAAAAGTTTTATTTTAACTTTTCCTTGTTTTGAAATAATATTATATTTTTTAAAGATATATTTTAGAAAAACACTAAAGCATTTACAAAACCAGTAAAAAGATGATGCTATTCCACTTATGATAATTTGGTTTTTAATATCTTATCTTTGATGACCGTTGAAAAGTTTAGTTAAATGAATGATATTTTTATGTGTTTATCGATTTTTTGATTTTTTATCCAATCAATATTTACAGGGACCAAAATTATAAAATCGGTTTTCATTAGATAAACTCGATAAAAAGCGAAAATGTCTTTTATTTATCAAAAATTTAGAGGAAGGGATCAAACATTTTTGTAAACCATTATACCTAATTAACTATCATGTAATTTCGAAATTGAAAGGATGAAAAGTGTTATTTGAACAAACCACATGGACCAAATTTGTAGTTTACGCTATTTTTGTTTAAAAAAGTGTTTAATTAATAATTAAATATTCATTTTTATTAATTAATTGCCATATTGGTTTTAAAAAGATTGGAGAGCCTATTGCTTCACGTTAGGGTTTGCATTAACTTCCCACTAACGCAATCCTCAATTGCTCACCACTATATCCCCACTTCCCATGCTTATTTTCACCTATTTCCATTTTTCAAATTATTTCTAAATAAAATCAATTTTTAAAACCTTTTATCTTAAAAATCAATTTATAAAGGAAATTTAATTATTAAAGTCATTTTTAAAAAAGTTGTTATCCAAATAATCATTTTCTCTCTGTGTTTACCAAAATAGTCATAAAGTAAGCAAATTCATCAATATTTAAAAGACATTTTCAAATTTTTGATCACATGTGCAATTTTCAATCATTTTTGCATTATTTTAAAGACTCTCATCAATTTATTATTTCTAATTTACATTTTCACCCTTAAAGTTACTTAATAAATTACTTTACGTTTTTTTCTTTTTAATTTTTGATTTTACACCCTTATCACATTACTATATATAATCGTATATCAATTAAAATAAGTTTAAAAAATACTTTACTATTTTAACAAGTTACACCATTAAGATCGTCTCGTTAATACCTTCGAAATGAGACCAATATATTTTTGAAGCCAATCATACTCTTGATCGGTGAATATGAATATTTTTCGTAAAATTCGAATATTAATTAAAATATAATACTATTATTTTTTAACGACAAAGTATAATATTATAAATATAACTAGAAACAAAATATAAATTATAGAGAACTGGCACTACTTTTGTGTTCTTGTGATTTTTATTATAGAAACCGTACGAAATAACATTTATAAAACCTTTTATTTTAAAAATCAATTTATTCGAAATAAAAAAAGCTAACTTTTATTTTTTCATATCTATACTATATTATAAAGCATTTGGCCAAAAACTCTTAAAAACATATTATTATGCAATAGATACAATTGATTAAAGCATAATTACTCAAAATTCAAGAATACAAGTTATACATGCATTGGTACAACTTATTAAAGTTTCATGTATGAATTCGTGTAACTAACTATACAACTAACTATATAGATAAACATCTAATTTTAAATATAAAAAATCTAGTATATAATAAGGATAATCATTCAATTCTAACAAAATGCTTAATTTATTATATTTATAAAAAAAATTATATTATTAAACCAAATTATATTATTTCATTATTAAACCTAAATTATAATTAAAAAAACGTAATTGAAAAAGTACACAAAAATAAAATCTTATTATAACATCGGTAGAGACAAAAAAAATAAAATAAAACATTAAAATTAAGATGGATCTCGTTGCATTTATAAAACCTTTTATTTTAAAAATCAATTTATTCGAAATAAAAAAAAGCTAACTTTTATTTTTTCATATTTTTAAAACTCGGAGACCAAATTCACACTAAATAAACATATAAATGATCATGTTAGATTGTTTTAATATTATGTTTCCGATTAAAAAAAAAACTTTATAGAAAAAATTATAAATGTTTATCCAAATAATTATAAATAAACATGTAAATCTTTAAGGTAACATTTGGTTCACATATATATGGAAAGTATTTTAGGTAAAAATAGTTGTTTGATCCATTTAATTGATCCATATAATCTTAATGATATTATCTTTATAAGATTCTAATATATTTACATTATCACATTTTACTTAGTATTCTAAACGGTTTGTCATGCTTATCATTATGATTCAAAACTCGTGTTCAATATCAATGCACGTTTTTTCTAAGATGTTATTTGATTTTTATATATTCTTTTAATGGTTTTTTTCCAGTTTTTAATACATAAACCTAGTTTAAATAATATCATCAATTCATGGAATAATAACATTAAACATGTGTATATATATATATATATATATAAGATAAAGATTCGCCTATAATTCATGCCCTGAAAAACGCTGTGTCCTTATTGTGAGTCACGCAACTCGTAAAGCTCAAAGGTTTTTATTAGTGTCACATCATGTCTCGTGTCATTTAAAACCCTTGACGATCGATACAAGCGGACCCACAAATTTAACAACCCAATATTTAAAAACCATAATTATAAAAAAATAATCGCAAAACAAAATTTCAATTTCCAAAAGTTCTAATTGTAATTATGGAATTTGTGGGACACATTATTCAAATATCACCTTTTTCATCATTTTCTCATCTCTACCACGTTACGTTATCTAGTCCGGGAATAGAAATAATAACAAGTGTTTTTTGAAATATTTTTATAATCTTAGATAATGCCTTTTTTATATACAAAATGATAATGTGTAGGATTTTTATATTTTAAACGATTAAGTTGTAAAATATTTTTTTTAATAAACAAATTGTTACACTTACTGAAACCGAACTAATTGTCCATTTTGACCGTATAAAATGGCCTCTAACCTGTTATGGTGATAAAATTGTCCAAAGACTTAATCGGTCAAATACGAAAGTCAACAAAAAAAATTCACACAATAAAAAAAAGGGGTGATGATAATTGTTCTTTTCAACAGCTACAATTAGGAGTACCAACTGATGATATGTTTAAGCAGCAAAATGAGGAGAAAAGATTGTCACTTGTTCCTCCCATCGTTCTTAAGCAAGTTCTAGAAGAAAGTTAAAGAAAAGATCGAGCATTTGGAAGCAAAAGCAGAGTTCAATCGTGTAAATCTTATTCCACACTCAAGTTTGAATGTGATGTTAATGGAATAGAGGCCTCAAGGCCAATTAACTGATACAAAAATGATCGAGAATGGTCATTTTGTAGTCGTTACATGTATTGATAGAATCAAGAGTTTCTCTGACAAAGGTGCATCTTTAAGCTGAATCAAAATCGTGGTTGGATCCGGGAGAAAGTCAACATAGTTTGATCTAAAGAAAAGTCAATTGTGTCGATTTGAGGAATAAAATAGATTTTTTCAAATGAAATTGACATGGAGCCTTAAAATAAATATATGTTGCCTTGAAAATGATATAAAAAGTGATAGTTTTTAAAGATGAATTGGCATTGGGAAGAAAAACAAATCATGAAAAAATAATAAAAATCAAAATGGGAAAAAATTAACAAAAAGATGTTTTAGCATAGTAGATTAGTAGTAGTAATGCTTATAATTGTACTTAAGGTTGTGAGTTCAATGGACCAACCTAAAAGTCTAAAATTAGAAGATAAAAAAGTAAATCCACCTGATAGATTTGAGCCGATGACCCCTTGTATTTAAAGTGATAATCTAACAATCTCACCGTTTAATTTATGTTATAGATTTGCTTTCAAATTAATTTAAGGACGCCCCTCAAAATCAAGCGAATTCACTTTTTAGACGATTAATTTTTTTTCTCGTACGTCCAGCTCCTAATAGATCCACCCCTAATGGCATGACTAGTGAATTATACCCGAATTAAAAAAAGTTATGTTAGGTGGCGTTTGTTTTTTAAGAGGTGTTGAAATCTGAAGTCTGATTTTAGTTCTAAAATGGTTATGAAACGTCTAAACAAATCAGATATAAGTGGTGATTGAAAGTTTAAAATGAAAAAAAACAAACGAGGCCTTAGTGTAATTATTGTTTACACATCCTAAAAGATGGTTAAAGGTGTTAGTAGTGAATTAATGGATAAAAAATGAGTAATTTTGACCGAGAAACCAACGAGTGTGGATGTTTAGTTTTCTATTTACGGAAATTAGTCCTCATACGTTGCACATGACTATGAGGTTGTGAACACGAAAAGCGTAAGCTTGCCAGAGAGAAAATTCTACTCTCACAAGCTCTCTTGACTCATATGCGTTTTCAAAGTGATTATAACAATCTAAAAAAATGAGAATTAAAAGATAAGTTATTTGATCATCCAAAAATTTGATTGTATTCACCATCAATGATCAAGAAATCACAGTAAGTTTATCAGAACACTCGACTAATTATTATGACTTTAAATCACAATAATCGGTTTAAACCCGCATCCAACTACCCTTAATTAACCACAAGGCTTGTGGCGTACTGGTTAAAACTTATGGGGGATGAGGCTAGATAACCCATTTACCCCAGGTTCGAATCCAGGCGCAAACAACTTGTGGCCACTGGAGAATTACCTCAGGGTTGCATGCTTTAGCAGCCTTAAAATTACCAGAGATTAGTCTAGGCAAATGCCTAGGATACCCTTTCCAAAAACTACCCTTAATTGAATTTAGAGGCTCGGATTAATAAGGTTAATTATTAATTATTCCAATAATACGATCGTTTAATCTTTTCGGGGTACCCTTTGACAACCTTGTTATGTTCGTCCAAGGGTATAAAGACAACGAAAATGGCCTGCTCTCTTGTGAAAGGGTACAAAAAATACGTAAATATGTTCCATAGCATCTACACTCATATACGTACAAATAAGTAATACAACACAAGAATCACCTAAACTAAAAGATTCTTTAAAAAAGAGAGATTAAAATTTTACGGATGTTGTGTTACTTTTTTATTTGAAGAGATTATTTAAAACTTTATTTCAAATAAAGAAAGTACGAGAAAAGATAAAAATCTCTATATTAGAAGAACTCCTTAAAATTAAATAAAAGAGAATTGTCCTATTCTATTGTTTCACCGTTAAGTTATAATGTATTATTGTTTTATATAATCTTCTTTTCAGAATTATAATTTTAAAAAATATTTTAATTAATGTTGAAATCTTCAAAATAGATAAAACGATGGTGTTTAATGTAATTCTTTTTAAATGATTCTAACTTTTGTTTCTTTATTTTCGATAAATCATGGAAAATCTATTGGAGATGCTCCAGGTCAACAATTTAGAAATGCATAGAAAGAACGATCTTTGATTAGCTTCGTCGAGATCAAGCTCTGACAGTTTATAGACGTATCAGAAGACTATTTTAATCATATTGAATATTAAAAATATTGAAACTTTTAAGTTCCTTGTTTGAGTATTTGAATATTTGTAAGTTTTATTCCTCACAATTAAAAACCCATACAAATGACATGTGTTAGCTACAAACTTAAAATTTCACTCAAAATGACAAGTTTTTATATATGTAACTTGAAGTTGGTACAAAACTAGTACCAACCAAATAAGTTGCTACCAAATACAATTAGTTGGTATACAATTACAATATAGAATTTTTTATGTACTAATTATAACTGGTTGGTAAACAATATTATAACATAACTTGGTATCATACCAAGTCCACCCATAAGAAGGTAAAACAGTAGTACGTCAAGAAAAGAGTCGAAACATTCTTCTAACAAAAAAGACTTGTTGACGAAATCACGGATACGAGATGATATCATACGATTACACTCCGCGTAGAGGTCAAACAATAGTCAATGATGGATATACCGAACCTAAATCAACGGTCTAACATTAATAATCACAAGGACTGTAGTGGCTTCGATGGCTCATGAAACACCAAAACTTTCATTAGGTCTCATCAAACTCCTTTTTCACTAGTTGTCTATCTGGTGGTGTTGATATGACTGTAACAATGCTAGGACAAGTTGTTTATCTGGCGTTTGGTATGATTAGAAAAAGACCTGACAAGATGTCAGTAACTCTGTATAGTTCTTATTTAGTGTAACAAATATTTTTTTTCTTTCTCAATCAATATAACAAAATTTCAAAATTTCCTATCTTGTACCCATTTTGACCAATAAACCTTTGATCTTAGAAAGTTGGGTATAGTTCTTAGATTTTTTTTCTAAGGAGCAGAGATTAGAATCATCCTAATGATCATTCACAAAATAGATTTATATAACATAACTTGCTGCCATATATTTAGCTCTATCATGAAATCACAACAAAATAATGTTTTTACAAAAAAAAAATATATGTTTTTTTTTCAGTGAACCTTCATGCAACACATGTAAACAAAGAATTGAAGGGGGAATAATGGATATTAGGATATATATATATATATATATACTTACATGGAGCGAAGGATTACACCTTGAAGGAATCTACTATAGCTTTCAAAGTCTTTTGGGATGACGGCCACTGTTTATCGCTGGCACTTGCCACAAATAAGATCACCGTGTTTCCTTTTGCTGTAGCCTTTGCAATGTTGTGTGAACCAGTTAATGCAAATGGAGTCTCCAGAACATATCTATAGTACTGCAAATATAACACCATATGAAGTTTATTAGAAAAATAAAATAAAAACAATAGGTCAATCAGTTTAGAGGGGAGAAAAGTAAAGATTTCTTTAGTATGAATGCATCAATCAGTTCAGTAAATATTCCTTTTTCCAAACTGACTGTTTACTAATTGGTGACCGCCTCTTACTGGGGTAAGAGATGCTTACCCGGTAAGAGGTGAGGTTGTTTACCATACATTCTAACCACCGACACATGATGCTGACTGAGATGCACAGCCGTTTACCAAACCTTACTCGGGTAAGTGCTTACCGGCAAAATTCAACACTATCACTTACTTATAGGGTAAGATTTTAGTTTACCAAAATGGTATTGTATGCAACAATTTACCCGGTAAGTGCTAACCGTGGTAAGAGTGGTCACTCTCACTTACCGGGTAAGAGTCTCGGTCCTTACCTTCGCTCTTACCGGGTAAGATTCTTGGCCCTTGCCATGTTGATCCGGCAAGGTAATGTGACTTGGTAAGCGTTTGGTAAACTGTCCCTGATCGGTAAGGAAGGAAGGACTCTTACACAGTCAGCGCTTACCCAGACTGAACCTCACGACTCAGACCGCACTTTTACATGGTCAGAGCTTACCCAATTTGTGTTAGTAAACGGCCTCCAAGAAATCAAATTAAGAGGATGTTTTGGTCAATTATGGTATGAAATTCTATGATCAGATGTAACCTAGATGATGTTTGCAAGAGCTACTAGCAATGCCTGCATTTAAAATGTTCTTCTTTTTTCCCTATTTCACCTGTTACACTTACAATCTTGCAATAATATCATAAAGATAATCCACTTTTAACAAGCCTACTATGTAATGAGGTTTCAGAAATGTTGATAAAAAATGTGATTCAAATTATTCTCTTAAGAAAGCTACTGCTCACATAAACCTTGGAATGAATTTAACTCAAAACATATCTTCCAAGATAACAAGAAGCATTTCTATAAACCCAGTTGGAGTAGGCTAAATAAGAACCAAAAGAAAATATAAAATGGGAGAACCCAAAAGAAAATATAGAGGTGAAGCCCTGCAAGGGTTCCAGAACATGGATGGTATCCCTTCCCTATACTGCCAAAATGGTAATGTCCGAAACTTGTATATATATATATATACTTAGGAGGTGTTTGATTTATTTGAAGGAATGAGAATCAGAATAAAACTTTCATTCCCCTCAATTTGGTCAGGTATGGAAATTAATGGGTCTAGGGTAACGAGCCCATTATATTATATCAAACCGAACCACATTTTTCGTCATCATTATCATTCTTTAACCCTCAATACCCCCAACCAAACGCTCCCTTAGTATCATGTTACTATCATGCTATTGTAATTCTATCTCGAGCGATGGAAATAGGGGGTACAGGATTACGCAACAACTTATATCAAGTAGATTCCTAATCAGTAAGCTTCTTCATAAAGCAACAAATTAGAATTACATCATTGTAAGGAAGACGGTGGTTTTCTTGCTTCCAGAAAAAAAAAACGATCTAGAATAGAATGTCTGAATCCTAGCACTAATGAGGTGGGAATCCATAAGTGAGGTCTCGGAATCGAATTTGGGCACCATCCACCTGCCTCTGGGACACCGTCATTTTGCTCCCCATGATGGCCGTGGGAGAGTGAGGTGCGGGCACTCCAGAGGGTGGATTGTACCTTTTTTTCAATCTAGAATAGACTTATCATCTTTAAACTCGTACTTCAACGAGCATTCTTGTAGCATTCTCGGATGCCTATAATAGGATAGTAAAAAATAAAATGGAATTCAAAGTACCCCATAATACTTCAAGCATTTTCTTGTGCATTATGATGTGTACATCAAGATACCGATAGACCTAACATACTCGGATTTTGTGCATTGTTGCCTTGTTGGAATTGTTCCTTTTTCGCACTACATGACCATTAGTTTTTATTATTACTGTAGTACTTTATGAGAGTATTAAATGGTATTTAAGGTAGTTCAAACTGGAATTGGTTATTGTTGCCAAAGTTGGAAATCACCATAAACCCAACCCAGGGGGAACTCATCAAACCATAACTTAACCCCCACATCGTCTTGCCGTAGAAATTCATAATAACTCACAGAAAAGAGGAACGCAATAAAGCAGTGGCTGAAAGGAAAGAGCAATTTTAAGCTGATGATGCAATATGAACAAACAACTACAGAATCTGATAAAATCCAAAGTAAACAACACGTTAAAAATTCACATTACTTTGACTGACTTTCAGGTTTTTCTTCAGCAAATTTAAAAGAACTTTAGCTGATTAAATAACATTTACAAACAACCAAAGGCAAAACCTCTAATACAAGATATTGAAGGATTTCTTCTACATTGAATTATTTTCAATGATTATTGTGACCAACTTTGTGGTCACTTATTTTACTGCACCGCAGTCCGCATATAGGCACCCATAACTTGCTAATACAAGATATTGAAGCTTATTTCATAGCATATATAGAAATCCATATAGCTATTTAAGATGGATAGAATATTCCTATGATCTATAAATAATTCCAAGTGAGGGTAATTACTAATATCCTTAAGAAAGCAAGATCTTTCAGAAAAGAAAAATGGAAAAATCCACTGCTGTTATTCCATTTTGGATGATTTTATGCAGAAAATGTTAGTTTTCAGAAAGGCTTCTACATGGATCTACTGTATGGAATATCTTAGAGCATACCAAGCAAATCGTCATTTGCTACAACCTAGCCATCTACGATACTCCAGCACAAGCTTTATATGACCTTTAGTAGAATTCTTGATTTTAAAAGGCAAGTTGCACCAATCTCTCTTGCATGACTTCATGCAACCTCACGGTATTCTAATTTATAAAGTGCAGAGGTAAGGCCCTTTAATCCTTTAGATCAAATCAAAACCCAGATAGACATGGAATTATGCTAGTGACAACAAAAAGTTTATGTTCAGAAACCAATTTTAGTTCATAAGCAGTTATATCATGTGAAATGGGCATTCCTGCATTAAAACTCATATCCGATTAGTCTGCCAAGTACACTGGCCTTCTTTAACTGAAAACTTGATAAGCAAAGAGGATTGAATACGCATTGGAAGGTGGCGAGTAATAGTTTCACAAGATTGATATTCTAACAAATAAAGAAAGGAAAAATAATTTGGGTAGAGAAAATAAATGATCAAAATATAAGTTTATAAGTAGATACCGTTTGATCTCCAATCTTCTCAATTGATGTTTCAAGTAGTTCATCTGAATCATAAGTATTTCCAGTCACAAAAGAGCCAAGAGATGCAATAAGCTTCTCTGGGCTCCCAATATCTTCAATTGTTGCATTAGGTTTATTGGTCAACCGTATCAAAGGAGAAGCCACTACTTGAACTTTGCCCTGCTTTTCATCTTCAAATTTCACCTCTATCCAAGGCTCTGCACATTTGGGTTGGCAGTAATTCCCAGATAGTATATTAGCAATACGCAATTGCTTCCAAGTTGGCGGAAGGACGAATCGGTATGGCTGCACATTTCCTGCAGGCAACTAAAATCAAAATTTTACTATGATAACAAATGCAAAGAAAATAAGATTCTACTTTTTTGAAGTTGTAAGAGAAGTTGAACTTAAGTAGCTATAGTGTAAGTTTTATATTCTATTCGAGCAATATCTTTTGTTTTGCTGCAGCCTTGAAATATTAACAAATAGAATGGCATGGAATAACCATGATGATATCACACCTTGACTTATGGTTTGGACCTATTGCAAGGATACCGTGGCATGATACTTTGAGAACAGGAGCAAAAAAGTATATAATTTGGGGATACAGGATGCAATATAGTGTATGTTTATAGTATATATGTACATATATGGGTAAGGTCAAAGGCGTACCTTGTAATATTTGCAAAATCTTTATATTTATACTTAAGATACAGGCATTGTTATTAGCATTGTCATCCAAGGTTAATAGCTACCATAACTCTCTCATATGACCATTAAAAGTGTTAAATACCAGATGTTTACATATCAATTGTAATGTATGAGTACCAAAAGAATATGATGCTTATGAAGACAATAATATTAAATTGATAGCTCAAGTGAATTGCCTGTTTTTAGAGACTCCTGGTCATTAAAACTAATATAAAGAGGACTTGAATCCCAACAACTTAATATGCATTCAATCAAATTAGATCCGGATGACACCTCTTTTGATAACATATTAACAATCATCCAAAATCACACCAATCTGTCATATGTGAACACTATTAATGGTTATCGTATATTCCAGTCCCAAAAATTGCCAGTATTTCGACTTTTGAATGTCAAATTAGTTATTTTCTAGGTCAAAATCGACGACAATGTATAACTGGTACATAGGAATGATCAGAACGTGGATATATTGAAAATTGAAGTAACATACAAACATCGATTCAGATTTGAGTTTGACAAGGTCAAAATCACAAACAAAAATTGAAAATTTACCTGCACGAAGAGCTGGAGTATCCTTAGCAGAGGCTTGAAAAACAACGAAATTAGGATCAGAATTGGACTGCGGTAGATAGGAACCAACCTCAATTTCTTTGGCCTCAGAAGGTGAAGGGGAATGCAATGGGATTATGGTAGTAAATGGTACTAATGACAGAGTCAATCCTTTGAGGAAGTGTCTTCTGGCAGGTGATTGCTGCAAAAATGGAGTATCTGGGAATGTAGGTTTGTTGGAAGAAGCTGGTTTTGAAGAAGAAGAAGAAGAAGAGAAAATGGAGGATAGAGATGAAACAGAAGCGGAAGCCATGGTTGAAATGGAGAGGAGATGGAGGTCTCCCGCTTTAATCCGGTTTCGGATGAGGTTTTGTATTGGTCGCTCTCTGGGCCGCCACCTGTCCTATTTCCACTTCTATAATATATTTACGAGTAAACTTCATTTTTGGTCCTTGTGCTTTACTATATGTTTTTGTTTTGGTTTTGGTTCAATTTAATACAAATTCACCATTGTAGTTTGCAATTTGTTCGACTTTATCCCTTTTACAAACGGTTGATAATGGACGACTAGATGGATGGTTAAAATGTGGATTGTTTTTCTAAGCTTAAAGTCCATAAGAGGCCTAAATTGTCTAAACCGGTCAGGCCATATCGTCTTTTATGATCATGTTTGACTGATTTGGTCACTTGTTGCCAAAACCGACCGTCACTGCAGTTTGGTTTGTGGTTTGAGATGTTAAACCCCCCATATCGGACCACAAACACCTCGAATTATAGTATATCATCAAGATCGGGGTGGCATTGCAGGCGATATTGGGGTTGTAGTGTACTAGTGAGATCTGGTTTATATCTCTGTCGCTCTTGGAATTGAGCGGTCAAATGGAGTGATGGTTGTCAATCGAAAATGAAATAAAATAGGGGTTGGGTTTTAAGGGAGGGGAAAGAGAAGGAAGTTCTTAGGGATTTGTAATATGAAAGATAAAAAGAATAACATTGATGATTCACGTTTAGGGGAAAACCGTACAAAAAAGAAAAATTGATGAACACTCTGGTAACGGTTCATCTGGATGATATGCACATGTGTATACAAGTAATTTGTGACATCTACACACGCATAAAATCCAAAAAATAACTTCAAGTAATTGTATACACATGTGCATACCATCTAGATGCACGGTTAGCGGGGCATTCCTTAGTTTTTCATTTTTTTTGGATTTTCCAATTAAGTGTTCTACATTGAATTTCATTGATCTTACAATTTATAGGGTTCTCATTTTATTAAGTCTTACCCTCTCTCTCTCTCCCTATATATATGTAGAGAAAGAGAGAGAGAGAGAAATGTTCAAATGCGAACTCAAATTTGTTTGTGAACGTGAGAACAAATGAGAATGCGACACGTGCCATATTCAGACTGGATAATGAAGAAAAGTATCCAGACTAAAATAGACCCCAAAAACGTTATTTAAAACGTACTTTTTGGACAATTTCGTGTTTTTTTTCTCATTTTGGGCCTTTTTTGAGCTTCTGTGTTTGGCCCATTGTCTTTTCCAAACCCATTTTGCTTGGTCTTCATATTTAAGGGTGTGTTTGGTTGGAGATATCAAGCAGAAATTAATGGTAATGATAATAAAAGAAACTGTTTGGTTATATATAATATAATGGGTTCATTCCTCCAGAAGCCCAAATTTTCATTCCTAATTAAACTGGGGGGAATGAAAATTCATTCTCATTTTTATTCCCTGTCATTTTCATTCCCATTGCCATTTTCATTCCTATGTCAGAATCAAACGCCCCTTAAACTTTTCTTGTGTAAGTTGAATGGTCAAACTTGAATTTGAAGATCTTTGATTTTTCCTCCCAAATTGGAATTCTCTTGAATTCATATTTGAAGCCTAGGATCGGTATTCATTGAATCAACTATTCCTAGAAAAGGTTATCTACGGGTATTCGTAGAATGAACGTGGAAATCTTAGTTTTTCATTTTATTCACTACATCAAATTGGAATGAAATCTTGCAAAAAATATAAATATGCATTTATCGGGAGTGAGGGTGACAATTGTGTTGACAACATTAGTGATGTGGTGGTGGGTAGATGGGGTGAACCGGTGGGTTAGGGTGTGGGGGTCGGTGGCAACTATGACGACGAAATATAGTCGTATGGTCGTGATGGTGGGTGGAGGTGGGGGTAGCAGTAGCGGCGGGTGGGGGTGGCGGTAGCGATGGTGGAATGATAATATTAATTGCTGGTGGTGGCATAGATGGCGGTAGTAGTGACAGATACGTTGCCGGCTAGGGTGCGGCGGGGGTGGTGGTTAAATTTATTTTTGTCTTTCTAAATAAAAATTATATATTATGTTACATTTGCCACGAAATTGAATTCAAAATCATTCACATAGGCTAAGGAATGATCAAATCCCTCAACCGTGGAATTCGGTGGAATCTGATGGAGGAATTAAGAGGAATATAATCGGAGTATTTGTCGTTCGTAAATTATTACCGTTATCGCATGAACCCGCCTCTTCAGTCATTTACCAATATTTCATTCCAATTCCAAAGGTATATTATGATTATTTTATAAAACTATTTTTAGTTTAAAACAATTAAAGTATTTAACGATTATTTTATTAAAGTATTTCTCGTTTAAAAAAAGTATTATATTAAAGTAGTTTTAAAATTATCGAAAAAAGTATTTTGATCATTTACCGGCATTTCATTTCAATTCCAAAACTACAATATGTTAACCAAACAAATAGATTTCAATTTTTTTAACAAATTTCATTCCAATTCTGTCAACCAAACAAGTGGTTAAACCTGACAACATTTTATTTCAATTTTTTCAAAGTCAATTTTTTGAGTAAACTACGATTTTCGTCCCTATAGTTTGATGTTTATAACGATTTTCGTTCTTGTGGTTTAAAAACTGTTTTTTTCGTCCCTATGGTTTGATGTTTATAACGATTTTCGTTCTTGTGGTTTAAAAACTGCTTTTTTCGTCCTTGTGGTTTCCATTTATTTCGTTTTTAGTCCTTGTTACTAACAATGCTAGAAAAAGACAGATAAATGAGGGGTCTTATGGTCTTTTAACCTTTTTCTTTAATTTTTCATTAAAATTTCAAAAAGTATTAGATATATATTACTATATAACACCTCATCCTCTTCTTCCTTAACACCTGCAACTCCAAAACCCAACTTATATTCTTCCCTTACCTTGTCCTCACTACACTATTTAATATGCCTCCAATATTGATTTTGGAAGTTTGACCTTTAATGAAAGACCCTTCCTCAAGGATGCATTTTGGATTCCTTTTCAGCACTATCGTTGGAGTCATAGTCACATATTATATTATATATATATATATAGGAAAGTTCAAATGTGAACTCATTTTTTGTTGTGAACGTGAGAACGAATCTCAGCCACTTATCCGGTCAATAAAGGCGACTTTGACCTGGTTCCCTCCTTTAATAATCTCCACCCTCCCATGAATCGCGTCAATCCTCCGTGATCGCGTCCACCATAACCGAAGATGTGTGGCTGAGATTCGTCCTCACGTTCACAGCCAAAATTGAGTTCACATTTGAACCTAACCCTATATATATATATATATTACAGAAATCAAATAACAAACATGTTCATCAATCATCATCAAAACCCATTTTGAAGTTTTATCAAACCCAAAAATGAAAAACCTTGATCCATGTTCTTCAAATTTTAAACCAAAACCCATTTCCATAACTCAACTGTTGTCTGATAATTGTTTTGAAGATTCATAAAACAAATCTGAAAAAAGGAAGAGGGAAACAAAATTGAGATGGGTCCATAGATGGCCTCTGATCACAAAATTCATAGGTGCACATCAATGAAATTTTGCAAACTATGTAGCTTCATGTTCACTATTATTCCATGGAGATCGGGATGAACAAAGTCAACAAAAATGCATGATTCAGTAGAAAATCTGACTGCGTGTTTGAGGAAAAAAAGAGTTGCAGGTTTTGGAAAAAACAGTTTATAACGTTGGCTTTCGTTGAGGGTCGGAGATGGGGTTCTTCAAAGGGTTGCAGGTTTTGGAAAAAGGGAGTTGGGTTGCAGGTTTTGGGAAAAAGGTGCTATTTATGGTGCAGTGTGAAAGGAAAGTTGCAATGGAGAACCACCGGTATAAAAGAGAAAATGTCTTGGAGGCCACCGGTGTGGTCCATCGCCGGAGACGGAGCTTACTAGATGGCGTCGGTGAGAAAAAAGGGGTACGTGGGTTGTAAGAGGAAGAGGAGCGAATATAGATATAAATATATAATAGTTTATTATTAATTTTTTAAGAAAAACTAAATAAAATAGTCAAAAGACCAAATTACCCCTTAGTTAACTGTTGAAATCTAACAGAGTTAGCCTGGGGATGAAAAACGAAACTAAATGGAAACCACAGGGATGAAAAAAGCAGTTTTTAAACCACAGGGACGAAAATCATTATAAACATCAAACCATAAGGACGAAAATCGTAGTTTACTCCAATTTTTTTAACAGATTCCATTCCACTAAAAACACATTATGGAAACCAAACGCTACCTAAAGATGTTTGGTTCATGTATTTTAAAGGAATTGGAATTGTTAATTTAATCGACTATATTTCAAATCTATATTAAGTTCACATAAAATAATGGAATTCTTTAAATTATATTGAATTTCTTAAATAAAAAATTTCAACGTTCTATCGGATATTTAAAAAAATTCAATTTCATTCAACCAAATCCAAATGTATAATCAAATTTCATTAAATTCAATTTTAAATCCTTTAAAATTAAATCCCTTTTAATAAATTTTAATAAATCCTTTAAAATTTATTCAATCGACAAGCAAAGGGACACCTGGTCACGTGATTCGCAGCCGACAAACATATCCCTCCATACGCACTATTCGCTTTTCCACCTCCCATATCTTATTATTCTTTCCAACATTTTTTATTTAACTTGAGATATCCGAATTATTAAGAGATAATTGGATGATAAGTTATATATATCTTTTAGTATTTTTCGGATTTTACATAATAGATGTATTTTTAAGGTGGATTAAAAACGGATAAAATCGTTTAATATATTTTCAGTCAAGTTTCATTTTTTTGAGGAATTTTTCGAATTATTTGGTTGATTAAGAGTTGTTTTTAAGGTTATTTGTTTTCGATGAACTTTTTCAGTTTTTTTTATTTTTTGGTTGATTTTAGGAAATTTTTTGCTTTTTTTTTGTTAAACTCGAGAGATTTTTCCTTTGTATTTTTTAATATCTTATAACACCCCCTCAAAGTTTAACGTGTGTAATTTTCGTACCCTAATAAAAAAATTGCAAAAATCAATTGAAAGGTTGCACAAGACCATATTCGAGCCTTCATAGCTCCACCTCTGATACATCAACATTAAGAGATGTAATAACTTAGTTAACATCCATAAAAAATAAGGGGGGTTTTGGTTGACATAATGTATTTGATGGAATTAAAATTGGCGTAGTATCGTGTGAGAAGAAAAGTTTAGGTGAGAAGCGTAAGAAGATATCCAAATCCTTGATCACTTTTAATTAGGGATGAGACTAGAGGACCGTTTTCTCGAACCGAATCGAGACCGAATCGAAACTTGACCGAACCGGTACCGAATTTGTACATATTGTTCGGCTTTCGGTCCTTGTTTTCAGTCCCAAAAAAATTCGGTACCAACTGGTCCGGTATAGATCTCATCCCTATTCTCCATGACCATTACTTTTTTCAAAAACTCAGTATCACCATAAAAAATTGGCCATTTGATTGTTAAACTTTTATGATTGATTTTGATACATATTTGAACTTTTATTGTTAAACTTTTGCGATTGGTTTTAATTTTTTTCTTTATCTACTTTCAAATTTCGGTCTTAAGTGGTCCTATTAGAGTTTTCTCGTCCCGAAACCGAACCGGTACCGAATTTGTACATACGGTTCGGCTTTCGATCCTCGTTTTCAGTCCCAAAAAGATTTGGTACCAACTAGTTCGGTACCGATCTCATCCCTACTGTTAATCTCATTCCCACCCATGAATTGCGCTACGGAAGGCCGTTGATTTGGTACATTCAGTACATCTCAACTAGTGTTGATATCCAATTAAGATTGATCAAAGGGTGGAGATTTCTTCTTACGTTTCTCACCATAACTTCTCTTTTCACCGGGACCCAACCCTTTGAAATTCATCAAATGTACTTGATTTTGACTGAATTAAAATGAAAATTGATGAAATTTGACCACACTTTTAGTTTATCATTCCAATTCCATCAAGAATTTTTGAATTCTACGAACCAAACAATGTAAGATTAGTAAATACTATTGTTGTGATAAAGATAACCATTTAAGAGTATCTCAAACAAACTTTCCTACATCTATATTTTTTATTTGTATTAGGAAGTCTGAAACCATAAAACCATCACTCGAATTGCTCTTGCAACTGATTCAATACCTTGATTTATGTTACAACTGAAAAGTTGCCGGAAATCAAACATAGATGTTTCCTGGGAGGCTCGGCCGCTCGGGGGAGGGAGAGGAGAAGCACAAGAGTAATTAGTTTATAAAATTAATGTAGGAAACTAGTCCACAAAGTATACGGAATGAACAAAAGTAATAGGAAAATGTTGAGGTCTTTGTTAAACATAGTGTCCTTAAAATAAATTTGTCCCACTATTGGACGTTTGTTTCCCAGGATACAACAACAAGAACAGTTCTTCGAGACCGTTTAACCGAATTAGACCCGGATATTATCTTGATAGTAGAAAGTCCATATAGAAGTAAGGAGAAGAGATGATTATTTTTTCAATGTGTTTTGTGTCTTGTGGAGAGACATAAAACAACGAGATAATAATCAATTCATATTGAAGAACGTTTTAATTATCAAATCAAAACCGAAATCAAAATTGATTCAACTTTTAATTATCCAATAAAAACCGAAATTCTCCATTAATAGATCAGAAACAAAAAAGAAAGATTTAAAATTTTAGCAAAATCTTTTTACTCATCCACCCATATGAGATGGCTCAAATGTCCATTTACCCACTTTATAATCTCTTCAAATACCTTAGTTTATTGATTAATTTCTTATTCATACTAAGTTTGTTCTATTAACATTTTATAAAAGATAATGTTAATTGGAAGGTTATAAAACCGATTTTTGTTATAATATGTATATTTAGAGTCCCCTTGTTTTACAAATCCATTAATCAATAGACTTATAAACTAATTTTCATGTATTCTCGTGTGAAAATACAATGTTTATACCACATTGTTTCATATGTGAAACGTTCAACATTATTTTCTTCCATACATATGAAACAACATTGTATAAAAACACTTTATTTTCATACGTGTTATATTTCTTATATGAAACAACAAATAAAAATTGGTTTATAAATTTATATAATTTATTGAGGTTTGTTAATGATGGGTTGAGTTCAGGTGAGAATGAAAGTTACTATAAGAAAGATAAGAAAGAATTTCCACTCTTGATCAATCATAATTGAACATTAACACTAATAAAATGCACCGATCAATTCTACTGAGAATCACAATTTATAAGATGGATCATGGATAAGATTAAAATTGATCTAGGATCCAGATACCTTTTTATATTTATCATCTTAAGCTTAACTTCTGTTTACAGACCATCCTTGTTAATGATTATGTCTTATGTATATTTATTCCCTAATCACATGAAAAAGGTGCATATATTAAATGTTTTGGGTTTTCATGAAATATGACCCGATCGTATTCAAACATATATAATATTATATATATATATATATAAAATTTTTTTTGTCTTTGTGCAAATTTACGTAAGCAAGGAAGTCATCTATTTCATACGTACTTTTGGGTGGATATCAGCTTTCAAAGCCAACCGGAATCTAAGCAAATAAACAACACTAGTCCTTTTCTTATATAACTTTTTTTCCCGATTTAAATGAATGTAACGATAAACTCGAATCTCGCCTTTTTTTTAACTCTGTAAACAGCATCGAGAAGTTTAAATAAGGATTGTGTTGCAACTGATGATGTTATATTTCCATCTAATTTGAAACATAAGAAAGGATGGTTGACAAGAGTTTAGGGAAGATGAGACAAGTTTTTTGACAGGATTGTGAATCAGGCGTATTTTTGGGTTTCTAATAAGAATAACAAGTTTAAGATTAATTGGGTGATTTGGCTTCATAATCCTTTGCTTGACTATTTTTTATACATAATAATTGTTTATTCTAGCGTCTTGCTAGTTTTTCAATAAAATCTCGTTGTTTTTCATAAGAGAGAGACTAAATGTAACTGCAACAACTCTTTAAAAATTGAGTTAATAAAAAATTTAAACTAACTGATGAGTCATTGTGATTTCAGTTCGATCAAAATTGTTTCAGAAAATAAGGAAGAATGAAAACCAATAATAAAGAGTCGATTATTATCCCCTTTACGAACCTACATGTTGCATAAGGTAGTAGACTTATAATATATATATATATATATATATATAGTTAAGTTTCAACAAGAATAAAAGTTACAGTGAGAATGTAAGAAAATATCTCCTCTCTTGGATCAATCCTAATTGAAGAGAACCACTAAATCAACACTAATGAAATACATTAGATCAATTTTTTCTACTGTGTGGTTCATATATTTAACTCTTATCCTCACGTGATCCTTTGTCTATGTATATAACTTGAGATATGATACAATCCAATTGGAATGAGACCCGTAACACCATTTTGAAGCTCTTGAATGAGTTGTTTTTTCAATTCGTCAGACTTTTCACAACAAAAAAACGGACATTTAATTTACAACAAAAATACACCGAACGTATACAGAAACCAAATTTTCACAAAAAAAAATACCAAACTTTTACAGAAAGATAAAAACAGACATTCACGGAAAGAATCGAACATTCACAATGTGTCTCACGATATCACGAAGAGTTATTGGCCATGTAATCCTAATCCTATATAGAACCATAATTAAATGAGAACCACAAAAATGTTATTAACTCGTAAGAATCGATATTAAAATATTTTTGTAGATTACTTTTTTCACCAACCGGTTTAAGTTATTATTTGACAAATGTTTGTGCTCATATTTTTGAAACAAAAAAATACACGTAAAAAAATTTCACATTCTAAAACAAACACATATAAAAATAATATTTTATCAAACAAATATATGTAAAACAATACGTTAAAATCTTAAAATTAAACAAAAGAAATCATCTAAAATAGTTCGTTAAAACTAATTATCATGAGTGTATAACTTTTTTTTTAATGAATTTTCATAGTATTTTCGAAAGTGCTATATATGTCTTTAAATTGTTTAATTTGGAATTTGGAAGGAGTTGGGCAAGGGCAATATTCCTATATATTGCAATGTTGTTACATGTCTTTATGAAACATACTATCACCTTCATGCATGGTGTCGTTATCGTCATTATCATCATAGTCAATGAGCATCACCATACAAATGAAATGACATAATTACCCTTAAAAAGTTCACAAAAATTCATGTGACCCAAATCATGATAATATAACGGGAAATTGGTAGAAATGACCATTTGAGAAAAATTATTGTACACAGTAACCATCTCTCTCCTTATTTGACAAAAATAACCAAAACCTTCGTTAAATACGCTAAACCTCCGTTAATTACCATTAAACCTCCGTTAATTATCATTAAAACCTCCGTTAAAAATGAAACTTCCGCTAAAATCTCTATCTCACAGTATTTGTTGAATTTTTTGATAAATACTTACAATTTTGACTCTTATAATTATATAATAAATTATTTTAGGTCCCTTACTTTTTAATTTTTTATTTTACATCCTTATTACATTAACATACATTATGGTATATCAATTAAAATACGTTAAAAAAATACGTTTTTACTTTAACAAGTTACACCATTATAATTATAATCGTCTCGTCGATACCTTCGAAATGAGCCCAATATTGAATATTTTTTGATTTAGTTATATTATTAGATATTATAATCATATATTAACTTTATATTGTTAACAATTAACAAAATATTAAGAATACCTATTTTAATCGAAAAAGCAAATGATATATCACAAATTAAATAAATAACTATAGGAATATAATGAAAGATTTGGTAATTTTATTAATTTTTTAAATGATTTTAATTTTCTTCATTAAATGAGCTTCGAGAATACAAACGTAAGTATTAACTCAATAATTATTTTATTAAAATTAGATGTTTATTATGTATTTGATTAAGTTTATCTACGTTAGTTATACGAATTTAAACATGAAACTTTAATAAGTTGTATTTATGCTTAGTTAACTTGTAAACTTGAAAATTAAGTAATTTAACTTTAATTTATTGTACATAATGTTTAAAAAGTGGTCTTTAAGAGTTTATATGAAAATTTTATAATATAGTATAGATAAACGTGCAAATTGTAAATATTAAAAACATTTTTTCGTAGTATATATAAAATATAATATATAATAATATAACTAAATAAAAAAATATTCAATATTGGGCTCATTTCGAAGATATCGACGAGACCATTATAATGGTGTAACTTGTTAAAATAAAAACGTATTTTTTAGACGTATTTTAATTGATATACCATAATGTATGTTAATGTAATAAGGGTGTAAAATAAAAAATTAAAAAGTAATGGACCTAAAGTAATTAATTAAATAATTATAGGGGTCAAAATTATAAATATTTAATAAAAAATTCAACAAATAAAATTTAATGGAGGTTTTGGAGGGTATTTAACGGAGGTTTAAGGTATTTAACGGAAGTTTAGGGTATTTAACGGAGGTTTTGGATATTTTTAACGGAGGTTTTGGTTATTTTTGTCAAATGAGAAGAGAGATGGTTACTATGTACAATAATTTTTCTTAAATGGTCAGTTGTGCCAATATCCTAATATAACCATTGCCTAAATTGATAACCATCTAACCCTAAACTTAAAACTAATAAGATCTATAATGTGTTTTTAGAGGCTTTTCTGTTTTTCAGAGTTTTTTTTAGTGGAGTTTCTCATAAGGTTTATAATTGTATGATCTATTTTTTAGATGCTTTTTTTATAAAATTATATATAAATATTTGATGAACTCATGTATTTTTTTAAATGATTGATCGTATTTTAAAGTAATATTTTATTTATTTTTATGATCTTAATGTTAGTTTTACTTTGTTTAAACACAACGCTATCAACCCAAACGGAGTGGGTTGGGTTGAGTTGAAATGTTTTAAACCGCTAACATTAGGTTGGATTGTTCAAATGTCTTCAGTTCGATCAACCTAACTCATGAACACCCCTAGTAAAAAAATAAAAACCCAACATCATGGATGACATAAGAGCATGAGGTGGTTTTTAAATTTTAAGAGGTTTTTAGAATTCCCAAAGAGAAAAGAGTGAGGTTTTCCGTAAAAAGTTTTCCTAAGGTTTTGGGTAAGAGTTGTAATTGCATGCATACTTTTAGAGGTTTTTCATGTTTAATCAATTGTAGTTTTATATGACTTTATAAAAGTTTCGTAATTAATTAGTTCTAGTTATTAATATAAGAGTGAATTTCAAATTTGGCCCCTATAATATATGTGTTTTAACACTTTGGGTCCCTATTTTAAAATATCTATGGATTACATCCCAAGGTTTGCATTTTATAACGCATTGGGTCCTTAAATCTAACTTTGTCCAAAACTTTATGTTAAATGAATTAACTAAGAGGGGCCTTTTAGTCATTTAATTTATTTTTTATTTTCTATTAAAGCCACAGGGACCAAGAATGTAATTTACTCTATATTCTAAATGACCCCCGCCACCACCATGTTCTTCATCTTCCTCAGAAGATCCTGCTCTTCCTTGCACAACATAATCTCCTCCCCTAGCCAAAGAAACACATCCTTCCTGTCTCCATTACCTGCTCCATTTAACCAAATCCTAGATTCGAGGTTGCTTTCTGATCGTCCCATATCTAAATCCATGTTCTTCCCCGTCTTCTTCATTCTATTTCAAATTTTTATTTGAAATTGATTTAGGATTTTTGATTATTTGGTTTAGATTTAGATTTAAGGTTTTTCTTTCAAATTGATTTATGATTGTTAAGTTTAGAATAGGGTTTAGGATAATTAGGTTTGAGTTTTGATTCATATGGATTTAAGATATTTATCAATGGATTTGAAAAAACTTGTTGAATTAGACATTTTTCTATGAATTTATACAAAATAATTTGTGTTGTTGTCAGAAATAGTATCCGCTTTCTAGTAGCAAAAACATTCATTGTTTTTCTTATTTCTTGTTTGTGTTGGTGTTGTTGTTTCACGATGATATTGGGGACAATGATGCTCAGGTGGTGGGATGAGGAGTAATGGTCGGGAAAAAATGGACGGATGGTGTTGATGGGAAGATGATAGGGTTATACAGACAGATGGGAGGAGAAGCCAGATTGGCGTTCCTAGTTCCACCGAAGAGGGGGTTTGGTTCCTGTGGTCGTTTTAATAAAAAAAATAGACATAAATTAAATGTTTGCTCCCTGTGGTTTAAATAGAAAATAAAATTAAAAATAAATTAAATGACTAAAATATCCCTCTTAGTTAACCCATTTAACATAAAGTTTCGGACGTGTTATAAAATGAAAACCACAATGATGTAATCTATAGATATTTTAAAACAGGGACTCATATTGCTAAAAACACATAAACCACATGGACCAACTTGTAAGTCACTCCTAATGTAATTAAAATAATTATAACATAATGTAAGATAAATACATAATTAAAGTAATTATATTTATTTGATTTATCCAAATTAGTAAAAAAAATAAAAAATGTACATATTGTTATTCAATTTTTACATATTGTTTGAAAACCTAATTTTTATAAATTCCCTTTTTTTTAATATTTATTGTACATAATTTATACAGCTACTACAGGTTGTTGATAACCCAATTTCTATACAAGTTTATAAATTCTAGAGATTTTATTAGAATAATATTTAAGTAATATTTTACGTATAGTAAGTATATAACTAAATTAATAATACTTTTCTTGATAAAAATAAAAATATGTTTGTTTAAATATCAATATACCGATTTTATAATTAATAGTATAAATAATATAAAATTAAAAGGGATGGATGCTAAAAATTTGAAAAATCTATGAAAATGTTTGAGAGAGGTTTTTATTCTAATGGAGAAGATATGTCCAGACTTTTAAAATTTTGAGTTGACAATATTATAATATAAAAAACATCTGAAAAACTTTTAAGAAACATTTATAATGTAGATGTTCAATAGAGATATTTATCGAATAGGATAGTGACAAAGAAAGAATTTATCAGAGAAATGAAGGTAGGCTAAGGAGATCTTGAGTTTTGATGTTTATGGGCATTGATCTGAAGGGGAGCCGGGGGATGTGTTCTTTTGTTATTTGTTTTATATTTACAAAATTATAAAATATATAATAATTTTCTAATTTGAAAAAAAAAACTAAAAAAATCTGTAAACTAACCAAAATATCCCTTTTTAACTGGACTTAATAAAAATAGTATAGCATTGTTAGACTGAGGGACGAAATCCGTAATGAACTGACAAGCATAAGAGACCAAATCCGAATTTTCAAAGTTTAGGGATATATCCATTAAAAATAACAAAAGTTAAGGACCAAAAGTAAAGTTTAGTCTATATATCAATGTCGGCATTTGATTTTGAGGGTGCTAAATAAAAGCAATCCTGCAAAATGGACAGCTTGCAAAATTTTACATTTTACACTTTTCATTTAGAAAATTTACTATTCCTTCCTTTTATTTTGAAAAACTATTGGGTTAAATATTTATATTTCTTATAAAAAAGTATACCTTCATTCATTTAGTAATTCCCTTTCTGTTTATTTATTTACATTTCAGTCCCTGAACTTTTTGTAAACCAATGCAAAGCCATTCTGCATTTTGTGTGGCTCGTTTTGTCCTTAACACGAACCACATATATGATGATATATATTTAGTCAAACCCGTTACAAATCGGGTTAAATCATAATGTGTGAAAAGAAAATGGGGCCGAGTTATCTTCATCACGCATGCTTGAATTTGATATGACATATGACATGTGCACGTTCATCTACTGGTTCTTGATCCTTTTATAACGAGCCCTACTGATAACCTAAACTATTTCGTATTCTTCTTTTCTTCGTCTTTTTCCATTTTGGTTTTGTATAAAAGCTTTCCACTAAAGTATCACTTAAAAATATTGTTGTGGCAAACAACATCTTGATTTAATCTCTTCATCCCAACAAATAAAAGAAACATCGTTTTATTAATTACGTATTAATTCTTCAAGATCATGATGTTCTGTTTACATATAGTTTAATAAAATAAATTCAACGATTACAAAATTTAAAAAAAAATACCCCCTTTTAAATGCACGTATGTTATATAAAATGGTTCAAACTTTCACATAATAACGAGTTAGTTTTTAATTATTAATACTATATATGTAAATTTCACAACAAATTAGTAGAAATATAAAGTAAAATAACGGGAAAAACATGTAGTTTTTTTGATTTATTAACAATTGGATGAGAATTCAAAACCTAAATAATTTCTTATGGCTTATAACTTTTTGGAATTTTAGAGCACCGATATTATGCAGTAATATAAGTTATTGTCTTATAAAACTAACATTATTTTTTAGTGTTTGTAACAACCCGTGTTTTCATATAACAAATACTGCAAATTATACAATTAAGACACTACATTTGGGGCTACAAATTGGGTCTCTTTCTATACAATCTGCCAAAAGAGCGACAAATAAAAATTTTCGCTAATAATCTTCATATGAACGATCTAAAAATCATGAAGATTGTATTGAACTTGATAGCATGCTCGACATACATCATCTCTTTTACCCGCAAATAAAAGCGTCAGCTGATACCCTGAAATGCATTTTTTTAAAACAAAATGAGGGTTAGACCATACGGTCTAGTGAGTAAATCCCTGTTAGCACGTCTTTGACTAAAATCTTTCAAAATAGATTTAAAAGCCAAATCATAACTCATATCATTTAAAATGATATTTTCCTCAAATCTAAATATTTCTCAACGTTTCATAAAACCTCTTTCTGACATAAATCAATAAGTAATTTTCTTCTATTTATAAATCAACAGTTAATAAAACAATAAACTTATTGAGTCAGAAATGTTATCTTTTAAATCCGGTCCGACAACCCAGTTATCGCATATGTGGGTGCCGACAACTCATAGTCTCGGGTCTCATAGGTCCGACAACTTGTTCCTCGGGTCATATAGACCCGACAACCTCGTTCCTCGGCACCTATAGAGCCGATAACTTTATTCCTCGGGTCTCATAGACCCGACAACTTGTTCCTCGAGTCTCACAGCCCGATAACCTCGTTGCTCGGCATCTATAGACCCGACAAAACCACTTTCTCGAATCAAAGGACAACGACAATCTAACTTCTCGGGTCAAACGGACTCGACAAGTTTTACTTTGCTTTTTATAAAGATTTCATAAATCATTTTCTCGCATTTAAAGGACCCGATAACTCAGGTTCTCGAGTCATACTGACCCGATAAAAATCCTTATCATTTTTAAAATCATTTAAACATAACCCAGGTCTCGAGGCATCACATCCTCATAATACTCTCAACCGGTATTACACTTACCAGGATCATTCTTCGTTCTTTCCAAACATTGCCTGCTTCACGAGCATATGGTTCGGTTCACGCCATACGAGATGGCTAATATATAGAGTATTCCACCCACAATCATTTATACGTTTTCTCTGTCCACTCATCACGGATACACCATCAAATTCATCATCGTATAAACAGGGTACTCCTAACCAGTACTTTTCTAATACAGGTTAGCCTCACTCATCCTTTCCAAACCATTGCCTGCATCACGAGCATATGGTCCGGTTCACGCCATACGAGATGGCTAATTTATATCGATTATACCACCCACAATCATTTATACGTTTTCTCCGTCCACTCATCACGGAAACACCGCCATAATTTCATGTGACCCAAAACAATTTTGGTCAACCTCTTTCACTTGTTAGTTTTTACAAAATACTAACAATCAACATCATATAATCTCATTTATATGAAATAAATCACGTGTGACGGAAAAACACGTATTTTACAAAAGCTTTGTAAAAGCTTTCTCATCTCATCAAATAACACATATTTTTACGTGGAAAATATTTAGTAACAACTTCTCAAATAAAATCCATATGTGTTATTTTTCCCAACAACTCATATAACGATAATAATCCAATTATATCAATTAAGCATATTATCGAAATAAAAACCTTTCTCAATAACATATGCATTTCAGTTTATAAAACTCATTTATAAAAACTTACCTCGGTCCCAAATAGACAGGTAAACTTCTAGCGGGTATCAAATTCGAATATGAAACACATAATCTGAACCATATAATTACGGGTTATAATCCAAATATATAAACCCAATTTTCTTTCCAAAATAACATATACATAGATGTATATACATATATGTACGATACATATACATACATAGATGTATATACACATAAATAGCTCAAAAGAAGACCAACCTAAACTAAATCCATGGTCTCATTCTTTCTGCCGAGAGCTCCATCAACATTTACCACCTTTTGTTTCTTTTTCTTTTCTAACTTAACCCACCAATAAATAGCAATTATATATATATATATATATATGAGAGAGAGATTTGTGAGGCGGTTGTGAAGTTTGCAAACCCACACAACATGCATACCCACATGCTTACCAATGCATGTATGTAAATGGTTGGTTACATGAGGCGGTGGTGAGGGGATTTAATTCATATTTCCAAAACACCCCCCCTTAACTTCGATCAACTAATCAAAAACCACCCTCAACTTTCCAAATTAACAAACCCAGTTATTACAGTGTTGTGAATAAACATCTTATAAATCCCTTCATTTCATAAAACACCCCCCTAAATTTATAAAATATATACTTGCAATTTTAAAAATAAATGTCACTTAATATAATTCTTGTTATATATAAATCAAAACCAAAATTTCACAATAAAACAATTAAGTTCTATTTTAGGCCGGTATTAAAAAAAATCAAAGTAAAGAAATTAAAAACTATAACTAAAACGATTAGTATTTTAAATGTGAAACTAAAACAATAAAATTACATATAATAATTAATTACATAGATCATGTGACGTAAGACCACGTTTTATACTTGAAACTTCATAGTAAAACATTGTGAAGATAATATTCACAATATTTTTACTGTGAAGGTTCAGATTTGTTATACCTTTATAATGTTTTGTGTGCTTTGAATTTCAAATGTAAAAATGTGACATTATGTAAACATGAGAGTGATCATGTGAACCCAACCCTACTTACAATTAATAGTATTTATTAACTCGTTGATCAATGAGACCCACTTTTTCATTGTTTGAAACCGTTTCATTTTTTTTTATCTCCCTGTTATGACCTTTTCTTGTGACCCGTTTCGTCCTTTCTATTTGGTCGTCATATATTAATCAAACTAAATAAAATCAAACGAAGAAGGCATATTCTACTCAAATATAAGGTTTAAAAAACTAAGATATATAAGACTTATCCTGTATATAAAATTGAATGATTGTTTCCTTACACCTTTCCACGTATTCATGATGCCCATCACAAAAGCATCATTGTAGGTACTCTTATGTTTTCTTTAGATACTAGATAAATTGATTGAGAATTGAACAAAAAGTTGATCAATTTATGAGAAGACAAGGAGTTTAAGATTATAAATGATTACATATGATACGAAAGTTAATCACATGTGATTAAACACATTCAAAAGGGATGCATACAACTTGGTGAAAGCGACCGTATGTTGCAGGGAATGTTGTTGGTTATGTGCTGGTCAACGCAACCACATGTTGCGGGAGAATGTTGTCTGACATGTGCTGGTCAACGCAACATGTGTTTAATCATATATGATTAAGTGTGCATATCACGTGTAAGCACATATGATATTATAGTTTCTTGCTTTCTCGTAAATTGACAATCTTCTTATTTCAATATGACATATATATGGGGCAGGTTCATTGCAAACTTAAATTTCATTGTAAACCATGGACAAAATGAAAGCGTCATGTGTCCTAATCCTTTGCGGGATATTCATCATGACACTACTAAACGAAAGACTTTTGCCTACGGACATTTCCCTGCGAAATCTGTTGCTAAAGAGTGATTCCTCACAACACTGTCACAAAAGTTGGTGGGTAATTGCTGGTGGATAATTCAAATCAGTGACAAATTACCCAGGGATTCTCTGCGTGATCCGTTGGTATTTTCTCGAAAAACATTGAATTTTATCGAACTATTGGTGTTTTTTGGGTGATCTGTGGGTAATCACCCACGAAAATTTCTCTGAGTAACTTTTGTGGGTAAAAGTCATTTGTTTTGTAGTGTGAAAAGGTATATCATTCATCGAATGGTGTAACATCCATCATGCTTCTTGTTGTAAAAAGTTCACGTTCATTGTTCATAAGAAATGTGATTTATTCATGATAAATGAAAACACATGAGGATAATCGTCACACCCTCCTTAATTTGTCTCCCAATTCATAAGGAAAATCATGTTTGCATCTGAACTTTCCTCTATGTGTGTGTATATGTGATCAGGTTCAAACGAAATATCCTCCAATTTACGAGATTCACCGTTCACGAGAACACTTATATCGTACATGATATTATATCAGAGAGTCACACGAACATTGGCTGCAAGCCAAGTCGCACACACACTTCTGGTTTTAATTTTTAAAAATATTTCCTTAAATACATGTGATTGACTAATAGTATCATATATAATATATGCGTGTTCTTGGTTTCTTACTTTCATTATGTTCTCGGTTGAACCTCTCTCCCCCGTCTCTCTCTCTCTCTCTCTCTATATATATATATATATATATATATATATATAAGGGCGGGTTCATACATTTAGTCTGAATATTTTTCTTTATTATCCAGTCTGAATATGATACGTGTCGCGCTCTCATTTGTTCTCACGTTCACAACCAAATTTGAGTTAACATTTGAACTCCCCCCTATCTATATATATATATATATACACACACACATTTATGTGTGTATGTGTGTAAGTATATGATAAAGCACCAATTAGTGAGCTTTAAACTCTTAACCTTCAAGAAAGTTCACATCTTTGATACCTTGAATGTGGTTTGACCATTGTCCCTTTGGCTTGTAGGTGCTCTTATGTTTGTTTAGACATATGGTAAATAAATTACATTTTGGTAAGTGTTTGATGGTTATATACACACACACATATATATATATATAAATACATATATATATATATAACAAATTTGGTGAGTGGGTGATTGAAGTGTGAGAATTGACATATTCAAATTGAAATGGGAATGAGACAAAGGTATGCAACACATCATGTTATGTCATGACTCATCATCACCACTATCATTATTGTGCATCATAGCCTTCACTCAATTCCTATAAATCATTCATTCAATCATCAAAAAGAGCAAAAGCAAAGCAAAGCAAATATGGAGGTTGTGAAGAGGAAAATGTCTTCAACCAAAGAGGATGAGAATGGTGAGAATAACCATGAAGACATTAAAGAGAAGAAGGCTCTTGGAGGCATCAAAACCATGCCATTCATTCTAGGTATCCATTCATGTCTCAATCTTTCATTCTATACCATATATTCTTTACAAATCTTGATATATATTCATAAAAATGATGCATTATGATACTTTTAAGTAGGTTTTGCATATCTTTTGTGTTTTAAGACACTATTTGTTTTTTCTATTTAAAATATGCCTGAAACAAAATGATTAAATTTAAACATCCACTACATGGTAACTTGAGGCATTGTCAATCAGGTTTTGCATATCTTTTGTGTTTTAAAATGCGAACTCATCTGAATAATATGTAATGTCGGTTCAACCATGCATACTCCAATAGATTTTTTCTAAGTTTTTCAATGAATCACATAAATACCTTTCTTTAATATTTTTTTTTGTTTTCATGATATTTAACATTTTTATTTGAGTTGGTCCCGTATTATAAAAAGATAATATAAAGTATTGGGTAATATAAGATTTAGAGTTATGACACTACTGAGTTTTTGTACCATTGCTCTTCACGGGTGTGAATAGGATAATAATTGTACTACATATTTTATTAACAAATGATTTTTAATTATTTGTTGTCCAAATTATATTAATTTGATTATTTATTTATGTAAGATTTTTTTTTCAAATAAATCCCATATTCAATTATTGTAGCAATTTTTATTTTATTTTATAAAAGTTAGCAACACATTTACTGTTTTGTTTCCTCAAATCCACAAGATGTATGAAGATATGAACTTCTCTTCCATTTGCGTGGGAAAAATCAAATATATTTTTAATGTTAGAATAAGACATAAATTACCCATTGGGTGGAACTCTTCATTAGGGGGAGTTTGGTTCGCAAAATGAAATTGGATGAAATGAAATCTGTCATAGAATTTGACTTTGAAGGCATTGGAATTGGAATGTTGTCAGGTTTGACCAGCTGTTTGGTTGACAGAATTGGAAAAGAATATGTTGAAAGAATTAGAATCTGTCTGTTTGGTTCACAGAATGTAGCTTTGGAATTGGAATGAAATTCCAGTAAATGACTAAAGTACCCTTTTTATTAAGTTTAATTTTTTAAACTAAAATTAGTTTAATAAAATAATTATTAATTACTTCAATTTTTTAACACTAAAAATAATTTGAGCTTTTTTACAGCTAAAAACTGCAAACAGCCAAAAACTACAGAAACTGCTAAAACAGCAAAAATCATATTTTTTTACAGCAAAAATAGCTAAAAACTGCATAAAAAAAGCAAAAAACTACAACAAGAGAACATCAGTTAGGGCAAGACATATTTTAGTTGTTGCAGGAGACGATAGAGAACCTAACTGCTAGGGGTGAGGAAAAACCGAACCGAAACTGAAAAAAAAAACCGAGAAACCGAAAAGCCGAAAACTAAAAAAACCCCCGAAATACAGAACCGAAATCGAAAACCCGAAAATTGGAAAAAAAAACCTCGAAAAAACTGAACCGAACCGAAATCGAAAAACCGAAAACTGAAAAAACCCCCGAAAAAGCCGAACCGAAAATCCAAGTGAATGGGTGTCGGCTTCAATTTTAAGAGATTAGGGTTTAGTTATTTTTTTAGGATGAGGGTATTTTAGGTATTAGGAATATATCAAATTCAATTCCATAGAAATCCCATGGATAACCCAAGGAATCTCAAATGCCCCTTTTTTGGAATTCTTTGGAATTTAAAAAATTCCAATTCTTGAAAATAGTGAACCAAACAAAGGAATTGGAATCTGGTCAATGGAATCAGATTCTAATTCCACCAGATTCCATTCCATTCTGGTGAACCAAACGCCCCCTTTAGTGTCAATTTGTTTGGAATAAGATATCATAAAATTATATTTACCTTTGATGTGATTATGTGAAACAAATAAAATTCACATGATATTATAATAGAATTGGGTTTATATAACATAAATATGATTAAATGTATCAATATAGTATAGACTATTTTATAGTGGTTAAATTATAGGATCAAACAAAAAAATGTCACATGTAAAATGTTATGATAATTTTTGAAATGTTTTTAGAAGACTTGGCAAACGTTTTAGTAGATATTTACAAATAAAATATTGTCTTAATTATTTAGTTATTTTATAAAACAATTTTAAGAAATGTTCTATATAAATAACACATTTTTATAAGACACTTTTAGGACACTTTTTTAGTGTGGTATAAAAGATCTAATATGACACGTATGTTAGAAAAAAATTAAATTTTTTATTAAAACAATGAATTTTTTATAAACTCATTATGATACTTTTAGATATGATAGAACATTTAATTATTTTTTGTGTCTTATAAACCCCATTTTATTATAGCATGGAAATGGATTAACAATCATCGTTATCCAAGTAGTGACGTAGGTTTGGTTTTAAATGGCAGCAAATGAAGTATGCGATAGGTTTGCGGGAACAGGGTTTCATGCCAACTTGATTACATATTTGACCCAACAATTGAACCTTCCGATGGTTAAGGCTTCCAACATTTTAACCAATTTTGGGGGCACGTCGGGGTTCATGCCCCTTATTGGTGCCCTAATTGCTGACTCTTTCGCTGGTCGTTTCTATACAATCGTCGTTGGTCTCCTTGTTTATTTACTGGTTTGTTTCCTCTTCCGTTTCAATATATATTTACTCAATACTGTTTCCCTACCTATAAATCTACAAGGAGATTCAAATAAGAAGAAAAAAAGATGTCCATCCGAACAGTTACACAAAAAAATAAGCTAGCTTAATTATGTTTGCCAAACAATGCCTTAGAGCATCTCCAACAACTTCTCTATAATATCTCTAAAATAAAGAACTAAATGTTAAAATCTCTAAAATAAATTGCAATCAACTCTAACAGATTATCTATTTTAGAGATTTCACTATTGATTATATTATTTAAATATTGTATAATTTTATGATACCGATACACTTTTAAAAAAAATATATATATATATATATATATATATATAAAATGATATTAATTTACTTTTATTGGTGGAATAAATAAAAATTCATTTCTCTCTTTTCTATTTGGAATTTTAGAGAAATCTCTATATTTAGAGATTTTCTCATAAATCTCTATTTTAGATAATGGGATAGAGAATCTGTTGGAGGAGTTTAGAGAACAAAATAATGTTTTTATTTCATTTTAGAGAAGCTGTTGGAGATGCTCTTAGTGTACGATACATTTTTTCTCGATTAGTAAGACAAATGTTCCGTTCTTTCTATTTTGTAAATTTTATTTGATAAACAAGTTTTCACTTTTCAACCTACAAAACATCATATCGATTGATTTTGATGTGACATTTTTTCTACTTAATCAATAATCATGACATAATTTGAGAATTTGACAGACATGTCATCAATGGTTACAAAATCTATTAATGACGAGTCAACATGAGTACAAAATATAAAAAAATTGATCCTTTGTAACATTAATTAAGAAGTTTTTTAAGAACTTCGCTGCGTTTTCACATTTGTAATAATATGATTAAGCAAATTCCATGAAAATTCAACATATTTGATCATATTTCTATCTTGTGTAATATACTTTTAAAGCGTTAATTTTAGCATATATATAGGGGCGAGTTTAAGTGAGAACTCAAATTTGATTGTGAACGTAAGAACAAATTAGAGTGCGACACATGTTCCATTCAAAGAAATATTCAGACCGAATATAGTATTTATTCAGTCTGAATAATCTATATTCATGCACGTGTCGGGCTCCCATTTGTCATCACGTTCACAACCAAACTTGAGTTCGCATTTGAACTTTCCCCCTCTCTCTATCTCTCTCTCTCTGTCTCTCTGTCTCTCTCTCTCTATATATATATAGAAAGAGGTTCAAATTGAAACTTTGTAAATTTAAAGGAACAAAGGGACTCGTTTGGGGCCATATATGATATGAGTCACACCAATAAAAAATCATATCTGATTTAATGGGGCCCATAATTAAAAACCAGATATGATTTTTTGTTGATGGAACCGACATCATATGTGGTATCAAATGAGTCCATTTGTTCCTTTAAATTTACATAGTTTTCATTTGAACCTCTTCCTATATATATATATATATTATATATATCACATCCGATGTTTCTATTCTTCCGATGGTTAAGACCGAATAACGTTATATAAAATAGTCGGACCAAAAGTACGTTTAAATTTTGTGAAACATATTATTTATGTATAACAAAAAAAAAAAAAACTCTACACACTTTTCTCACATTTAATGAGGTTGTAATCATTAACCTTTAGAAATGTTAACATTGTGTATCGTCTTCTTCAGGGGATGGTCTGCATCACTACATCCTCCATACTCCCTCAGCTCCGACCACCGCCATGCCCAACCAAAGAAAACTGTACGGAAGCCTCTTCATCTCAGCTATGGATTCTCTACCTCTGCCTCCTCCTCACCTCCCTCGGCTCCGGTGCCATCCGCCCTAACGTCGTCACCTTTGCCGCCGATCAGTTCGACATGACCACCGGAAAATCCAACCCCAGTAGCGCCGGCCGCAACTTCTTCAATTGGTACTACTTTTGCATGGGACTCGCCACCCTCACGGCTCTAACCATCGTCGTTTATGTCCAAGATCGAGTCGGTTGGGGATTGGGGCTCGGCATCCCGACCATCGCGATGGCTTTTTCGTTCATCGCGTTTGTGGTGGCGGCTAGGCTTTATAGACGGGTGAAACCGGAAGGAAGTCCGTTGGTTAGGGTGGCGCAGGTGGTGGTTGCCGCCGTTAAGAAGAGGAAGCTTGTCGTGCCGGAAAACCCTAAATCGCTTTACGAAAATAAAGAGTTGGATGCCGGAATTTCGGCTGATGGAAGACTTCTACACACGGATACCCTACCGTAATTAACTTGCTTTCGATCGGTTTTAATTAGATCCAACAAATAACTTGCTATAACAAAATCATAAAAATATTTAGATATTTCAATAGACTCGTTTATAAGACATTTTAAAAGGAAATTTAGTCAAATAGCCGTTTGGTAAAGGAGTATTAATTTTTATTAGCCGTTTTCAAGACTTTTTCCTGAAATAGCCAGAATTTATGCAGAGGCTTTATGTGGAATAATAGTCTTTGCGTAAAGTTCATTTTTATAAATAAAATTTCAATCTTTTTAGAGTTTACATAGAAAGTCACGTAAACTTTCTATGTAAGCTTTGTCTGGTTGGCAAAAAAAAGATAGGATGAAATTTTACACAGAAAAAGTTTAGGCAGTAAGTTTAAGCGGAAACTTGAGTTTCTGTGTGAACTCTAAAAAAATGGACTTTTCGCAGAGACTGTTTCTATGTAAAGTCTCTGCCTGATGCCCGGTTGTTTCAGGGATTTTTTTTTGAAAAATGGCTAAAAAGTGAAAGTCAATTTCCCATATGGCTATTTGAGTAAATTTTCTGGACACTACACATTTTTATGTTTGATGTTTTCAAATAATATCATACAAAATAATTAATAATACGTTTTTATTTTAAAGTATTTTAAAAACTTGTTAAGATGTCAAAGGTATCATACAAACTTATTGTAACACTTTTATGTAAGACATACAATTGTTTGGTCTTACAAATTTATATTCTATAAAACAGTCTATTAGGACATTAAAACATTTTCGCCCGGTTTTGAACCACAAACTGCTGATATAACCAATATGATCACAGGTGGTTCGATCGAGCTGCGATAGTAACCCAAGACGACACAAAAGATCCGACCACCCCAAACCTCTGGCGGCTAGCGACGGTCCACCGGGTGGAGGAGATCAAATCCGTCATCCGAATGGTGCCGATATGGGCGGCATCGATCCTCATGGTCACCGCACAATCACACCAACATAGTTTCATCATCATCCAAGCCGGAACCATGGACCGTCACATGTCACCATCCTTCGAAATCCCACCGGCAACTCTATCAATATTCGGCATCCTCACCATGCTCATATGTCTCTCGGGTTACAACCGTTTATTCGTCCCTTTTGCACGCCGGTTCACCAAAAACCCTATCGGAATCACATGTTTACAACGAATGGGGATCGGTTTTGCCGTTAACATTCTAGCGACCATAGTTTCGGCACTAGTTGAAATAAAACGAAAACAAGTCGCATTGAACCATGGCTTAATCGATAAGCCAAACGTCACGATTCCGATTTCGGTTTTCTGGCTCGTTCCTCAGTTTGCGCTTCACGGTGTTGCGGAGGCCTTTATGTCGGTCGGGCATCTGGAGTTTCTTTACGATCAGTCACCGGAAAGTATGCGAAGCACTTGTATGGCGTTGAATTCGATAGCGGCGGCTATCGGGAGTTATGTGGGCACGATGGTGGTATCGTTGATTCACGATTATACCGGAAAGGAAAATAACTGGTTACCGGATCGGAATCTTAATAAGGGGAAACTAGATTATTATTATTGGTTAATGAGTGGTATACAAGTAGTGAATCTAGTGTATTATGTAACTTGTGCTTATTTCTATACCAAAAAGCCGCTCGAAGTGATTAAAGATAACAACGAAGAAGGTGATTTGGAGTTAGCGAAAGAGAAAACGCTCGTATCGAAGTCGTTATTGAATGGTGAAAACCGAGATAGTGAAGAAAATGGGGATCGATTGTATAACGAGAAGAGAAACTGAGCAACATTTTTATGGCTGACTGAATAAGCCATACAAACCATTAAGCCAAAAACAAAAGCTATTTAGAGATCCCCTGGTTATGTAGCTATTAACCACATTCTAATAGAATAAAATTGGATCATATCCTTGGTTGTTGTAATGTGTTAATATTGTAACATCATGTTAATATATAATCTATGGTTGTATGTTCTTCTTTCTTTTTAGGGGGTGTTTGGATGAGCTTATTGACTTATAACTTATTACCGGTGTGGAAAAGCACTTATAAAAAGTTGATAAGTTAAAACTTTTTACTTTTTAAAAAATGACTTATTACCGGTTTGGCACCGGATAAGTTGTTTTACCCAAACACTCAAAACGACTTATTACCGGTGCCACACCGGAATAAGTCAATAAGTTGTTTTTATAAGCCCATCCAAACACCCCCTTAGTGTGAATTAAGTATAGACTAATGCCATATTTAATATATAATTAAAGATTATGTTTGGTATTACATAATATTATAGGCTCATTCCCTGTAAGCCCAAAATTTCATTCCAGATTAAAATGGGGAGAATGAAAATTCATTCCTATTTTCATTATACGTCATTTTCATTTTCATTCCTGTTTTAATTGTATCACTCTTTCTTTGGGACAAAAACTCAACTCGAAGACTACATATAACAAATATCGTTAGAGAGACCAAGATTGGTCACCAAGATAGTCGAGGAATAAATCAGTAACTGTTTGTACTATACAAATAGTGGTCTATTTGGACCGTCAACCATTTTTTTTTTTAACGACAACAATTTTATTAAAACTAGTAATGTACTAGAAACAGTTACATTACAGAAATAGCCATAAGAGGATTTGCAACCACCCGACCCAATTTGTATTCCACTTCCCACTTCTGTTTTGCGCCCATAGGAACGAATGTGTTACTATATTATCCGACAACACTGTCTTTTTAGGTTTAATTGCAAGGTTATCACTTGACCACACTGGTCAATTACAAATATTTCATATTGACCATAGAGCTGTGTAAATGACCGCTTCTAAGCAATCTACTTCCCCTTTATTCAGTCTTAAGGACTCCATCCAATCCTTCCAACTGAAGAAATTGTATAGACTAGGTATGTTAGACCAGGACGGTAGGACTGTCAACCATCTTTATAAAGTACTTAATGATATTTAAAGATTAGAAGGGTGCGATAATTATGTGTTACAATAAATTATTAGTACGAAGTTGAACAATCTAACGAATTCTATGATTATAAAATAATAAAGTGTTAGGAGAAAGTTGAACAAAGTAATTGGGACTCAAGAAGTAAAATGTTTTATTAGTAATTTTTTATAAGAAATGTTTCTATAAGAACCGTGTTTTCCCGTAATGATGTTCTTGACTAAAGATGAGGTGCGATATATTATACGATTAAAAAAACTATAAACGAGACCAAGATATAGCTTTAACAAGGCAACTAATGCAAGATCTTGCAGGACAATTGTATAAGCAGAATCGTTTATGGATAAAGCTAACCATATAAAATACTTTATCTATATAGATTGAGACACCTTGTTGTTTGTTTGTTGTGCTGAATAAATTGTTTGAATCTCATAACCGTTTGATAGATGTGTTAAATGGTTGATTCCGAACTGGTTTTTTATTTTACCAAACATAATTATACGAGTTCGATGACAGCCATAATAAAATTAAGGTTCTGACCAAACTCTTTCTTTTAAAAATCCACAGATATTAAGGTTCTGACAGATCACCAACGATATTATCCATTGATGATAAGTGATAACCTTGTTTTTTGTACATACCGGTATATCTTATTCAAGATATGGGTGTAGATAAAATGTACACATAACTTACCTTAAAGGAATAGATAAAGTGTTTTCATGAAGACCCTTCTTAATTAATACGTATAACTCCAATCAATATTAATGATTAGTTTATAATAGAATGAAAAATCATTAGGGCTTTGTAAAGGCCCATTACGTGAGTATTGGGCTGGGCCTGGATTAGAAACTTATCGAACACTTGAGTAATTCCTATTCTTGATGACCCATAACTTCTACTATAAATTTATGAGTTGGTTTGGTTTTTTGGGGTAGAATTTTCTGAACGCATTTTTGGTTTAAGATTTTCTGAAAATCGGTTCTCGATTTGATTCGGTTTAAAATCAGAAGAAAATCGGTTTTTCTTTATTACTCTTGTTTTTCAAACTTAAAGCTACGTTGTTTAGTTTTATATTTTTCATATGTATATACAGTTAATCTCAATGTTGGAAACGTGGAAACAGATTTCAACGTAATGTTAAATGAGATAAAATGCTGGTTATAATAGTTTTTTTAAATGCAAAATCCTTTTCCCTATCTTTTTATTGAAAATGTGAAGAACTTATACACAAAATGAGCTTTCTTATTAGCTTTAATGTTACATCCATATTGATATATTTTTCTTTCATTTTTCATGCTTTCACAAGTGTGTATATAAACTTTTAAGTATGTGATTGACACAAATCTAAACCACAAAAACATATTCTTATTTGAGTTCATATGTGAATTACACGGGTTCACAATGAACCCGTTTGTCGCTTATTTGTAAAAGTAACAAAACTACCCTCTATCTTCCGCATACACATAATAGGAATTATCTGGTGCTTCACAGTCAAAGCCTCAAATTTTGACCAGATGAAGGGTTAGAATAACTTATTTACTTCTCAAAATAGCCTATGGCTATGGATATAATCTAATGAGAACCATAAAAAAGTTTACAACCATAAGAACCAGTTTTCATGTATTGTTATTTCGTATTGTGAAATATACATATGAAAAATACAATTTTTTTTCAAATGTGATTATTTTTTATATGTATTTTTTGTTTTACATTGTGAAACATTAGTGGTTCACATTTTATTACACTTCTCTCTCTCTCTCTCTCTATATATATATATATATATATATATAGGGAAGAGATCATACAAGAACACCCCTTCTTTAAAGGAACAAAGGAACCCTTTGTGGACCACATATGATGTGGGTCCCACATAATATTAAATCATTTCTGATTTAATATTAAATCATATTAAATCAGAAATGATTTAATATTATGTGGGACCCACATCATATGTGGTTCACAAGGTGTTCCTTTGTTCCTTTAAAAATACAAAGTTCTCATTTGAACCTTCCTCTATATATATATATAGATATATTTAACACATACACATAAGAGTTTCAAATACAAAAAATGTTACAAAACATACAAACCAATTTTAACCATTCATCTAGCCTAATAAATATTTGGTTTTTATAAAATCTGAGTTGTTTCATAATATAAAGCAATGATAATAATAAATGAACTATACTATAATCCATAAATATCTCGATCATAAATGACGGAACCATATAAGTTTTGTATAATTTGTAACATTAACATGATTTTTATTTGAAACTCTATCCATACATACATACATACATACAGATTTTACTTGTACCTATGCGAAAGAACAGTAGTAGGATTTTACTGTATGTTAGGGATGAAAAATTAATACAATTTCTCATTAAAAAATTCAAAAGTTTATATTTGAATAAAATATAAATTAGAAATGGTGGTTGAATATATCGATAGGGTGTCAAATTAAAAATTATAAGATTTTTACATTTTTGTTTTAATCTGTTTAATACAAATTATAATTTAGATTAGAAAATGATGACGTAATTTATTTATTTAAGGGTGTCGTATTTCTATTTTGATTATAAAAAAGATCTTATTCGTGGATCCCTTTATGAAAATGACCGAAACTTTTTGTAAACGTAGATTTGCAATTTTCAATGATCTCCCCAAAAGATGAGATCATAACCAATTCATACCATAAACATGTGATTTATTTTATTATGGAGTATTTTTTGGGTAAAGTTGATGATATTTTGTGTGAATAAAGATAATGTATTTTGTATTTGAATTTGTTATAAGTTGATTATTAACTTCTTTTACGAAGTTTAAAGAACTTTAAAAATTTATACGTATATAATAATTGTATAAACTTGAAATTTGAGGTGCTAATAAGTTGTTTTTACAACTTTTATCTAAATCATTTATTAAGGATCAGTTCAAATAATAGACTAGATATCATGAGAAAGTTAGAACCGAGAATTCATATATGAATTATTGAGAAAATCCTTAAAGTATTAGTTGATGATGCATACTTGAACCAACGATATAAATTATTCATATGAGTTCATGATATATATGTGTTTTAGAGTTGTTTTTTCAATAATTTACACATAAACATTTTCTTAATTACTCTTCCGTCCTTACCTTCTTACAATATTCAATATTTTATTTTTAATCCTTCCCTTCCTTTATAATATATTTATATTATATGTGGATGGTATATATATATATGGATGGCACCCATTGTGTGTTAGTCTATGATGCATTCCATTATATATAAATTTATTTGAACGAAATATATGTGGGTTGGTAGAAAATTAAAGCAACGAAGATGGTAAGAAGGTTAGAAAGGCAATCATTTTGGTCCACAAATAAGATTTAAAGATAATAATATGATAGATGTGGAGATCAGTAGGTGTTTTGTAACGAATCTACTTAATTATATATATAGCTTTTCATGGACATATTAGAAGTCGACAACACTTGTAAAGCATATTTACTTCCAATTGATGATGTCGGTTTTTGTCCTTTTAAACTCGATTCCTATTCATATGAAAAATATGAACTTTGTTTCTATCTTTAGTTTGTATTCCATAAAACCATAATAGTATGAACAAAGAAATAAATTTATTTTGGGTCAAGAAACTATATAATTAAAGTAAAGTATTTTAGCAAATTTTCTTTGTAACAACACGTACTACATTGACAGAAAATGAGATTTATGAGCTTACTTAAGTGAGATGAAGTTGTGACAACCTCTATCATTTTAATAGAATATAAGATTGTGAACTCACTGTAAACTTTAATAAGTTGTGGGCTAATAGTAAATTCCATTGTGATTTTGAATTGATATGAAGTATATATATCGAGCCAACCTAATACTTTGAGCTTATTGCATTACATATTTATCGTTGACTACTAGTTGTCTGATGTGCTTTATTTTTATCATGAAATCCCGAAAGCACCTTCTAAGGAAACCTAAAGGTTCTTTGGGGTTTTATTCTTTGTTTCAAGATCTCTGTTGCGTTTTCCTTGACGACCTACTTATGTGTATTAACAAGAAAATGAACAAGCATGTATCTTTGTAAGGAGTATCACTACTAGAAAATTGAGTATTTTCAACAGAAAATGTCGTTGAAAATTTTCTATGAATTTTAAAGAGATTATTGACAAAACATAAATTTTCTACGAATTTTCAACGAATTTCCGTTGAAAATCTTTTACAAAATGCATTTTCAACCAAAAACTTTTTGACGAGACATTCCGTTGAAATTTTTTTGGTTGAAAATGCATATATGTTTGTGAGAGATTTTCAAAGGAAATTCGTTAAAAATTCGTAGAAAATTTATGTTCTGTCAATAATCCTTTAAAATTCGTAGAAAATTTTCAACGAAATTTTCCGTTGAAAATTACTTAAATACTCAATTTTCTAGTAGTGTATGCATGTCATGAGATTCTACCTAAACCGACTTAAACCATGATAATATTTTCGTTATTCGTTGGTATTCGTTCTAATAACATATCAAGTGATTGTGTTTTTGTCAAATTTAATATACATTTGGTATTTCTTTCATGTCGAGATGTCACACGAGTTAGAGACGTCATTGGATGTCGTGTTAGCAAAACTGTATGGTATCACAAGTTCATTCAATTGGTAATTATATTACTTTTTATGGATAAACAATAGTAATAATTTAAAATAATTACTACCGATGACATATAAATAAAGCTAGTAAATTCATTTTATCGTTTGATTTTTGATCTTCACGTTCCGTTTAAAATAACAGAATATTGCATGCTATTAATTGTGTGACTTCTATTAGACAACTAGTAAATTTGATTTACATAAATTTGTAACTATGCTATTTTAAATAGAGAAAAGTCTAAAAAAAAACTCAACAAACTATCAGTTTTTGAATGATTAAGTTCTTAAACTATTTTTTTTAATGATAAACCCTTAAACTTTTTAAAACCGGTTGAATACATCATTGTAATCTATAAAAACAGGTTAATGTGATAATTTTTTTTTGAGAAAAGTGTATACAAACCCAACAAACTATCTGATTTTAAATGATTAAGTCCCTAATTTTTTTTAACAAATAAATCTCTAAACTTTTTTTTTCCTAAATCAAACTCTTGAACTTTTTTTGAACAAACCCCAAACATTTTTTGAGGAAACAAAAACATATACTTAATTTTAAACAAATAAATCTGAAACCTTTTTGGAACAAAATCATTAACACATTTTTTTACACAACTTTTCTTATCGACAACAAATTACAATGAACCAATTAAACGGAAAAAAATTATACCATTTCAATTATTAATTCTGAAATATACAAAAGTTATGCATAAAACATAAATAGATACATATAAAAATATATATAGATAAAAAATTAAGTTTGATGAACTTAATTTATACTTTAATCATAACTTTTCTATGATTTGAAATTAGTGCCGAAATTGCATACATTTTTTTGCTCATGATTTGTTCAAAATTAAGTTAATGATTTTGGTTTTTCAAGAAAGAAGTTTGAGATTTATTTGTTCAATAAATTAAGTTCAAGAATTTATTTGGTAAAAATATTTAGGAAAAAAAATAGAGATTTATTTGTTAAAAATTCAAGGACTTAATAATTCAAAATCAGATAGTTTGTTGGGTTTTGTAAAATTTTCCTAAAATTTTATCATATTAACCTGTTTTTACAGGTTACAAGAATATATTTAACCGATTTTAGAAAGTTTAAGAGTTTTATCATTAAAAAACAATTTAAATACTTAATCATTCAAAAATTGATAGTTTATTGAGTTTTTTTTAAATCGTTTCACTTTTAATATGATAGTATATAGTCTTGGTCGTCATCCATAGAATATCAGTTTGCCATCGGAAGGTAACTAAGGGCTTCTTTCAAGAATACATTTTTTCTTAATCTTAATTACGTGGATTTGAAATAAATTAATCAATAGAAATGATGACACATCGACCAATAAAATACAAATATTTGGATCATTTTCACATAAAACAATTATTCCCTCTCTCTCTTATTTCCTTTGTCTTCTTCGACTTTTTCTTTCATGGATGCTCAACATAAAACAAAAGGCAATCGTAACAAAAGCATATACTCTCTATATACCTTAAAGAACACTAACCCAAATTAAGCCTTTAAAAACCTTGATAGAACACCCTAATTCTAATATAAAATTATTATTATCGTAATGGAAACTAAAATACTAAAAAATTCAGAGAATTTTATTGTAGTCCATGTCTATTGTTCATTATACCGTTAATTTATCAACTTCATTTTATTTAAAACTGAAATCAAGTTTTGAATTATATCTACATATGAGTCTTATAAATCAAGTTTTCTCTTTTTGTTCATACTACCTCCAACATGATGATAATGGTCTGAACTACATAGTTATTGAAAGAGTTTTAGTTTGGCTCATGAGCTGGTGAATTCACGGTTTTGACTCAATACCGACGTCAATAAATTTTATACAACTTAAAATATCATGTTTGAAGTATGTGTTATAACAAAATTACATATTTCACAAATCATCTTGACTCATTTGACTACAAAGAGTGGTCGTGAAAATCCACTGTTTTCTTATGTCATGTTCTTATAGATAAATATCACTATAAGATGCCGCATCTTGTTCTTATGGAATAATATCTCAAAACCTGGCAATACAATGTGTCTTGTTTTTATGTGAACCATTACGGTCGCTATGATGATGCCTAACTCCTACTGTGTTAGCTGGTCAACACCATTTCACACACATATCACTGTGTATAATTAAACTATATTGATGCATTTTTGCACATAAAATAGGTACGTACATGTTTAAAGTATTTTTTAATTACATTTAATATAACATGAATAGTTTATAATCCTGGTAAAAAAAAATTGTATGCACAACTCAATAAAACAACACATGAAACTCACTTAGTGCACAACACTAAGACCTTGTTTGTTTTTTCATTTTAAGCTCTTAATCATCACTTATGTCTGATTGGTTTAGACGTTTCATAACTATTTCAAAACTGAAATCAAACTTCAGACATCAGCACCTCTTAAAAAACAAGCGACACCTAAAACACTCTTCTCACAATATTAACCAGTCTTCCTATTCGTTCTAAATAACCAGCTAAGTGTAAATAATTTAATAACGACGACGATGAGCAAAAGTCCTTTGATTGTTGTTGGTGATATTTGACTAAACATTAGTAATTATGTGCCTCCGATATTGAATGAAAGCCAAAACTATTTTTGGACGTTGTAATAACTAAAATTGTGGCCTTAGGTGTGTAGCTCAGTTGGCAAAAAGATGGAACGACTTTGCCCAAATGGTAAAAACACCTATGAACCTTTAATTTATTTTCTATTTGAGGGCTCACAAAAAGCGAAGATCTTCATTTATTTTTATCATCTTCATCTACTTTCACATATCTTCAGTCGCTTTCACATGTCTGAATTTATTAAAGTTCCATTCACGGTGAAACAAACTATTTTAGTTAAACAATAAAACAAGTTAGAAGGTGTGAAGAAGATGACTGTATAAGTATTCTAGATGACAGCCCCTTGCGGTTGTTCCATCGATCAAGAACACCATAATGACCCTGATCAACATATTGACCCATATGTTTAGTAACCATTTTGTTGGTTGTGATTATTTGGTAAGCACCTGATAATCACTGTTAACTGCGTGTAAGCACATAACTTAGAAATGAGTTTTTATCAGTCTTGTTTTGGAGATAGGAATAGTACTAGATATATGTGTTTTGTACACACTTTTTATACCTTAAAACTAGAGTGTGAAGTTATATTATATAGAGTAAACTACATACTTGGTCCTTAGGGTTAATTGGTAATAACATTCTGGGTCCCTAAAGTGAAATATCTATGGCTTGCATCCTCATGGTTTCAATTTTATAACGTATTGGGTCCCTAAAAGTGACTCCGTTAGTTTTTGGCTGTTAAAGCCCACATGTGCAAGGGTACTTTAGTCATTTCAGGGTTTATCACTTTTAAATTACATTTTGGGTCCCTGCTTTATAGGGACCAAACATGTAATAAAAACCACAGGGACCAAACATGTAATTTACTCTCTCTATATTTTATATATAATTAATAATTAACAATTCAATATATATATATATATATAATTGTATATATATTATATTTATCACCATACTGTTATAAAAATTTTTATTATGGTATTATATTTTCATTTTTCTTATTGAACCAATATATTTTTAAAGTGTTCTTAATTGTGGCATTATACTTTTATTTTTTTATTAGAGCAATCTATACTTTGAATTTTTTTGATTTAGGTATTGTATTTTTATTTTTTATTATTAAATTGTATGAAAATTAAATATTTTAATGTAACATGTTTTTTTAAATATACACGATTGTTTTTTCTTCAAAAAACACATACTTTTTAACATTTATTTTAAACGTTAGCAATGTAAAATGTGTTTTATAAATTTTCTAAATATTATTATATTAATAACTAATTCTGTTTTCTTTAATATTTTCATCGCTTTCTCTTATTCATATCCCACCTATATTTTCCTTCATATCCCACCTATATTATGTTTTTCATATATTTAAAAAAAACTATTTAAAAAGGTATGAATAGTCGGAAGGGAAAGTGAGGAAATTATTTAAAAAAATTGATGGTCCTTTTTATTTTTTATTTTTCGTTAAATAAGTTAAATAAATTACGTGACATAAATAAAAAAATACCATCAATATAGGTGGGATATCAATTAGAGAAAGCGCTAAAATTATTTAAAAATTAAAACTATTCATTAATATAACAATACGTAGAAAATTTGTAAAACACATTTTAGATTGCTACCAGTTAAAATATGTTAAAAAATATGTGTTTTTTTAGGGAAAAAAAATCTTATATGTTTAAAAAATATGTTACATTAAAATATTTAATTTTCATATAATTTAATAAGGAAAAATTAAAGTACAATGCCTAAAAAAACAATTTCAAGTATATATTGCTCTAATATAAAAAAAACTTAAAGTATAATGCCATAATTGAAAAACAATTTAAAAAATTATTGATGTATAAAAAAATACAAAAATACAATAGCATAATAAGAAATTTTGTGAAACTAGTGATAAATATAATATAAATATATTTATTATTAATTATTAATTTTTAATCACAAATAGAATATAGAGAGAGTAAATTACATGTTTGGTCCCTGTGGTTTTATTACATGTTTGGTCCTTGTAAAGCAGGGACCCAGAATGTAATTTAAAAGTGATAAACCGTGAAATGACCAAAATACCCTTGCACATGTGGGCTTTAACAGCCAAAAACTAACGGAGTCACTTTTAGGGACCCGATACGTTATAAAATTGAAACCATAAGGATGCAAGTCATAGATATTTCACTTTAGGGACCCGGAGTGTTAAAACCAATAAACCTTAAGGACCAAATATGTAGTTTACTCTATTATATACCTCAAGTAAATTTTGTGAAACCGAAGAATGTAACCAGATCAAAATATAACTTTTGGAAAGTGTTCCATACACCATCCATATTTCTATCCAAGTCTAAATTTGATTAATACATCACAACGCTTATTTTCTAAAAATGCATATATAGAGGCCGATTCAAATAAAAAGACTGAATATCGCGAGAAGGTAATAACAGAAGATTAAAGAAAGCTCCATATGTGAATCCATTAAAATAATCCAAAAATATATATATTTGAAGATGTATATGTAAACCGACGTTACAGATTATTCATATGAGTTCACATATGCATCTTCAAATGAAATTTTTCAATGATTCACATATGACTTTATTCTCGTTTAATCATTATGTTATCTAATTTTGAATTTTTTTCTCGTTTAATCCTCCTTCTATGTAAGTGTCTGTCTATATATATACATATTATTTTTAAGGGAAAAGTTCATAAAAACCCAACAAACTAACCAATTTTGAATGATTAAGTCCCTAAACTATTTTTTGGAATAAAAACCATTAAACTTTCTCATTTTGAATGACTAAGTCCCTGGACTATTTTTTTTAAATAAAAAACCATTAAACTTTCTTATTTCGACTAAAAAAATTACTAAATTTTCTTATTTTGAATGATTAAGTCTATGAACATTTTTTTCAATAATTAGACCATCGAACATTTAAAAGTTAGTTACTTACAATTTTTAACCCACTTAATTTATCCGGAACCAGTTATATTTTGATTCTCCCTCTTATGATGGATACAAAATAAATAAAAAAGAAGATTGATGGCAAAGGCCAACAACGTGTTAGACGATATGGAGAATACGTTGGGGCAACAAGAGAACTATACCGTTGTTTGCAAGAGGTTTTAATGGCTTAGAGTTTTGTAACGGTAAAACCGATTTAAGTTATATTTTTACTTTAAAACATTTCTACTTGGTTACAGGTAGCTTATTTTTATAAAAAGATGTAAGTAACCAATTTCAGAAGTTCGATGATTTATTTATTCAAAAAAATATTTACAAACTTAATCATTCAAAATGATAAAGTTTAATAGTTTTTTCACTTTAAAAAATAGTTAAGAAAGTTAATCATTCAAAATGAAAAAGTTTAATAATTTTTCATTCAAAAAAAATAGTTTAATAACTTAATCATTCAAAAAGTGATAAGTCTTTGAGTTTTATTAAGCTTTTCTCCGTTTTTAAATGAATACTATATTAATTTTAAAATAAAATAAGATAATGGAAAATTAGAAAGGTAAAGGTAAAGGTGGAACTTTTGGTGATAGAAAGAAAAGGAAAACGACATCACAAGAGAAGAGAAACCGTATTACTCACCATTATATGTTCCATCCATCTTACAAAAGTTAGAGGAGTCCAATTTTAAATGTGTGTAATATAATTATGGTTGTAAACGAACCAAACGTTCACCGAACCGTTCGTGAACCGTTCAGCGGGAAGTTCGTTTATGTTCGTTTATTTAATAAACGAACGAACATGAACACATTTTTTCGTTCCTTTAGTTAAACGAACGAACATGAACAATGGTCTCGTTCGTTCATTTACGTTCGTGAATGTTCGTTCATTTATGTTCGTTTACATTCTTTCGTTTATGTTCGTTTACGTTCGTTTATATATAAATATATTTACATATTATGACATTAATATGTAAAATCATTAATTAAATTAAATTTTTAGAATTTCTTTTTTATGGCTCCTAAGTTTACCCGGTTTTTCATTTTGTTATGTTACTTTGAACAAAATGATAAGTAATGGTGGTTTTATTTAATATTTGTGTTTGTTCGTTTATGTTCATTTATGTTCGCTTACATTCGCTTATCTTCATTCACGTTCGTTCGTTTACGTTCATTTATGTTTGTTCGTTTACGTTCGTTTAACAGCTTAACAAACGAACATGAACAAACAAATTTTCTTAATGAACACAAAAAAATTCGTTCGTTTACCGTTCGTGTTCGTTCGTTTGTTCGGTTAAGTTAAACGAACGAACACGAACACAAAAAAATTCGTTCGTTTACCGTTCGTGTTCGTTCGTTTGTTCGGTTAAGTTAAATGAACGAACACGAACAAGCCTCCGTTCGTGTTCGTTCGGTTCGTTTACAGCCCTAAATATAATAGCCCTTCAATTCGTGCAATCATCATTCATCAAACCTATATATAATCAATGCAACAAAGATGAATTATATATTTATACGAATATTTATCCATATTAAATTAGTATCTTGAAAATAAGCACTATTAAATAAAAGACTTTTACGTACGAACTTTTTCTAGGAAATCTGTCGTTAACCTTATAAAACCGTCACAAAATTTGGTGGCTGCTAAATTGCTAGTGGGTAATTCAAATCAGTGACAGATTATCCAGGGATTCTCTGGGTGATTCATTGGTATTTTCTCGAAAACATCGTATTTTAACGAACCATTGATATTTTCTAGGTGACCCGTGGGTAATCATTCACGGAAAATTTTCTAGTTAATTTTTATGGATACAGTTATTTATAGTTCGACATATTCAACATATACAGGTGCATGAAGTTAGGACTTTCGTTTTATTCTTATGGTATAACATGGAAATATGGAACAGAGTCGATCTATATTTGTCATTTAGGTATGGTATGTTCATGAAACCATAAAAAATTATGAATTAATCAAGTGTAATTTTTTAAGGGCTTAAATGTGAAACTATAAGTTTTTGGAGGTGTAACTATAAACCTTAAAAACTTTTAGGAGTTTCACATGAGAAATTAAGAAATAAAACTCAACCTTAAGGAAAATTGAGGATATGATGGTGGTCAGGGATAAGTTATGATTTTGACCCTTAAAAAACTTCACTGCTTTTAATTAAATTTATCTTCCTTTTCAGTTTTTATTTTATAACGTTGTCATATTAATTAATTAATTACTAGATAAAATACATTAAAGATACATATCTTTTTATAAATTAAATTGTTAGGAAGATCTCGTCGATATATCTTAAAATGATCAAATATCGAATATTTTTGAAATTAATTATATTTTTACTATTCATGTGTATTTGATAAATTAATTCAACACAAATAAAAAATTATATATTCTTACTATTCATACCTTTAACAGCATATGTATTTGATAAATGCAATATTTAATCTCCATTAAAAAAACATTTGTCTTAATGTTTGTCATCAATCCGTCTTGAACTTTTCTAATGAAATTTAACTTGAATAATATATAAGGTGTTCAATCTGAAAGGTTAGCTTGAATGCTAGAAGGCAGGGATAGATATTCAACCAGAAACCTGAACCCTTTAAGTCGTTCCTTCTATGGGTAAGTCAAGTTTAGTTAGAACGTTTTTCCCTCTCTGCTCATCCTTCCCTATTCCTAGCTAAGCTCTCACTATTGAAGCTCATACGTAATGAGCCTCTCACGAACCTTTTCTAATAATATTTAACATGTATTCATTATTTTATTATCTTTTTGGTTAGGGTTAATTTGTTTATATTTTTATAATAGTGTTAACATAATAACATGTTAACCAACTATTAAGAGTTATTTCATGTATATTTGGATCTAATTCCGTAGATTTTAGGTTTATTTACTTAAAGTTAAATTTGGGTTAACTTTTAGACATTATGGTGAATTTGTTAATCAGAGATATTATAGATTAATTTGTTTATTTATATTTGAGGTTAACTATGTAAACTTTAAGATTAAATGTCATATTTCAATCCGATGATGTAGATCACCGAGTAGAAAATTGAAAGTGCACCGACAATCATTAAGTTTCAAAGTTGTAGGAGATGTTTATTTTTTAAAAGGCTATTGTTCCAATTTTACTTCCATATTTAATTTATAGTTGATGGACAAAATAGCAAAAAAAAAAAAAAAAGAGTCGGTATAATAATTTAATAATTATTTTAAAGAATTATATTATAGTATTTCTTTTGTGATAAAACTATCAAAAAAATTATGAATCCACGTCTAATTAGAATATCCATCACATTTTACCAAAATTTCATGTTTTTTCTTCTCTAATTTCCATACCTTGAATATATTATCATTTTATTGAATAAATTAAAAGAGATTAAAATATGAACTCAATAAATATATATTAAATAAAGTATCAAAATTTGATTGAAAGGACAAAAAAAACATGAAATTACAAATAAGTGATTTATATCACTATAATAAAATCAAGTTTTCTGACGTTTTATAACGTATTTTATAGCTAGGTCAGACCATACATTCAATTAATATATCTCATATTTCTATGTGTTAATCTTTCCTTTATAAATGATAGAGTCTTAGGGGTATGTACCTGTCACTTGTCCAAAATGAGTGTATATTGCATACCTTCTTTTTAAGTGTTTTGGGTGTGTTAATGGAACCTTGTGTGAACGGAAAAATAGGATTTCTGTAACTAGGATTTATTGCTTAATCAACATTTAAATAAAATTTTCTTTTACAACAGTTGAAAACGTCGATGGATTTGATCAATCGCAAGTGTTTTTGTCAGCAAGAGACGACAATTACTTTAGTACAATCAATATCTGAAGGATCCACGCACGTGACATCCGATGTCCTTTTCGAAAACACATATTTTTATCTATCTGTAAATGGTTATTAGAAAAATAAACACTTTGACAATCACTACTAGAAAATTGAGTATTTTTAACGAAATTTTTTTAACGAAAAATGTCGTTGAAAATTTCCTACGAATTTTAGAGGGATTATTGACAGAACATAAATTTTTCTACGAATTTTCAACGAATTTCCGTTGAAAATCTCTCACAAACATGCATTTTCAACCAAATTTTTTTCAACAGAATGCCTCGTCAAAAAAAATTTGGTTGAAAATGCATGTTTGTGAGAGATTTTCAATGAGAATTCATTGAAAGTTCGTAGAAAATCTATATTCTGTCAATAATCCCTCTAAAATTCCTAGAAATTTTCAACGACATTTTCTGTCAAAAGTTTTCATTAAAAATACTCAATTTTTTAGTAGTGAATTATTTTAAATAGGAAGAAAAATACTAGATTATTTGCTTATTTTCTCATCTAAGGAAATACAAATCACTTGCTTTCAAACTCAATATTCCATTAATATCCCACCAATTACACTAGTTCCCACCAATTACACTAGTTCCTAACATAATATTATCATTTTACTTAATTAATCATTTTATTCTCTCTTTTCTAGGAATTAATCATATGCATGTGGTTTGATACATCAAAAGTGACAACTCCATTGTATCATTAATTTCGTATACGCCTTATAATAACTCTTATGATAATATTAAATTATAAAATAGCTATTAACAATGACTGTAACAACCTTCTGGTTAATGAAATGAACGCGACCCGAACGGGCGATGGCAATGCCGAAGCCCGGTAATGGTCCTTTTTCTTTCAAAAAAAAAAAGTTATGAATTTTAACCATTATCCTTCTATCACTACTTTCTTTGTATATATAATTCGGTGTGTAAACATACATACATGAAACCACTAAAAACTGAAAATCATGAGAACCACTAAAAAGTTAAAAATTGTGAGAATTATGCTATTATATATTATGAGACAATACATTTGGAAGTAAAATGTTTATCTAATGTGATTATTTTTATTGTGTATTTTTCGTATGAACTTTTTGATTCATATTGTAAAACAACACTCTATTTTCACATGCATTGTTTGACAATGTAAAACAACACATAATCAATGGTTATCACGGTTCTCAATTTTATTTTATTTTAATTTTCATTTGTTTATGCACCTATATATATGACATAAAATTAAATAGTTTTCATAAGACTCGTGAGACAGGTTGTGAGTCTTAGTATTGGTTTTTGTTTATCTTGTTGAATCTTTTCATCAAAATATCTCGACTTTACGACAAAACACTATAGTTTTAGAGGACGAACCTTCATTTGCAAAAAGTAGACCTTGACATACATGAAAAAACCTGAACATTCACAAGAAAAATCCGAACATTCACATGAAAAACACAACGAATATTCACAGGATAAACATACCAAATCTTCAGAGTGTGTAGTTGATCATTCATAAATATGTCTCATGGTCTCACGAAAAATAGTTGGTCGCGCACACACACACACTTACACTATTTATCTAATGTGATTATTTTATAAGAAGGCTAAATGACTTTAGAAGTTAATAAGTGAAAATTTACAAAAAGTTGATATGTTGATCCGTTGAAAAAATCTTGAAAATTTCTATTTCAAAATGTATATGCATTTTTGTTATTTTACAAGATATTATATTGTGCATATTGTATGTATACGTGAGTGAATATCATTTGTATGTATATTTTAACAATTTTTTTAAGTGTAACAATGTGTATTTGCTAGAATAGAATTGCTGGAACAAAGTTCGCTGAAGAGAGAAGAGTGGAGATTTTAAAGTTTCTAAAATTCCCTTAATTAATACTTTAAGTTACAATTACCAAAATTAACCTTTGATTTGTGGTGGAAATTGTATCTGATGTTTGTCTTCATATGAGAAAAATATTACATTTTAAAAAAGCGTTGGTTCACTTGTATATATGAAACACAATTCATACGGTAAAAACAAATAAGTGAACCAATGTTTTTTTTACATATAATATTTTTTTTATATGAACATAAACATATGTAAACTAATATCTTAAATCATATTATTTAATATAATTTTTTTTATTTTATATTAGTTTTCATGAGACTTTACTGCTTAAAAAGTTTTAAAATGTTATCTATCTTTATATATAGGGTCAAAATTACATGGGCTACTTGTTCGTTTCACAGCTAGCAATATTTAAACTATACTTACAATTTTCTTTTCTACAATATTTTAGATCCAGTTTTATTTTATTTTTTATGCATGCTTTTATCTTTTATATATCTTTAAGAATAAAAACAAATTACAAAAAAATCTACAATAACTTGTCCGTCTTGAATTTGATATTAAGAAATCCTATCTTTTTTTTTGTGGAAAATAATAAACATTGAGAATTGATTGGGCCTTTTGACTTTGCTTTCAAACAAAAGTAACAACATTTGATCATTTTTATTAGTTTCTTGAACAAGATGTAAAGCAAAAAGCTAGAAAGGTTGCAATATTGCGTTGCATGATTGAACTTAAAGATGCATATGGTGAGAGAAAGAATGAATCTTTTGGTCAAATTTCAATGAATCTTTGACCATCATTGCAATAATACAAAACACCTTTACATTTGATTAGAGAGATTGTAGCGTTACAAGGCCTAATTTTTTGGAAAAAGAAGACGTGAAAAAGGTGTAGATAAAGAACCCTTTTGTGCAAAGAAACAACACCTACATTCGTGCTTGATTGGGCTTCTCGCTTTCTAGAAACTACGACATTCGTAAATTGATCAATCAATGACGAAATTTAAAAGGAGTTAATAGAGTGTGGGACGGTGAGAGATGGACGGTAGAGACGACTGCTTTTATTTGTTTGGATGTTTTTGAAACAAACAAATATGAATTTCATCATGTATCTACACATTGGGTTTGCTCATGTTGTTATATCTCCAAGTAAAGCACAAGAAATTTAACATACCTTTAAGAAATCTAGCGCAATTATACTAGTTTGCGTTTGTTGATTTATTATTTTTGATATTTCCTTTTTGGGATAAGATAAGGATGGATATTCAAGATACTACACATATACACTCTATTATGACCGAATCTTGAATCTTCAATCATTAACTTTAAACATTAGGTTAGATGCCAGTTAATATAAACATTAATAGTTTTATTTGAAACAAATAAATATATATAAGGGCAGGTTCAAACGAGAAGGTGATCAATTTACTAGAAGACAAGAGTTCAATATCATTTATGAGTATATGCATAATTAATAGCACATTTAATCATTTATGAGTATACTCATAATTAATAGCACATTTAATCATAAATAATTAAACACATGTTGCATTGACAACACATAGCTTCACCAAGTCACATACGTCTCCTTTGAGTGTTTTTAATCATATATAATTACGCATTGAAATAACAAGTAATCATATGATCTTGGAGCTTCTCATCTTCTCGCATATGAGGGATCAAATGCAAATCTTACCATTCATACAAACTTTGCAAACATACACTAACTATTTTTTTTCCATTTTTAATATTAAAGGGTTTTATTGTTTTTTTCCTTCTCATTTTGATCTATTTATGGTTATTATCAATTTATTAATCCATCTGATTTTTTAGAACAACGTTACGCTTTTGGTAACTGTTTAAAGTATGATTTAATGTTTTTAATCTAAATTTGGGCTAAACTTGAAGATTTGACTGTAGATTTTGAAGTTTTATTGAGCCTCCTGGTTTTGAGTGCGTTTCCTTAAACGAAACCCATGTTCATGATATGTTTGAGAATGATGAAACGTTTATAAAATCTTTTGTTGCATCGATTGTTGGAAACAAGAAACAGAGTTCTGTTGTGGAGAATGATGTTCATCAATCGATATATTCTTTTTTGATTTTTTATGTTGATTATTATGTTGTAGAGGAATATGATGATATAATTTTTTTCTGCTTTTTCTTGTGTGATCTAAATTTTTTGTTATCATTCACCAGAGGATAATTGGGAGGAAAGGGAGCCCGGACGATGGAAGAGCCAGGGGAGGCCGGGTCATTTGACGAAAATGGAAGGCTTTGGCTATCAACCTGATTTATTGTCTTAATTTTTAATTGGATATTGTTATCATACTTGGTGAAACTGTATTACTGTGTATTATTTTTATGTTCAAATGTGTTTATGTTTAATGCATTTGCATAAAACATGAAACCACCACTAAAAAATAGAACACGAAAGATGAAACACAAAACATGAAACATGAAGATAATAAACATGAAACTAAATAAAAATGAAGCACGAACACGAAACATGAAATACAAAATTTCGCATACCGTTATTATTACCTACAATATGAATAAAAAATAAATATTTAATTTGTTATAAAAATATTGCATACTATCAATTATTATTGAAAATAAAAAATTATACTCAAATGAAAAATAAATATTCAAAAATATCTTTTGACTATTATACTTTTTTCAACTCTAATTTTCTAACACCCGAAAATTCATGTTGTATTTGATTAACTCTACTCTAGTGTTAATCAAGGTTACGACTTTTATTAACTTTGTCTTGGGATAGTTCTATGTTGTTAAAGAATCCTTGGGAATTAAAACTCGAATCGAGCATCAACCGAAGCATTTCAAGCTTTTTTGGGTACATGCGACCCTTGTGACCACGACGCTACCATCGTGGGTCATGGTCGCATCCTATGTGCCGTAAGTTGGGAAAACGGAGATGTGCGACCCATTGGAAATTGTGGCCCTTGCACTTTGTGTCACAGTCGTGTTTTAGGTACCGTAAGTGTGGCCTTGGGCACATGCGACCCTTGTGCCGCGACCATAGGGTTACATATGTCATCTGGTGTTAAAGGGCCCGATTTTGTTAGGTCAAGCTCATTATTTCCTCACCAAACCCTCTCTTTTACTCTATCTTCATTTATATTGAACCTAGGGTTCATTAAGCTTCTTTTTCCTGGTTGTTGGGACATTTAAAGTTAATGAAGAGCAAGATTCAAGTCTAGGATCACTAAAACTTTAGATCTCATCCTTCTCACCATTTTTCTTGGTTTCTAGATTTTCTCCAAAACCTAGGATTGTGAATTCATTCTAAACTTTTTTAAAACAATATGCATGTTAAAATATTGTATTTTAGTTTTATAAAGCTTTTACTTGAAGTATTTCACATTTGGGTGATTTTAGACAAACTAGGTCAAATATGAGATTTTGGGATGTATTTTAATAAATTAAATAAATATGAGGAATGATTTTAAATATATGGGTGATGATTATTTCAAAATCTTGATGGTTTGAAACCTAAAATTATATTGCTCGTATTTTAGTCATTATTGATAAAATGAGGATTCACACATTTGACGATATGGCATATCTAGACGATTATGTAATTTAGACTGTAATGCAATAGATCCATCGACATAGAAGTTGGTTTTATTTAATATGTATGGGTGATATATATTCCTAGTTGTAACTTGGAAATGCCCATTGGATCTTCACAGGCTATAAGATGCGGAGTCTTGAAGTCTGGCATCGACCATTGACCAACATAATGTAATTTCTAAGTGAGCGAGTTTAACTTGGATTTGTGAGATCTCAAGGTAAAGACCTAGTATGGTTGAACTTGACGACTCCAGAATGTCAAGACTTCGAAGAGTACGTTGAGCTTGTTGACTCACTAAACTAAAGACCCAAAAAGTTATAAACCTGAGAATCAATTAAAATATTGTTTTACATTATCTTTTAATACCTAAGATTAGAATTTTTATTGTTTCACATATATTTATTTCACAATGTGATTCACTTTTAAAATGAATTAATTTGTTGTTTCACATGATGAATAAACACTTTATTTTATCATGATGTAAAACAACATATGATGAGTTGGTTTTTATAAATTTTAAAAATATTATTGCTTTTTCATTTGATTATTCCCCTGTAGCAATAATCAAATTGTATGTTCCACTTTTAATTGGCAAAGTGTTGATGAAATGAAATGGACGATCAAAAAGGAAGGATTTTGAGTCAAATTTTCAAAAGCTAAAGAATATGTTTTTTTTAAATCTTTCGAGTGCATGATTGATTGTACGCCTTTCAAGATGGGCAAGTATTTTGACGTTAAAATTTGCATGCAGTTGTAGTATAGTGCTCCTTTGGCTTATTCTCTTAATAAAATCAACTTGGGTTTCATTAATCTTTCCTGTGCCCAAAGCTCATCAATCACTTATCTCGTCTTTGATGGTATTTTAAATGTCTTAAAGTTCTCTTATTACATAAAAGAAATGATCAGGTTTCTTTTATATTTTAACGACACAAGTGAATTTTGCATATATTGAAAAAGTTATGATACATATTATTCAAATGAGTTGATCGATCTAACTTGGTGTTAAAGAGAGTGGTTGAGGCATCGCTTGTTGGTTTCGGCTATGAGTAGTCTTTTATCAGTTGAATTGGTCTAAATTCAGAATTTAACTGAAAGACTTTTACCTATAAACTTATTTCTGGGAAATCTGTTGCTAAAGGATGATTCCTCACTAAACCGTCATAAAAGTTGGTGGATAGATTGCTGGTGCATGTGGGTAATTCAAATCAGTGACAGATTACCCAGGGATTCTTTGGGTGATCGTTGGTATTTTCTCGAAAAACATCGGATTTTACCGAACAACTGTTATTTTCTGGGTGATGCGTGGGTAATCACCGATGGAAATTTTCCTGGGTAATTTTTGTGGATGAAAACCATTTGTTTTGTAGTGAGTGATTTCAGAGTGCTAACCGCTCATCTAATTAACCAGAAAGGAGATTAATTTAAATCAATGACAATTTAATTAGTTAGAAAACAGATAGTCACAATACCAAGTTAAATGGTTGATTAATGGCATTGCCATTATGTTTCTTGGAGTTCTTTCTGGAACAAATAATATGGGGTAATGATATGGTCATGATTGATTGAGCCAAAATACCAATAGAAATCTTTAGGGTTTAATTATGCCCATGACTGGATGTTTGCTTTGCATCTTTGTAACTCTCAGTTTTTTCATTATTTTCCTTCATGGTTTTCCTTCATGGTTTTCCAAGAATGTTATATATAAGTTTTTGCGACAAAATCTAGAGAATCAAAGTTATATAGCAGGCAGATTTGACAAGCCTCAAATACTTATCAGTGACCGTATTGTCTCATACATTGTCCCCCTCTTCCTTCAAGTGGAAACTTAATCATAGTCATGAATATGTTAATTATCCATGTGCAAATTAAGGTGGCCTTCATCCACCATCCTGGAACTCTCCCGGTACCCAAAAGTCGCAATATGTTAATTATTAATCTCTGTATGTGTATATATGTGTGTGTTCGTACGTGTATATGTGTATATCAGTATATGTGTATATATGTATATGTATGTCTATACACGTACTAATATGCACCACCTTCCCACTTCCTCATGCTCTCGGCTTTGGTTCAGGACGAACCTAGTTAAATGGTAACAGTGACACGTGCCATCGTTTCATTCCTTCATCGTAGTATAAAAAAATTTAGGTTCATGAAAGGTGCAACCATATCGATTTGTTGTGTGTCACCGTATATGTTTTGAAACTACAATAAATAACACAAGTTATCCTTGGTAGAGTTGGTTTGCAAGACTTTTCTTCCACCTCAGACCCAAGTTTGAATCTCGTTACTGTCATTTTCTTTGTTTTTAGCTTTTAATTTCAAATTTGTTATATTTATGAAAAAAAAACTTGCAATAAAAAACTCGAACACAAGACCTTACAAATGAAAAACAATAAACTAAACAAGATACAAATTATGATGTTCTGAACAGTGTCGTCGTTTTTTTTTTGGGGTTCATCCCTGCTTTGGTTACTGTTCCGATTTGGATTCACATGCAAGTGATCAAACATGGAGGACAAAATTTCTGCAAACAAAAGCTTTCCCATGGCCATGGAGGGTTTGAAAAAAAGGCTCCATAGGTTACGCGAAGAACAATGGAGATCATGTCTTGCCAATATGTTGCTAATGATTTAGGAATGAAATATTTGAGCAGACCATAGTATGTTGGTGGCTACATAGCTTGCATGAGATGTCGGGTGACATGATGTGATCTTAAGGTGTTTACTATATAAATTGGTGGATGATTAGATACCCATTTCTTCATCCTTCCTGTGTACATGCATCCTCCACTTTGGTAATCTTTCTCTCTCAAGTGTTGCTAGTTGCCTGTTACTTTCCATCGCGCTAGGGTTTTGGAACATGAATATGACGACCACATTGTTAAAAAAAATCAGGGTTTTGTGACGAAACAGATTTAGGGTTTCCAGACAACGACAATATTAGACTCTCAAGGGCTGTTTGACAGTTGCTGAATTGTTTGGTGCATAATGATTTAGAGGTTTTTATGATATAGTGCAACATGAGATATAATTGTTTGGTAAATATTCAAAATGAAATTAAGGATCTGAATGATTAAGGAAAGGTCCAAGTCTCCAAGATACACAATGATTCAGAGTTTTAGAATCATTAAGACAGACTTAATTTTTGTCAAACAAGATTCACCTCTTAGTAATTCAGAGACTATTTCTTAATGGAACTGTTAAGAGGTAAACAAACAGCGTCCCACTCATGTGAGAGGACTCAATGAAGATGGTTCACGCCGTCGCATTTTTCTAGGTTAATCATAAAAATCGGATTGTTTTATAACCGGTTAACAAAAATGGGTTTTTTTTATCGTCATTTATTTTGATAATTAAAACTAACAAGAAGGGGACAAATGAAAGAGCCTTTTCTAGGTAGTGGCATGGAGATAAATGACAGTGCTTAATTAATTAAGGTGATATATAGGGTTTGAACACAAGTACAACATGGCTAAGGTAGAGGGTGGCTTTTGCAGACTCCAATTATTTCTCTTTTTATGATGAGGTATTTGTCACACAATGGATCAATCATGTTGGTACTGTAGATTGTCTTAGTGAAATGGAACATGTCACCATAATAATTAAATTGATGGATTTCAAAGTCATGTCATTTCCCCTTTTCAATTATTTATTTGTTGTGGAGAGTGATCATTGTTGCAATTAAATTATGAATGTGGTTACAAACATTTGATAAAAAAGTAAAAAACCATAAAGGTAATAAAGTTTAGATCTTAAACAATCTTGCGTTTCTATAATCAGTTATCGGTTATTGATATGCATATTATTTGATTTTTTTAAATACAATACTTAAGTACTAATATAATTAAGATCATTCAACATAAAACATGAACAATACTGCTTACGATTTTGTGTTGGGAAAATGTATTTTTGGTGTAAAGGGAATACATGCAAAGCAACTTAATCCATATTCGCTAATAGCAAGAGGACATTTTGTCCTATGTTAAATTTAGTTTGATGAAATGGTGATGGATTTTGTAGTATATTATTGGGATTACGTTTATAGTTGAGCCGAGAAGGAATAACTTATTAGATGGTACCTTGATTGAAACTTCTTGGTGAAAATATAACCACCTATGTACTTGTACAAAGACATAACTACATACCACAAGCACAAACTTAATTTTGTTGCAAGTTGCAATGGTACATAACTTTGTACCACAAGCACAAGCTTAATTTCATTACAAGTTGCAATGGTATTTTAATGCACTTTGAACTCATATCAAAGAAAGGGAAAGTGCTATTGCCCGAGGTCAGTTAATAAGAAATGAATGTGATCAAGTTTGAATCCAAACTGATCCAAATAACTGGTGAAAACACTACCAAAAAACTCACTTTCAATCGACAGATTTTTTCGGTGGATATCAAAAAAGTCAATTTTCATGGACTTCCATCATAACTCTGCCGCTGATTTAGAAAAATTGATTTCAATTATTTTGTGGCGAATTCACTGTAAAACAAATAATTTTTACCACAATGATTACTCAGAAATTTTTTCAAGTAAAAGTCTATAAACAAAAGTCTTTCGTTTAATAGTGATTTCTGACAATATATTTATTTATTATTTAAAAAATCAGCCACAAAATGCCTAACTAAAAAAATTAACACAAGTTGATTAAAACTAGAGCGAGATTTGTGACATATTTTAATTGATTATTTTTTTAATTAAAATCCATCACAATCTGACACAAAATTTAATTAATTAAAAAAACATTTTTAATTTTTTTTATAAAGAGAGTTGAGTTAATTTAATTTGTGGCGGATAATTCAATTCATTGTATAGCTTTAATAACACCGACACGATCCGTCTGATGAGCTAGATAAACCGGTTCATGATTGAGGGGTCATGGTGCACTACGTTGTCAATCCCTAGGGACGTGTAACACCTTAGGCAGATCCCATATCGGCCGTGGACATGAGTGATGCTGGGTTCATAAGTAAACCTTGGCCTTCCTAAACACAACGCGTTTTGGGGCCACACGCAAGGCAGGTTCTTGGAACTCTGTGGTTAAGCGTGCTTGGGTGGGAGTAGTACCAGGATGGGTGACCCCCTGGGAAGTCCTCGCCAGGTCGCCAGAAACAAATCCGTGCGGCTTAGGCCAAAGCGGACAATATTGTGTCGTGGTAAGGCGGGGTGTTACAGGACGTTAGGGTCTGGTGTGCGAGTGTTTTCAGGTTTGTAGTATATATTAATTTATTATATTTTTGGAAGTTTTATTATTTTGAACTTATAAATCAACTAAACTTTTACGTACAGGGCTACTACACGTGGGATACGACTTTGGATTCCCGAATGTTGGTGATACGGGAGAAATAGCTAAACACATCGGCAAATCGATCTCATTTGCAGAGCACGTTCATCATCCAGTAGGACCTTAAAGCCGATTACTTTGATCTTTGTAGACACAACAAAAGAGAATGCGCGCCACCAACTGTTGTGGACCTGTTCAATCATACCCATAGGAAAAAGTCGAGCTCAGAGACCTCCTATTCGGATGCCAGGATTAGGTGACTTCGAGATGTAGCCGGGTTGTGGTAAGTATTTTGCATATATGTTATACCGTAAAACTTTAGTATAACTATATACTTTCGGTTTAACTTTAAACTTTTAAATTGTTTAACTCTTTACTTAGTTTGGGTAGCCATTTGGTGGGAAAACATAATAGTCGTTTTAGTCTAAAACGTCATATTTACAGTCGTTATTATGTCGAAATTGACTAGTATTGTTTTTTAAACCAGAGGGTGACTATACAACCACTCTCTCCCCAATGTATGATGAGGATGCCTCCACCCATCCGCTAGTTAATATAGATTTATGGCAGTAGGCGGTTAGGGGAACGAAGGAAGGCATCCCAATTGGGTCTTGATGAGGACATCCTCATAGGGAAAGGGTGGTGCATCGTCTTCTGATAGTTGGGTGTGAACCTCTTTGTCCTTTCATGTTTATATATTTCATTTATAATTCTTATTTTAGATTCTAACGTTTCTTGTATATGTAGAATAACGACTTACAATACCAGTTCAAGAGACGAGATCCGAAAGAAGGAGCATGAAGACTTGCTCATTCGAGAAGAGATCTGAAAGAGGAGCATGAGGAGATGTTGGACTTGGTCAGGAAGCTTAGTCAATCTTACCAACCCAACTTTCTGTCACATCAACCGCCAAAGTTTCGATTTTTTGAAACAACTTTTATGTCAATAAACCAAACTATTTAGTTTTTGTTGGAACAATTTGAATTTATTCTTCGTTTTGGGATTTATTTAATGTAAGATATTTGATTTCACGTTTTTAACATTTTTTTAATATTTACAGGATTTACAATTTTTGAATCTATGAAAATATGATTTTTTTGGAATTGGGCAAATACCGGGAGATTAATCCACTGGAAATTTTGAAAAAGTTAATTCCTAAAAATAATTAAAATTTCCGACAGAATAATTACCGGTGGTAATTTAATTTTTAGAAATAATATATATATATATATATATAGGGGAGGGATCATGCAAGAACACTATCAATCTAAAGGAACAAATTAATTAATTTGGGACCACATATGATGTGGGGCCCACAAATAAAAAATCATTTATGATTTTATGATTTTATGATTTTTTTCTAAAAAATCATAAATGATTTTTTATTTGTGGGTCCCACATCATATGTGGTCCAAAATGGGTCCTTTGTTCTTTTAAAAACTCAAAGTTCTCATTTGAACCTCTCCCTATATATATATATACATATACATATACATATACATATTTTAAAAACAAAGTTTTAAAAAAATTACTTAAATTACTGACGGATAATCCGTGGATGATTTAATCTTAATTATTAATTTAATTAATTAAGTCAAGAAAAGTTGAGAATTAAAAAAAAATAGAACGAGATACAAAACCAAAAATTATTAGAATTAAACGTTTTATACTTTACATACGAATTGGATTAATTCTTATCGGTATTCAATATTATACTCGATTTAACTTTTCACGAAGAATCGCATTCGATACTTTGATCTATCTAGATACACTTGACATTCATACAAGCATCTTTAAATGCAATTATACGATGATTATCATATAACACATTTCATCACGATCCCAAACATCATCGAAGGATTCTACAACTTGATATACATTCCTATCACTATCACATCGACACAAATTCTTTAAAAAACACGTTTACTCTAATTTCACCCTCAACATTATTAAATAAAGTTATAACAACCATGTACAAAACTTTCAATAATTTTTATTCTATATACATCAAATGTGATTAGAAAACATTTTTTTTCTTCATAACCATTCTTTAAAAAAAATATTAAAAATAAAAATAAGTTTAGTGATTATTTGAAGTCGAAAAAATTAAATACAATTCTTTAGAATTATTCTTGTATTCTTTTCTTTTCAATAGTTTGTTTGAGTTCTTTTCCTACCAGAAATATGCCCACTTACCACGATTCTTATTAAGTGGATTCCAAATAAAGCTTTATTAAATTGTATATTTCATTATTTTTGTCATGTTGAAAAATGTATGTAATTTTTAATATTAAATTGAAAAATAAGATTCACATATTTGCAAATACGAATCCGACCTTGGGAAAGAAAGGCTGAGATGCGTATCTTATATTATCTTTTTTCTCTTTATATATATAAGTCGGTAGGAATTCAAAAATTCACAAAGGACAACACAATAGTTTTATTAACAAGGTTCACATAAGTTAAATCCTCGATCATATATTTATAAGGAGGTTTAGAGAAAAATATTAGATAAATGAAAAACTAAAAAACACAATCAATTGTTAGATTAGATGATTTAGTGGATGTGATTAACTGGACGCTTACAATGTTATTCTTTTAATACACACATGTATATATAATTCAAGGTTCTAAATAGCATGAATGTTGGCAAGGCGTGGCGACGAGGTTAAGCTTCAAGCCTTACGAGTTACGGCGAGACTATGACGTTTTACAAGGCATGGTTTAAGACGACAAATCTAATATATATATATATGTGTGTGTGTGTGTGTGTGTTTATGTCAGTTCTTAAACAATAATGATTATAAACAATTTAAATTCATATAAAACGTTAAACAAAAGAAGAATCATGAATTGATAATCTGATATCAAATATATAAAGTTTACAAAAATAATATCAAATACACCATATACAGTCTTTGTTTGCTAATCAAACAACAAAATCAAAGTGATGAAATCAAAGAAAAACAATTGAAGGTAATCGAACAATATTCTTCATATGTTTGGGAAGTAATTAATTTAGGGTTTTTTCATTTTCCCCATTTTGTTGATTAAGTATTTCGCCCGTAAAAACTATAAAGTTGTATTTACATTTACTCATATTCAAGTTTTAAAAATTGCAAATTTGATTTCCTCCCACATAATGACATATCACATATAACTTGTAAAGCCCGCCATGGCGCGCCATAACGAGCTCCATGCCAAAGGGGTTAACGTGGCGACAAGGTTCGCCTCGACATCATGGCATGCCATGGCGGCACCAATGTGTAACATCTCAGACCAACTGTATCTGATATACTTCGCTTTGTCCACATATTTTGACTCGTGGTTTAAAACGCATCCGATAGATGAGGTATTAAGTCCCTTATAAGGCAATATTTGTTCTCTTTCCCAAACAGTGTGAGATCTTACACAAGACACGTTTTTTAGAACATTGATATATATATACACACACACACACACACATTTATAGAGGTTTCTCCATTTAGAATTTTTTTAAAAGTTGAAACTCGTGGAAAGTTCTCATGTGAACTCAAATTTGGTTGCGAACATAAGAACAAAGGAGAACGTGACACATGTCTCATTCAGTTTGAATAATGAAGGGTATTCGGTTGAAGTTCGTTCATTATTTAGAGTGAATAACACAACATTCAGTTTAAATATATTCAGACTAAATGGGAAACGTGTCGCGCTTTCCTTTGTACTCACGTTCACACTAAATTTGAGTTCAACATTTGAACCCGCATCTTATATATATATATATAGAGAGAGAGAGAGAGAGGAGAAAATTCAAATGCAAACTCAAATTTAGTTGTAAACATGAGAACAAATTAGAGCGCGACACGTGTCCCGTAAAACATTGTATAGAACTTGAGAAGATCGTTAACTTTTAATATGTATTTAAAGTTTTTAAAAAATCAATTGGTTGCTGGCTGCATATTCAATAATTTGTGAGTGTGCTTCTCATCGATTGTTCATTTGTACTCGCCAAACATATATGGTTTTATAATACATCTCAAACCGTAGTCCGTAGAACATTGATAGTTAAAATAGGATGATGGATTGAGCATGCATTGAAATTTACTAATTTTGACAATTAATTGTATATTATTTTACACTTAACAATATTAATGTGATTGAAGAAATCTCATTTAAACACTATTTTAAAATCTCAAAATCATCAATAGAATAAATAGAATACATATAAAAACGAGACTTATAAATGCATAATTAATTACACTAAGTTGTTAGATAAATCTAGACAATCTAATAAATTATATCCTTAATCATGAATAAGTAAATTAACTCTTTAAACAGGCTTGCACAAACAACCTAAGGGGGTGTTTGTAGTTTAATAGGTGGTTAACTTAATTGGTTAAATATATTAAGGTGTTTGATTTTTACTTAATATTAAGATATTGACGTAAAATGTTAAGTTAGGGGTTGTTTGATTTTTCATCCATTAAGTTACGAATCTATTAAGTTGTTTGATTTTTGTTTCGAATAAATAACCTGAACAACAAAAATTATCATTTTAACCTTATGTCAATATATTTAATTTACATTTCCTCCTACGTCACAAGACTTTCTAGACCCCCTCTAACTAATGAATAAAAATCAAACAACCCCCAACGTAAAGCATCATACCAACATTTTTATAACATGCTTTTTCAAAAAGTTGGGTGTTACTAAACCCAAGAAGAGTCGCTTTCTCCGAATGCGGAAAACGTCACCAAATAGGTAGATTTTTAACATGCTACTCCCTAGCACTCAGACCCAATCGTGTCGCTAGTACCAACCCCAACGAGAACCTGGTGCATATGGTGATAAAGGAAAAATGTTAGACTTAACGCCTAGTTAGTTCAATAGTTTATAACATGTTCATAATTGATAATAATTGAAAAACTGCTTGATTTAATAATAACTTCTCAAATAGTTTGACTTCATTATAAAAGCAATATCTTTCCCATACTTATCATTTTCGTAATAAAAGCTTTAAATCAAAATACCGTAGTAATGAAAGCTTTAAATAGAGTTACCCGATCAAATACAAACTCTACATCCTTTACTCACTCAAGAAGTGAATAAATTTAAATGCTTAAAATACCGAAATATGGACAAAGCTCCATTATCTAAAATGCCAAAACACGATTAAGTCTCAAAGATCCAATAATATAAATTAGGGATAATACATCATACTCTAAAAATATCACCAAAAATAATTGATAAGACTCTATACCCAAAACAACGCCTTTCGGTGACGGGGGAGACCCGTTTCCATTAGATGCGGCGGAATAAAAGTAAACCACCTATCCGTGTTTATTCATTAGGCTCAACCACCCTTAGATCTTTAGTTTAGTTAACAAGCTCAACAACTCTATATCTTTTGCTTATATGGGTACCAAGCTCAACAACTCTATGTCTATCGCTTATATGGGTGTCAAGCTCAACAACACTATGTCTATCGCTTATATGGGTGTGAAGCTCAAAAACACTATGTCTATCGCTTATATGGGTCTCAAGCTCAACAACACTATGTATATCGCTTATGTAGGTGTCAAGCTCAAAAACACTATGTCTATCGCTTATATGGGTCCCAAGCTCAACAACACTATGCCTATCGCTTATATGGGTGCCAAGCTTAACAACACTATGCCTATCGTTTATATGGGTGTCAAGCTCAACAACATTATGGCTATCGCTTATATGGGTCCCAAGCTCAACAACACTATGTCTTTTGCTTATATGGGTACCAAACTCAACAACACTATATCTTTTGCTTTTTTAGGTGCCAAGTCTAAAATAGGGATTATAACCCATTCGTAAACAATATATGTCTATGGATCCATTATATTCTAGTCATACAATTACACGACTCTAATTGAATGACTAACACACCCAAAACAAGTAATTTTCCTAATAAGTATGCCTTAAATGCATATAACTTTCAAAAGCCTAATATAGAGTAATTTAAATCGAACAACTATACTCAAGAATTATTTTAGTCAAAGCCGAGTAAAAGCTCAACAAAACAAATGACTATTTTATAAAAGTTATCAAACACAATAAAACGTATTTATTCGACGTTTATGCAAATACATGTTCCAAAGACATGATTAACTCAAAACAATTCATTGATTGGGACAAATCATTTTTCAATTAAAATCATACCGTTTATATCTCCAAAATATCCCATATCATAATAATATGCCTTTTCCAACCAAATACTTTAAAATGCACTTAACATCACATAGTTTTCATTCATAAAATAAAACCCCGAAACAACTCATATTTATGTTTAATTTATCAAAAGGCCTAAAGACCAAGCATAAACATTTTACATGATTTATAAAATTATTTATACCAAATAATACGCATATTATCAAAACACTCACACATTTGATAAATATTAGGTAAAACATGTTAATACTTCAAAATGAACATTTTTGGCATGTACACCGTTTTCACAAAGCAACTTGAACTCAACTTGCTAGATTTAGGCTAGATCTATGTTTTACACCAAAAGATTCATTTGAAGAAAAGTCCAAATCTGCAAGCCTTTTTCACTAGAAACCTTGTCTGGTTCATCAACAACCTAAATACACCAATAATAACTCTCGACTATCAGATTTATAAAAACTCTAGTCAAAACCTCAAATCTTCCAAAACATAAAAAATGGCCAAAACTCTTAAATACAAAAAATGTTTCAAGAATAGAGCTCTAGAGAACCAAAAAGAAAGGTTTTGGCAAGAAATATGGTTTATAAAGGTTGGAATAACTTACAATCTTGTTTTGGAAAAAAACCCTAAAAGCTCGGTCAACAATGGTGGAAAGAGAGTTGGAGAAGATGAAGATAAATACTTGGATCTTGAGCCTTGATGAAGATCCAAAGCTCTTGGATGGTTGGAAATGAGGAACAAACCCTCTAAAAATCAGAGCAAGGGTAAGAAAGTTGGAGAAATTTGAGTAACAAATGAGAATGGGGTGAATTGGGGGGTGAAATCCCGTTTTTAGTATGTACTAGAGTCAAACAGCCGCTCAGGAGGCTTTCCAAGCGGGTTAACCAGCTTTAAAAGTCGCTTGGCATATGAAAGTCGCCCAAATAGAAACTAAAACGGCTTTTAGTGCGGGTACACCCGCTTTAAAACCCACCTAAGTGGAAAAACTCCCCCAGAAGCCCTAATTTTTGAATTTGAGCTGATTCTCACCAAAACCCTTCATACTTAAATGATTCATTCCACAATTTCTAACTTAGTAACACATAATTTAACCAAAACCAACCTAAATTCAACCCAATCCACCTTCCATCCTTAAAAGCGATTTCACCACAAAATGTATATTTCTAGAAATTTCCTGTAACACCTTAGGCAGATCCCATATCGGCCGTGGACAGGAGTGATGCTGGGTTCATAGGTAAACCTTGGCCTTCCTAAACACAACGCGTTTTGGGGCCACACACAAGGCAGGTTCTTGGAACTCTGTGGTTAAGCGTGCTTGGGTGGGAGTAGTACCAGGATGGGTGACCCCCTGGGAAGTCCTTGCCAGGTCGCCAGAAACAAATCCGTGCGGCTTAGGCCAAAGCGGACAATATTGTATCGTGGTAAGGCGGGGTGTTACAAATGGTATCAGAGCCGCTCTTGTGCCGTTCGGGATGTGGGGCAAACCTCATCAAGGACGATGAGTCCCTAAGGGGGGGTGTTTGTAACACCTTAGGCAGATCCCATATCGGCCGTGGACAGAAGTGATGCTGGATTCATAGGTAAATCTTGGCATTCCTAAACACAACGCGTTTTGGGGCCACACGCAAGGCAGGTTCTTGGAACTCTGTGGTTAAGCGTGCTTGGGTGGGATTAGTACCAGGATGGGTGACCTCTTGGGAAGTCCTTGCCAGGTCGCCAGAAACAAATCCGTGCGCCTTAGGCCAAAGCGGACAATATTGTGTCGTGGTAAGGCGGGGTGTTACATTTCCAGGTGTTAGAAACGGTCCTAGAATGAAATCCTAAAACGATGATCCAAACCCTAACCCGAGAAGAAAATTGAAACAGACGAAGTCGCACCTCCTCAGTGAGTTTTGCGGCGTGTGCCGCGGCCTCAACCCGCGTGGAAAGCCACGGGACTCAATGTTGAGTGCAACTCGTCCCAGGTGCACAAAGCAACTCCCAAACCTAGATTCTTACGTACCAAATACATTCCCCAAACAAACCCAAACCAAAATTAACCAATAATGAAAGATTGAACCACTAATTTATTTAAATAGAGCTTCGGATTCATCAATAATGGAGTTTATCATAACAACATCTCAAATAAATGGATAACTCGAGATAAATGGACCAATCCCTAAACCAAAGAATAATCCAAGATGATCATTTTTTTTCATCAATTTTAAATCCCAATCCGTAAACTTAAGGGTTTAGAACCCTATATTACTCTTAGACTTAAATTGATACCATTGAAGAAACTATAAGGAAGAAGAACATATACCTAAAGTTAGTTGTTTTTCTAGTATGTTAAGACAACTTATAAATCAAAAAGTTAAAATTAATATAGAAAAGTAAAAATTAATTACACAAATTGGAATTTTCTTAATAACTTTCCATATATATAGAGGCGGTTCAAATACAAACTCAAATTTGATTGTAAAAGTGAGGACAATAGCACTACTAGAAAATTGAGTATTTTCGACGGGAATTAATTTTCAACAGAAAATGTCGTTGAAAATTTTTCTACGAATTTTAGAGGATTATTGACAGAACATAAGTTTTCTACGAATTTTCAACGAATTTCCGTTGAAAATCTCTCACAAAGATATATGCATTTTCAACCAAATTTTTTTCAACGGAATGTCTCGTCAAAAAGTTTTTGGTTGAAAATGCATTTTGTGAGAGATTTTCAACGGAAATTCGTTGAAAATTCGTAGAAAATTTATGTTTTTCAATAATTCCTCTAAAATTCGTATAAAATTTTCAACGACATTTTCCGTTAAAAATTTTCGTTGAAAATACTCAATTTTCTAGTAGTGTAGGAAAGGCGACACGTGTCCCATTTAGTCTGAATATATTCTGAATGTTGTGTTATTAATTCTGAATGTTGTGTTATTCACTATGTATGTATATATGTTATTCATACTGGATAATGAATGAAATTCATCTTCGTTATTTATACCGAATGATTTTCAATTATTCAGACTGAATGAGACACGTGTCACGTTCTCCTTTGTCCTTATGTTCGTAACTAAATTTGAGGTCGTATTTTAATTTCATATATATATATATATAAAAGTTAAATTTATATAACAATCTACAAATAAATTTTTTACATTTTATAAATTAAAAAATAGAAAGTGAGATTTTTGAGGTTTTTAATTTGTCTAGTTAATGATAATATAGTAAGAAAAAATTACAACGAATAAGGTTTTAGGGGTTCCACTTATAAATATGCTTTAACAAAATAATTGGCCTAGACTAATTCCTATTTTATTTTTTGTGTAGAAATTGAAATTGCGTTTGATTAATTATTTGGATAATTGAGGAGATGACGTAAAATTCGCATTGAATTTTCCAAATCACATAAAAGTGTTTTTGTCGCCACTTGTTTTTTCATGTCATTTTATGTAAAGCGATTGATTTGTGTTCATGGGTGCATGGCTTTGTAATTCCTACATACGCATCTATATCTATATATATATATATATATTCACAAAGAGAGAGAGAGAGAGAGAGAGAGAGAGAGATTATTGAAAAGCTTTTAATTTTCATCATAAATAAATTATAAAAGCTAATAATACTGAAATTTAATCTTTTATCGCTTGGTATATATTAATATAAAATACATCAATTATATGTTAAGACTCTTGTAATCATACTATGAGTTGTTTGTATGTGTGTGGAAATATAATATTGATTTGAATGGAAGTTACTTGATTATTTTCAGTTTTTTATTAAGTGATTATCTGATTCTAATTATACTATTTTAAGTCATAGTTGTTTTGTAAACATATATCCGAGTGCCCATTTATTTACATATCCTTTTGTCAGATTGGCACCAATCTATACCTCGAAAATTATTAATCAATGTTGTAATATTTCATATTGGTTGGGGATGAGAACAAATGTTGCTTTTATAAGGGATTTGATACCTTCTTTATTAGTCTCGTTTTAAAACCGTGAGTCCAGATATGTGGACGAAACAGACAATATCTGGTACGGTTGGCCTGAGATGTTACAGATGGTATCGTCGGGAACCGGACTAGTGTGTCAACGAGGACGTTGGGCTCCCAAGCGGGGTGGATTGTAATATCATACATTGGTTGGGGAGGGGAACAAATGTTGCCTTAATTATAAGAAACTTGATACTTCCTCTATCAGACGTGTTTTGAAACTGTGAGTCCAGGTATGTGGAAAAAACAGACAATATCTTGTACAGTCCACCTGCTACGGTACAAATGTAATTTAAAAAGAAACAAATATATTCATAAATCAGTAGGTGTATTTTAAATCAAAACCACCACCATCTTCGATTACTTCAAGTCTTCGGGTTTTCATTTACTTTCCGTTTCTTCTTTCCAATTTGATTATAGCGCACATGCTTTCTGAAAAGGTAAGAAAGCTCATAAAGCCCATACAGTTTACGAAAAGAAATTAGATTACACTACCAAAACACAAATAGGTCCTTAACAACATCTTTTTGGTGACGTTTTTTTCTTCACAAAAGAACAACCTAACAAAAAAGCCTAATTTAGGACGATCAAGTTCAAGCAAGTAGTAGAGTTTATGTTAAACACTTGTATCATGATTTAGATACCATTAGCATACGCAACTATATATATAGACTATAGTATCGTGTTAAGATAAACATAATTTTAATATTATAATTCATTTTAAATATATATATATATATATGTAATAAACAAAATTAAAACAGATTTTTGATTCGTCACGATGGTTCTTTTATCAAATATGATTTAAAATATATTATTTTGTAATAATAGTGAATATGTTTGTAGGATTGATGGCACAATGTATCGAACATATTCGACAAGTCTCATAAATGCTGAAACTGTTCAAAAAACGACGCCGTAGTGGCCGGAAGGTGATGATGTTAGCTGGGTCCCATGACACGTTCGGTGGGCCAGCCCACTCAATATAAAGAAGATGGGCCCATTTTGGCATCATAATTCCATTAACTTAAATTTAGTTTGCCACTAAAACAACTTTCACTCACCCAATTGAAGCCACGTAGAGATCCATATGATGAAAATGGTTATATACGTACTCTTAAAAAATATATAATTAAAATTAAAAATACTTACAAAATGAAATCCTGTATAATTCTACGCTATATATTATAAATTATCTTATTTTTAAGCTTAAATAAATTAGCTCATTTCACTTCCAATCATGACTTATATTTTATATAAAATTCTTAAATTTTCAGATCATTTTACATTATTTTCTAACATACTGATAAATAACAAGGTTTTTAATTAACATCACACTTGTCAAGTTGTCTACAAACACAACACTTTTATTTTGTATTGTCTAAATAACTCTATTTTCATTAATTTCACATAGTTAATTATTCATTAGTCATGGTTATAAGATGTTGGTAAAATTTGTTCTTATTAATTTGCAAATGTTAAAATTTTGTTTTATTACATTAAAAATAATAACAATAATTATTTGATTATAAAATAATTTTGAAGCATAATTATTGTTGTATTATAGAAGAGTAAGAAATATAATATAGTAAAGATATGGACATCTAGCTAGTATACCATCCTTCATGCATACATGCATGCACTAGCTAGCCAATTAAAGAATATTCATATGGATACAGATGGATAACATTCCCCTAGAATGCCTATAAATATGTGGTAGCTCCACACATATTCCTTAGGACAAACACACAAACATCTTCAAGTGTTTTCCTCTCCTTTACAACACTTCAGTTTTCTACTTCTACAATCCAAAATTAATTCTCAGTTCAATTAGATTTCAATTAAGAAACAACAATTAAGATGGAAGGAAAGTTAGGATGTTTTGGGAGGTTTTTCCTTACAGCGAAGCCGTATATCGCCATGATTTGCTTGCAGTTCGGATATGCTGGCATGAATATAATCACCAAAGTGTCGTTGAATCGCGGCATGAGCCACTATGTCCTTGTTGTTTATCGTCATGCATTCGCTACTGCTGTAATCGCACCTTTTGCCATCATTCTCGAGAGGTATATATATAAATATATACTTCATATATACTTAATCTTCATGATCATCAATGTGAATCGAAAAAAAGATGGATAGTTTCTTGGTCAGTTTTGTAAAGTTTTCGGCTTTTGTGTGATTGTAGGAATTTGAGGCCAAAGATCACGTTCTCGATCTTTATGCAAATGTTCGTCTTGGGACTTCTTGGGTAGGTTTTGTTTCATTTTCCTTCGAACTTCATTTTCAGTTGTTCCTCAAAGGCGAAAAGTTTATGTTTTTTTGGTTTAATTTCTGCAGGCCTGTGATCGATCAGAACTTCTACTACGCGGGGTTGAAGTTCACATCGCCCACTTTTTCTTGCGCTATGAGCAACATGCTCCCCGCAATGACCTTCGTTATGGCTGTCATCTGCAGGTATAAATATACATAATATATACATATACACATAAAGGGAGGTTCATGGGAAAACCTAAAAAAAATGAAAAATGGAGGAAAACCCTAGTAACTATTTGTCTGAGCAACATACAAGCAAGTGATTACAACGTACTAGTATGCACATGTGCATACCGTTCAAGTTTTTTTTGCGGTTTTCCTCTGAACCTGACCCTATACATACATACATACATACATATATATATAATATAGCATGTGTATAAACGAATCTAATGAATGGAATTGTTGAACAAAAGGATGGAGAAATTGGAGATAAAGAAGATTAGATGCCAAGCAAAGCTGATTGGAACCATAGTGACAGTAGCTGGAGCCATGTTGATGACACTGTACAAGGGTAATGTGGTGGAGTTGGTGTGGACCAAGCATGTTCACCCTCACTACGCCGAGCAGACCACGACCAGCGGATCATCGGACAAAGATTGGTTCACAGGATCCATTCTACTCATCATTGCTACTTTTGCATGGGCTTCTTTTTTCATTCTTCAGGTATATATTGCTTCAATTCAAGTCTGTTTAAATTAATTAAACGATGGATCGATCAATAGTGTTTTGTTTTTACTTAATTAGTTAATTAACTAGGGTTTGATTTAATTTTTGCAGAATGTGACAATGAGGAAATACACAGCACCTCTATCTCTCACCTGTCTAGTGTGCTTTATTGGCACTTTACAGTCAATTGCTGTGACTTTTGTAATGGAACACAGGCCAAATGTTTGGAGTATTGGCTGGGATATGAACCTTCTTGCTGCTGCCTATGCTGTATGCATCTCTCTCTTTCTCTCTCTCTCTCTCTAGATCTCTCTCTCTTCTGACTTGTTGACTGATATGTATATATTATATATATAAATTCAACAGGGGATTGTGTCATCAAGCATTGCATACTATGTGCAAGGTCTAGTAATGGAAAAGAGGGGGCCAGTGTTTGTGACTGCCTTTAGTCCTCTAATGATGATCATTGTTGCAATCATGGGTTCTTTTATCCTAGCTGAAAAGATCTACATGGGAGGGTAAATACATCTTTTCATGTTACTTGTTCTCGGTATCATCAATCAAATTTTTATATATAAGGAATTGTTTGATCTGACAAAATGATTTTTTTAATTCCAGTGTGATGGGTGCGATACTGATTGTGATGGGACTATACTCGGTTCTATGGGGAAAGTATAAGGAATACAAGGAGAAAGAGTTAGCCGAAGAGATTCCTGAGCCAGTAAAAACCACTTCAAGAAAAAATAACGACAACAACAATAGCACCATGATGATGATTGATGGATTTGAGAACAACGACCTAGAGATGCAAAAGAACGAAACATACAAATCGCCAACAGCCCCAACCATCGCGATCAGTGCCCCGATCTCGACGCCACCAATGATTGCAGTGGAAGCACCAAAAGTGTAAGAAGTGAAGTGAACTAACTAAGAGCATGGAAGAAGAGAGAAAGAAAGAAAGAAAAGAAAAGGATAAATATAATAATGGAAGGTTAAATATGTACAAGTACAATAGATCAGGGGGAGGTGGAGAAGAAAAGCAAGGGCTTTTTTGTAATTTTGATTTAATGTTTTTTTTTTTTACTTTTTAATTTTACTTTGTGGAAGATTAATGAAGATTCCATGGAATGCAATGAAATCTTTGTTTGAGAACATCGATCATGTGTCGTTTTCGATGACGTCTGATTCGGATCCCACTTCCAAGCGTTAGTGTTTCATGTTTGTAAATCCATTTGTCTCCTCTTGTGGACCCAACCAAATATAAATGGATTTTAATCATAAATTAATCATTATATCTGTTTAAAGCATATTAACGTAGTCATCGCATTTGTAATTTTATTTTTAAATGATAATGGAACTGTGTAAAATAACCTTCAGTGGATTAATCTTTCTGATTTTATAGTCCACAGAAAATTGATTGGATTTATACTAGGTTGGATTAGCTTATTAACTAATAACTTACTGACTTTATGAAAAAGTCCTTATAAAAAAGTGATAAGTTAAAATTTTTAACTTCCTAACAAATGATTAATCACCGGTTTGACACCAAATAAGTTGTTTTTCTCAAACACTCAAAATGACTTATTATCGGTACCACACCAGAATAAGTCAAAAAGTTGTTTTTATAAGCTAATCCGAACACCCCCTTAATTAACGGTTGAATTTCTATTTTGATCAGCACATTTTTCCACGATGGTAATAGTTTTTAAAGTCTATTGTAATAGAATCAACCAAATGAACGTACGTAGCTTAATCCTTCAGCACCATCCGTTTAAATTCATAGATGGCATGAGGCAAATCCTAAATGTTGTCTACTTTTGGCATCATCTTTGTGGTTGGATTTAGGGTTGACAAAATTAGGGATGGTTCTCATTGATGTGGCGTTTCGTCTTTGTAGTTGCAAAGGTTATAATTTTCCAGGGGCGGAACACAATAGGGGCCTATAGGGGCCATGACCACCCCGCTTTTTGAGCTAAATACCATATTTGAACTTTTTGAACACATATGAAGTCTAGCTCAATATTGATTATCATTCATGGCCCCTGTCCTTGAGGTCATGCTTTCGAATTCTTCAGCTTTAGTTTTTATTTCTCTTCTACTACATGTTGATTTATTAATATCATTGTATATAAAACTAAATAATATTTAAGTTGCTAATCCAAAGGTTTTCTTTTTTTTAGTTTAAAAATATAACAAATTTATATTACTATTTTCCGGTTTACGGTTTGAAAGTTATGAGTTTTAGTCTTACATTAACCAATCTTTTCCCTAAAATTTTATAATAGATCATAGAAAAAATATATACAACTTACGCATGTATTGGGGTTTTGCGATTTTGTATCAACCTAAACCAACCAACATGTGTATCAACTGTACTAATTAAATAGGTACTAACTTAATCGCTACCAATTACAATCGGTTGGTAGAACTTTGAACATGATGACAAATTTTTATATATGTAAACTTAAAGTTCGTAAAAAACAAACACCAACTGATTTTTTTTTGTATCACAGTTGGTTGATACACGGTATAAGTTTTTACATACCAATAATAAATGGTTGGTACATTGGTATTAGAAAAAAAAAATTCTTGGTACTGTACTAAGTCCATCCTAGTATGTATTATTTGTATCTCTGAATGTTTATGATATTATATTTCGGCCCCCGAGACTACAGTGGTCGTGTTAATTTTCGGTTTCATACCATGCATTACATGAGAAGTGGGATGGTTGAGTTAGTTCCGCAACGGTGAGCTGGGATTACAACGATAATATATATATATATATGGATTATGGTGCAGTAGAACTATAATCTTACAATGGCTTAAGGATTTATCAATTCTTTTTTTCCCTTACAATTTGTCTCATCTATTCAATAATTTCTTCACGTTTCTAGTGTCGTATTATTGAATATTTTTTACTGTAAAGTCGTCGTATTATTGTCGTATTTCTCAATTGACAATTCTAGATTAACTGGATAATCTTTTCTAGACTCAATAAGTTGGTTAAAAAATTGAATGTAAAATACTAGAATAACTAATATATAGATCTTGTGGCGATTGTCTTCAATGGCATGTATTTTTGTTTAATTTTTATTCAAAAAAAAACATATATACTTTCAATAATAATATTTAAGAGTATATAATATAATTTGTAAAAAAATGGGTCTGGTATACAACAAATTGATTGTTTATTTGTAACTAGATATTACAAAAATTAAATAGCTCTTAAAATGTGATTTTAAAGAATAATAAATATTTACAAATAAAATAATTAAGTTTATTTGTGTGATTATTATAAATATAATTGATTATTTATTAAAAATTAATTTTTTATTGTACAGAAAAAAGTAATATTTGCTTGTTCTTAAAGACAATTCAAAATAAATTAAGGTTACTTCAAATATTTAAATAATTAATCTTGTCTTGTAAATACGTTTAGGGAAGGGTTCAAATGATAACATTTTCATTTTGCGAGAACGCGAGAACACCCTTTTACTATAGAAAATCACATGTGATAATATTATTTCATCACATATAATACACATGTGATACTAAATCAGAGATGCGGGTGACTTTTGGCATGATCTAGGTTACCGGCCAAGTCGTTGTTACACTACTAAGTTCCATCACATATATTATCATATGTGATAAGGGTGTCTTTGATGTGATACTATAATCAATCAAAACCATCATATGTGATATTAAATCATAGACGCAAACGATCTTTGGTGCGACCTAAATAGCAAGGCACGCTATCCGTACGCCATCAAGTCCCTTCTCATGTATTATCACAAGTGATAAGGGTGTTCTCAAATTCTCGTAAAATGGAGGTGTTCTCGTTTGAACCTCCACCGATACGTTTAAGATGTAATTGATATTTATGATATGAGATTGAAAAAAAGTAAAAGATATTATTTAAAAGAAAATCCAAAATAACTGTTAATAGAAAACTGTCTAAGAATTTATTTAAGTTAATTTGTCTTCTAATGTTTTAAAATATAATCAATTTTATGATATGTTAAATTTTTTATTTTACCACCAAAATAACATATTAATGTATATATTTGAAACACTTGAAAATAAAAAGTAATTCATGCCTTTTTATTACTCTATAAGTTTTTTTTTATTATAATTAAGGTGAATTATATCTATACTATATTATAAAGCATTTGGCTAAAAACTCGTAAAAACAACATTTTAAGCCTTAGGTACTGCTATTTAATGCTAATTACTTAATTTTCAAGATTACAAGTAAATTGTGCGTAAGTACAACTTATTAAAACTTTATTTCTGAATCCGTGTAACTTACTGCAGATAACCATCATCCAAAATACAGGATAAACATTTAATTTTAAATTTAAAAAATTTAAAGTAATAATTAAGATAATTATTGAATTCTAACAGAAAACTTAATTATTATCATTATAAAAAGTTATATTATTAAAGCAAAAACAAATTTTTTTGTCATTAAACATAATTATAATATTATGATAAAAAAATTGAATTAAAGAAATTACATAAAAAACAGAACTTTTAAATGAACATTAAAATCATTTTCTCAAAACCACATAAAATTATTAGAATATCAACAAAAACAAAAATTAAAATAAAACCTAAAATCGAGATGTATCTCACTGCATTGCGCGAGTACTCTTCTAATACAAATAAATGTATTTTTTTAGTTTTCATTTAAGAAACATATTTTGAGAGAGAGAAATTTGGCACGTGGTTAATTATTGGTCACCCTAGTCTTTATTCTATTTACAAATCTTGTAAATACTGATTTTAAAAGTATACTTAGATAAACGTTAAATTAAATTATTTTACCGTTTTACAACATCCTTAAGGTCTCGGGTTCGAGCCTTGGGAGTGGTGGTTTCCCCTAAAATGATGGAGGTATTATTCCTCATAGGTGACGTGGCTCCGTGGAGGTGCGAGGGTTCGATCCCGCGCTGCCCCAGGGTTGGAGTTTAACTCGTTACTAACATAACCACTAACACTAACGCTGCCGTTCAAAAAAAAAATTTATTTTACCGTTTACAAACACTTTGCCCTATATCTTATTGTTTAAATAACATTTAAAAAGTATAAACAAAACAACGTTTCTATTGCTATTGCATTTTGTTAAAATTATTGTCAAATCCACTTATCCTCTTTGCATCCAATATATTATCGAGAATACTTAATGAATGTTCGTGATAACAAAACGTGTTTCATTTTTAAATAGTTAATAACATGGAATTTAACAAAAGGAATTTCGACCATTGATATAACAGTAAATTACATGTTTTGTTCTATGCAAAAAAGTATTATAGATTATGTTTCTAATTTGAATAAATCACAAAATTAGGTTCCAATGATTTGCAGTTTATTTTGAAATGAATTTTTTTGTTTAAACTCACACAAGGGCAATTTTGTCATTTTCGTGAAGGTCATCCTCTTTCCCTACCCTTTTCCCTTCCCCTTCTCCATCCCTTTCAATTTTTTCTTCAACGTTAATTATTCAAAAACATAATGAACATGCATTCACAAACATTAACATTATGTTCTTCAACCCAAAAATCAAAACCCAAACCAATGATGAACACCTTTTCTTCAACCTAGAAATTGAACACAATTTTTTACAAAAACAATACAAAATCCTAAATCTGAAAAGAAAAAAAAATGAAACAAAACCCTAAATCTAAATCAATCTTTACCACGTTTTACAAGCCCAAATCAAAGAAAGGATTAAAAGCGTTAGAAAATTGGGTAGAAGCAGAATGTATTTTATTTATATAATTAGGAAACAAATTCCTTAGAACGGAATTAAATAAATAACATAAACGAGAAACCTGATTCCCAATGAAAATAACGTCCCGAACAGTAGGAAGAAACAATGTTGAGGCTCGTGTAAAACACGATTCCCTTAAACAGATTCGTCGTCTGTTCCCAGGGTACAACAACATAAGCAGAATGTACTGCCGGATAGAAATCTTGCCTAGAAATGTCACTGGAAAACTCGTGTGTGGTAGAGAGAAACCGAGATAAACCGAAGTCTCAATTGCTGTAAAAAGTGTCTGAAAATGAGACTCATCGACCTTATTTATATCGAGAATCATCACCAATGAAATCGACGAAATTAAGTGCAATATTAAATGACAATTAAACAAAATAATTATCAGTTTTAATACTTCAAATTATAAACGAAATTTATTTAAAAATAAAACCGAAATATTTTAAATAATTAAAACAGATTTTCGGTTAATAAAATTAAACTGGGTCTTCAATTACAAAATTAAAACTGGGTCAAAAAATTTAGCAAAACCGATTGTCTTTTGCTAGTTTACATCAAAATGCTCAACTTAAAGCATCAATATCTCATTCACACTTATTTCATTTTGGACACATAATATATTGTTTCGAAACTCTCATATAGGAGAATACAAGCCCACTAAAGGTTTATTATATATAACAAATATATATATATATATATATATAATTATATGTGTCCAAAGTTGGTTAAAATCCACAATTTTTAACTAAATTTCCAACAAAAAGCACTCCCTTTTAAATAACAAAAGCATATCAAAACAAAAATCCAGAGCGATGGAGGTACTAATGAGGTCGATGTCGAGCAAATACATATCCTAGATGAAGTTACCGGTGGTGGCTTCAAAACCCACAATTAGGAGGGAGATCTACGAACCAATAGTTAAGCTAACACATTTTGAACCAGTAGAGAATGTAACAATAACCGTCATAAGCGGTGCTCATCGTCAGAGTTCGAAGGAGGGAAGAGAATAACAAAAATCGGCTATTGATTATGCTGGAAATGAATAAGACGATCAATGATACCAAAGAATGGAACCAAAATGTTGAGCAAGAAAGGAGAGTAAGATGTCTTAGGGTTTTGGTTGTGGGGTTGAAGTTCATAATTTTTTTTCCTAATATAAATTAAAACAAAAAAAAGGAAAAAGATAATAATTAAAAGAGTGATTTATGGATTTTATTTTTTAAAAGGAAGGGGCAATTTTGGGGGTTAAATGGAGGAAACCGGGCAAGAGCGATCTACAAAAAAAAAATCAAATCACAAGCTTAATTTCATTTTTTTTTAAATTAAGGAACTAATTCATATTTTTTTGCAAATCACAAGGAACTAACATATAAATTACTCAAAACCATATTACACAAATTGTATTATAAAAGGAATATTTTATTTTGAATCCTACTAAAAAAAACTTACTTTCTGAAGGATAAATTTTAATGTTTATTACAAGATATTTCAAACAAAAATTCAATAATTGTTTTCCAATTAGTTTTTGAAAGCTTCCAAATTTTTATTTATAAAGTTATATTATATCCCATTTCTTGTTCATAAAATTATAATAATATTATTTTAAATGCATCAAATACAGAATATAGTCTTTATACAAAAGTAAGTTATCAAAAATAAAACAAAATAAAACATATTCTATTATTTATTCAATTTTTCCTGTTACATTACGCAATAGAATCCAAAAGTTTCTTATAATACAATAGAAAATATAGTAGTTATTATAAACAAACGTCTAGTTTGGTTGGTATCTAAAACTTTTTCTAAGTCAGAGAATTAAATTCTTTGAATTCGATTTGTTTCTATCCCTTATTTTAAATGGGATTTTGGTTTAATTAATCTAAATCGATTTTGTACCCGAATGATTGATGAGTCCAATCGATCAAATCATGTCAAGATCTAAACAATGTGAAAAAATGATAAAATATTGGGTTGAGTTTTTAAGAATTATTCATATGGAAGCAAAGAACCTACTTTAATAGACATGATCGATTATTCTATTAAAAAACAACTCTTGTATTCTATCTTTCGATTTTTGGATTCATATAGCATACCATCCATAACACATTGCTATGGAAGAATCTTCAATTATAATAACCCTACAACAAACAAACACTACTAGAAAATTGAGTATTTTCAACGGAAAATATCGTTGAAAATTTTCTACGAATTTTAGAGGATTATTGACAGAACATAAATTTTCTACGAATTTTCAACGAATTTCCGTTGAAAATCTCTCACAAACCTATATGCATTTTCCACCAAAAAAATTTCAACGAAATTGAAAATACTCAATTTTCTAGTAGTGAAAAAACACACACACATATATATGTATATGTATATGATAAAACATTTAGATAAAAGTTTTAAAACAAATTGTTAAACATTAGGTATTGTATAACCCGTTAAGTTTCAATCTTACGCTTAACTATTGTATATATGTAACTTATTATAGTTCTGTAAACTATATAAATCTTACAAATAATAAAATGATAAATATAATTAAATATATATGATAATCAATTGAGGACAAACACGATAGATATTATTATATTTATCCCTAAAAAATATTGTATCAATAAAACATAAAATAAAATAGAGTTCATCTTTATTTTAAATATAAAATTTATAATTATAATAAAAGTTTTAATCAAACAAAAAAAATAAAGAATAGGAATTTGTATATATTTGATTTGACACCAATTATTTTTGGCTTTAGTTTGGGTCTTCAAATTATTCAACCAAAAAAAATATTATCTCATTAAAATATTGAATAAATTTCATATTTTATTTTAAAATATTTAAATTATAATAAAACTTTAAATTAAATAAATTATAATAATAAGAGTTTATACCATTTAATTCGACATCAATCTTTTTGGTGTTTTTATTGGGTCTTCGAATTAGCAATTATTCAAATATCGCTTGTATTTTTTATTTTATTCAAATAATTTTTTTGTTTTTTCTTTATTAATTAACAATTATTTTAATTTTCTATTATCGACTTTCATTAAAATCTTGCATCTTTCAGTGCTGCTACATCTAGTATGTATGTGTGCGCATATGTGTGTGTAAATAATTAAATGGGAACCATATAAAGATTGACAATCAATTAATAATCATATGTTGTTTCACATGAATGTGAAAAAACATAGTACTTTATTTGAATCAATCCAATTTATATCTTCCTATATCATATCGAGGTGAGTTTTCTTTTAACCATTTTCGAACTGAAATGCATATGTTACCAATTGATTTCTACTTCGATGTTATTTCTTATTGGTATGGTTGGATTCTACCGTCAATTATTCTATGGTATCTCTGCATGATGATTGATCTTAATCCAAATGGTGAAATTATGGACTCTTTGGTTATAGAAGGACTTGCACAACAGAAGCAAGGTGTGTTAGGACTATGATGATCCATGTAGAGGGTTATATATAGTGCCTACATTTTGGTTTTGTGTGGTGGGCCACAACCGGTAGGGATTGCAACCTTATCGGGGGTGTGTGGGATATTGAGTAGCAACCGTTGTGACACGTTGCCTGGGTGGAATATTGAGTCTTGTGTCAGCCAATGACCATCTTATTGAAATGTTCTATGATATTTGGAATGTATTGGGTTGTTCAAGCTAACAAGGATTTCCTCACTTGTAACACCCGGAATTTATGCTACTATCTCGTATTTTGAGTTCATCTATAAATTTAGTTCTCTAAGGTTTAAATTAAGTTCTTTTGAATGTTTTTGGATGTTTTGGTGTTGACGCTTCAAAACTCAAGGAAATGATCATTTAAGGAGGAAAAAGTGGGTCAAGCTGGTTACAAAGTTAGTTTCAGAGTTGTAACTAGCTTGATAACTAGCCAACACTTATGTTTGCCCGGGATGGTTAGATCGCTAGTTATAAGTAGGGGTGAGCATCGGAACTGGGTACCCGCCTTTGGAACCGGAATCGCTCCGGAACTGTTGGTTCTGGAACTGGAACCGATGTGATTGGTTCAGGTTCCGATTCCTAAAATACGGAACCGATCAGGACCGGTTCCGGTTCTTATTTTTTTGGAACCGGTACCCGCTGGGTACCCGCTGGGTACCCGCTACTTTTAAACAATGTTCTAAAAAATGCGCCTTGGCGCCGAGGCGTAGCCTTGCCGCCACGTTAAGCCCCTTGGCGTTGAGATAAAGCGTCGAGCTCGCCATGGCACGCCATGGCGCATTACGGGCCGCCATGGTGCGTTATGCCGTTAAAAGTTTTTTTTTTTAAGTTACGGTTTTACAAGTGATATGTTGTTATAAGGCATGGTAGGAAATTTGCAATTTTTAAACTTGAATATGGGTAAATGTAAATATAAGTTTATAGTTTTTACGAGCCAAATACTTAATCATTATTGTTCAGAACAATGACATAAACACACACACATATACATATACACACATATATATATATAGGCATGGAATCATGGAAGAAATGGAGTTAAGGTGAGAAACGTAAGAAGAGATATCCGCCGTTGATCACTTTTCTCATGCCCACACATGAATTGCGGTTTAAAAGAGAATTGATCTGAACCATCTTGTTGTATCTCATTAGTGTTGATCTTCAATTATAATTGATCTAAGGATGGATATTACTTCTTACCCTTCTCACCATAACTTCTTTTCTCACCAGAACACAACCCTATGTAATATATATACACATATAAAATACATATTTGCCGTCTTAAGCCACGCCTTGGAAAACACTATGGTCTCGCCGTAACTCGTAAGGCTTGAGGCTTGACCTCGCCGCCACACCACGCGTCACGCCATTTAGAACCTTGCTTTTAAATGAAAATATTTTATATATTTATAAATAATAAATACAACTATATTTCAAATTTTAGACGAATACGATAGTCGTTTTGTTGCTATTAATGATCAAACTCTCTAGTTTATTTATGTAACAATTAGTTTTTATCGAATTAGTTTTAACCATTTGTTGTATTTATTACTTTAAGTCGGTATTTTATAGTTTATAGTTACATTTTTATCGTATGCAATGTGAAAATAAATTAAAAAAATTGAAACCGGGTGCCCGGTACGGAACCGGTTCCAAGCGGTTCCGGTTCCGGTTCTAAAATATAAGGAACCGGTGTTACCGGTTTCGGTTCCATGAAAATTAGCCGGGTACCCGGTTATGCTCACTCCTAGTTATAACTAGGGAATACCCCCTGATCAGCTTTTTAAGATCCGATTTTTGGGCTTTCACTCTCATTTTCTCACCCGACTCATTCTCTCCCAAATTTTATCTTTTCCCCCCTCTTTAAGTGTGATTTTTGGAGTCTTTACTCCTCCTCATCAACCATCTAAGAGAATTAACTCTCCATTCAAGCTAAGGGTTCAAGCTTTAGGGTTCAAGGTCTTAAGTATTAGCTTCATCTTCTCCACTTCTCAAGTGTTTTTGTGGTTTTCGAGGGTTTTGTTCAAGACCTAGTATTGTGAGTTCATTCTACACTTTTATAAAACTATATGCGTGTTAAAATGATGTATTTTACTTATTGCAAGTTTATATTTCAAGTGTTTGTGTGTTTGGATGATTTTGATAAATTAGGGACAACTTTGGATTTTGGGGATTTCACATATTTCAGTAAATCATGTGTGGGATTAGTTCTAAACCACTTAGGTAATGGTTATTTTAAAGTATTGATTGATTTGGGTTTAAAACTATTACGCTTATATATTTTGGGCTTGATTTATAAATTGAGGAAATAACTATGATGAGAACTATATTGTTTCAAGCTTTAACCTTCGAGTAGAGATTTATATATCTAATTTGATCTAAGTGTTTATATGACTAGAATGTAATGGATCCATAGTCATAAAAGTCGGCATATTGTATTATTGCAAGGTATAGACATAATGTGGTTGAACTTGTTGGGGTGTAATATCAAGGTATAGACCTAGTGTGGTTGAACATGTTACCCCGTAAACAAAAGACTTGGAGTAGTTGAGCTTATTTGCACTTTAAACTATGGACCTAGTGTGGTTGATCTTAATGCTATATCGGGTCTCCCTCGTTATCTTCAAATTGACATGCTCTCCCAAAAGCAAGCTTGAGTAAAGGGTAAAGAGATTTTGTTTAAAGCTATGTTTACGTTTTAAAAGTTTTGTAGCTTTATTCATATAACTGTTTGTTCCACTAGGCTTTAAGCCTAACACTTTTTCTCAAATAACATGTATATCATGTGATCGTAGTAGCGAGGCGCCCAGGGGTTGAGTGAAGCGTATAGACGGTTAAAGCATTTAAACTTTCATGTGTATCTTTGGAGTTACTATATACCTACTTTTGAAGATATTAGCGACACCCAACACCCGAACATAGTTTATGTTTAAATCTCGTATAGATTAACATGTTGTTGTTTTAGTATTTATTATTTGTTTAAACTATATTACAATTTCCCCGTTTATTGGGTGATCCTTATGTCATTTAGTTTCCTTTCGTAGATCGATTCGTCTAAATTGTCTCCTATTTTTAGGTTGTTACATCAATACACCGTTTGGTCTAACCCTCATTTTGTTTTCAAAAATTGTGCATTTCAGGTTGTTAAGTATTATTGATAAAGGAAAGGGAATGTTGTGATCTTACCTGTCAGATTGAATATAAGGCTTGCTGAAGAATTTTGTGAAGTTTACTTGTGCTCGTCTGATGGTTAATTTGTGTATATTATGTGTTTCTTGTTATATGAATATGTGGGTTGTTACACATTTAGGTTCATGTAATTTGGACTATAATGCAATGGATTCATAGACATATGAGTCAGTTTGAGTGAGATGAACATTATTGTAATGTATCCTGAAATAGGCATTGGATATTTATAGGCAATAAGGTGTGGGCTCTTTGATTCGAGCATCATCTACTAACCAACAAAATGTAATTTCTTGTGAACAAGCTTAACTAGGATTTTTACTAAGATCCTAAGGTATAGACCTAGTATGGTTGAACTTGGTGACTATACAAGCAATAGACATGGAGTAGTTGAAATTGTTAACTCATTAAACTATAGACCCGTAAAGGTTATTCTTAATAAGCGTGTAACCCGTAATTGACACTCATATAACATAGATGCGTGACTACTTTTGTGTTCCATCACATTCAATGGAATCGACCCTCCCCTATCACCAAAAGATATGTTGTGGATATGATATTGTATCCATGTTTTCGTGTTATTATGAAGGGTATCCACGATTTGACGCTCCAGACATGTTTATCATTTATAATTAGTTGCATTGGTATACTTGAGTTTTATTTATGTTTCTGGTATTTGAAAATGAACTTTATTCTTGGTTGTGTGTGGATTTTGGTTTCGTATAAATGGGAGTTTTGAAATGGGTTTTCATCAAGAAAATGGCGGGTTTCGGAAATATGTTGTTTTTACAAAAAAAAAGACATTTCATTTGCGAAATTATGATTTAAATCAGCAGTATTTTTGTTTTACCGTTTTATGATTATGATTATGATGAAAATTGTTTAAACTCACAATGCGTTAAGACTAACATTTTTAATTTCTAAGCATGTGCATCAGATCCTCATTGGAGAATGGTACTAGTGACATTGTGATCGTAGGAGTGCACAAAACAAATGACTTTCACCCACAAAATTACCAGAGAAATTTTCGTCGGTGATTACCCACGAATCACCCAGAAAATACCAATGGTTCAGTAAAATCCAATATTTTTCGAGAAAATACCAACGGACCACCCATAGGATCCCTAGGTAATCTATCACTAATTTGAATTACCCACCAGCAATTTACCCACCAACTTTTGTGACGGTTTTGTGACGAATCATCCTTTAGCGACAGATTTCTCAGGGAAAGCTCCGTACGCAAAAGTCTTTCGTTTAGTAGTGCTAGTTAAAGACATGAAAAGAATCTAGCTATTTGATGACATCTTCCGTATTTGGAGATAACGACTGTTATTGGGTTTTTGTAACACCTGATATTGACTTAGTGTTTATGTTAGGCTTGGTTTATTAATTGTTGATGTTAAATCTAGACTTTATAATCGAGTTAATTTAAGTATTAATTTATAGAAAAAAATTATCTTTTACATGATACATTACAGAAAAATTTAAATTAGTCGTTTCTTTTTAGGTTTAAGAACGTTACATTACACGTGAATACAACAAGAGAAATCCCTTATTCATGTGTGTATACTTTTGCTATTTTTTCACATTTGAATACAATTTATTGATCGCATATTCACATGTAAGTATCTAATTGTATTAAATTCAGGGACCCAACTAAAGTCGCTGAAAAATTATAACAGTAGGAATATAAAATTACAAACAATAAAGTATTTGTTGAATTCATAATTCTGTTATATATACATAAATAAATTAAATTAAAAAAATTGTAGTACCCTCTTTAATTTTAAAAATAAACTGTTATTAATGAATATTGAAGTATAATTGCGTATGAGCTTTTAAATTGGCCAAATCACCCTCTATAAAATGTTTACATAGAGTTCCTCTTTGTAACAATTATGCATAGTATTCGGTATATAATTTAACTTTTTACGTGTCAAGAGTTCCAATCTCATCAAAATAAAATGTGTATGTGAGTTTTATTTATCACAAATTAATATTATATACTAACTAAAGAAAGAATGACATTGTCAAATTAAATCATTGATTAAAATGATTTAGGGGATTCTCAAATTTTTATGGTTCATAATTTAGAAACACCATAACACAAACACAAAGGAAAAAAAGAAAAGAAACCAACACAAAAATTTATGAGCACATGCAGAATACAATAGGGGTTTAGGGGGGTCATGGCCCCTGCGCGTATCCCTTAAATACTAGATATTAGTAATATTATCAATGAATTGAGTTTAGCTCAGTTGGTTATGTATATATGGCCCCTGTATAAGAGGTCACATGTACTATTTTCCTATCACACAATTTTTTTATAATGAATTGAGTTTATCAATGAAGATGTTTTGTTGGGTTTATATTTCCCATTCACTATTGAATAAGATAAATTAGTGATCAGGTGAGAATTTTTTATTATATATTTTTTAGATGCATTTGTTAGGTTCGGCCCCCTCAATTAAAAAACTTGTGTTCCGCCCTGCTTATGAGTTTTCTAAATTGAACACTATTAAACTCTGATAGATCCATAAATATGTCAATGGTGACATGAAATAACTCATGTAATTTAAAATAAAATAAAAATTGATATTGGTATACCAGTTTCTACTTGTATGTTGTTGTTTTCGCACTTTCTTTGTACACCTTTCTGTTTATTTTGCACACTTCTCACAAGTAGGGAGTCTTCATGGTACTCTTTTAAGGGAATATGTCAGGTCCTTGTATGTGTTGTATAAAATTAAATGCAATATAGATTAATTATAAAACTATTGTTGCAAAAAAATGTGTTTCCAGCGTTTTTGGACACAAATACTAACAGGGATCCATAATCGATTCATTAAGTATTTTACGAAGTAGCGTTATCTCCTCTGAAGCTACATAACGAAGTAAAGATTGTCCACAACGAATAGAGTGAATGAGAAATATAATCTCAAAGTTGGGTATCGAAGTAAGTTATAAGTGTTTTGGTTTGTAAGAAATACTTATCCCACGTAGGCGGAATCTAGAACTTCCTCCTTGTTTATATACCATGACTCAAGTTTTTTTTAACAGCAAATTTTTATTAAGACTAGCAAGGCGTTAAAGAAACAGTTACATACTAGAAATAGCCAAACGAGGATTTTGCAACAACTCTACCCAATTAATATTTAAATTCTTACTCCTATTAAGACTCAAGTGATATATTGGCATAAAAAACTTATCCACATGCACACAAAAGAGGGTGCAAATGTTTGTAGTTGATTGATCAAGCTCCATTCCATTGTACTTTTGTGCATGGACACAAATGCAGTTTGCAAAAAAATTCTAGCTCCTTACATCGAGCATTTTGACATTACATAATTAAGAATCGTCTCAAAATTGTAGCCTCTCTTCTTTCTGGCGACAATGGTAACATATAACAAATTACCATGATAGTACTATTAAAAAGAGACGATTTTTTTAACACTATGCCAAACAAGTTCAATGGTGGGCATCATAGCCTTTTACTAATTCCACCCATGATTTAACCCGAGAAAGAACAATACGTATTGTTCTTTCTCGGGTTAAATCATGGGTGGAATTAGTATAACGTGTTTATACGAAAGACCCCCCACCCCCACTCACAACACAAAATATACATTCTTACAAATGACAACACATATTCTTATTATATATATTTTTTTTTCTTCAATTCGAGTCCCACTTTTAATTTATAAAGAAAAGGTAACCCCAATTGGGGGAAGCGTGGATGAATGATGAATGCAAGTAGATTAGTGCAAGTCATATTCATACATGGCAAAACTAAAGGCATTTGTTTACATTTAAAAACATCCACAACAAAAAGCCACTTTTGATATGTGGTTAACCTCAAGGATGTCACTAAACCTTGTTATGGCATAAATGTGCGGCATCGATTTTCCACATAAATTCTTATAATAATCCACTCTTTATATGGGTCTAATTTCATGTATATGCAAAGCTTTTTCTTTAAAAGATGTATATGCAAAGTTAATGTATGGTGATCAGTAAAAATATGGATAAGATTAAAAAAATTACTTTAAAAGGTTTTTATATAAAACATTCATTCAATTTGAAATTTAAACGAGTTATTGGTACTGGATGGAAGACGTAAAGCTACACAAGACGAATATGAAGGAGGAGTTTTACGTGATGTTATGTACTGGCCGGTTGGATCAAAATTATTAGAGCACACAAATATCATCAAATTCATCATTTGATAGAATGACATGATACAGGTTTCGATTTCTACTTTTTTATGATTCATTATTACCATGTCATGTTATCAAGGTGATAGTGGCTGATTAATATTTGGCAAATCCATTCTTGATATTAACATATTTTGAACTTTTTCCCTTCACATTTGCACTTTTTCCCATTCTTATATTTTTTCCCTCACCTGTTTCTATCTTGTGTTTTCTTCATTACCTAAAACAGGAAATTACTAATTCACAAAGACAACAACTTCCGATCTATTAATTAATTGTTACCATTTTATCGAAGTTAAGCCTTCTTTGTTGTTACAAGCCAATTTCCTTTTGTAGACAAAGTTATTGATTTTGAATGCATGTATCCACATTTTTTTCATATACACCCAATCGAGTAGAACATTGCCGCCTTACAGATCATAGGCCACCATGCACGATTTCACTTTCTGTCTAGACTTGGACATTAATAGGGCCAAACGGAGAAAAAATCCATTGGCAATATCTAGAAATTCAAGCCACTTGCAAATCAAAGCCCGTACATTCCACAAACGACGAGAGTGAAAAGACAAGTGATATCCGATTTCTCATCTTCACTCCACTTACGACCATTCAAATCACCAAAAGACACACCCCTCTTTTTGAGAAATTTGTCTTGGGGGGCCTTCTGTTCTTATATTCTACAAAAAGAGTTTTACTTTTAGAGAGGCGTATGAACTCCACATGAACCCAATTCATTTAATGTTGACCCAAATAATACATTTAAATGTACTATTGTTAACCGATTTCCCAATCAAATAGACGTGTCATGTTAATCCTTCAATGATGTCAATTTTTCTGTACGCATTCTAGATTTTTCATAACGAGTTTAATGATGTGCTAGATATTATATCTCTACAACACTAAGTGGTAACTTATGCAAGTATAGATGTGTCAACACTATCGCATTTTCAAGTAACAAAAATGGTAAGACCAAATATCTTATTCCACAGGAATAGGTATCTTAAATTGTAAGATCTCAAGATGAAAGGCTAACTTTAGATGGTAAATTCAAAAAAATATTTTTATGGGTTGTTTTAACACTAAAATTTTAACACTATAAATGTAAACAAATAATTAAAAAGAATCTAGGGTGTAGTAATCCATTAAGATATTCAACCAAATAAAGTTGGCAGAATGCTACAACAAATAACTCGTCTTAACCAACCGTTAGCTTCTTTAATGTACTCCCTCGAGATTTAGAATGACACAAATCCATAGACAATTAGACATAATCTCCATATCTCTACGTAAGAGTAGAGTCCAGATAATGGGTCAAACCTTTCCTTATATAAGCTAAATAGAACGAAATACTTTCTATACGTTTTACCTCCTTAAGTTAGATGTCATTTTTGAAGCCAATGGCCTTCTTTTAACCAACCTTCACAACCATACACAACACATTTTCTTTACATAAATAACTTTAAACTTTGGAAGCTCATCTATGGATCAAAAATCACCATGTGGAGTAGCTCAGTTATCAATTAATTTGTATATATGTTGAACCATTGTCCTCTCACGTCTGCAGTTATAGCTTCAGCTTTGAATAATATATTTTAAGCTATTTAGCAAGCAAATCCATTTCTTCTATATTGTATCATTGAACACAACCCCCCCCACCCTCCAAAAAAAAAAATTGTATTCCTTGGTCGAAGTGATTGGACTTCAAATGGATACTTGAACACTAAATCTTAGAATATAAGGGACATTATTTTAAGAAGTTGATAGTAAAGTCTAGGGGAACCTAGAGGATGAATAGTGGTAGGTGTTCATCGATTAAAATCCAACGGGTTTAGATGAATGTAATATGATCTAATTAGATGGTGGTTGGACATTAATTTGGTAGTCATTGGATTATATTGATTTATTTTGTTTTGGATACTAAAATGTCATTCAATAGCCGACTTATCAAGTTTGGATATTGAAAATTTGGTTTCGATTCGATTCAATTGAATATCCGATTGTGGTTATTGGTTTAATTCTAATTGGATTGACAACTTTTTGCGAACCTCTAATGAATAGGCGTTGACCTAATTTTATAATTCTTAATGCATTTTGCATTTTGGAAGCCTTAAACAAAATACAACTTGCGAAATTAATGCATAAATCAATTCAAACACGAATGAGAAAAGTAAAATTTTGAGAATAGATACAAGATTTAGGTGGCGTTTGTTTTTTAAAAGGTGTTGAACTTTGAAGTCTGATTTCATTTCTGATTTATAAGAGGTGGTGCTGAACTCTGAAATCTAAATCAATAAGTAGGCATGAGAATCGACCCTGACCCTTTGGAGAACCCGGTCCACCCGCCCCGATCGGGGATGGGGATTCCCCGCTAAAACAGGGAGGGGGATGGGGACAGCGACGAGTATCGCACTCCTCGACCCGCCCCGTACCCGTTATATATATATATATATTAATTAGTAAATTATATATATTATTTATTTCAACTAAAGTGGTAATTCATGATTTCATATTTTCTAACTAGGTTTAAAATCTAAAAATGTTATTTATTTTGAATGTTAATGTGGATTATTTCCGATGTCAAGTTAAAATACAATTATCTTATGTTTTGGATATTACTCTATATGAATTTATATTACTCGTTATGTTTTGGTACGTGTGAATTTAATTATTTTTTGGCTTGAATTGAATTTATTTTACTTTTAGGCTATTAACTATTATATGATGTGGTAATTTTTTTGTACTAAATCAAATTTCTTTAGATTTTAGGTTTATTGAAAATATGACAAATTTAACACATCATTCGCATATTTGATTTAAAATACCTTACATAAATGGAAAAAAAATCCATAAACGGAAAAAAAATCCATGTTGTTTATGAGAGAGTTGATTATAAGATGTATTAAGAGGTAGGTTTAACCCTTAAAGTTTCAGAGGAAATAAAGAGCTCTAAGCTCTTATTTGGAAAAAAAAACGATCTGAAACCAAAAACATCTAACTAAATCAGACTTCAGAGAGACCCATCTTAAGATGGCTAACTAACTTGGTTAAGCCCACCTTTTGTGAGACCCATCTTAACATGGCTACATCCGCTTACAGTTAAATCAAAGCTTAATATATTTTCATCTGGTTTTTTGGAGACATCACTTTCAAACACTTCATGATGATGACCATGTCTTCGATACAATTAAAAAACATGCTTGAAAAAAAGGGAAAGTCCATATCACTAAAATAGCTTTCAAAATTTGAGTGATTAAGTCCATGAATTTTATTTTTGAACAAATAAATCTTTGAACTTTGTAAAATTGATTAAATACATTTTTTGACCAAAAAAATAATTATTTGTAACCAACTTGGCTTATTGTACTTTATTGCTCATTTGCTTATTCATCGAGAGTGAAATCGTATATAATCATTTCTTTTCGTAACCATAATAAATTCTTTTCATGAAACGAGCATCCACAATGGAGGTTTTCATTGAGGTTCTTCTTGGGTTTTTTACAGAACCTTAGTTGTGTGACAGAGATTTTTGTTCACTCACATGTTTCTATTAGAATCCATGTGCTTAAACAAGAACTCGATTTTTTATATACATTATTTTATGATTTTATAAAATGTATATATTACTTAAATAATTTTATAAAATAAAAAAACAGAAAGTGAGGTTTTTTTAAAAACTTTCATTGTGGACTTTTGTAAAAGTTTTTATTTTGTTGAAATAATACGATAAAAAAAATGACAAATAAGGTTGTTTGAGGTTCCACTAGTCAAAACTCTGAAAATACGATTGTCATTTTGGATCTTTCGATGATAAATTCAATCGGTTTCTAGTTTCACTTTTTCTAAAATAAATAATTCTTATTTCACATTATTGTTTGAAATCTCAAATCTCTTTTCAAAGATGAATTTAAATTAATGATGGTTGTTGAGAGTGGCAAGAATGATTAAGAAGCTTGTACGTGGAAAAGTTTTAAAATACAAAAAAATAATTAAAGATTTGAAGAAGATTGGGAACCTCTTTATTGATGCTTGAAAAAGTAGAATCAATAATTTTATATAATATACTTCAACCAATTTATTTATGGAATTTTATTTGGTATGTTGTCTTTAATGGATAATTATTAATATTTTAATTATATTTATGCTTCCATCATCTCCACCAATTCAATATAATCATCTTTATTTATTTATATTTATGTTGGAGAACTAATAAGCTTCAACTTATGGCTTTACGTCATCACTTTATATATTTAATTACAATATTTTTGGATAAATTAAAATTGTCGTATTATAAATTCATTTTATTTTTTGGGGGTTCTATATTATTATGTATTCAGGAATTTTAATACTATTAATATGTGCTATCGACGGGCTCAATTTTTTTCTTTTTAAGATTGTGGTCAACATTCACAGGCCCGTTTCTGGCATTTTTTTGATCCTGAACGAGATATAAAAAATGATCTTTGATAAGTACGATTTTTTTTCTTCAATATATAGTTTTTATCATCAGAAATAGCACTGAATTTAATATATATATAACCGTTTTTCTGATTTTTCTCATATGCAAAATCATCAAATAGTTACTTCTAGATTAATATTATATGTCATCTCATTATTACATAACATTGTAAATCTGTTCCACCGCCAAGCATATTCTATGATATATCTTTAGTATATAGATTGATATAATTTGGGATCACAATGTTGTGTTGTTGACTATCCAAAGTAACATTTTATGTCAATCAATATAAATCAGTTGGATTTCCACATCACATCATGTTAATGTTTTCATCACTACTTTAAGTTAATAGGATTGAAACAAATTTTTAGGAATGATCAGTCTTATAATCAAAATTCTATCTTAGTTATAATTTGAGATGTTAATGTGTTTTAGAGATAGGAAAATACTTAAAATTCATGCACCTAATAATAGTAGGTGATAAGTAGTCAATGTAAGAAAATACATTTTTAGTATTAAAATTCTAAATATAGACATAAGTTTGATCGTTTCATATGGTTGATAATTTTTTTTAAAGGTTAAAATTTTCTTAGTTAATAATAAGAATTTACTATATTTTAATACAAACATAGAATTCATGCGGATGAAATAATTAAAAAAAGTTAATTGGAGATGGATTATAGAGAATATATCAATGTTGTGTAGACATGGTGGTTATATATTTTTGTAGATAAAAAACTTAGAGGAAAAATGTTAAGGGAAACAATAAATAATCCTATATAATTAACAACTAATTCATTTTTTATATAATTTTTCTCCCATATAATTAGTTAATACATGTTTGGGTATTTAATATAATGTTAAATTATTTTTGAAATACTACTATATATTATACAGTATACATGAAAAATTTGGGCCCATATCTCTTTTGGGTCCTGGACGTACGCCCGACCCGTCCTCCTCAGGACGGCACTGAACATTCATAGATACATGTATACATAATACATATGCCATAATTACTTGATCAATTGATATGTTTATTTAACAAATATATATAAAAAAAATATTAACATATGTAATTATGTATACAGGATAATTTTCCATAAAAATATATCGAAATTTTCCTTGTATAAGCATTGATAATGATTTATATGATTTGTAAGAATCACATGTTTGTAAAATAAATGCCTCCATGTATATAGAGGAGGTATATTCTACAAGAGATGCTTCAAATGCAACATATTACATTTGTATAACCAATGTAACTCAATCAATTAAGATATTTATGTAAATGATGAGGATTCATTTATTATGATTTGAATATTTATGAAAAATAATTAGAGTTCATTAATTATAATCAATGTTTTATATTAGAAAACATTCAATATATTTATGAAATCACATATTCATTAGATTAAATGGATGATTGAGATTGAGCTGCAATGGTTGTAAATTATGATGGGTTGTATAATAAATCACCTCTATTTTACAAACCATTTAATTATTACAAACCATAACAAATCTTAGACACTCATCTAGTCTAATAAATATTTGATTCCCTTTTATTTCCTAATATAAAAGTATGATCATAATGGATGAACTTATCATTTTTCATAATACATATATATATATATATATATAGAGAGAGAGAGAGAGTCAGGTTCAGGAGAAAACCTCAAAAAAAACCCCGCAGAACACCCTAAGAACCCTCCATCTGGATGGTATACACAAATATATACTGGCAATTTGAAACATGCATTCGTGTATAAAAAAAAAACGTTTGTATGCATTTGTGAATAGCATCTATGCACAAATGCATACTGTCCAGATGAAGAGCTCCTATGGTGTTCTTCAGTTTTTTTTTTCTTTTTTAGGTTTTGCCGTGAACCTTCCACACACACACACTCTCTCCCTCTCTTTTTATATATATATATATATATCATAAATAAATCATCATAATTTTCCATAAACATTTCGAACTTTTTCTAATATAGATATTGATTATGATTAGTATAATTTGTAATAATTACATGGATTGTAAAATAAAATCCCTAATATAGATATTGATTATGCCAAAATTTCCTTCGTGGTAATAGGATTTAAAATGTACATTATAATCATGTCATGTAACCCCCACACAAAACAAGTAGTGTACATATAACCTAATTCTCATAAAAGTGATCATGGTAAGTTTGCATATAAGAAATTAACGAGTTAAAACCATAATCAGTGTTTAAATATTTTAGAACATATCACATTGCGTTTAGAAAGGCACGCCTTTCCCCGAGATCAAATGGTCAGAACTCTCAAACCGAAAGCCTAAAATTCACCAAGATAAAATGGTTGCACCCAATGCAATACCCTCAATAGTCTTCTATTTTGCCTCTAAGACAAACCCCTAAATCAAAGGTAAGTCTTGGCTCGCTATGAAAAACGAAATGGACGAGTCGCAACTTATCAGTAGGTCCCGCGGCTTTTGTCACGGCTTAACCCACGTGGCAACCTGCGGGAGCCACTGACCTATGCTTCTCGTCCCAGCAGCTCAAAATCAATCCCAAAACTCATTTCTAACATCCAAATACTAATATCTAAGCCTCAATTTATATTTAATGGTAAGATACTTCCTCAAATCAAACGCAAAACTAACCTATCCAATAATAGAAGATTAAAACATCCAATTCTTAAATTCAACCTTGAACTTTCATCAATGGAGTTGAAATTAGAAACTCAATCCAAATGGAGGAGACTCCATTGATGAGTCCAAAGATTTCATTTCACAAAGAGTAAATGACCACATATTAATTCATGGATCAACCAACTTTTATCTCAAACAAGCTAATACAAAAGGTTTAGAACCCTTGAACAACTAACAACAATCCTTACTAATGAGATGGAAGAATCAAGCCAAGAAGATGAAGCTATACCTGAAATTTTTGAATCCTTGAATGCTTCTTTTCCAAAATTGATTGAATTCTTCAAGCTTTCGTCTTCTATGCCTCGATCCTTCAAAACCTCCCTTCTCTCTCAACTTCTTGATACTAACAAAATGAAATGGTAGGGATTTTAGGTAACCCCTTCTAATCCTCGAAACCCCTAGTTACATGGGATTTGGCCTCAATGAAAATAATTCCTAGCTACATGATTATTTAGCCCAATTATTTGATATATGAATGTGGGCTATTACAAGAAAGAAAGAAAGAAGGAAGGAAGAGAGGTTCAAGGGAAAGCTTTAAATAAATAAAAAAACTAAAAAACATATTATCAACCGTTAGATTGGATGATCTAATGGATATGATTAACTGGGTGGTTACAACATTATTTTTTAATTAAAATAATATTCAGTCTCCTATTTTTATTCAAAAAAGACGAAAAATAAACAAAATTCTAGTGAAAAATACACCAAAAAACGATTATATTTTTCTCGTTATTTTGACATCCATATTGATATGCTTTTTCATCCGGTTTTTCGTCATTTTCCGGTTTTTCATTTATTTAGCGTTTCCCTTGAACATATATATATATATATATATATATATCAAATAGAAACCACAAAACGGTTACAAACTCGTAAAAACCGATATAAAAATAAAAAAAATTCATCATTTTTTTAGTCAAATGTTAGGATTTAAGATATTATTTCACATATATTTGTTTTCTAAGGTGAAATTTTCACATGTATTTGTTTCACCATATAAATCTGTTTTATGTATATTTTTGGTTTCACTAGGTGAATCAAAAAAAAATCCACATGTCATTATTTCATAAGGTGAACACAAACATATGTGAAACAATATCTTAAATTATAGGTTTTGAAATTTTGTGGTTTTTATTTGATTATCGTCCTATATATATATATAGTATATATATAGGGGTTTAATCAAATAAGAACTGATTAGTTTGTGAAACTGTAAGAACTAATGTGAACCAATCATTTTAAATGATTAATGTTATTTACGAAAATAGCATAATGGTATATTGGTAAAATTGGGTATCACAGTGAGTAATAAAATGGTATCACAATGGTTATCACAATGCATCTTATACGTATTTATGTATCACTGAAGGTATCAAATTGGTATCACAACGTGTATCACGGTGGATTATGAACGAGGGAGGATAGATGAGAGTTTAAAATACCTATAATGCCCTTTCATTAAAAATTTAATCAAAATTACCAAAGTATAAGTTTCCTAAATTAACCATTGATTTGTGGTTGATGTTAGTTGTTACAGTTTCTAAATTAATCAGTTCTTCCTTGAAATCCCCCTATATATATATATATATATGGACGGGTTCAAATGAGAACTCACATTTGTTTGTGAACGTGAGGACAAATGAGAGCGTGACACATGTAATATTCAGATTGAATAAATACAATATTCAGTTTTAATATTTCTATGATTATTCAGTATGAATAATCTACATTCAGACACGTGTCGGCTTTCATTTGTCCTAATGTTCACAACCAAATATGAGTTCGCATTTGAACATTCCTTTATATATATATAAAGGAATGAATGAACACCTTGTAGACCATATATGATGTGGGTCAAAAATGATTTAATATTATGTAGGACCTACATCATATGTGGTCCATAAAGTGTTTCTTTATTTCTTTAAAAATGGGTGGTTCTCGTATGATCGCTCCCCTATTTATATATATATATATATATATATATGTATCAGAGATACTATAAATCCATCACATGTGATATAAAATCAGAGTTGTAGATGACCTTTGGCGCAACCTAGGTTGTGGGCTAAGTCGTCTGCATACCGTTAGGGTCCCTTACTTGTATGATCGATCACATATGATAAAGATAGTCTCGCGTTTTCATGAAATACAGTTCCCATTTAAACCTCTGTCTATATAAATGCTTTTATAGACAATACTTATTTTAATTTATTTATGGAGTGTATTAGTATTCATTGATAGACTTGATGGATAAGTATTAGCTTTTTAAATTATATATTATTTATGTGATCATATTTATGCATCCATCATCCAACACCAAGCGAAAGTTATCTCCTTTATATATGGATTTTATTATTTAAATTAAATTGTTTATTTTAAATTCATACTAAATATGTTGATTATGGCTTTGTTGTATTAAATTAATGTTTAATTATAAAGTTTAATCTTCAAGTTAAAGTTTGTAACATTTATCATCTTTATATACCTATATAGGGTTGAATTTACATGAGACCAACCTGTTTTCGTGATATCTGTGAGACTACATTTTTACACTTGAAACTTCACAACAAAACCTTGTACAGGTGAAAAATCTGAAAGTTTACAACAAAAACACTATAAAGGTTACCTTTACAGCGTTTTATTGTGAAGTTCAAGTGTAAAAAAGTGGTCTCACGAAAACAAGTTGGTCTCGTGTGTGTGTGTGTGTGTGAGAGAGAGAGAGAGAGAGAGAGAGAGAGAGGATGTTAAACCAATAATTAAATAAGAGAACACCAAAACAACCAAATCACATGTGATTTTATATTAACAGTCAGTGTAAGGTGACCTGGCCCGTAACCTTAAGTCGCATGAATCACATGCATGTGATTTTAGACGTAATTTTAATATATAACCGTATGTGATTCGACATTTTTCATCTTCTCTTATTTGGTTACTACTTTAGTATGAACTTAACTCTCTCCCTCCCTCTCTCTCTCTCTCTCTCTCTCTCTCTCTCTTTGTGTTATATATATGTATATATACACACACACACACAAAGAGGCGGGTTCAATTGAAAATCGAGTTTCGGCTGTGAACCAAGGATAAAGGAGAGTGCGACATGTGCCCTCTGTCTCCACGGGTTATTCATCATGAATAATTAATACACATTCATGATGAATGTGTATTATTTATCATGAATAATGAATCAATTTAACATGAATCATGATCGTATATTATTCATCATGAATGTTGTAATATTCTTCATAAAGTTATATCAATCATCATGAATAGTTTTGAAATTCACATAAGTCATCCATACTGAATGTTGTAATACCCTTAAAATAGGAGAAAATTTAAGCAGAATACTTAAATTGAAAAGAGAGATTAATTAATATAAATCATCCAATAAATGGGGAATTAGTGTAAGAGCTTACATAATTAGAATGGATGCTAGACAACAACTTAATAATCTACACTACATCAAAATAAAGATTGCATTTGAGTGTTGCTAATACCCCCAAAAGAATTGCATCTAGTAACTCCACATTTACACTCAAAGGTGCAAACCCAAAAATGTCTTTACCCGCAACACTGCTCTGCTCAAATCTTGGGAGCCCTATCGCGAAGAGGACCTGATATATACATGTCATTTGAGAAAATTTGTTAGGCATAACGCCTAGTGAGAACAAACAATTATTGAATAAAACTATAAAACTTTAAAATGGGGAACCGTCCACAGTACGCCACATGTCTCTCGTTAGGATGAATAGTCATAATAAATAGCACATTCATGATGAGTATAGAGTTGTTATTCATGTTCAATATTGACATGTCACTACAGAAAAAACACCACTTTTCCGACGGAGCTATCCGTCGGAAATCCGTCGGAGGTAGTTTCCGTCGAACGTTTTTCCGACGGAAATTTTGTGACGAATTTACAAACCTTTTCCGACGGTTAGCTTTCCCGACGGATTTTGTAGATTTCCGACCGATTTTTTGTGACACTAAATAATACGTTCATATTCTAAATGAATATGTGACGTTTCGTTTCCTCGACGATCCCATGCTTACTAATGAATAAAAGGTTTCTAATGAAACATGCCCTTATATAACTGTCCTCATATGACTATGATATGATGTTTTCGTATTGATAATTAGTAATCTTATTAGATCATATTTTATTTATGCTTCCGTCGTCGTGCCAAAGTTATTAGCTTCTTTTATGTTGGATGATGGCTTTGGCTATTAAAATCGAACTGTTTTATTTTGATTTGAGGCTAATTATTATTTTTGACTAGCTTTTATTAAATTAAGCATGTATATACAGTTTGATATTCAAATTAAAATTTTGTAACGTTTTTATAGAAAAAGGATAAAACAAGAACATACTAAAAATAAGTATAAAAATTAACCTAATCACATGCGATGCTACATGCGATTAGAAAACACAAGTTATAGTCACGTGAATTACGAGAAATAAATTTTATATATAATCTTAATATAAAATCATATATGATTTAACTATATTCATGTTCTATCATTAGGTTATTATTGGCATATGATCCTTGTTCTTGTTATATATCATAACGTAGTTGTCGTGATTCCTTATTATTATTAGGTGACAATTGTCATCCATATTTTTAATTCGTATCGTATCAAGAGTTTTACAAATTAATCCTGTTTAAGCTATAGGAAGCCAATTGCTTCATGGGCTTGACCCATTAGTTAAGCCCAATAATTGAATATTATAGTTTTATTCCAATTTCCAAAGAGGCTACAAGCCATACAAATGTATATACGTATAATGTATGTATTCAAGATTATTTACCGGTTAAACTGTTTTTCGGTATAAGTTCTGATTCAATAGAATTTGGGTTCATTTGATCTACTATGTTAAGTGTTTTAAAAGGTTTGTATCGTGTATGACTTGTATTAATTGATGTCATGTATCATGTGGCACGTCATGGCCGAATGCACGATATTAGATTTTTTTTTTAATTTTTAATGTTGTACTTATTAGTCGATTTATTGATCACTATGGAATAGGAAAGCAAGAGCAGTTAAGGTAACGACGATCAACCAACATTTATCGAATTTGAAAAAGAGTCAGAAGCCTCTGCATCTAGCACTGGATAGACCTCATACAATAACCAGAAACAATTCTTACTTTAACTAAACAGTTATGAAGGACTTTACAAGAAAATAAAGTTTTCGTGGGCAAATATTTATATAACCTAAGTTCAATTATTTAACATCATTGACTCAAATAATAATAATAGAAAACATGTTATATATTTATATATAATGATATAAAAGTTTGCTACCATAAGTCACGTATTGAAAATGTTGTGGCCTCGCGAGGACGCCACAAATCATTATTGAAAAATGCCGTGCACAATAATGAAGAAAATATTTTAGCAAAGGTGTACAAAACTCGGTCCAAACACCAAACCAACAAAATAATCGAATTATGGCAGGATGCTATCAGTTGGGTTCTCGATTTTAGAATAAATTTAAATTAAGTTTCAGTTTAGTTATCTGTGCAAGACTTGTTTTTAGAATTGTTCTCACGTCAGTACAATATTGCTCAAAGTCTGAATTAATATTTTTTATGTTAAAACTTGAAATGAATCCATTACAAATTTTTATTTTTTTCAAATGAACATCAACTTCTCTATGTTTTCGACTCATGGTCTTGTTCTGATTAATCAAATCAATTTTATTATTAACTGAAAAGATGACAAACCTCAAAAGAAATTTGACAAGATTTTAATGAAAATGATTGTTTATATTTTTAATCAAAATAATATGCATGAAAAAAAATCATTGAAATTATAAAACAGATCAATCTTAGGATATTTGTAATAACCCAAAAATTTTGTAAGATGTTTAGTTGTTAATCATTGGGTTATTAATGTAAATAATTGGGCTTGGATCAGATATAATTGTTGGGCTATGGCTTAATTGCTTGGAAGCCCATGGTATATAAAGGCAAAGAGGAGGAAATCCCTCATTTTCACAAAATCAGTGTGTGTGGCTAGTGTGTGTGGAGGAAGAACGCAGAGAAGAGAAGAAAGGGAAAAATCAGTATCAAAATAACTTATTAACTTATACCAATGTGGAACCGTTGAAAAGCTAATTTTAGTGTTTGGATGGGCAAAAAAAATAGCTTATATCGGTTCCCCACCGGTGAAAAGAAGTTTTCCATAAGTCAAAACATTCTGACTTATCAAAAATGACTTATGACTTATTAGGATCTATTTTACCATTTTCCATATATAAGCACTTTTTTGCCAAACACTAAACAACTTATTGACTTATTCCGGTGTGGAACCGCTATAAGCCCATCCAAACACTTTTTTTAAAACTCCGGTGTGGTACCACATAAGTTGATAAGCACTTATTGTGAAAAGCATAAGTTGTTTTTCATAAGCCCAAACAAACACCCTTAGCAAGAAAGGATCAACTATTCAGGTATACAATCTTCTCTTGCATTCTATCTTTCATCAATGGGGATTATAGTTTGATTTAAGGGTTCTAAACCCTATGTTCTTCAAGAGTAAATCTCTTATGGTGGATTTAATCCCTTGTTTGGAGCTTTTAGGAGTTCTTTTGATGAGCTTTGGTTTAGTTGGATCTTCTCATGGAGTTTTCTCAAGAAAACCTCCATTGTTGCTCAATCCCAAGTTTTGATTGAGCAATTAGTTGGGTTAATCATTTGGAAATGATTCCTTATGTTTGAGCATTAGTTTTGAGGGTTATATGTTCATCATATATGTTTTGGGAATCATTGAAATCAGTATTTTGGGTATTGTTGTTGTTTGGGGATGTTTCTTGGCTGTTGGTTCGAACCAGCTGAGACAGAGAGTCCCGCGGGTTACCCCACGGGTTGAAGCCGCGACGAAAGTCGCGTAAACTCACTGTTTCTAAGTGAGTTTGGTCGGTTTACTTTCCACTTCTAGTTAGAGTTTGGACCTATGGTTTAGAGGTTTATCTTAAGTCTCTAATAAAAGACTTTTGGGGTAATTCGTTGGGGTTAACGCCCATTTCTTGATGTTGATTTTAGGCTTTCGGTTTGGAAGTTGAGACCGTATAAACTTCGGACTGTTGTATCCAATTCAGGTGAGTTCCCTATCACTTAAATATGCAATGTGGAATACTTTAAATGCTTACTAATTGATTATGGCTTTCTTTAAATGTTTTCTTTATATGTAAAATTTCTCATGATCACTTTTATAAGCTTTGAGGTCGGTATGCGCATTACCTGTTCTACTTGGGGTTCAACTGGCAAGTCATTTATAAAATCCTATCTAGGTGTGGTTAAAATCCTACGTATGGGTGAGATAAAATCCTACATATAGGTGTGGTTAAAATCCTATGTCTAGGTGTGCTTTCGTCTTGCCATGTTTCTCCACTACATAAATTATTCTCTTATGGAATGTAATTATTTATTTGTAAACCATTGCATGTTTTTAACTGATTTTGACTGTGGAACTGTTTACCGTTTTATTGGGGAATTCACTAGACCTTATGGTCTAACCCACGTTTTGAAAACTAACATTTTTCAAGAAAGGAAAAGGTAGATAGAGGGGTTAAGGCTAAAGGAAGAATGTGAAGAGCTAGAGAGTGATCTAGCTAGTTATCGTTATCTAGTTTTATTTAGTTGTTGACTATAGACATCTTTTATCCGTTTATTTCAAGTTTGGATTGTAATGAATTAACTTGTTTGGGTTAATCTTATGTTGGTTTGGACTTTAAATTTATATCCAAATTGGGCCTTAGTTTTTGGGTCGTTTCAATATTGTTCTACTGTTTAACGATCTATGTTGCAAGGTTAAAGATGGTAGGAAATTTGTGTCACCGGTGTCAAACCAAAAAAATAAAATATTCATTTTATTATAATTTATTTAATAAAACACTCATTTTAATATATATATATATATATATATATATATAGAGAGAGAGAGAGAGAGAGAGGGTGAGAAAGTTCAAATGCGAACTCAAATTTGGTTGTGAACGTGAGGACGAATGAGAGTGCGACACGCGTCTTAATATAGTATTATTCAGACCGAATAATACTATTATTCGGTCTGAATATTTCCTTTATTATTCAGTCTGAATATGACACTTGTCGCGTTCTCATTTGTCCTCACGTTCACAACCAAATTTGAGTTCTCATTTGAACCCGTCCCTATATATATATATATAGGAAAGGAATCATACAAGAACACCCCTCGTTTAAAGGAACACATTTAGGACCACATATAATGTGGGTCCCACACAATATAAAATCGTATTTGATTCAATGGAGCCCACCATTGAGTCAGATGTGATTTTATATTGTGTGGGACCCACATTATATGTGGTCCTAAAGGTGTTTCTTTGTTCTTTTAAAAATGGAAAGTTCAGATCAATTGAATGTTAGGTTCAAATCAATATAAAAATAATTTTTTTCATATTTTTTTATCAAATGATACGATTTAAGATATTATTACATATGTTTGTTTCACCTTGTGAAAAAATTACAAGTGAAAAAAATACATAAAAACACATGTGAAAATTTTACATTATGAAACAAATATACGAGAAACTTTTTAACTTATGAAAACAAATACATATGAAATTTTCACAAGTTGAAACAAGCATATGTCTAATAATATCTTAAACCATAGCATTTGACGAAAACATTATTTTTATATTGATTTGAACCGGTTTGTATTGTTTGTAACATTCAACTAGTTTGTATTTGAACCAGCTTATATATATATGGACATGTTCAAATGCGAACTCAAATTTGGTTGCAAATGAGAACAAAGAGAGTGTGACAGGTGTCATTTTCAGAGTGAATATAGTGCTATTCAGACTAAATAATACTATATTCAGACTGAATAAACGACATTTAGTTTGAATAATACAAAAAAGTTACAAACTCGTGAAAACCGATACAAAAATATATTTTTACATGATTTTTTTAATCAAAACTTATAGTGTTTATTCAGACTGAATAATCAAAGAAATATTCAGTCTGAATATGACATGTGTCGCGTTCTCATTTGTCCTCACATTCACAACCAAATTTGAGTTCTCATTTGTCCTCACATTCACAACCAAATTTGAGTTCTCATTTGAACCCGCCACTATATATATATATATAGGAAGAGGTTCAAATGAGGAATTTGTAAATTTAAATGAACAAAGGGACTCATTTGGAACCACATATGATGTGGGTCCCACCAATAAAAAATCATACATGATTTTCAATGGTGGGCCCCATTGAATCAGATATGACTTTTTATTGGTGGGACTCACATCATATGTGGTTTCAAATGAGTCCATTTGTTTCTTTAAATTGGGGGTGTTCTCATTTGAACCATCCCCTATATATATATATATATATATATATATATATATATATATATATATATAGAGAGAGAGAGAGAGAGAGGAAAGTTCAAATGCGAACTCAAATTTGGTTGTGAACGTGAGAACAAATGAGAGCATGACATGTGTCAAAATAAGCAATATTCAGACTGAATATACAAAGGAATATTCAGTCTAGTATATATTCAGTTTGAATATACAAAGGAATATTCAGTCTGAATATATACTATTATATTTCTTTAAATGGGATACGTGTCGCACTCTCATTTGTCTTCACGTTCACAACCAAATTTGAGTTCTCATTTAAACCCGTTCATATATATATAACCATCTTTTCAAAGTTTTAAATTTGAAAACATTTGCCTCTTTTGAGTGAAGTTCAATTAACTACAACGAGAAGCTTCGTAAGTTTGTCGCTATTCACGCATTTCATGAGATTGATAATTATACTTCAAATATAGCAGTTATGATTTTTGTTCATGCTCAGTAATATTTAATAAAGTCACCAAAACGTTAGAGACATTTCGCTAATAACATAAAGACTCAGTTTGCCAATTATCAATAGAAAATATTTTGGAATTTTTGCTAAAACATATAACTTAGTAGCTAACGCTAATTTTCAATGTTGCTAAAATGATTTAATTCAGAATAGAAAAGTCCAAACTAGAAACTTTTGATTTTTCTAGAGAGCTAAGAAAACGCTCAAAAGTTCTTATTGACGGACGTTTCACCACAATCAACGAACATTCCCCAAAGTGGAAGGATATATACGTACACAACGATCAATTGTTATAATAGTTTGTTTTGCATTAAATATGCTAGTCATTACCTACGTCAAACACTCGTCTAAATTTACACAAATGTTTCTTGTTGTATAAGAGACACTGCAACAAAAATAACCTTTACAAAAAGAAATTTTGAGCACTTTTATAAAGGTTTTAGTGTTTTCTTTTTTGGTTTTTAGGCTTAAAAAACGCTATTGTATAACCATATCTAAATACTTTAGTATTATTTTTTTAAAGAGCCGTCAACTTTTTGGGACGTTTTTTTTTTCCTTTTGGACCTCTTTAAACCTTCTTTATATGTCCTCGAAATATCTTATAGAAATGTTACCGATGATTCATATCAGTAACCCTTTTTAAGCATACATGATGGCAATAAAAATATGCTAAATGTTATTTGTGGAGAAGGTTACGAAAAAGCGTTATTTGTGGAGAATGTTACTGATGATTCATATTAATAATGATCCATGTTTGTTTGGTAATGTTTTTCTAAATCTTTCAAATGATATATTTAGTAACGCTTTTCCAAAATATTTTTTGGCAATACTTTTTCAATTCATTTAATAAAGATGGTGTCTTTTACAAAAACTCTTAAAATAACTAGTTATTCATGCTTTAAAAAATGGACATTGATCTCAACCGCTTCAATACAATTTTGATATATTTCGAAATATTTACACAAAAATAACAACAAAAACATACTTGAAAGCTCATATATACATAGTGCTTTTAAAGCGAAATAAAAATAAAAAATCCATAAAATGATTTCTCGAGACATCGTGATCAACTTGATAGATGGATTTCTGCTAGCTCAACCAGGCATGGTGAATGGTTTTCTCAACCACTTGGAAAATATATAAATTCACATTGTTTTGTGTAACAAGTGAAATCAAAGGCTAAAAACATACAATATAGCATTACTTGCCGACAAGTTAAACTTGATATGTGTTGTTCTGAAGAAGAAATACATTATATAGGAAGCAAAATAGGGAAAAGAAAACAACATTCAAGAAAGGCAATTACATGTCTTGGGATATTGTAATGACTAGTCGAAGCAACTTAGACAGGTGATTTTTGAGCTCATATACATGTTAGTACCATCGAGATGAACAAGATCAAATATCGAATAGAGAACCTGATTTAAAAATATGTATATAGACAAAGATTTAAGTCAGACAAGATCAAACGTTTCAAAATAAACAAAATCTAGCAGAGAGATTATTAAGGATAACCAACATTATCTAACAATGATTAATTTGAATTGAGGTTTAATTTCAAATGAAATAAAAGAACCCATTACCACATGTTGCCATTAAATCTTGAAAGTTGACCACCTCAATTTAATGTGTATAGCTAATTTGAAACAATTCGTTACAGTTACAAGATCTAATATGTTGCTACTTACTTGGTATTTTTTGTGATCAAGCATTATTATTGACCAAAGGGCCTCTGGTTTAGTGGTATCGGGGTTTTACAACATCCTCAAGGTCTCAAGTTCGAGCCTTGGGAGTGGTGGTTTCCCCTAAAATGGTGGAGGTATTATTCCTCATAAGTGATGTGGCTCTGTGGAGGTGCGAGGGTTCGATCCCGTGCTGCCCCAGGGGTTGAAGTTTAACTCGTTACTAACATAACCACTAACACTAACGCTGCAATTCAAAAAAACATTATTATTGAACACTTCAATCAATGCAAACAAAAAACTTGCATTTAACCAAAAACGATCAAATCAGAATTGTTTTCCTAGATAATATCCGAATTAGTGAATAGCATTTAATTAAAAAAATTACTTCTTTTGATCGATTATACCTCCTCAAATCTTCTCTTTATCCTTATTGTTGCCATCGGGCATGCTCCTTCTGATCCAAGCCAGTTAGCCCACTAATACAAAAACTGACCAATTTCTTCCGACCCAAGGTTTGTGGTTTCTTATTATATCTCTAACGTCTAACCCATATTTAATCATTCCAAAGACGGCTTTACTTACTCTGAAACCGGTCTTCCCAGCTATTGTAGTTAATGAAATCGACAATAAAATCATTAATTTATCATCAACACCCAACCAATAAACTTGTGAACATTTAGTAATGGACCACTGATAAATACTTAATTCAAAGAAAACATTAAAGTTTCGGTTGTTTTTCTTGTCCACAAATATCAATTGAATCGAACGAGATCCTTATCTTTGGTTATTGTGCCATAATGGGCGTGATTGTGACCTTGATTTTGGGCAAGTCGAAATCTATAGGCAGAGCTAGAATTTTTTTTGTTAGTGGAATTACAAAATAATTATCACAGTATAAAATTAAATACAAATTAATTATAAAATAAAAATAACAATTATAAAGTTATTACAACCAACTTTTGGTCATTCGGGTTGATTAAATATCTATCAAATATTTAAGTCATGGATGGTTGAGCGAGGTTGTAAGGAAAGATAATGAAAATGGAACGAAGACGATGGTCGCAATGTCGCGGAAGCTGTAGGTGAAAGAGGTTGCAGTGGTGGATCATTTATGGCGAGGTGGAAGTTACAGTTGTGGTGATGGAGAGAGGGAGAGAGAAGTTGCAAGTTGAGGGTTGCCGATAGCGAGTTTCGATGGGGGTGGGGCAAATAGGAAGAGGGCAGAAGTTGGGATGTTTTGAAAAATGACAACTCTAATAATAATAAACTAAATAATATATTATATATATTTTTTCTTATCAGGAGAAATGATAATAAGAGATGTTAAAAAGACGAAAATACTTCTTATTTAACTAGGTTTATGAAATCTTTTTTATTTCATCAAATAAAGTGACTTATAGCGTGTATTTTTACTTTACACATAAGTATTGGGGGTTTATAAATATGTTTGTTTGAGGAATCGCATCAATACATATATCAAATATAATATAGGCACCGAAAATCTAATTCACCAAAAGAAATATTTTAGAAAATCATGGGAAAACACCGGGCCCATGTCGGCTCCGCCTTTCCTAGGAATGTTATAAAAATTAAAGTTTTGGAACCATTGTTATACTTGGGCGTTGTTTACCAATTTTTATCTGGATGAATGTTTATCAGCAAAATTTAACATTATCACTTACTTATCAGGTAAGATTTTAGTCTATCAAAACGGCACCGTATGCAACAATTTACCCAGTAAGCGCTTACCATGGTAATAGTCGTCACCATTACTTACCGGGGTAAGACTCTTGGTCCTTGATTTCATTGTCTTCACTCTTACCGGGTAAGATTTTTGGTATTTGTCATATTCTTTTCGTAAAGTAATATGACTTGGTAAGCGCTTACCCGAGTAAGCGTTTGGTAAACGACCCCTTAATGCTTTTTAAAAACTTTGACATAAATTTACTTATATCACAAGACCAAGAATGTAGTTTACGTTTTTTTAAAGAAAATAAAATAAAGAGATCAAAAGATCAAAATGCTTATAAGATAACATTTCTTAATGACGTTAAAGATAAGGACGAAAACAAAATAACGAACCACAAAAACTAGTTACAAAAAACTATAATTAATGAAAACCAAAGACCAAAAATTTCAACAAACCACATGACCAAAAAGCGTAATACAACACACTACGTATATTGATTATTGATGGTTCCTAACTTTTTAATTTCATAACACTCATAATTTTTAGAGTTAACGCCTTCAGTTAATAACAATTATAATCAGGGGTGGATGTAGTGTATTGAAGGTGGGGGAAGGGACCCCATTCAAGAGGTCAGAAAAAAAAAATTACATAGGTAAAAAAAATTCAAAAATACAAAATTTATCCTTAGTTCCCCCAATAAAATTTTCCAAGAGACCTCATCTTGCAGGCGATTGCCAAAAACACTAAAAAAATCTCTTGAAATCAATCACAAAACGGAAAAGGTTCTTTGAAATCGACAAAAACACTAAGAAAATTCTTTGAAATCAACTAAAAAACTTTTAAAACCCCTTGAAACGGTGTAATTAGGGTAAAAACACGTCGGGTAACTTTATGTGCCTTTAGTCTACCTTAATTGGGACCCCACTAGGCAAAAAATGTAGATCAGCCACTGATTATGATTGATAATTCAATCTTTGGGTAAACTACAAGAACCAAAAATGTAATTAACTTTAGAAAAATTAATTGTGATTCACAAAAAAATTATTTTAACGTACAAATTTTAATATACAAGAATTTCATGTTAACCGTGTTTAACTTTCAATATTTTGTTTGCATATTACAATGTACAACCCAAAAGATATGTAAAACTTCTCTTAAACAGTAACTAACTCTAAACTCTTGCACGACTGATTTGTGAACTTCTAATGAATGGTTGATTCATCTCTCTTAATAGTTCCAAACTAACCATGTTAACTTCAAGAACCAGAACCACAAGGGTTGTGACATAGGGGTTGAGACCTTAACAGATGTAGTGAAATAGCTTATTTGTCCAAGGTTTGAATCCATGCGTACACAACAATTATGACAACCGAGTCTATCAGAGACAGGGGCGGATCTAGCTTAGAAAAGGGGGGGGGGCATCCCCCCAGTGAAATGTAAAAAAAAAATTATAGGCTAAAAAATGTCAAAAATACTGTATTTAGGCTTGATTCCCCCTAGTGAAAAAAATTCAAGGGACCCCATCTTACCGGCGATTGGCAAAAACACTGAAAAACTCTCTTGAAATCAATAAAAACCCAAAAAAATCTTTCAAAATCGATAAAAATACTAAGAAAATCCTTCAAAATCGACAAAAACAATAAGAAAATGTCTTGAAATCAACTAAAAAACTTTAAAATTTTTCCGAAACACGTCGGGTAACTTTACACGCCTTTAGTATATTTTAATGGGACTCCGGTGGATAAAAATCCTGGATCCGCCACAGATCAGAGCTGATGTCTTACAGTCATAATTTACTGAGATTGACACCCTTTTAAAGTAAAAAAAAATTGAGGACCAAATCCAAATTTTAAACAAACAAAAGGGACCATAAGTGTAATTCACTCTAATATAATATGAAGAGTAAATTGCAAATTTGGTCCCTATGGTTTGTGAATTTTTGTGGTTTTGGTCCCTAGAAAATTTTTATTGCACCAAAACCACTATGGTATGCATTTCGTTGTGGATTTGGTCCCTGAGGCTAACGCCGTCTCTATTTCTGCCGTTAAGCCCCTCCATGTGATTTGCACATGAAGGCATTTTAGTCCTTTGACTTTTTTTTACTAAAAACAAAAATAAGAGGGACTAAAAATGTAACTTGCTATTTATTATTAAATAATTTTATTATTAATATATATATATATATATAATATTATAATCATTATATACGATATATATATATATATATATATATATGTTTACAAAGAGATCATCATCTCCATGAATACGCCTCCGGCTAAACTTATCGATTGAAGGAAAGAAACCACAGGTGAGCATCCGGTCACCATCGAGATTGAGATCGATATTGAAGGGAAGAAACCACAGGTGAGCATCCGATCACCATCGAGATCAAGATTGAAGGGAAGAAACCACTCCGGTGACCATCGAGATCGAGATTGAAGGGAAGAAACCACTCCGGTCACCATCGAGATCAAGATTGAAGGGAAGAAACCACAAGTGATCATCCGGTCACCATCGATTTCATAACAGTAACTAATATTCAGGTTCCACACAGAGACTCAAAAGCATAACAATAATTTGGGCCTGATTGATTTGTATCAACAACGATGAACAAATCTACGATCCCAATAACAAAAATATAAACAAGCAAGAGACTAAAATTTTTTTAACCAAGAGTTTAATCAGAATCTAAACTAACAGAAATGAAGAAAAGTTACAGAAATCTGTGTGAATTTTAGGAGAATTTTAGGGTCGAAGATCGAGAAGGGAAAGGGAAAGGGAAAGAAAGTTGTTGATATGTGAAATCGATTTACATAAAATTGCTTACTTAATCTGGTGTAGGAAATAATAGGAAAGATCGAAAGGCTGCCGGAAAATGGTATTGGAAGTGTGACCGAAGATAATCGCGAGAGGGAAGATACACAGTTGTGAAGGAGACAACGATCGGTGACGGGAGCTTTTAAATGGCTCAAACCTCTGTCAATGGTGGAGGAGGGTGGTGCAGGCGATGTTGGCGGGAAGATGGCCGGATTATGTGATGTCGACATTTGCCGGAAGATGACCTGATTCAATGGAGGATGTATCTATACAGATACATACATATTATATATATATATATTCATAAATATTATTTGAAATAAACCCAAATCCACCGTTCATCTCTTTCGAAAAAAAACCCATCAGTCCCCAAAACATCTCGTCTTCTCCGGCGAGGCATCCGGTCGTCGTCTTCTCCGACGAGACCTCCGGTCGTCTTCTCTGGCGAGACCTCCGGCCGTGTCTGAAAAAAAAGGGGGTGGGTGGTCGGGACCTCCGACCGGCAATCCGATTAAAAAAAAAACCCAGATCTTGATCTGGTTGTTAACCATCGAACCATTCAAATCATCTGGACGGGAATAGGGGAGGATGTAAGAGCCGGTGGGGAAAAGTTGGTGGTGGACCGGTGGTGGTGGCGCCGGAGACGACGTCTTGGTCGGAGCTTGTCGCCGGGAAAGAAAGGAGGTGAGAGTGGGGGGGTCTTGGTCGTTGTCTAGCTGGGAAGAAAAGTGAGGGTAGGCCCTGTGTTTTATATATATATATATATATGTATGTATGTATATTAGTGATTTCTAATATTGGTCCTTGTGGTTTTTGTCTTTAGTGAACAAGAGTTGAAAAGACGAAAATGCCCTCATGTGCAAGTCACATGGGGGGTCTTAACGGAAGGAAGACTGACGAAGTTAGCCTCAGGGACCAAATCCACAACAAAATGCATACCACGGTGGTTTTCTTGCAATAAAAAATTTCTAGGAACCAAAACCACAGAAACCAAGAAACCATAGGGACCAAATTTGCAATTTACTCTAATATGAAAGAAGGTGGTAGGTTGGGAAAAGAATTCAAAAGAATGCAAATACCTCCACCTACCCACCTCTTAAACAAACTATAAAAAATAAAATAAAAAACAATTTGACGATTCAACCCTTTCACGTGGACTCTAAAACGCCACCAAGCAATCAGTCAACCAACCTTCATTACAAATACACCTCCAAACCGCCTTCTCACACACACACACACACACACACATCGGATCCCATTAAACTTCCGCCATGGCCGTGGTGCTTCTTCTGGCCGCCGCCGCCGTCGTCGTCGTCATCCCCACCGTCTACTACCTTCTTCAATCTCTCATCCAACGCCTCCGTTTCAACCTTCCTCCAGGCCCACGCCCACTCCCGATCGTCGGAAACCTCTACGATGTCAAACCCGTCAAATTCCGTTGTTACGCCGAATGGGCGAGAACTTACGGTCCGATCTTCTCCGTTTACTTAGATTCGAAGCTGAATGTGATCGTTAACAGTTCGGAGTTGGCTAAAGAGGTGTTGAAGGAGAATGATCAGCAGTTGGCAGACAGGCATAGGAATCGGGCGACGATGTCGTTTAGTAGAGGTGGTAAGGACTTGATTTGGGCTGATTATGGACCTCATTATGTGAAAGTTAGGAAAGTGTGTAATCTGGAGTTGTTTTCACCCAAGAGACTTGAAGCTTTAAGACCTATTAGAGAAGATGAAGTTACCGCCATGGTTGAATCCATTTTCAAACATTCTTCTGATCCTGGTATCATTTTCATCTTAACACCTCTGATTATTCGATTTCAATTTAATTCAACTCTATTTTTCATGTTTGTTTTTTGTGAATTTCAGATCTAAGTTAGGTTGCCTCATAATCGCATCATTTTTGTTTGATTTTAGTCATGATCATTGAGAACTAAATAATAAATCGAACAACTAAATTGATCTATGTTGATGAATTTTTCTAAATTAGCCCTACGCTTTAATTGGGGAAACTAGGATGGTAATGTTACGTTAAATATAGCCTTAGATGAAAAAATTAACATGAAACAATACATTAAAATAAAATTTGATTATGCCATATTATATATATATATAGAGAGAGAGAGAGAGAGAGATTGATGATGACGAAAGTTGTGGAGAAAAAAGTAAGAAGTTCCAAATTTAGGTCCATCTTAATTTAGATAACCACTAGATCAATACTAATTAGATTCTATTCTAAATCGTAGTTAATTGGTTGTTTTGAGATTAAAAGTGATCAAAAGTCTAAATCCTTCTTATATTTTGCATCCTAACTTTTATTCTCACATGATACTTTGTCTATGTGTATATGTAGACTTGGGATCACGTGAGACCAGAGTATTTTCGTGAAATCATTTTTTTATATTTGAAACTTCACAGCAAAACAATGTGAAAATAACTTTTACATGTTTTGTTGTAAATATTTGAATTTTTTTTACATTTACTATGAAGTTTCAAATATAAAAAATATGGTATCACGATTCACAACCCTATATATATATATGTGTGTATGTATATGTATTCTTGGATATTAATTAAACTATAATAAATTCCACGTGATTTGACATAGAAAACATAAAGTTGACTTAGAATGGCAATTGCGATCTACCTAACCATGTATGCCAGCCAATCCCAAAAATAATCGAGTTCGGTACGTAGGAGCTTTTACTCCATATAATTCTTTATGTCTGTAGAAATAATGAATAAATAAATAAATAATACGTTTTTTTTTTCTATTTTTATATAAACAGTATCAAGTCGGTTCATGGGCCAATAAAAATCAAAACTAATTAATATTCGTGTTTTTATTTCCAATGGGTCCCTTTCGAAACCAACCCCTGCTACTGATATGAACAAAATAACTAATATCAGTGTCTTAATTGCCTCTGTTTTCATGGGTCCGATTTCTTTTGGCTATTTTGGTACTTGAAATTAAGAAGAAAAATCATTAAATTTCTACTTATAGTTGTAAATTAAACATTATTTCTACTTACCACAAGTGGAAAATATTTGATGATTATTAATAAAAACACGGTTAATTTATGTGCAGATAACCGTGAAAAAAGCATACCGATGAGGGGTTATTTGGGATCGGTTGCGTTCAATAACATTACGAGATTGACATTTGGGAAGCGATTTGTGAACTCGGAAGGTGGAATGGATGATCAAGGGCAAGAATTCAAAGGTATTGTTTCAAACGGGATTAAGATTGGCGGGAAAGTTTTCATGGCCGAGAATATCCCGTGGCTTCGTTGGTTCTTTGCCGGTGAAAACGAGATTCTGGCCAAGCATGAACAACGCCGTGACCGGCTCACGAAAGCCATCATGGCTGAACACGATCTTGCACGCTCTAAAACTGGTGGGACCCAGGAGCATTTCATCGATGCATTGCATACACTTCAACAAAAGTACGATCTCAGTGACGACACCATTATCGGGCTTCTTTGGGTAAGTAATATAATTGAACGACAAAAGGTTTTATCGTGGGAAAGTTCAAAAAAACCCAACCAACTTTCTCTCATTTGGAATGTTTTAGTGCCTAAACTATTTTTTTTTTAATGAAAAAATAATTAAACTTTATCATTTTGAATGATTAAAATTCTGAAGTTATTTTTTTAATAAATAAACTATCGAACTTTTGCTAGTCAATTACATGTAATTTTTTTCAAGATTAAAAGGATGTAGGTAACCAATTTTAAAAGTGCAATAGTTTATTTATTTAATAGTTTGCAGACTTTATCATTCAAAATGTAAAAGTTCAATGGTTTTTTCATTAAAAAAAATAGGTTGGGGACTGGTTGGTGGGTTGTTTTAAACATTTCCCTTTTATTATCTTTAACTTTAACATATGAATTAACTAATTTTAACGGGTTTGACTTTGATCACCAGGACATGATAACCGCAGGAATGGATACAACTTCGATATCAGTAGAATGGGCGATGGCTGAATTGGTTAAGAACCCACGGGTTCAACACAAGGCTCAAGAAGAGCTCGATCGAGTAATCGGCACTGACCGAATCATGTCCGAAACCGATTTCTCAAAACTCCCATACCTCCAATCGATAGCCAAAGAAGCCTTACGGTTGCACCCACCAACCCCATTAATGCTCCCACATAAAGCAAATTCAAACGTCAAGCTCGGAGGGTACGACGTCCCAAAAGGTGCGATCGTGCACGTTAACGTGTGGGCCATAGCCCGTGACCCCACCATTTGGAAGGACCCCGAGGAGTTCAGGCCCGAGCGGTTCTTTGAGGAAGATGTGGATGTTAAGGGTCATGACTACCGGCTATTGCCGTTTGGGGCTGGCCGGAGGGTGTGCCCGGGTGCACAGCTGGCGATCAATTTGGTCACGTCGATGTTGGGCCATCTTCTCCACCATTTCGAGTGGACTCCACCGGCTGGGGTGAAGCCGGAAGAGGTGGACTTAACCGAGAACCCAGGGATGGTGACTTATATGCGGACCCCACTTCAAGCGGTTCCGATAGCGCGATTGCCAAACAATTTGTATAAGCGGGTGCCCGTTTAGTTTTCGGTTTTTTGTTGTTTTGTTTGTAATATGGAACTATGGGAATGTGTGCGTTCTGTAACGAGTTGATGTTATCGAGATTGATTTTGGTCGATTTACTTCAAGTATACTATAGGATAGTTCAGCTTTGTTTTTGGAAAGCGTGATGTGACGGAATTATAACGTTTTCTACAATTTTTGTAACCAATAAAGTTGTTTAAAGTTATAGGGTCGTGTTCTGGGAAAAATGTCAAAAAAAATAACAAAATTAAACAACATATTGGGAGCTTCCATCTAAACGGTATGCACAAATGCATACCGGTAATTTGTAACATGCATTTGTGCATATGCATTGCTGTATAAAAAAACAGTTTTAATCGCTTGTATGCATTTGTGCATACCGTCCGGATAAAAGGCTCTTAAAGTTCCTCAATATTATCTTTTTTTGGCATTTTTGTTTGAACCTTCTTCTAAAATTATAAATTAAAAAATCTTATTTACCTTATGGAAAAGGTTCAAAAATTCTAGCGAACTTTTTTCTTTTTCTGGATAATTAAGTTGGTTAACGTATTTAAACAAATAAACCATTGAGTTTTTATAAATTGATTACCTATAAATTTTTAACCTAAAAAACTACTATAAAAAATCAGTTTTATCGCTCCTAAACCTTGTCATTCAAACTTCTCACACATAATGTCATCGTTCTTATTTGCCATCCATCGTCGTCTGCTCTCTGTCATCGTCCATCATCTGCATTAGGCCTTGTGATCGATCTCACGCTTTTCGTTTTTTCATTTATTTTTTTATTCTCTCTTTTTTATCCCTATATACTTACTCCACTATATTGTTATAAAATAGGAAGAGCTTAAAGACAAAAAAAAAATCAAAAAGAGGAAGATCATTCTCGACAGTAACTGGATACTACTAAAAATACGTCACACTAATAAACAACAACTGTGGAATAAACATTTGTTTGACAAAATTTTCTGAACCTTTGAGGATTCAAATAAATAAAGTATACTAATACAATAATAACCGGTTACAAATCAAAAATAAGCAACAAATAAACACAAACGTTAACCCATGAATATAATATAAAAAACCCATCAAGACTAGAGTAAAAACCACATGAAATTTAACTCTTTTTTTGTTATTTTCCCCTTTTATGATCAAACTTATATTAATATATTAAAAAACGAGTAGAGAAAATAAAATTGGAATTTAGATCCACCTAACCCCCTACCAAACCAGCATAGTCGAGGGATTAGGTAAGGATTCGCCATATTGGATTATTTGGATCGGCGGCTCATAATCTGCCACGTGGTTTTTATTAAAAAAAATGACATCAGTGATGCCCCCAGTTTTTTTATTTTTATTGGGTTCGTTTCGATCGACCTTCGGCCCCCGGTTTTTATTATATAATAAAATGCTTAAAAATTATGAAAAATGAAAGAAACTTTAACTATTAATATATAAATAATAATTATTTATAAACCAATACCAATATTATTATTAATGACCACTATTCATTACCTTTTTAAAGCATCTCTAATAGTATTATTATAATAGAAAAAAAAATTAAATGTCCAACAAAATTACTATAATGTTTTCTATTTTATAGAATTAGAAAGAAATTTTTAAATATAGAGAAATCTAAAAAATTAAATTAAAAGAGAGAAAATATATACAATCAATCAATTTTTTTTAAGTTAAATGTGTAGGAAAGAAAAACAACATCCAACCAATCAAAATTATTGAAGTTAAATGTGTAGAAGAGAGAAATAATATTTTAATAATATAATTAATTATGGATTCTCTAAAGTAGAAAAACTGTTGGAGTTGGAAGAAATAATTTTAGAAAAATTATAGAAAAACTATAGAAAAACTGTTGTAAACACTGTTAAGAGACACAAGAGTAGGTTAAATATTTGCCTACTTATTAATTTACTTTTTAAATATCTCAATACCAAAAATTATTGTTTAAAAGTTTAATGTATCATTTAATCATGATTTTAATAAATATAGATGTGCATGTAACAACACTTTGTGCCTTGTTATAACATATGTATATTAGGTGTGAATATTATCTAGTTCAAATGTTTGGTTTTTTTTGGCAAAACCAGTCTTTTCACTAGATATTTGACCGATTCGGTCTTTATATAAACACCCTATCCTAATCCGATCCCCATTTTACTAGTGTACTACCTAGTACCTACCATCAAAAACAACGGTGATGAATTATTGCTAGAGTGGTTTAGTAAGGTCGTTATTGGTACCAGGTTAGTACATTTTGGACCTTTGAAAGTTCATGCATGAGAACTCATTTTTTTTTGTAAGAACTCATTTTTTTTTGGTTTCATGTTATTTCAAAATCGATAATTATTATATTTGTATGAGAAATAAATAAATATATGTGTGTATATATATGAGGGTGGGTTCAAATGAGAACTCAAATTTGGTTGTGAACGTGAGAACAAATGAGAGTGCAACCGGTATCATATTCAAACTGAATAATCAAAGAAACATTAAAACTGAATATATATGTGTGTATATATATATGTGTACACATTATAATAAACTAATAAAAGATCATTTCACATAAATTTCAAGGTAAAAATCAAGTTTTTTTTCCCTAAGAACTTTAAAAATGGGGATGATTTTTGAAAACTCTCCCTATGTGATTTGGAGCATCTTCAAGACTCGACATATTCTTAAAAATGAATAATTAAAATTCAAAATGTTTTTAAAAAAATTCGCTACAACAAATTTTCTATCTTGAGGGTTATATTATTAACTATTTTATAACATAATAAAATATTATTTCTATTTTTATAAATATTTTAACATCAAAGTTACTTATTGTAAAGAATCTGTTGTAAGAAAATTTTACCTAAAATCTCTATTTTAAAAAAGCCGTTGGAGACGCAAGGACCTAAATTCTCATTAGGAGGCCAAACCAAGGACCTATGGAAGTTATCAGGACTTATAAAAATGTGTTACAAAAAATAATTATTGTAATTAGAAGTAGTAATATCTAGTTTAACGTAAAATCTTTGAAATGCATACCAGGTCGAGTAACTATAATTCAGAGTGCCCATGAAATTATACTGACGAACTGACCCAAATACTAGACCTGGCAAAAACTGACACGACACGCTAACCCGACACGAACTCGACACGAATTAAACGATTTTGGATAATACATTTCAACCCGTCTAAGTAAACGGGTTGACACGACACGAAAATTAAACGGGTAAGGTCAGGGTAAAAAATTTCAACTCGAAAATGACTCGAATAACCCGTTTATATTAGGCCCCTTTGGCCCTAGGCAAATAACGTCAACAACTCACATTTTATAGTTTTTTTTAACAAAGTATATACTAAATAATAATAAAAAGTGATTGTACATTTCATGTATACCTGACAAAAACTGGCACAACATACTAACTAGACACGAGCTCGATACGAATGAAATGGATTTTGGTAATATATTTCAACCAGTTTAAGTAAACGGGTTGACACGAAAATGACACGAAAATTAAACAGGTTGACACGACACGACACGAAAATTAAACGGGCCGGGTTAGGGTTAGGCACTCTCAACCCGTTTAACCCTTGAACCCGACACGACACGACACGTTTGCCAGGTCTACCAAATACCCACAGTTATAAAAAAATATGAACTCCACTATGCGGTTTTGAATAAATTTGATTGGTTTGTTATACATACATAATTTCGTTATTGTTTTCTTGTATGTTACGAATGATCGTTTCCCCTTTAAACACGACACCAACTGTAATAACTTCTTAGAACCCGAATAACCGTTCAAATGATATTAGTGACTCACGGAAATGTAAGCACTACTATAAAAAGGTTAAAGAGTTTGGATTCTTCCATTCTGGCATTTGTAAGTATACGTATCTATACAGTACGAGAATAGGCCGAGCTCCCCAATATCCTGCATTGGTTTTAAAGATATTTGGATCAAAATCGTGGCGAATTACCATTCCGTATTGATGGAAACAGAAAATGAAGAGAATTGAAATTTATTCATAGGCCCGACTTCCAACGGTCTACCGGACATCTAGAATCTTCTAGCGACCACTATCTGCTACTACTAAGAGGAGCAAAATTACTTAAACGTCCTTCACATCCGAAAAATCAAACCAAACGAGAAAGGTGTTATACCACAAGGAGCGTGGTTAGCCTTGATAATGAAGGAGTAATGACAATGTTACCCTTGATAATGAAGGAGTAATGAGTTTCTCGATCTTATAATCGAGGGTAGAATTAGAAAGTATACATTCACTTTTGAAAGTTGACACTTATTTGGAGAATTAACAAAAATAGACTATCAGCAAATAGGATTTCACTTTTTAGCCATTTTCTTACCCAAATTCACTTTTTTAGCCAATCCTTACGCAGGTAAGGATTGGAAAGTATGCACTTATTTTGAAAGTGGACACTTATTTGGAGAATTGACAAAAATAGCCGATCAGTAAATAGGGTTTCACTTTTTAGCCATTTTCTAACCCAAATTCACCTTTTTAGTCAATCCTTAAGCAGAAGTCTTACACATATGCGTAAGGATCAGTTTTCGGCAAAAAAATAATATAATAATCCTTAGACATACGCGTTAAGGTTTCTGAATAAGGATTATCTTCTTCTTTTTTTACTGAAAACCTTACACATATGCATAAGTGTCCTTTTTTAACCCAAAAACAATCCTTATACATATGCGTAAGTCTTCTGCAAGGGATTGGTTAAAAAGTGAATTTGGATTAGAAAATGGCTAAAAAGTGAAACCACCTACCAACTGTGACTATTTTTGTAAATTTCCCCAATTATTTTGGGACAAACTAAGATAGAAACTTGGAGACTTATTTTGGGACAGAGTGTACAACTATCGACACTAAAATTAAAATGAGCAGAAATGGTAGTATTTAACTTTTTATCATAATCCATATGAAAAGACTTCAATTAGCTACGATTAACACTAAAACATTTCACGGGTACCTTATAATTTGGATGTGCAAAATACGGTTTTACTCAAAGCGGTTGCAACTTTAGAATCGGATGGCCGTCCCAAATGCCTCCTGATAAAATCTCCAGCCAACATGAGCTTTCTAAGGTCCACATTGGTCTTTACGCCAAGCCCGTTAAGCATATATACAACATCCTCCGTGGCTACGTTACCACTTGCACCTTTAGCATATGGGCAACCACCAAGACCCGATACAGATGAATCCACCACACTAATCCCCATCTGTTTCAAAAAAAAAAAAAAAAAAACTGAATTACTTTTTATTTCAAAATCATGCATAATTTTATCCAATTTCATTGTTCATGTGAAAATTTGTTTTCATCAAATATTTTTTGCTTTCTTTGAAAGATATATATATATATATATAAACAATCTTACTTGGAGTGATATAAGGATATTCGAAAGGGCTTGCCCGTATGTATCATGAAAATGTACAGCAAGCTTCTCTAAAGGGACAACATTTTTAACGGCCTCAATCATATGAATAATGGTACCTGTAGAAAGTTCAATAATATATTAACAAAATTTGTTTATAATTATATGAAAAGGATTACACATTAAGCGTTGTTACTTGTAAATATGTTAGAAAATAAAATAAGCCAAAAAGCATCTTCACTGTTAATTAAGGAAGATAGGTTGAAGACCGAAATTGCGTACCAGGAGTACCAACCCCGATGGTATCACCGAGGGAAATTTCATAACAGCCCATCTTCAGAAGTTCCTCGGCAACGTAGGCTACTTTGGCTGGATGCACTGCTCCTTCCATTGGACATCCGACAACACATGATACATATCTGGTAAAAAGATGTATTAATTAGTATGCAGGGTTCGACATTTAACACATGATATATATATCTTGCATAATATTTCCTTGACATAAGACTATATACATAAAAGAATATATATATATATAGGGTGAGATTGTGGGAGAACCTGAAAGAAAGAACAAAAAGACCACAAAAATATGGATGTCAAATTAAAGATAATAAAATGATTGTTTTTTGGTATAATTTGTTTTTCCCCAATTTTGGTTAATGATTATATTTCACCAATTTTAGATTAAAAAAAATATGGGGATATTTTTATTTTTAAAAAGGTGGTTATAACCACCTTTTTAACCACAACCATTGGATCATCTCAATCTAATGGTTTAGATGAGTTCTATGGTTCTTTTTTAGGGTTTTCTCCAGATCCTTTTCTATATATGGGGACATAATCAAACGAGAAACTCAAAAAGGTTGAAAACCAGTGAATCATGTGTTGATTCACGGGATGGGTTCTCAACGGTTTGCAACCTTTTTGTGGTTGTCACATGATTAGCGCTATATATAGGGTCTGGTTCAGGGTTAAACGCCAAAAAAAGAGAAAACTGAAGAACACCCTGGGATCCCTCCATCTGGATGGTATGCACAAATGCCTACTGGTAATTTGTAACATGCATTTGTGCATACCGTCCGGATGGAGAGCTCCCAAGGTGTTCTTCAGTTTTCTCTTTTTTTAGCGTTTTCCCCTTAACCTCCCTATATATATATAGGTGTTGGGTGTATACCCACAGCAACCAGGGAGAGTACACGCACTACAAGTCCATAAAAAACAAACTGTCACAATAAGCTAAGATCAAATACCCGCGTACAGGGATGGAGTGTTTCCTAGCAGCAGAAGCAACATCACGATAACGGTCAAGACTTTCATTTATAGTACAGTTAATGTTTGCACGTGAAAACGACTCCGAAGCTGCAGCAAACACAGCCACTTCCTTCACTCCAGCTGCAACAGCCGCCTCTAATCCCTAAAAGACATGGAAATTGGGAGAGATAGTAATATATGTAAAACCCCATTTCTACAAATTTAATATTATTTTAAAGATTTGCAAAAGAATACAGCTTTACCTTAAGATTTGGTGTTAGCACAGGGAATCTAGCACCGTTAACACTTCTAATTTCTTCAATTACATCTTTTGCATCTGCCAACTGCAATTTTGAGCTCCATAAGATACTAAAGGCCTGTTTCTCTGCAGCTTAATGAGCTTAATGGGACTCGCAGCTTATTGGGTCAGCTATACATGACTGTTTGGTAGTGTCTTAATGACATAGAAAGTGACTTATTCAGTACACTTCTAGGAGGGAGCTTTATGCAGAAAGCCAGTTTTTTTTTTCCAAACATGTCCCTCCCAAATAAAAAACACACTCCTTCCATCAACGAAAAAATCCTCCCAAACAAAAACCTTCCTAATCCATACAGACAGCTTTATCCATACAGACAACCAAACAGAACATGTAGCATCAAGGATTACCTGTGGTACCCATTTTGGTGAGACAAAACTAGTAGCTTCAATAACTTGCAATCCTGAATCAACCAACATTTTGATCAATTCAACTTTTACAGCAGTAGGTACGATATCCTTCTCATTCTGCAGCCCATCCCGTGGACCAACTTCCACTATCTTCACATATCTTGGGATGTTTCCTAATAACTGCAATATTCGTTAAGTTATACATTAACATAATAAACTTAACACACAAACAAACAAGAATTACGTAATTTCTTTCTTTTCCATGCTCTCTTCCACCACCTCCTCCAATAATTTGAGAAAAGAAAATGGTGACCATAATAAATGGACTTGTATAGTGACCGAAATTATCGATTTGAAGGTTCAGAATGGAAATTATTTATTTGAAGGTACAAGTTGTTATAAGGAAATATTAGTTTCACCATTTCATTATACCTTGTGTTGTAAATTATCAGTGTACTGCGTGCTGTAATGAGAAGTTGACATGCATATATGTGGCGGTTGATATCTGCAATGTTGTACAAATAATAACTTAACCAAATGTATAACAGATAGCATGAGAGAAGATATCCGATTCCCGTATATATATATATATATATATACTTACATTTGAGTTGTGGATGAGCCAAGTTTCCCTCCATTTCTGGCTGCCATGTTATTATGTACTTGACTTTTAGATGCTACAGGGTGGTTGCTTTCCACACCAGTGCTCAAATGGTTTTCAGAAACTATTGGCATTAAAGTGGTTATAAAAGATTTACCCCTTGTAAATCTACCAACAATCTTAGATGTTAACATTGTATCTCAATAAGATGAGTAGGGAGGACAAGGGCTCATAGTTCACTTTTCTCCCAATTTACCTGAATTCTCAAATAGCAAAAGGAAAAGGAAAAAAGCATTACTGAACTTTTGTACCATATATAACCTTGAAAAAAGATAAATCAAAAAGACAAACAACAAATAGAAGAAAAATCATATAATGACATAGGATTTCAAAGAATATGGGTAATCTTCAATGTACATACATATACTACAATTATTTACCTAGGATTATAAAGATGATTTATTTGACTACCAATATCAAAATCTAAGAGCAAGAATATCAGAACTATTTTGCACACATCTTCTAGCAACCTAAAGTACACATGTGTGTAATGCATATATGGAGAAGGGTATAGTGGTTACTGGTTAAGAATTAAGATATGTAAACCTATCTGAGTTGGTACAAAATACATTACATCCGGAATAAATTGGATTAACGATTGAAGGGAATTGAGCTCAGGAACTCAAATCAATCCAATTGACGACATATTACTATCTAAAATCAAAATAACAATTTTTCCAAAAAATAACTCATTACAATCTTCTTCAACAAAAAGAAACCCTAGTTAAGATTACAAGTTTATTTGGATGATTACCTGGGCTAGGTTTGAAGCTTTGATTAACAAATAAAACCCTAAACCGGAAAATCGAAACTTCTCCAGTAGTTGTAGTTGTAGTTCCTTGATTCAAAACGATCACGACGAGCTATGTCAGCATCTTTATCTTTTTAACATTTATACTGATTACTGAGCCATGTCCGTTCTAAATAATTGGGGAAATTCACATAAATACTCGTTTCTATAGGGTGTTTTTTTTTTTTTAACTTTGACCGAGTTTTTTAAAATAGCTAAAGTTTAATAAAATCTATTTTATACTTAAAAGACCATTTTTCTCCAAAAAATTAATTCTTTTTAAGTTTATATAGAAAGTATGATTTCTACATAAAACGTTTGTGTAAATAATGTATGATTGGCAACAACAAAAAAAGACACGTCATGTTTTAACAAATTTTTACGAAAAAACACTTTCTGCGTAAACCTTTTGAGTAAGAGTTTTATTTTAATTTCTAGAATTTACACTTAATAAATAATTTAACAATAAATTATTAAAATCCTAAATATTTGAATATTTAATAAAACTAAAGTTTGTAATTTTAAAATATTTAATATTTAATATAGAAATTAAAGAAAATCTTTACGCAAAAGTTTGCACTTTCTGCGTAAATTTTTAAATAAAAAATATTTATAACTAATAATAGATTAACGAAATATTTAATATACATATATATAATTAAAATTAATATCTATACTATATTATAAAGCATTTGGCCAAAAACTCTTAAAAACAACTTTTTAAGCGTTAGTTACTGCTATTTAATGCTAATTACTTAATTTTCAAGATTACAAGTAGATTATGCGTAAGTACAACTTATTAAAGCTTCATTTCTGAATTCGTGTAACTAACTGCAGATAATTATGATCAAATACAGAATAAACATCTAATTTTAAATATAAAAAATTTAAAATACAATTAAGATAATTATTAACTTTAATTATTATCTTTATAAAAAGTTATATTATCAACACAAAAATAAATTACTTTGTAATTAAACCCAAAATAAAGTATGATGAAAAAATTGAATTAAAGAAATTACATAAAAATGAAACTTTTAATTGAAACATTAAAATCGTTTTCTTAAAATCACATAAAACCATTAGAACATCGATAGAGACAAAAATTAAAATGAAAATTAAAATCCAGATGTATCTAGGCATCTCGCTGCATTGCGCGAGTACCCTTCTAGTATATATATATATATATAAAGCTATTTAATTATTAGAAACTTAAGTATATTAAAATTTATTGCTTTATATTTAATAAATTTAAAATTTGCAATTTAAAATTATTATATTTTTTATTCAATATTTATATGTAATATTAATTCTTGAAATTAAAAAAAAACTTTTACATAAAAAATGATCTTTCTGTGTAAATATTTTTTTGAAATATTCTGAAAAAAAATAATTATAAAAAAAGTTTACACAGAAAGTTTGATTTTTGCGTAAACATTTTGCATAAAGAATGTCTTGTTGGACACTGACGTGTCTTTTTTTGTCAATCGAACATTCTTTACGCAGAGGGTTTACACAGAAATCATACTTTTTGCGTAAAATTTTTAAAAAATCAAACTTTTGGAGGAAAACTGTCTATACGCAGAAAGTCTACTTTCTACATAAGTCTATGCGTAAACTTTGGCTATTTCAGGAAAATTGTCTAAAAAATGGCTAAAAAATGAAAAACACCATAAAAATGGCTATTTTTGTCAATTTCCCTCTAAATTGGTCCCCAAAACAAATGTTTATATTTTAATGAGTAAACTCTAATTTTGGTTTTAAGGTTTGGTGAAATCCTTGATACTGGGCATTGATTTTGATAACTTTGGAAATTTCTTATTTTATGGTCTCGTGTTAGTAACTCTATTTAGAATATCCGTTAGTGGGAAGAGTAATTCTATCTTTTTTCACTATTTTTGTGTTTTTTTTCTTATTTTCGTAAAAATCATTGGGATCAACCCTGTAATCAAATCTTTTTATATTATAAGGTATGAAAACACCATTATTTCAATCGTCGGCCAAGCTGTAGGGGGAAGGGGTTATCGGGGGAAGGGGAGGAAAAGAAGTGCAGGTCGGAGATGGACCCCCATGGGCTCTTGGCGATCACCGGAGGGGAGTGCCCGAGGGAAGATGAAAGGTGAAAGGGGTCGTCGGAGTTGAAAGGTGAAAGGGGTCGTCGGTAAAAGGTCGTCAGAGTTTGGTTGCACAAACAAAAATTATTAGTTCGGAAATCAGGGACACTATATGTACCATACCATTTGTTAACATACCTTTAATTAATAAAGTCATTTGTTTTGCATGTTGAACAACAGATCTTTTGAGTAATCAGATTGATCAGGTGATTTATAGACCTGACAAAACTAGGTAAATCAGTCCTGGATATGTATATGGCTTTTTTCCATCACCGTCCTCTGTAGTTGATTTCTTCTTCCAAATCATCTTAAACTTTTTAAAATGATTACATGAATTAGCAACAAAATCATTATGAAACATATTAGAATTATGAGTCTAAGAAGTTGAAAACCCATATGATTTGGAGTTGTTAGAATAATTGTTTGATGTAAGATTCGAACGGTAGCTATTTTTACAGACACTTATTGGAGAAAGACTATTCATCTTATGATTTGAACTTGAAGCGATTTTGTATGAAAACATACAATCAGAATAAGTTGAATCATTATATGGAGAAAGAGCAATAGTATCGGGACTAAGTTGTTCAACTAATTCAACCTTTTCTGAATTCTCTTTGAAAAATTGATCCCGCTTTTAAATCACATCTTCAAGTTCTTTGATTTTTCTCAAAAGATGATCTTTTTCTTCATTAGACAAACTAAAAGTCATATACTTATTAACTTCAATAACTTTTCAAGTTTTCTTGAGTTTGTCAGATAAAGAATCTCTTTCTTCCATAATCAAATCATATTTCTTTTTAAAATCAGATCTCAAATTTTTCACAGTGATAAAATATATTTATAATACTGATAATTTCTTTGAAAGCTTAATAAAAAAAATTCATTCTCAAAACCCTTTTCTAAACACCTTTTTTTCTCAAGTATTTCCTTAAAATACCCAACACTTTTTTTCTCATCACTTTTATTATTATTCTCAAAAGAACTCTTTGCAACAAGTATTTGCGTTGTTCAAGAATCTTTGTTTGAAAATATTTTCTTTCGAGCCCAAAACTTTCTCTTTCCTTTTCGAAACCTATACTTGCATTTCCTTTAATTTTCTGAAGATTAGAAATTTGTAGTGAAGGTTCCAAACTTTCCTTCTCAAAATCTTTTCTTTCGATCTCTACCTTATTTCTTTCCATCACAATGACTTTCTCAAACTCGGATACTTGTTTTGAAAGTTTAGCATTTATCATCTCACATGATTTAACTTTTCTTTCAGAAACTTTCTTATCATTCTCAAACTTATGTTTCTCATCAGAAATAACTTTCTTTCTTTCTTTGTCAAATTCTTTTCTATCATTATCTAAAACCTTTTCTAGTTTAGATATTTTCTGTGAAAAATCAATATTGTCTATTTTTATTTCAGAACCCTTATGGGGCGTTTGGTTTGCAGGAATCCAATGGAATGGTGGTTTACCTATGGAATGGAATTGAATTCCACACATTCCACCATCCATGGATTTGGTCATTCCATCACAATTGAGAAGGAATTCAATTCCATTCCATATCATATTCTCAAAAAGACAAAATTATCCCCATCTTCCCTACTTGATCTGAACCACCACCGATCTGAACCACCGTCGACGAACGTCGACCATCGTTGGTCTGAACCACCGTCGACCACCGCCGATCTCAACCACAGTTGACGACCGTCGCCCACCGTCGGTCTGAACCACCGTTGACGACCGTCGACCACGCCGCCGCCAACCATCCCCGGCTGAACCACCGTCGACCATCGACGGTCTGAACTACTGTTGACGACCGTCGACCACCGCTGCCGCCAACCACCCCCAGCTGAACCACCGCCGACCACCGCCGGTCTGAACCACCGCCGGTCTGAACCACCGTTGACGACCGTCAACCATCGCCACCGCCGATCACCCCTGGTCTGAACCACCGCCGATTACTGTCGACCACGGTTGATCTTAACCACCACCGGCCACCATCGACCACCGTCGACCACCACCGATTTGAACCACCGTCGACCACCGCCGATCTGAACCACCACCAACCACCATTGATCTGAACCGCCACCGACCATCCCTTACCGGAACCAACGCCGATCTAAACCACCATCGACTACTGCCAATCACTACCGACCACCATCAATCTGAACCATAGTTGTTGGCTTTCAGTTTCAAAATATTTAGAAAAGGTATTTTGGTCATTTACCAATATTTCAATTCCAAAGCTACATTATGTGAACCAAACAAACAAATTTCAATTCTTTTAACATATTCCATTTCAATGCCTGTCAACCAAACATGTGGTCAAATCGGGTTGGTGTAAAGATGATAATATTGCCAATGCTACTGTACCTAAATACTAAAACTGTGATCACCCTTTTTCCAAAAAATAAGAATTTTTGATCGCGTACTGTTTGTTGTCCATGTGTAAATCCAAATCCAATTTTAAGTAATAATGCAATTTTCAAATAACAATCTTTTCATCAATGCCTTTGTCTTTCATATCATGTCATTTAAAGAAGAGTGGCGGTATAAACTATTTTTATTATAGTTTTTATGGTGGAATTCTTTCCATTCAAATTCCTTCAAAGTCAAATTCCTTTGACAGATTTCATTTCATCCAAAAATATCTGCGAACCAAACGCCCTCTTAATCTTCTCTTAACTCAGAAATCTTTTCCTTAAGATCAAAAATTTTGTTTAACAGCTCAATACTTTTCCTTTTTCTTTAAGATTCATTATTCACAAAATTAGGATTCTTAAAAAGCTTAGATAATTGTTCTTGCAAAATAATCCTTTTCAGTTTTCCAAACTTTTCTTGTATTTTCTGAGTCAGAAAGTTGTTCTTTAAGATAAACATTTTCTTCTAAAAATTCATTAAGCACTTTCAAGTTATTCGTATGTCTTGCTTCGAGTTCAGCAATGTTTGGACTTAGCTCAGAAATTTGTCTTTGAGAAGTCATCTTGAAATAAATTTTGTAGAACTCAAATACACAAAATTAGTTCTTGTGTACATCAAAATATGAACACTTGTTACCTGACCAAATGATTGTGATCAACGATTTGAATTAATTCTGAAAAAGCACTTTGTCGCATAAAATTGTTTGTCGCTTAGGGTTTGTCGCATGAACAGAACTTTGTCGCCCCACACTACTTTATCGCACAAAGTTGTTTGTCGCAAGATGTTGTCATACATGAAGTTGTCACATGATGAAGTTATCGCACACAAGGTTGTCACGCACGTGTTATGAGACAAGTTATTGTTCACTATAAAATAATGCGATAAACCAAGTTGTCGCACCAGTAACGTGCGATAAACTAAAGTTGTCGCACAAGTAGGACGTGATAACTTATTGTTCACTTGAAGGCTCGTGCGACAATCTGAAGTTGTTGCATCCTATACGTGCGATAATAATGTTGTCGCACGAAGCAGATGCGGGGACTTTGATGTTTTATGCGATAACTTTGAATGTTCTTCATAAGCCAACTCAAAACTTGTCCAAAATATGTGAAATTTTGCTATGATCTTCTCGCAATGATTACAAGTAACTTTAAAACTATAGTTTTTGGCATAAAAGGTCAAAATCGATATGAACAGTAACAACTTTGAAACCGAAAAACCCTTTAAAAATCGAGAATTTTTTTACCAAAATACATTGAATCGATATAAACAAACAAATAATTCCAGTTTGATTAGATAACGGTGTAAATAAATAAGAACAATAGATTAAATCTGTCAAGTCATATGTGTATTGATGTAAAACTCTCTCTACAAATCTCTCTAGATGTAACAACGTAGGCGTATGAGACAACTTCGAAATTAAAAACCCTTTAAAAATCAAAACTTCTTGATGAAATCGATTTGATAGCGAAAAGAAACACACATATATATGGATTTTTAACAAAATTAAGTAGAATCAGTCAATAAAATCAATCAAGAACACAAAGAATTACCAAAATCGCAAAACTCAACCAAAACCGTACCTTGCTTTTTATTCAAGAAATTTCAAAACTAACCTAAATCGATCTATTTGCTCTAATGCCAATGGTGATTCCCAATTTGATAAGATAACAACGTAAACAAACAAGAACAATAGATTGAATCTTAATCATATGTGTACTGATATTGCTTTCTACAAGACTATCTCTCTCAATATTACAATGAATAACGTTCTCTATGAAAGCTCTAGATACAAGATTAACAAACAAGGTATTTATATTCTTGACCTATTACAATAAGGTAACAAATAAACATTCTTTGTTTGACTTTTGTTGACTTTGCTGACTTTCTTGACTTTAATTTTTGACTATTTATGCCCTCAATAGTTGTGATATTGGATACAATATATTCAGACCTAACAACTCTTGCAGAACCCTTTTGGGATCAACAAATTAATATACACACAATCTATAAGTGTCTAATGCACAAACCTAAGAGCATTTGTTTCCCCTAAAAAATGAACTATAATGTATTATCAAACGTAAGATTATCCAACGACCATTTCACATGCGCTAATTGAATTGTTGAAAAACATCAAAAAAATGAATTTGGTTATTTTTGCCCTTCCAAATTTCCACCATAAACACTCATGACAAGGTTCAAAGTAACAATCAACAAAAATGATAGAAACTTGGATCATTTCTTTATTGTTATACATCATCTCTTTATTTTGATTTGGCTAAAGCAGCTAAATAATGCCTTATTCACAACATATCAACGTTGGAAGGCCAAACCATATGTCAACCACAAGTAAGTTCAAAGTGATGAATAAAGTGGTACACCTGCTAAAGAGCATCCAACATCTACAATGAAAATATTGCCTGTCATATAGTTTGATGAGTCATGGACTAAGAACCTGACCAACGATGTTAAGGCTGGGTCACTAGTGCCAAAATCTTTCAATGGCACCATTTTTGAAGCCACATTCTTCAACCATTTCTTTTGCATAAGTCCCTCCGTAACCTCAGATTTGAAAATCCCTGGAGATATACCGTTGACCTTTATTTTGTATTTACCAAGTTCCAATGCCATAACCTATATGGATTATTGAGCAAGTGAATCAAATGTCCTAAAATCACATGCCAACATCATGCAAAGAGATCATATTAATCAATTTTACATGTAGATATTTGAAGGCGTATAGATGTCATAAGCATCTATCAAGGCGTATCAAATATCAAAGGGAACATACATGATCATGGTAAGCTTATATAAGGGAAGGGTTTGTTTACATTGCCTTTTTCATGCAAACAAAGGTAAGATTTTCATACATGCAAACAAAGGTAAGATTTTCATACATTTTACCTCTAGACCTTAACTTAGGGTGTGATATGCTGAGATTATTTGTTTTGGTGTGATTTTACCTTTGTCATGGTATCAAGGGCTGATTTTGAAGAAGCATATGCAACCATTCCATATGAACGAGTGCGATCGGTACCAGCAGTGGAAGAGATGTTAATTATGGATCCTCCTTGATTAAAAGCAATCATTTGTAGACAAACATACTTCGACACCAACCATGATCCTCTTGTATTTGTTCTAAAAACTCTATCCCAATCATCTTCTGCCAAATCCAATGAACTTTGCATAGGACCTAAATGCATAATACAACATAGAAATATTACAATAATATATTGATATCAATATGAGTTCCTCGTAAGTTTAACCACTTTACAAAAACATAAATGGTCATAATGCTAATAGATGGAATCTATTCCAACCTTGGCTCGATCTACTTTGTATAAAGGTCATTTAACCACCTCATGATCCTATATATTAACCTCGAAGTATAAATGTGAGGTCTTTCTAAATCTTTTGATATCCTCAGCTTTTGGTTGTTTCACTTCATTTTTGTTTATACAAACTCCCATATATGATATATCCTAGCCTTGCATGCAACTGCGCAATACATCATATAAGTAAACCTAAAATTGTGATTTTGGCTGTTGAGCTTCTTGATTTTGCTAACAACTTGAAGATCGGACCATCTTATTAATAAAGATGCACAACAAATGTCAACAAAAAATAGAATTTGGTACCATATTGTTTTTAAAAAAAACACAAACATGTTTGTAATCTCTCTAATGAAAATGATATGAAAGAAACTCAAAGATGATTGACAATAGAACCTCAAAAATGAAATATATATATATATATATATGGATATTTTTTATAAAAATTTGGCTCCAACTAAATCCTTAGATCATTATCCAAAATGGAGTGGTGGTGTATAGAGAACTAATATTTCTTCATATTTAAAGAAAGAGCTAAATACATAAAATAACAACCTACTTTTATTAAAAAATTATATTAACATTGTAATTTTATTTTTTCTTATTTTCTCAAATTAGTTTTCAATTTTTTTTATTCGAGCATTCTACTTCAAAAAATTTACCTATCATAGTAATGATTAGCTTTTTGATTTGAAATAAGATGTCATGACACACATTAATTTCCATGTCATTGCAATATTGTCTATGTGGGGATGTGTACATATAAATATAAAATATTGTTGACATGACATTTATTATTACAACATTGTATTTTCAAAATTATCTTATTATGGAATCGCCAATTTTTTAATTTGATATTATTAAGACATCATACATTGAATTAAACATGTAAAATGAAAAAAGAGGAGGAAATATTTCAGTTGAATGATCAAATTTGTAATTTACTCAGTCATTTTTCGTTAAAAAAACCACTAAGTAAGAAATGTATCATTGAAAAATACGTCGCCAAACTCTCTAAGTGGAAAGCTCAGACGTTATCGGTTGGAGGAAGGGTTACGTTGATAAAATAGGTCCTTAGCAGTCTTCCTACCTACTTTCTGCCAATCTTCAAAATCCCTTGCTCGAATCAAAAGACCTAGAGTCCCTCCGTAACCGGTTCTTTACCGGAGGAGATATTAAGAAGAGGGGAATGACCTGGGTAAAATGAAAAAATGCCTCGCAAACGGAAAAGAAAGAGGTATTGGTATTGGAAGCATCTATGCACTGAACAGGACATTGTTGTTTAAATGGATTTGGCGGTTTTGGGAGGATCGAAATGCGACGTGGATAAAAGTGATCAAGTCTAGTTATGGGAATAAGGGTATGGTTGGCTCCCAACTTAACAACAAGAAGGCTAACTTTATGCGGATTGGAATTCTGAAGGCGATTAAGCAATTGCAGGAGAAAGGGGTTAATCTAACAACGTTGTGTAAGAAAATGGTAGGCGATGGGAGCTCGACAATTTTTGGGGAGGAGATCTGGTCAGGAGACTGTCCCTTCAAATTACAGTTTCCGAGGAATAACGTTCTTGAAGTCGACAAATTGTCAAAGATCAAAGATCAGGTTTGAATATCCCATTTGCCAAGGATTGGAAGCAGTCATGTTCACGACACTCTGGTCCCTGTGGTCCTTCCGTAACGGGATCCTTTTCGGGACTAATAAACCTATAAAGGTGGCGATATGGGATAGCATAGTAATACACTCGTTTAACTGTATGCATTATAGGAGCAGTGAACGTAAAACTAATTGGGCCGATTGGCTTCAAGATACCACCTTTGCTATTTCTGTTTTGTAATCCTTTTCTAGCACCTTGCTAGTTTCTAATAAAACTTTTATTTTCAAAAAAATAACATAAATATTAAACCAAAAATAGTAAAATTTTCATTTTCTAATATAATTATCTAGGGGTGGTATCCGTTGCAAACTAATCAATTTTTGCAAACTGTGCAAACTCGTAGTGAACACAATGATAAAGCACCAATTGGATATTCATGAATGTTGAAAGTGTTCACGAATGGTGAAAGTGTATTCACGAATGACGAAAGTATATTCATGAATGGAGAAACTTGCCGAAAAACTCGCCGGAGAAGACGAAGTCGTCAGAAAGTGTGTTCATGGCAGGAAATTAGTAAATATTAATTAAAAATGGTTAAATTATAAAATGATGATGATGATATCCTCAATGAATTAATAAACTATTAATAAAATTAATAAAATATTAAAACAATATATCCACATGGCTTATTTCTATTGGATAATGGTGAGTTTGCAAGTTTGCAAATATTGAATAATTTGCAACGGATACCATCCCTAATTATCTAATCTGGATATATATTATATTTTAAATATGTTAAAATTAAAGTGATGAAGTAGTATTTTAATATTTAAAATATTTAAATTTTTTGGTCTTTGTATTTTGATGAATTTATGAGATATTATCCTTACTGAAGGGATTTAACAGTTAGCACTTGGACCGAAGGTAGGGACCGAGTCAATAAGAAAGTTGAACGGGATTTACCATATGCATCCTAATCTATATCATGTCTTTCAATTAGATTAAATTATATATGTCTACTTTGACTTTTTTGAGTGATACCAAATACACAATAGACTAGGATGTATATAGACTAAGGTATATTTTTGGAAAACCCCAAATTGAACCCATGAAAACTGAAAATATAATAAATGAATTGTGAAAAGGATACCCGATAATTTTATTATAACAGAGATACCAAAAGTACAGTTTACTTTTCTCGCTATAATGACATAGTTTTTATCATGATTCTAAATAACTCGTTATGGCACGTTATGGCGTCAAGGCTTGGGTTCGCCGTCACGTTAACCCCCATGACTCCGCTCTAAGGCTTGGCTTATATTGTAACGTCTTATGGCACGTTACCACACGTTATGGCACTTTATGACGCGTTATTTTGTCAGGTGTGTGGTTACTTTAATATATAATTTGAGTGACAAATGATAATTATGCACAAAACCTAAGACTTAAATAAACACAAAAATAAAACTTAAAAACAAAAACCTTAAATAAGTAGATACTTACTCACATTCTCAAACATAAAAACTCGAACACGATTTTGCAAGATTTAATCTCGATTTTGCACTCTAAATATGATTTTCTGTAAGCTCTATGTATTTGTTATCAATGGTTCTTCTTTCTTTGTTAGTGCTTGCTCGAAAGCTGTGAAATACGAGCCCTTCTTTCTCTATTCAATCCACGACCTACCTTGATACACCTGTGTCACAACGGCTTATTTTTTAAGTGAGGGAAGCCAGAGCATTGGTCAAGAGAGAGAAAGAAGAAGAACTATAGATCGAGAAAGTCACATTAGCTACACCAGACCAGACACACTTTTTTTACTATTTTTTTGACTGACCGGATCGGTCACTCCTCAACCAACTAAGACATTTCTGAGCAGTTCCCCCCCCCCCCCCCCCCCCCCCCCTATCACTTCAAGGCAGAGCTAACACAACATATGCTTTTGCATTCCAAGTGCAAGTAAAAATCCCATACTTTTCTTGGTTATCCCGCTCGAGTAGACGGTCTTCTTGGTGAGTGAATCATCTTCATTTATTACTTTATATGAAGTTAATTTGTTCGAAAATATTTTTCAAAACACTAACACATACAAGTGTAGATGGGTGGGTGTGTGTGTGTGGGTATGTGTGGGAAAAATTCTAAAACACGCTCGATAATACTATATTAATCACATTCTAAAAAAATTCAAAAAAAAATACAATAAGATAGATATAAAACCAACCATGTTCTAATTTCTACTAAGGGACAAAAATCATCAAAAACTATTTAAAAAGAAAACATTACCATATGCATTACGCTGCATATTTGTTCTATACAAAAAAAATAAAGACAAGTTTAAGTATATCTATAAATTTACGTAGCAGGAAAATACAAGATTATAAAAGAAAATGCAAAAGTTACCTGGAAGACCTGCATTGTTGATTAAAGCATCAATTCGGCCAAAAACTTTCCAAGCCTTTCGGACAGAAGCTTCAATTGTAGGACTGTCAGCACTAATATCAAGCTCCACCGCCACCGCTAAAACATCACTGTTCTTGGCTTGGCTTTGGTTCGCTCGATTATCGTATACATCCAAATTGTTAATTTTATCACACAGAATCTTGAGGCGCTCGATTCGACGGGCAACGACGATTATCTTGCAACCAGCTTTAGCTAAATCGATACAAAATTCCCAGCCTAGACCAGAAGATGCGCCGGTAACCATTACAATCTTGTCTCTCAAATCTCGCCATGGTTCAAGCTCAACGTTTGTTACCTTCTGATTACATACCATCATTGATTTTTTAGTGTTGGTGACTAATTTAAAATTTTCAAAGGATGTAATAAAAAAAGTGAGAAAACGAATTTCTCTCTCTCAGAGTTGCTTTGCATTTGTTATTAATAGTATAGTCTTGGATTAGGCTTGGTGGCTAGCCAAAAGTTTGCTGGCCACACAAAAAGATATTTGTATTCACTACATTTTAGGCATGTTTTTCACCGTGACAAATTAAGTTGATATTTTATTTTAATGGTTTAAAGGCAAACTATCCCCACCACCACCGGCGGACTTGGTATAGAAAAGGGGGTCCACAAACCCTACCGAATTATTAAAAAAAATTTATATAGGGTAAAAAATATCAAAAATACTAAATTTAGCCTTAGATTCTTTCGGTAAAATTTTTCAAGGGACCCCGTCTTGTCGACAATTGACAAAAACACTAAAAAAGTCTCTTGAAATCAATAAAAAACCGAAAAAAATCCTTCGAAATTCACAAAAATATTAAGAAAATTCTTCAAAATCGATAAAAATACACTAAAAAATCCCTTGAAATTCAACTTAAAAACTTTAAAAAATTCTCAAAACGCGTCGGATGACTTTATGCGCCTTTAGTCTACCTTAATGAGACCTCAGTGGATAAAAATTCAGGATTCGTCACTACCCACCACTATGATATTGATTCGGTTTGGTCAATCTTTAGACAATTTCAATCTATTCTAATTTACAACTTATCATTTATTGAGTAAAAACTATTGTTGATCTAATAAGTTTTTGGATTTCAAATAAAGTAATATGAAGTCATCGAGTGATTATGAAATAGCAATTTTGTCCTTTGAAAGAGGAAAAAACACGTATAATTTCTTAAATGTATTTGAATAAAAATAAAAAGATGAAAGTTATCAATATAGTAATGATTAGGAATGAATAAAATATCAGTTTTAAATTAAAAATATTTAAAATGTTAATTTTTTTTTCAAATTAGTTATGAAAGTTATAAGGACAAAATGAATCAAATTAAAAACTAATTTTTTAAAATGTTTTTTTAAGAGAAAATTGCATTAAAATAGAATCAACTCGTATGTGATTCTTATTTTAGAAATCAATTTTTAAAGTTATCATTTTATGGTCTCAGCCAAACTTTTTATTTATTTAAAGGTATCTTTGATCGGTTTGACAGGTAACAAGTTACCTCAACTGATGTGACAAATTCATTATTTAAAAAAATATTACATGGAATATAAAATGTCACATCATCTATAATTGAATTTAAAAAAAATAAACCCTAAATTACTATATATATATATATATATATGTCTAGGCATTAAAGAAAACCCACCCTCCCCGTCTTCTTCCCCAAATCATCATCAGTTCATCTCCAACCTCTCTTTAACTTCCCAATTCAAAAATCACAAGGACAGACATCGGTTTCAGTTCCTGTGATTTCTGAGTCATAAAATTTAAAGCATGAACCACAAGGCTTATGGCGTACTGGTTAAGACATGTAGAGGATGAGGCTAGATAACTCATCTACCCCAGGTTCGAATCCAGACGCAAACAACTTGTAGCCATTGGAAAATTATCTCAGGCTGCACGCTTTAGCAGTCTTAAAATTGTCAGGGATTAGTCTAGACAAATGTCTACGATACCCTTTTCCAAAAAAAATTAAAGCATAGATCACTCCAATATTGAGTTTATAGATTTGGAAAAAAATGGAGTTGCAAGAAGGTTGTTGGGTTGTAAAGAAATTAAAAGGGCGGTGGGTTTCATTTGTGGGGGGTTTTGTGAATGTATTAGTGTTTTATTTAATCAAAATATCTGAGAAGGGATATTAGATGAATAAACTTTTTTGACTAATGAATTTTTATTTAGAGTAAATTACAATTTTGGTCCCTATGGTTTGCCAATTGTCATAAAATTGGTCCTTTAACTTCAAATATTACAAGAAAACCCTCCAGGTATGCATTTTATTATGGATTTGGTCCCTCGAGCTGACGGCCGTCTGATTTCTCCGTTAAGCTCGAGGGCATTATCGTCATTTTACATTATTTCATTTATTTTATAATTTTTTAATTAGTTATAATTATTTTCTTTGAATACTCATCTTCTTCACCAAGAACATCAAGAACATAAACACCATTTTTTTTAAAACCTAAATCGAATCAAACCATATTAAATAACCAAATCAAAAATCAAACCTGTATCCAATAATCAAAATCAAACCCACTTAAAAAAAACCAAAACCAAAATCAAACCCATTTAAAAAACCCAAAATCAAACTCATTAAAAAATAGGATCTGAGAGAATATGTGATCGAGAGAAGAACCAGATCAGAGAGAGAGAGATAAAAGACGCAAAGAAACTCGTCGGAGAAGATGAAGTCACCGGAAAAACTCGCCAAAGAAGACGAAGTCGCCCGAAAAACTCGCCGGAGAAAGTCTTTTTTCAGATCTCTCTCTCTCTCTCTCTCTCTCTTTCTTCTCTTTTAAGTTAGTTTGATTTTGGTTTTTAAGTTGGTGTTCTTGGTGTGTTCTTGGTGAAGAAGATGAGTATTCAAAGGAAATAATTATAACTAATTAAAAAATTCTAAAATAAATGAAATAATTTAAAATGACGATAATGCCCTCAAACTTAACGGAGAAATCAGATGGCCGTCAGCTCGAGGGACCAAATCCATAACAAAATGCATACCTGGAAGGTTTTCTTGTAATTTTTGAAGTTAAAGGACCAATTTCATGACAATTGACAAACCACAGGGACCAAAATTGTAATTTACTCTTTTATTTATTTGTTATTTTATTAATATGAATCTTAAATTTTGATTGTTAAATAAGGAAAGTTTGTGTGTTATTTGGAGCCATGTTATAATTTCAAGTTTATTATTTAAAATTAAAATATGACATGTCATATTAGTTGGCATTAGCCTACGACATGTCAGTATTAATAGATCACAGGTAAACCGGACTCTTAAATATTTATAAAGTTTGGTTCAGACATTAAAATGATAACTTTAAAAGTTGTTTTTCAGAATAGGAATCAGGTGAAAGTTGGTCTTATTTTGATGTAATTTTCCTTTCTTTTGATTACTTTGTGATTATTTTATCCATTGTAATGAAATAGAATTTATATATGACGTCACTAATTAAAAAAATGTCCTAATAGGTTGTTTTATAAGACTTTATTTATTGTACCAAAAAATAAATAGTCCTATATAAATGCGTTGTAATAAGTTTATAAGACACTTTTGGATATCTTAACAAAACTAGTAATGTTCCCGCGCAAATGCTACAGGAGGTAAAATTCAGAAAAATGTAAACAAAAATACAGTGTAAATACTTTCTATTAAACAAAACACATAGTGCAAGAATAGATAGAAAGTAATATGGTAATATGACTATTAAAAAGGATATCTTTCATGTGTCGATGCTTATTAGAGTTCAAACATCATTTCATAAAAATGAAAAAGAAAATAAAGCTCAAATACAAGACACTTGATGCCATTACCTCAAATAACATTTTTATGTTCAATGTAGTTGCATGTTTTTAGTAGTCAATACCCGATTACGAAAAAAAATCTGCTACACCAAATCTCCCTACGCCAAAGGTGTCCACTAATTGAAAATTAACATATCATCATTTTTTATTAATTATTTAAAAGCTATGTTAATCACTAACTGTTAAGGATTTTGTATACCCCGAAATTGAACACTAAAATAAACTTCAGTGCAAGTATACACCTAGGTTTACTATCATTTCAAAACAAGTAATAATGGTATAAGTACCAGATATCGTTCCCACAGAGATGTCGTAAAGTCTTTATAATAAAAAGCCCGGTCCTTGACAAATTGATTTCAGAGGGCGAAATCGAGGGTTTTTGATTAACTAAAATTGGGGGTTTGATTAACAACTAAGATTACAAACAGTTGTAAAAAGAAGCAAAGGGTGCAAATTTTTGTTGAGATAAAATTTAGTAAATTAATAAAAAGATATTACAGTAGCATAATCATCATCCCAAAACATTAATATTAAAAGTGACTTCTTAAAAGCCAACACGTTTTCATACAAAATAATTAGTTGTCAGTTAATTATATGTAATCTTCAACGTTAATATTAACATTCCAATTGCAGCAACTTAAGATTATACATACCGTATCCGAAACACCGTTTTATCTTTTTACCGAATTAAATCCCAACTTTACTTTACACTTTTAGCTAAGGTTGTTAACCTATCATAGCTAAGTTCCTCTTCACAAAAGTTGTAAATAATGAAGATGGAAAACACATAATGTAAAGTTAATGCTTAAAATGAGGAAACTTGTCGTGCAAGTAATTAAAAGACGAAACTTGAAGAGCAAGTAATTGACAATAAAATAAATGCGGAAAGTAAATTATTGCGGGAAGTAAATGACAATAATGAAATTGCAAGAAATAAAGTGCATGAAATAAACGACAATAATTTAAACTGTGAAATGTAAGGAAAGTAAAGAGTACGAGAAATTAAGACGAAGTAACGAGAACGAGAATGAAAGTAATATTAAACCAACGAGAATTAACTAAAACTTCAAATTGCATTAAAACGTAAGTAGCCAACGGGATGGTAACAAAAACCGAATGGAAAATCAACTTAGTATCGAGTTTATAAATAAACTCTTCAACTAAGCTAATCTCCACCCAAAGGAGAGAATCCAAGGAAGAGAGAAACTCCCTTCCAAGGACCACTTCAAGTGTGGAATGAGAAGTGAAGCGAGGTGTGGAATCAAGTGTGTTTCCATCAACCATGGCATACATATTTATACTAATTTTACTTGGGCTAAAAAGCCTTAAAAATAATAATAAGACATAATTAAGTGTTTGTAAACTAATGGCCCAAATTAAGATATAGAGCCCAAAAGAAACGGCCCAAGGTTGTGGCCCAAAAAGACATTCCAAGCATCGGCCCATTTTCCGGCCCAAAAGGTGAAATCCAAAAGTCCATCCAAGCATCCTACAGTAACTTGTAGGAACCGACCATCATCAACCTGCGGTAGCATAAAGGAATGAACATAAGTTGGGATATTTTAGACTGTTTAAGGCTCAAAACTTATGCAATCATAACCTTAGACAAAGACTCTAAACTCTACCTAAAAAGACCAAAATAAAAAACGAAAAGACTCAAAGTAGTTACATAAAGCAACACAATAAATCAAGAAAAAGGCTAAAATATGGTTAATAAAGTAACCGTATCACTAACGAAATCACAACTTCGGTTAGACTCCTCCATTTAGGACTATTATTTATCTTTACCATCTTTACATATTTATTAAACTTTCTCAAAATATTAAATAAAAATATATTTTCTAAATCTCACTTTTTAATTCGCTTTTTTTATTTTGATGTTATACAAATTAATTTATATTTTATATTTATAATCATCTTTATTTTTATCATTTAAAAGATGATTATAAATAATTATTAAAAAATGATGACATGTTAATTTTCAATGGTAGACACCTTTGATGTAGGGAGATTTGGATGGCGTTTGTTTTCTAAGAGATGCTGAAATCTGAAGTCTGATTTCAGTTCCGAAATGGTTATAAAACGTCTAAACGAATCAGACATAAGTGGTGGTTAAGAGCTTAAAATGAAAAAAAACAAACAAGGCCTTGGTGTAGCAGATTTTTTTTCCGAGCTTAATGTTATGATAAATTTGATTTTTTCAAATCAATATTAATTTTTGAAAGATGGTATCAAGTGTCATTTCATTAAGTATATTTAATTAATGTTAAATTGTAAAAAACGATATACTCAAAATCTTTTGAGATTTTAAAATGGATTATTTATTCGGATAAAATACTTTTAGTGTTGTAGGTTGTTTTTTCTTTCCATTTAGCTTTCAAGATAACACTTTACTTATAAACAACCTAAAAATCATCAACATAACTATTTGTACATCACCAGCATTTGCATATTATTTTTTTTTCATCTAAAAGTCTTGACCTCCAAAGCATTTAGCATTCCTAAATCAGATTTTGAATACCTTTGTGGTTTCTTGCGGCATAAGTCTTCCTTCTCTCAATTAGGAGTTACAGTCCACAGAGAAGAGAATTAGCTAAAAATGTGTATCCCAATGACTATCTAGAGTTGGCCGCCTTACTTGAACAAGCATAACTGTACAATCTTATGTGAGTTTGAGTTTTGGAGTCCTATTATGTATGTCATCACATAAAAACTCAAAACATGGTAATCATACTGATAACACAATCTTGATCGTTAAGTTTAGTTGTTCTTAGATTTATAAGTGATGTTATCTTGAAATCTAAAGTCTTATTGTTTGAGAGCACGATGCTAAAAAATATATTTTAGGTTTTTAGTATGTCTTTAAAAAAAATACATTTGTATGTGTCTTATCGAAACATAAGACATTTTGTATTTCTTTTTATGGGTATTGCCTATTATTTTCTTGTAGTTGTCTTTTTCTTTGTTCACAGTAAAAAAATGTGGATCCGGTTTCTTTTATCTTTATATTTTTACATTCTGCTGCATTGCAGTGGGTACCCAACTAGTTTGTCAAAAAGTATACATATCATGTTAATGATCACGAGATATAATCAAATATTTATAATAGACTAGAATGTTATCACGTCTAACAAAACACTAGTTTTGATGAGTACCTTTTTTCCTATCCCCGGGGAAAGAAAACAACTGCATAGCTTATATATGGGAAACAAAAGTTAGATTAGGAATGGTGTTTATCTTAATGTCAAGATGTTGGTAATACTTTTAAAAGAATCTCTAAATTACACTATGACAAAATGAGCCTATTATGATACACAACCTTCCTAATAGAGTATTAATGAGACACTTAAGTATATAGGTAATGATTTCACAGTTGAATGATGCTACAACATGTACTTAATGATTCCCTTATGTTTTCCATTCCTTTGAATGTTTAAGTAGTTTTATTTCTCTTTTTATATCTTTCTTGTTTTTAGCAATGAATGGTAATTTGAACTATGCTAAAAACACTAAAGCCCAATATTGTTTATGAAGAGTCACTAAAGCTCATTAAGATTCAATATTGTTTATGTTAAAACAACAATCTTTATTTATTGTTTCTAGAGTAGTTTGGTGTAATCAAGGTTTTGATTTTTGGAGCCAATTCTCAAACAAAAATTAAAAGAGTTATTTTATACTAAGTTCATGTTTCGTACAATAAAAATATAATTTAAAAAAAAATTATTATCATAAGATTTTTTTTAACAAAAAAAAACTCACACAAAATATTAGTTAAATAAATTTTTTTGTATTAAAAGTAGAGGGAAAAGAATTACAAATTAAATAGGAATCAAAGTATAAAATTAAAAGAGTAAATTACAATTTTGGTCCCTTATGAATACTCGTTTTTTGGTTTTGGGCCCTCCAAAGGTAAAGGTACATTTTTGGTCCCTCAAACGAGTTTTTGATAACAACCTTGGTCTCTCCCACCGACGCCGTCCAATATGTTGCCGTTAGAGGTCCCATGTGCCCCTCACGTGAGGGGCATTTTCGTCATTTTAGGTCTTTTGTTTATAAGTTTTTTTAGTTACAAGTATTTAAATCTTGATGTACAAGTGTTTTAAAATTAAAAAAAAAAAGAGAATAAAATAAACAAAAATTAAAAACCCACGCCACCTATTCATCTTCATCCTCCTAACCTCTATTCCCCAAAAACCCACTTCCTGGTAAAACTATTTTAACAACAAATTGTTTCTCAATCAAGTTTCAAACATAAGAATCTTTATCAACCTGCACAACAACCTCGTATTTGGCTAAGTTTATCTGTGTGAATCTCTCCTTCTCCGACGGACTTTCTTCCGTTTCTCCGGCAAAAGTTGTTCCAGATCCGCTTCTCCGACGGACTTTCTTCCGTTTCTCCGGCAAAAGTCGTTCCAGATCCGTTTCTCCGACGTTTTTGGGTTTCTTCACAACTTTTCTTTCTCAAATATTGATGAACTTGAAGCCCAAATCCAGGTTTGTCAAACATAGACGAAATCACGAAATCAAAGTCCGGATTTGGTTAGGTTTTTTAAGTTGAAATCCAGATCTATTTTTAGATTTGAAGTTGAATTTGGATTTGAGTATGTGTATCAATTTGTTTGGTGTTTTGGTTGTTTTTTTTTATTTTAGAGATTTGATTTATGGTATTGATTTGAGAGATTTAGGGGTTTTATTTTTTGAAGTATGACAAGTATCATTAATGAATTTTTTGTTTATATTATTGAGGAATCCATTGTTCTTACTCTTAAAATGTTATATGTGTTTTGGCTTGATTTGGGTTAGATTCAATCTTTTAATATTGTTTTTAGATTTATGTTTAGTAATAGTTGAGGATGTTTGGAAGAAGGTGATGGTGGTTTTTTGATGGTGGTGGTTGGTGAGTCGGTGGCCGATGTGGCAGAAGTGGGTGGCCGATGGTGGCGGTAGTGGGTGGTGTGGTGATCATGAGGATAGCTATTTTTATTTTTATTTAAAAAAATATTAAATAGATAAAATGACTGATTTGCCCTTCACATGAAGGGCACATGGGATGGCTAACGGCAGATTTTGAACGGTGTCAGTGGGAGGGACCAAGGTTGTTATCAAAAATCCGTTCGAGGGATCAAAAATGTACTTTTACTTTTGAAGGGACTAAAACCAAAAAACGAGTATTCATAAGGGACCAAAATTGTAATTTACACAAATTAAAATGAGAAAAGGAAAAGTAATAAATAGGGCTTCAGCTAAGTGGTAAAGGCAACGAGTTCTATAAAGGTGATTGCAAGTTTGAATCCTTTCAGACGCAAATTTTTCATTAAATTTTTTAATAAAGAGTTGGGTTCACGGTGAAACCAACATTTTTTTTGTGAGATTAGTGAAATTATATTTTTATGCTTGAAACTTTACAGTGTTTTGCTGTGAAGGTTTAGATTTTTTTTACCTTCACAATATTTTGCTATGAAATTTCAAGTGTAAAAATGCAATCTCATATTCAAACCCCATATTGATCCATGAGACCACATTTTTACACTTGAAACTTTTTTTTTAATTAACCTGGATATCCAACCCGTTATGCAAGCCGACTAATCCCAGGGCGACCACCCGCTTTGCGGGTAGCCCGGAGTCACCGCATTTGAACCTCTGTGGCCACAAGGGGATTTTTTTTACCCCTCCCTGGATTTGAACCTGGGACCTCCTGGTACTTTTGACCTTTGGAGCCCACGTTCAAACCATTAAGGCACCACCTTTGTGGTTTACACTTGAAACTTGACAACAAAACACTGTGAAGGTAAAAAGAAAATCTGAACCTTCACATCAAAACATTGTGAAAGTTACCTTCATAGTGTTTTGCTCTGAAGTTTCAAGTGTTAAAAAGTGGTCTCACAAATCTCACGAAAACAGCCTGGTCTCACATAATCTCAAATCTGTGTGTGTGTGCGCACGCATTCTACACGTCTCTAGTGCATAAACCTACTGAGCATTTTCCCTAAAGAAAGAAACTATAATGTCTTATCAAACGTAAAATTATCCAATAACCAGTTCACATGCATTGAATTGTTTAAAAACGTCAAAATTGTTTTGAATTTGGGTACTTTTACCATTCAAAATTTCCACCATAAGCATTCATGACAAGGTTCCAAGTAACAATTAAGCATAAATGAGATATACATGGATCATTTCTTTAATCTGATACATCATCTCTTTGTTATTTGCTAATGCAACTGAACAATGCTTTATTCACAATGTATCAACATTGGTAGGCCAAACCATATATATATATATATATATATATATATATATATATAGGGTTAGGTTCAAATGTGAACTCAATTTTGGTTGTGAACGTGAGGACGAATCTCAGCCACACATCTTCGGTTATGGTGGACGCGATCACGGAGGATTGACGCGATTCATGGGAGGGTGGAGATTATTAAAGGAGGGGAACTAGGTCAAAGCCGCCTTTATTGATCGGATAAGTGGCTGAGATTCGTCCTCACGTTCACAACCAAAAATGAGTTCACATTTGAACTTTCCTCTATATATATATATATATGTCAACCATGAGTGAGTTCAGAGTGATGAAAAAATTGCTACACCTCCTAAGGAGGCTCCGGCATCTATAATAAAAATATTGCCTGTCATATAATTTGATGAATCATGGACTAGGAACCTAACCAACGATGTCAAGGCTGGGTCAGTAGTGCCGAAATCTCTCAATGGCACCATTTTTGAAGCCACGTTCTTCAACCATTTCTTTTGCATAAGTCCTTCCGTCATCTCAGATTTGAATATCCCTGGAGATATACTGTTAACCCTTATTTTGTGTTTTCCAAGTTCCATTGCCATTACCTATATGGATTATTGACATATACATCATATTGATCAATTTGGAATGTAGATATTTAAATGTGGTCATAAGCATCATCAAGATGTATTAAGTAGCATATGGACGATAAATGATAATGTGGGGGGGTTAGCATCAAACAAAGGTATGATTTGCGTGCATTGACTTAACTCCGGGATAAATGTAGTGGTATTGTTTGGTTTGGTTGCTTTTACCTTTGTCATGGCATTAAGGGCTGCTTTCGAAGAAGAATATGCAACCGATCCATGTGTAAGAGTACGATTGGTGCCAGCGGTGGAGGAAATGTTGATTATGGATCCTCCTTGATTAAAAGCAACCATTTGTAAGCAAATATACTTCGAGACCAACCATGATCCTCTTGCATTTGTTCTAAAGCATCTATCCCAATCTTCTTCTGTCAATTCCAATGAACTTGGCGCGGGACCTAAATGCTTAATGCAACATATAAAATTAGGTTTTGATACCATATTGTTTAAAAAGAACCAATAAAAACATGTTTGTAATCTCTAATGAAAATGAAATGTACAAATATGCAAGGAACTCAAAGATGGTAAAAAACAAAATCTCTAAAATGAAAAAAATTTAAGATTTTTAATTTTTTTTCTTTGATAAAAGTTGGCTCAAATTAATTCCCTAAATCGTTATCCAAAATAGAGAGAGAGTATAAATAACAAATATAAACAGAAATCTTCCTAAATTATTTTTGGAGGCGAAGAAGGTACATTAGTTGTTTTCTACTTCTTTACAAAATTTATTTTAGGAGAGAGAGAAAGATAATTACTTTTTTATTAGAACTTAGGGGGTGTTTGGATGAGCTTATTGACTTATAACTAATCACCGGCTTGGAACAGTGCTTATGAAAAACTCATAAGTTAAAATTTTTGACTTATGAAAAAATGACTTATTTCCGGTTTGGCACCGGATAAGTTATTTTACCCAAACACTCAAAACTCCTTATTACTGGTACCACACTGGAATAAGTCAATAAGTTGTTTTGATAAGCCCAAACAAACACCCCCTTAGAAGACTACCTTTATAGTAACTATTTGAACATAAACATAAAGATTAGGGGTGTATGTGGGATGGGTTGGACGAATTTTTACATTTTTACAACCCAACTTCCATATGATTGCCACGTCACATTTGCTTATGTTTCGACTAGAATATCGTTATCTCAGGGTGCATGACTTTACTCAAAAGACAATAGATGAACAACGTTAGCATCAAGGACCAGGGAACAAAATAAGTGATATAACACATGTCCGAAATTTGTAATTTACCCTATCTTTTTGGAACATCTCGCGACAGGTTCTTTAAGGAAAGTAAAGATTTTGATCTCTATTTTCTTTTAAGTCTGTCTCTTAATGGTTCTAAAACCCTTTGAATCATTTTGTATCCTAGACCTCCCTTAATCATTCAGAGGCCTAATTTCATTTTAAACAATTACCAAACAATTATATTTCATTTTGCACTGTATCATAAAAGTCTCTTAATCATTCTGACCACTTAATTATTCTGCATCAAACCATTCAGCAACTACCAAACAACCCCTAAACTTTCTAGAGTAAGGAGCTTACCTAAAAACATAAACAAAGTATATTTTATTTTGATACATTTTGTCTTTGAAATTTACAAACAAGTTTCATTTTTGGATGACTATCTTCTCATAAAGTAAATTATAATTTTTTAAAGTATATTACAATTTTGGTTCATGTGTTATGATTGAAATCATTGGATGGTATCTTGCAATTCATTTCTTACATTTTGGTTAATAAGCGTCTTCACATGAAAGTATTTTAGTCTTTCTTTTGATGTTAAGAAATAAGAATGATATTCAATAGTTTCATCAAAACAGCAGGTCCAAAAAATGTAAATATTCTTAAAAAGCTCATAATCACATTGATTTTAAGTTTACAATATTTAAAATATAATAATGTTTAAATTTAGTTAATTTTTAAAAAACCATTTTATTTTATTTTATTTGAGTAAACTACGATTTTGGTCCCTGTGGTTTACTATTTATAACGATTTTGGTCCCTGTGGTTTAAAAACTGCTTTTTTGGCCCCTGTGGTTTCATTTTACTTCTATTTTCGTCCTTACCACTAACCCAGTTAAAAGTAGCCGTTAAAAACTTTTGAAAAGTTACATATTTAGTCCTTGTGTTGTTTAAAATTTAAAATATTTAGTCTTTGTGTTATAAAATGTTTAAAATATTTATCTTTCAATTTTATTTATTATATTAAAGATTAATAAACTATAAATTTGATATTTTTATGTTATAATCTTTTTTTTACTTTTTCTTTCTTTATTATATTTTAATACATATATATCTCACACACACACACATATATATATATATATATATATATATATATTGTTTTTAATTTAAATATCAAACAAAACTGTATTAATTAATAAAAGATAAAGTTTAAATGAAATATATAATAGTGAAAGAAAAATGTATTTAATAAAAACAATCCATTGGATGTAAATAAAATTATTTTTTTCTAAAATCCAATTAAACTTTTTCGGATATAATTTAAAACAAATGTAAAACTTTGAAAAAAAAATGTAATTTATTCATCAACAATTTCATGGAAAGATATTACGAATCGTTAAGATTGTTAATAAATAAGTTATATCATTTTTAAAAGTTTTACATTTATCTTAAGTTATTATCTGAAAAAGTTTAATACATATTTTAAATATTTATACATATTTTTAAAGTTTAACACAAAGACTAACTATTGTAAACTTTTATAATATAAAGACTTTAATGATTCGTAATATTTTTCTATTAAATTGTTGATAAATAAATTACACATTTTTTTCAAAGTTTTACATTTGTTTAGATTATATCCGAAAATTTTTAATAGGAATTGAGAGGAAAAAAATAGTTTTATTTATATCTAACCGGTTGTTTCTATTAAATACATTTTTTTCACTATTTTATATTTCATTTAAACTTTATTTTTTATTAATTAATGCAACTTTGTTTGATATTTAAATTAAAAATAATATATATATATATATATGTGTGTGTGTGTGTGCGTGTGTGAGAGATATGTGTATTAAAATATAATAAAGAAAGAAAAAATAAAAGAATATAACATATAAATATCAAATTTATAGTTTATTAATATTTAATATAACAAATAAAATTGAAGGATAAATATTTTAAACTTTTTATGACGCAAAAACTAAATATTTTAAATTTTAAACAACACAAGGACTAAATATGTAACTTTCCAAAAGTTTTTAACGGCTACTTTTAACTGGGTTAGTGGTAAGGACGAAAATAGAAGTAAAATGAAACCATAGGGACCAAAAAAGCAGTTTTTAAACCACAAGGACCAAAATTGTTATAAATAGCAAACCATAAGGACCAAAATCGTAGTTTACTCATTTTATTTGACCATCATATTATTATACTTTTTAAATGTTTTTGTGAACTGGATATTTTAATTTTATATTTTAAAATATCTTTTATTTAACGATATTGTTATTCAATGTTGTATTCATATGTGAATACCCATTTGGATACGTTGAAAGATTAAAGGATTTGTATGTGTGTGTATATATATATGTATGTATATAGGGGACGTTTTATTACAAATCCAACAATTCTAACAAATTTTACAAATCAATCTTAGCCGTTCATCTAGTCTAATAAATATTTAATTTCATTTTATTTTATAATTTAAATCCATGATCATAATTAATAAACTTATCATCTTTCATATATATGTTAACCATAATTAATGAATCATGATAATTGTCCATAAGTATCTCAATTGTTTTCTAATATAATAATTTACAAAGTTTGTTAAAATTATTAGGTTTATAATTGAAACCACCCAACATACACATATACATATATATATATATATATAAAAGAAGTTTTAATGAAAATCATAAACATTTTAAAATTAAAATGTGATTTCACAACTTTTCAAACTTCAACAACTTTTTAGATAAATCCTAAATTCTTATATAATCCATCTTGGTCAAATTGATGTAAAACCAATCACGTTTTAAATCCTACTAAGAGACAAAAATTCTGAAAACTATTTAAAAGAAGGCATCACCATATTCATTATGGTGCATATTTGTTCTATAAAGGAATAAAGAAAAATTTAATTGTATCAACAAATTTAGGTAGCATAGGAAAAAAAATGTAAAGATTACCCGCAAGACCGGCATTGTTGATTAAAGCATCAATTCGGCCAAAAGCTTTCCAAGCCTTTCGGACAGAAGCTTCAATGGTAAGATTGTCCGCACTGATATCAAGCTCCACCATCACCGCTCTGATGTCACTATTCTTGGCTTGGCTTTGGTTTGCTCGATCATCATGTACGTCCAAATTGTTAATTTTATCACATAGAGTCTTTAGACGCTCGACTCGACGAGCAACGGCAATTATCTTGCACCCAGATTTAGCTAAGTCGATACAAAATTCCCAACCGATACCAGAAGATGCACCAGTAACCATCACGATCTTGCCCCTCAAATCCTGCCATGGTTCCAACTCAGCATTTGTTATCTGTTGACCGGACATCGATATTAATCTTTCAATATCAATAACTAATTTATAAATCCAAATACAATTGGATAAAAAAGAGAATAAGTTTTTATCTTGATTACGATTGCTTTTCATTTGTTATATACCATTAAAAGTCAGAGGTAGCCAAAAGTTTGCTGACCACAAAAAGGGATATTCAAAACCACTAACATCAAATGACAATTTGATTACATTTAAGACATGTGTTTTTTGAATGAGGAATTAAAATGTTATTTTATTTTAATGGTTTCAAAGGCAAACTTGCCCCACCAGTATGATATCGATATATGTGGTTCGATGTGGATCACTTGATTCTTGGATATATTTAATATGTTTTAATTCATAACTTGCTATTTATGGAATAAAACACTATTGTTGATCTTTAGATATTGATGATAAATTTTCAATTTCAAATAAAATAATATAAAAGAGAATGAATTCCCATCGAGTGATTACCAAACAACAAGTCTATCTGGGATCAAATAAATAACAAGTGGTTTTATAGGTTATTTGGTCTTTTCGAAATGAAATTTTTTTTTAGGATCCCTAAACCTAAGAAAACGGTATTATAAGATCGTATTATGACTCACTTGTTCTTCTGGGTTATAAATAGGAGTAGTAAGTCTAATATTAGTATGATGAGTTGGTTACAAAACCCCTTTCTTACTATTTCTTACATGTAATATGTTTTTCTAGTTTCTTGCTAGTTTTTTATAAAAATTTCGTCGTTCAAAAAAAAATAATAATAACAAGTTTATCCCTTGAACAAGGAAAATATGTATTTTGAGCATCTTCAACAAATTTCAGAAAAGAAAAATAGAGATTTTAAAGATTTTAGGCCTCTAAAAAATTTCTGTAAAGTGGAGAAATTAGAAAAGTGTGAAATTTTCTAATTTTATAAAACTCTTCAAAAATAATTATCATAAGAAAAAAAATATATATTATTTTATTATATTATCAACAATGGAAATTTTTGAAATTAAATGTTTATTAAAGAAAAATAATATTTTATTAAATATATAAATTTTTTTAATAATATAATTAATGTTTTAATCACTAAAATAGAAAAAATGTTGAAATTTAATATATTCTCTACTTCGAAGAAACTAAAATCAGTTAAAGAAGTTCCAATAACTTATCTATACTATATTATAAAGCATTTGTTAAAAACTCTTAAAAACCATTTTTCATGCATACATTACTGTTTATTAATGCATATTACTTAAAATTCAATATTACAAATAAATTGTGCATAAATACAACTTATTAAAGCTTCATTTTTGAATTTTGTAACTAACTGTAGATAAAAATTATTAAATATAAGATAAACATCTCATTTTAAAATATAAAAAATCTAAAAAATAGTTAGGATAATCATTGAGTTATAACATAATACTTAATTATTATCTTTATTAAAAATTAAATTACATTAAATTATAAGAAACTTTTCAATTAAAAAACCTATACAAAAAAAACTTTTAAATAGTTAATTTGATACTAATGTCAATATATAATTTTAAAAATTTTATCATCTCTACAAATTTATATTTTATTAAAAAATAAAACCACATAAAATTGTATTATGACATTAAGATTAAAATGTATCTCGTTGTATTGTACGAGTAGCTTTCTAGTAAAATATAATATAATGATTAAAATAACAATTCTAAATTTAAAACAATTAAAATTGGTTCATTGTTTTCAATTTAGTTATGAAAGTTAATCACTTTTTATAACGACAAAATGGATTAAATAACAAGATTCTTTTTAAATGTCTCTTTTGATTACTTTGTGATTTTTTATCGCTATAAGTCTTAAAATGCAAAGTTCAATCTTAATTACGGCTCTAAATAATTCGTTATAAGTTTGTTATGACGCGTTATGATGTCAAGGCTTGACTTCGTGTCACGTTAACTCTTGTGATTCCATTCTAAGGTTTGACTTTCATATTATCGCGTTATGACACATAATGGTGCGTCACAACACCGTATTTTGTTAGCCAAATTAAAAATATAGCTTTTTTAAACATATAACTTGAGGGTAAATAATAATTATGTACCACACTTAAGACTTGAATAAATTTTAAGAAAATATTAAATATTAAAAATTCTAAATAGGTAAATCTTTATTCTCGTTCCTGTACACTAAGAGTCGAACACAAATTCTTTAAAGATTAAGTAAAGTGTTGAATTGAGACTCAAAAAATTTAAGCCTCTTTTGTTCTCTTGACATCATTAATCATTTTTTACAAGTTCAATATACTTAATATAAATATTACATCTTTTTAGTTCCATTACTTTATAGAAATTTAAATTGTCCTACAAGATTATTCAAAACATTAATGCAAAGTTCTCATTTGAACATCACTCTATATACATATATATATATAGAGAGAGAGAGAGAGAGAAATGAATGTTCAAATGAGAACTTTACATTTTTAAAGAAATAAAGCGACTCTTGTGGATCACATATGATGTGTGTCTCACATAATATTAAATCATTTATGATTTAATATGATTTAATATTATGATTTAATATGATTTAATATTATGATTTATAAATGATCATAAATGATTTAATATGATTTAATATTATGTGGGACCCACATCATATGTGGTTCACAATTTATTCCTTTAAGGTGGGGTGGTTCTCATTTGATCCCTCTCCTATATATATATATATATATATATATATGGTTGGGTTCCGGTAAGAAGAATAGTTAAGGTGAAAAACATAAAAAATGATCTACACCCTTAGATGTACATTATGATGAGATGCACTGAAATGAGGTACACCGAGATACACCGGATCAACTTCAAGCACAATTCATGGACGGAATATGAGATTAAAAATGATCAAGTGTTCAGAAGAGATCTTATGTTTCTCACCTTAACTCTCCTTCTCACATGATGCTAGGCATACAATCTACATGTATATATGTATACATATGTCGTCTTAGGGCATGCTTTGACAAACGTCATGGCCTCGCCTTAACTCGTACGATGTGTTCTCGAAACTCATTTTACGAGGTAAAGGAAAGAAAAGGGATGGAAAGCTGAGGAAAGTGAAAAAAACTCGTGTTCTCGAAACTTTTTAGGGAAGGAAAATGAGGCTTAGTTTCCTTCCAAAGCTTTCCTCCCAAACGTGGGAGGAAAGAGAAGGAAAGAAAAGAAAGATAATTAAAATCATTTAAAAATTTAATTAAATTACAAAACCACCCCCATATTTCATTCCAAATAGCATTTAAAAAATATATTCGTAAAAATAATATTCTTTTTCTTTCATTTCTCTTCTCTTCAAGAACATTAAAATTATTTTCTTTCTTTTCCTTTCCTTCCTTTTATTTCCCTTTCGAGAACCCAAATAAAAGATTTCTTTTCCCCTACTTTCTTTTCCTTTTCTCTCCAAATTCGAGAACACAGCAGTAAAGCTTGTGACTTGATCTCGCCATCACGTTACGTCTCATGTTACGGAAAGAAGTGTCAGAAACGACCGTAATATATTTTTTAAGGTATTGTTTGGCAAAAATAAGCTAGCTCATAAGCGAACTTATTTTTTGGGTACACTCGTGGATGCACATAAGTTAGCTACTTGAAGTAGCATTTTGAAAGCTTATTTTCATTTTTTTTCCAATTCTAACCCTCATTAATATTATTTTTTATTTATTATAAATAAAATTGAAAATTTTCATTTTTTTTAAAAAAAAATTTCAATATATTTAATTATTAAAATGCAAATATAATAATTCTAAAAATATTTATATAACAGAAAAATTAAGTTACACCCATGTTTCGTTTCATTGATAACAAAATTATGTTAAATAATTTTAATAAAATATTTAGTTTAATAATTAAAGGTTCATTAGAAAACATACTTTTCCACAAGGTATCATCATGCTAGTGACGTAACAGAGTTGGTTCAAAGTGACGAATATATTGGAACACCTGCTAAGGTGTATCCCGAATCTACAACGAATATGTTACCCGTGACGTAATCAGAGGAGCCATGAATTAAGTACTTAACTAATGACGTCAAGGCTGGGTCAGTGGTGCCCAATTCTCTCAATGGCATCATTTTTGAAACCACATTTTTTAGCCATTTCTTTTGTAAAAGATCCTCCGTGATCTCGGATTTGAAAATCCCGGGAGATATTGAGTTTACTCTTATCTTGTGTCGTCCAAGTTCCATTGCCATTACCTGTAAGGATTATCAGGAAGGTTAATTAATGAATAAAGTCAAAGGCCATTCGCAAATCATTAGGTCAATTAATGAATAAAGTCAAAGGTCATATATATATATATATATAGAGAGAGAGAGAGAGGGTTAAGTTCAAATGAGAACTCAAATTTGGTTGTGAACGTGAGGACAAATGACACTACATTCAGTCTGAATAACACTATATTGAGTCTGAATATTTTCCTTTAAGTTATTCGGTCTGAATATTTTCCTTAAGTTATTCGGTCTGAATATGACACGTGTCGCGCTCTCATTTGTCCTCACGTTCACAACTAAGTTTGAGTTCTCATTTGAACCCGCCCTATACATACATACATACATATATATATATATATATAGGTTCATACGAGAACAATACCTACTTAAGGAAATAAGAGAAGGGTACCTATTTAAGGAAATAAGGAAACAATACAAAATCATATATGATTCACAATTAACAGGGGAGACTTTTGGGGGGAAAAAGTCGCCCGCAATCATCAGTGATTTTGTACATGAACGACCATTCTCGTATTCTCGCGAATAGGTTTCATTCTCGTATGAACCTAATTCTATATGTATATATATGTATGTATATATTTGAAGTGCATGTCAGCAAAACCGGATCCTTGTCGGCATTCCCAAGTCATTAGGTAAAGAGGTACTTAAATATTTGAGAAATCACATCCTAGGTACCAAAATGAAAAGTTTCAAAAATATGTTTACCCAAAATAGAAACCGAAACAAATTACACTCATTTTTTATGCAAATTGCACAAAAAATCTACGTTTACAGAGGATTTGTTTGTGTTACCTTTGTCATGGTATTAAGGGCCGATTTTGAAGAAGCATATGCAAGAGCTCCAGGTAAATGACCACGATTAAGACCAGCAGTAGAAGAGATATTGATTATAGATCCTCCTTGATTAGAAGCAAGCATTTGTAGCCCAACATACTTTGATACCAACCACGATCCTGTTACATTTGTTCTAAACGTTCTATCCCAATCTTCTTCTGACAAATTCAATGGATTTCTCACGGGACCTAAATGCAAAATTGCGGCAAACAAAAACAACTTCAATTGAAGAATGACGTGAGTTTCACATACATTTAACCAGGTAGGCATGCTTTACGTAAGAAAGGGGGGGTAAAAAACTCTGTTTACTAAATACTTAGGGGCCGTTTACCAAACACTTATCGGGTAAGCGCTTACCAGCAAGAGTCCTCACCCTCACTTGGCCATCAAAATAGGTTGTTGCCGGTAAATGTCTTTTACCTTTTACCCTGTAAGCGCTTACCGGGTAAGAGTCTTTTCCCTCACTTACCGGGTAAGATTATGGGTCCTTGCTATGCCTCTTACCGGGTAAGATTATGGGTCCTTGCTATGCCTCTCACCGGGTAAGATTCTTGAACCTTGCCATACTCAATACGTAACCAACCGGTAAGCGCTTATCCGGTAAGTTAGCGTTTGGTAAACTGCTCCTTAGTGCGTCTTACAGGGTAACTAAACACTTATTGCCTCTTACCGGGTTAGAGATGGTGGTCGTCACCAACAATCTTACTGTGCCATTTTGCAAACCTAGAATCTTACTCGCAAAGGGAGGGTGGTGAAACCTACCCAGTTAGCTCTTACCCGGTAAGAGACGTTTATACTATGCTACTTTGATGACCGAGAATCTTAACCGCTAAGGTAAGTGAGGCAGTGACTTTTACCCGGTCAGTGCTTACCCAGTTTGTGTTGGTAAACAGCCCCTCAATCCCATAAACAACTTCTAGGTGCTGCATTGACCATTTGACCTATATCACAAATATTAGCTTAAAGAAAAATGGAAACTGGACAATATTGCAACAAGACGGTGGTTCATTTACAAACTAGACCAATCCTACAAACTCGTACAAACCAAGTTAAAAATAAAATTTTCATGATTTTTTTTCATCAAATGCTATGATTTAAAATGTTATTACATATATGTTTGTTTCATCTTGTGAAAAAAAAATTACATGTGAAAAAAATACATGAAAAAAATTACATTATGAAACAAATGCATGTGAAACTATGAACTTATGAAAACAAATACATGTGAAACTTTTACATTACGAAACAAACATATATGTAATAACATCTTAAATCATAGCATTTGATAAAAAAAATCATGAAAAAAATATTTTTAATTTGGTTTGTACGAGTTTGTAGGATTGGTCTAGTTTGTAAATGAACCAACCCCATTGCAACAAAACAACAAGACTTTGATCTAACTCTGTCAGTTTCCTTGGCAATAACTCTGTTAACGAAGGAGACTGCTAATATGGGTATCACATGATTTTTTCTACTTTCTTTTCTTGAAAATGTTGTAGATATTTCAGATTTAAACTTAAAAGTAGGACATACTAATGGAACTGAAACAAAAACTTGAGGAAATTGAGAATTTTCTCTAACGAAATACGTAACTCTAATTGATGTGTTGATCCCGAGATTAAAGTTAATCTTTTTTTTTTGTTCATAAACTTTCTAGAGATAGTAAGATCTTTGTTGGTTTTGATGAATCTAAATGCTATGTTCAAGATTAGTGGCAAGTGTGCAAATACAAGTCTTGTTATGTCTTGTTTAGTACCAAATCGAAGTATTGCAATAACTATGTGGAGTGCGTGTATTTTGGCTGCTACTTATCTCATAAATCGTACTCCTTCCTCTAATTAAACATTCTATTTCTACCTATCCGGCTTAGTTCGGCTAGGCTTGGGTGTGGGTAAAAAGAAGTTTCTATCTTTCAAATAAACATTTTAAAATGAAGAGTGACACTGCTTATCTTTAGATCTTAACTGATATGACACTCAACTCGCATTTCATTAAGAGGTGCTGAAGTCTGAAGTCTGAAATCTGATTTCAGTTCTTAAATGGTTATGAAACGTCTAAATGAATCAGACATAAGTGGTGATTAAGAGCTTAAAATGAAAAAACAAACAAGGCCTTAGAGTTGGATCAGTTCGTAAATCTTTTAAGGGACTTAACACCAACTGGAAAGTTCTTGTTAGAAACATAACAAACCGAAGAAAAAAAAACTGCACTTTTTCAAGATAATCCGGCAGGTTTGCACCTTCTTAGAAAAGGAATCACAAACCTACATATATAAGGCTGCACAAAACGAGCTTTTTGGAGTACTCGTACTCTACAATCCGCAGGCTTCCGTTTCTATAATAACAAAAAGGGTGGGATTGGGGATTGATTTAAGGCGCCCGTAACAGTTTATATATTTGTGTTGAAATAAGGTTTTATTTTGAGATAAATACTTCAAGGAATCGAGGTAGAAGATGCCTTAACAGTTGGGATATCATATTAGTTTTTATATATTTGTTATCTGCAATATGTTAAAATATTACTAGATATCAATATGAACTATGTTCATACCAATACAATATTGAATATAGTTTATGTTGGTGTTGGCTTATTTAGTATTGTCTGTGTCCCTATGCATTTGCTATCTATTATATATATATATATATGCTGCTATTTGAAAAACCATGTGTTATGCTGCATTTGTTTCGAATCATTTGTTGATTGCGACTTTGTGATATATTCACCGGTTATTTTTTTTTTCGAATTATTAGTATTTTTGTATTTTTGTATTGAATAGTATTTTTTATGATGAAAAGCATTCGTTTAAGATTTTATCTTACTTATTGGGACTCTTTTTAACAATAAATATATAATGCCATGATCGGGGTGGGTATAGATCAGTAATGAAACAAATGCAATATTCTGCACATGGTACAAATAGAAAGCATATATTTTGGATTCAAGATCAAATTTTCCCCATTTTTAACCTCCAAATTGATATATTCCTAAAATCAATTGCGAAATGCAAAGGCTACTTTATACCGAATTATACTAAATTCAATGCTTGTGGGATTTCAATTCCAGATTTTCCTATGAACCAACCTCATATTGAAATGAAATGCAATTCCAAATTTCAAATTTCAAATTTCAAATTACTGGTTGGTGTTTAACTGTTGCAATTTCGAGTGGGAAGGATGGACCGTTTCTTTAAACTATATGTTTATTTTTTATGCCTAATTTCATCAGCAGTACCAAAATTACCATCAAATCAGACTATTTATCATTGAGTACTACCAATTACTCTGTGCAAATCAGAAACTATAGAAGACATGAATAATATATATAATCTGAAATTACCTCTAATACCAGCGTTGTTGATCAAAGCATCGATACGGCCAAAAGCTTTCCAAGCTTTTATCACAGAGGCTTCGATGGAAGGACCATCGGCGCTGACGTCAAGCTCCACCGCCACTGCTACGACGTCGTTGTTCCTGACCTGGCTTCGGTTCGCCTGATCATCGGAGATATCCAAATTGTTAATTTCGTCGCACAAAGCCTTGAGCCGGTCGGTTCGACGGGCGGCGGCGATGATCCTGCAACCGGCTTTGGCCAAGTCGATGCAGAATTCCCAGCCGATGCCGGATGATGCGCCGGTAACCATCACGATAGTACCTCTCAGGTCTCGCCATGGTTCCAACTCACAGATTGCCACCGGTTCAGTAGAAACCCCCATCAATTTTGGGTGATCGGCCATCGAATTTCAATGCATAAACCAACTCCAAGGATCACAGGGTTTTTTATTTTGCTGGTTGGATTGGAATCCCAAAAGGGTTTTTCTTCATTCATGATTCACCATTAAAGACTAAAATTCCAATAATCATCCTTCAACTATTAAAGTGAGAACTTTGGTCCTTCCAAGTTCAAGGAGATGTGCATGATATTGTTCAATACATATAATATGATATAAAAAATTAAATCTGTTATGATAATCCATGCATATAATGTTCGATTCAATGTATAGTTATAATAAAAATATTTGACTATTAATCGAATAGAGGAATGTTTAAATGTTAATTTAAATTTGGTTGTGAATATAAAGATAAAGAAGAGTGCGACATATGTCCTATTCAGTCTAAAAAATGAAGAGCGTTTAGTATGAATAACAAATGCGAAGTTCATACACTATTCAGTATAAATAATATGCATTCAGGATGAATAACACAGCATCCAGTCTTAATATATTCAAACTAAATGAGACACGTGTCACGCTTTCCTGTGTCCTTACATTCACATCCAAATTTGAGTTCGCATTTAAACTCATCCCTAATCGAGTATATATATATATATATATTCTAATTACAGCAAAACAAAGAAAAAATGTCAACAAAAATCAAATTTTTTTTGTATCGGGTTCAAAATAATATTTGTACACACAATAAAAGAGTTCAAGTTTTCGTATCTAAAGTCGTGTAAGAGTATTATTCATCAAAATGGCATCATATGAAAGAATGTTATCTGATAAGCGCTTATTGCTAAGAGTCATCACCATCACTTACCGGGTAAGCCTCTCATTTCATGTATTCCCTCTTACCATGTAAAATTCATAGCCCTACCATGTTGTTTAGTAAGGTAAGTGACTGATAAACACTCGTCCGACAAACATTTATTAAACGGCCACTAAAACGTAAATGATGTTAGAGCCTTTAGATCATTTAAGTCTAAATGTATACTTGTTCCCAACATTTTAAACATAAACTATGCCTGGCATTCAACTATATTTTCTCCTTTCCTTTGTGATAAAGATCTTGTTTCTTGTGAGATACACGCTAGTAGTCGTTTTTTAAGCTCAATAAAACATTTCTTAAATCATATCATATAAAATAGGTCATTCAAGTTACCAATACTAATATAAATTTATCTTGAATTATGGAATAAAAAGAATAATGTCGCACCCAATAGTAGGTTCCTACGAGTCCACATGCGACTTCTAGGCTCGCTTCAAATCTCACATACATTACAAGTGACTACTTGAAAGTTTCTTAAGCCTACTTGCCAAAACAAGTTATAGGCAACTTTCTACATGAGATCTAACCCACATCCAGTCTCGCATTTGTATGTAACGTATGTTGAAGGACTTCAAGTCGAGTGAAAAGTAATATACGACCTTTAACGCGACCACATGAATACCTGAGGTTAATGTCACTTAAAACATACAGAAGGTCATCTTTACGGGCTTAACCCAATTTCTAGTTGTTCTAAGCCATTTTCACATTGTTTTACTTCATTTTTCTTATCAACAATAATCTTTATATGTGTATCTGTCTTTAAGCATACATCAAAGTATCATATTTTAGTTTCAATCTTTACTCATGGATCATACAATGTCAATATTAGCACGTTTTCTCATCAAATTGATGGCCTTGTGGCCTCATTTTAGGAACTTGTGCACAATAATGATTCAACACCATTTATTACTATTAAAATATGCAAAAAACATGGTTTTGGTGTTCGATTCATACTTTTGGACTTATGTTCTTCTTCTTATAACACTTGAACACTTTCTTGCTTCAAACCACACATAATTCTCACATTTTCCTCTTATATTCTTTTAATTTTTATTTTACAACGAACGAATTACTCTTAAAGTGATGTAATCGCCCCCTCCCAGGCCATTTTCTCATTCAAACATCCCCTCTCAAGTTTTCAATTTTGTCCTTGGTCTTCATATAATGAACAAACAGCCCCTAGACTATCAACTTTCACAACTTCACATTTATGTCCTTGATGTGCACTTTTCTTCTCACTTGAGACAAGTACTCAAGTTTTATGTGTTACAATTTACATGGTATGTTACCTTATGAGTTTTTTGTTCATGTAAGTATCATTTCTTATACTTTCGATATTCATAAACAAAGTGTGAAAAAAGTAAGAAATAAATGTAAGATAGTAAAATCAAAAGATGACGCATATTTATGTCATTCGATTCTTAACAAATGTTCAAAAGATAATACAATTTTTTTTTGTTTTTAAAATAGACCATAAATGCAGTTACAAATGGTTATTTGGTTCGAGGGAAAGAGAACTCCTAAATATATTATTGTTAGCGGCATATTATTAAATAACAACCAAATGCCACAAATATTTTAAGTTGGTCTTAACGTTTTTAATACATTCCGTCCTTTAAACCTTTAAAAGTAATTCTTCATGTTATGACTAATTGATGTAAAATAACTAATAGTTCTATTTTGAAATTTTGGCATCTTCGTATTGCCAGTAATTAATGTAAAATATTATAATACATCTTTTTTTTTTTTAAGTTGGTTGTTTTATAAAATTCACAGTAATTTTTGTGAATATTGAGAAATTAAGAATACTTGACAAACTCCCATCAACAACAACCATTCCCACCACCCCCTCTCCTCTTCTCGATGGTGTGATTGCAACAAGTAATGTATCAATTCATGTTCACTCAGATACCAAAAACAATTTGTGTTTAGTGACTAAACTGTTAAATTCTTTTGATAGAGAAACTATATGTTTAGAATTGATTTTCGCACTATGAACCATTGAAAGCACAAAACCTTTTGTTGAAACCATGTCATTGACTAAAAGGTCATTTATCGAATGTTTATCCAATAAGTGTTTACTAAGTTATATTACCTTACCAGATGAAGATAACAAGGTCTGAAAATCTTATCCGGTAAAAACGATGCAAGGGCCGAGAGCCATATTCTATAAGTGAGGATGACAACTCTTAACCGATTAGTATTTATCGGGAAATTGTTGTGTATGATGTCGTTTTGACAGACTAAAATTTTACCCTGTAACGACAAGTAATAATGTTTGTGTAAACGACCCCTAAATCTTACATAGTGATGAATAATGCAAAAACCAAATTTTTGGTTCGCTTTAGAGTTGCAAACAAGTTAAGCCAACTCGATGGTGTTAGACTCATCCCGAACTTAATTTTATAACAAAACATGTTCTTTTTTATACATATTCAAGCTCAAGTAGCTTGAGAACATCCATCAAAATTATATTTGATAAAACAAACGTAATTTAAGAGTTTCAATGTCTAAAAATTGCTTATAAAAATTGTATCCATACATGAAGCCAAATCATATAAAAACTATGAAAATACAGGAAACACACTCATAGTCAGACACAAAAACATATAAAACAATATGAATCATAGCTTAAAATCAAACATATCGAATAATTTTAATTGTTTGTCATAGGTTTGATTTTTCCATATGTTATTTCATTTATAAAACAATACATAAAATTAGTTTTTACAATTCATAACATTTAGCAGGATTATATTTGATTTTCGGTCTGTGAAAGTAAAAAAAAAACGTATAAGCTAAAAACCATTGTTAAAAGATATCAATAAGAAAGGGCTTTTTGGTAATTAACCATCTTTAAAATATCATCAGTCGTCTGTGATTTGGTTGCCTTTCACTACTAGGGTTTCTCATAACCCTTTGCATTTCCAGCCAATCTAGGGTTTCTGTAACTATCACGTTTCCAATCTACAATTAAGATCTTCACATCTCTCAACTGATCATTGAACGTAAATGGCAGCCATGGCAGCTCCAGCAGCACGCTCATCCAAGACGGAGAGCTATGTCGACAACAAGCGGAAGGACGATATCCGTATGGCCAACATCAAATCCGCACGTTCGGTGGCGGACGCCGTCCGTACCAGTCTCGGTCCCAAGGGAATGGACAAGATGATTTCAACGGCCTCCGGTGAAGTTATCATCACCAACGACGGTGCCACCATTCTCAATAAGATGGAGGTGCTTCAGCCCGCCGCTAAGATGCTTGTCGAGCTTTCCAAATCACAAGACGTTGTCGCCGGTGATGGAACTACTACCGTCGTCGTCATTGCTGGCGCACTTTTGAAACAATGTCAAACCCTACTTCATGCCGGTATTCATCCCACTGTTGTATCTGATTCTCTCCACAAAGCCTCTGTGAAAGCGATCGATATTCTTACAGCTATGGCTGTTCCTGTTGAGCTCTCTGATCGCGAGTCTCTCGTTAAATCAGCCTCCACTTCCCTTAACAGCAAGGTAGTTTCACAGTACTCTACGCTATTAGCCCCATTAGCTGTTGATTCTGTTTTATCTGTTGTGGATCCTGCAAAACCCGATTTAGTTGATCTTAGGGATGTAAAAATTGTGAAGAAACTTGGGGGAACTGTTGATGACACAGAGCTTGTTAAAGGTCTAGTGTTTGATAAGAAGGTTAGTCACGCTGCTGGTGGCCCTACTCGTGTCGAGAATGCCAAAATTGCTGTCATTCAGTTCCAGATATCCCCTCCTAAAACCGATATCGAACAGTCCATTGTAGTATCAGATTACACCCAAATGGATCGAATTTTGAAAGAAGAAAGGACTTACATTTTGGGCATGATTAAAAAGATCAAGGCTACTGGTTGTAACGTTTTATTGATACAGAAAAGCATTTTGAGGGATGCAGTTACAGACTTATCCCTTCATTATCTTGCTAAGGCCAAGATTTTGGTGATTAAAGATGTGGAACGTGATGATATCGAGTTTATTACCAAGACATTAAACTGCTTACCAATCGCAAATATTGAGCATTTTCGTGCTGAAAAACTTGGGTATGCAGATATGGTAGAAGAGGTTTCTCTTGGAGATGGAAAGATTGTTAGGGTTACTGGAATTAAGGATATGGGTAGGACAACAACTGTGTTGGTTCGTGGGTCGAATCTGCTGGTTCTTGATGAAGCAGAAAGGAGTTTGCATGATGCTTTATGTGTGGTGAGGTGCTTAGTGAACAAAAAGTTTTTGATTGCAGGTGGTGGTGCCCCTGAGATTGAGCTCTCTAGGCAGTTAGGTGCATGGTCTAAGGTTTTGCTAGGGATGGAGAGTTATTGTGTAAGATCTTTTGCAGAGGCTCTTGAAGTTATTCCTTACACTTTGGCTGAGAATGCAGGTTTGAATCCGATTGCCATAGTTACAGAGCTTCGAAACAGGCATGCTCAAGGTGAAATCAATGCTGGGATTAATGTAAGGAAGGGGCAAATTACGAATATTTTGGAGGAGAATGTGGTGCAACCACTGCTTGTGAGCACAAGTGCGATCACTCTAGCTACAGAGTGTGTCAGAATGATTTTGAAGATTGATGATATCGTTACAGTGAGGTAGAATTGATACAAAACTCATCAAATGGTTTGGAGATTCGGGATACAATTACCATGGTATGGTTTCAATTTTAGTTTGTTTTGGATGTGTTTTTATGAAAATCTATGCTATTTTACATAAGCCCCTTTTTTTGTAAGTTTTGACTTGGTATTTTGCTCATTTTGTATGACTCTTTGTTGGCCTGAGGAGCCAATCGATACCTATCAGCTCTTTTTGTGTTCTTATGCTGTCTTACTATGAATTTCTTTAGGCCAGGTTTATGAAGGATTTCTCATCATATGTATTAGAAACCTTACGGATTAAAAGTTCTGCTGAATTTCACATAATCTTTTATGATTCTTCCTTTGTTAATATTCAGTATGATACTCCCTCCGTCCAAATATAAATGTCCACTTTAAAAAAATAGATAACTAAAATTCCAAAACTACCCTTAATTAATGCACAAATATTCAATAGGTGAAATGATAGATATGTTAATTAAGGGTAAAACTGTCATTTGGTTAATTAAAAACTGCAATACTTATTCATGTCTAAAATTGTGTGTCATTTCTATTGTTGACACTTATTTTGGGATGGAGGGAGTGTTTATATAGATTTATATGTGTGTAAGAAGGCGCTTCTCAGTTGAGCTTGCTCCTAGTGAGTGGAGAGAGAGTTGTAATATAGAAATTATGTTATTTTCTTATTGAATTGTAACAAAAATATGACCAAATATCATTTAGAAACTCTGATTCCTATCCTATGTATTTCTCCATTTTTTCTTGCGAGTATCAATAACAAAGGCCTGAATACCAAGTTGTGAAATGGGAAAGTATATGGGGTTGTGTTTATTTAGTCCATTAATTTCGGTACATATTATTTTATATGCTATCTGCTATCATTTGGAGTAAGGGGTACATATGTTAGAATCAAAAGAGTTGAGCTCAGGTTATATTACTTGATCAGAAGCACTGATAAGGTAGTGAACAAGTGTAATATGAGTCAGGAGTGTATATAAAAGTAACCTGTAAACACTTATATATGGTTTTTAGTTATTGCCCATTAGGATATTTTGATATAAAGTCTTTGTGGAGTTGGGCTGAGATCTTCTTCCTTTTATCATAATGCAGATTAATCTAAATGTAATCCAGTTAATCCTGCTTGAGAGTAAGTAATTTAATTTTATATGGTGGTAACGCAAGAAGTAAAAGAAATAGAAGAAAGCTATAAGAATGTAATGATTATTTGTGATATATAGCAACTTATGGCATTCAACGCTAAAAGAAAACCGGTATTCGTCATTCAAAGTAGAGCTGAATGACAATTAATTCTAAGCTGGGATCGGATCAATGAACTGAAGGATTTAGATTCACTTGCAGTTACAACTTACGAGATATGAGGGGATAAACACCATTAGGAGTTTAATTATTTCCAAAGAAGTTCCTGGTATTTGTGTTTTTACTGTATAGATAGATAGATATAAATCTTGATTATCCTTTGATAGTTAAAAGTAAACATTATGATGGGTATTGGGGATAAACATGTGAACCGGACCTGCTCAATTGGCAATATTAACACCTTTTGAAGGTAATGGTTAGGTCTATGTATATCTCAGTCAACCTTGAACCCACCTCCAAATGGGATACTGGACTCGATTGGTTTGATTTGATTTGATTTGAAGGTAGAACAGGTTGGGTTGCAACGAGATTATAGTGTTTCATGATACAACTTTGACTTCATAGTTTACGCCAAAATCTTAGAAGCTCAAAGGTCTTTTTTTTGAAGTGTGTGTGTGTGTATATATATATAGAGAGAGAGAGAGAGAGGGAGGGGGGAAGTTCAAATGCAAACTCAAATTTGATTGTGAACGCGAGGACAAATGAGATTGCAACACGTGTCTGAATGTAGATTATTCAGACTGAATATAATATTTATTCAGTTTGAATATGACATGTGTTGCGTTCTCATTTGACCTTACATTCACAACCAAATTTGAGTTCTCATTTGAACCCGTCCTTATATATATATATATACACACACGTGAAATTATATACTCAAGTGCACTTCTCTTTTTTTTTCTTCGTCACTTTGCCAGCTACAAAGAGGTGACACTTGTAACATATCGCTTTCAGGAACACAAAGGCTTGCAAATAGTGGCAGATTGAGTTAGTAGGGAGTGGGGAAGGGACCTGTTAAAACAAAAAAGATTTTTTTTACAACGGATAAAATCATTTGTTTAAACTTTTCACTTACCTTTTACTTGGTTTCCCCCGGTAAATATTTGCAAAGACGCTACGACTCTAGTCGACCATCGTCGATTTTAAAAAAGTCTTTTGAAATCAACCAAAAAAATATCTGAAATAAAAAACACCAAAAAAGTCTTTCGAAATCGACAAAAACATTAAAAAATCTTTTGAAATCAACCAAAAACATTTAAAAATCTTCCGAAATCAACAAAAAAACACTTTAAAATCACTCAAAACGGTGTAGTTAGGCAAAAAAAAACTTCGGATGACTTTGTAGGCCTTTAGTCGACCTTAAAGGTGACCCCACTAGATAAAAACCTTGGATCTGTCATTGCTTGCAAGTGTGTCTATTGTAAATATCAGGACAAACGAACTCGTGTGTGGGTTTAGGGAGGGTAAGATTAGGTGTATTAAAAAAAACCGTCGGATTGCTCAAACCGGTCAAAGCGAATCGTTTTTAGTGGTTTGGTGGTTTGATCCGGTTTGAACGTTTTTAGTAGTTTGGACCGAACTGACTGCTAAAATACACATCTATTATATAGTTTTTTTTTATATTTTTTTGAGTTTTCTATCATAGACAGGTGTGAGGAGTTATTTCTTTCAATGGGTCTTTGATACTAAGATTTGGGACGCTTATTTCAATTGTTTGAATTGTTGGTGTTATCCACTACCTCTTGGCTTGTATCATCACACTAAACGAAAAAAGTTGATTATCCAACTGGATGTTAAACGATTATAGTTTTAGAAACGATTTCTTTGAAAGGTATTGGTTTATGTTAGTTTGACCCTTCATAAATTCACTCCACCCTTTCTTAGCTTTGAAGGAACTTTTAGTTGATCTTCAAATAGAATCAACCTAAAGATAAAACTCTATTTACAATAGCTTTTATTCTTATTAGAACACGACTATGATATAATATTATATATATATATAGAGGAAAGTTCAAATGCGAACTCATTTTTGGTTGTGAACGTGAGGACGAATCTCAGCCACTTATCCGGTCAATAAAGGCGGCTTTGACCTGGTTCCCGTCCTTTAATAATCTCCACCCTCCCATGAATCGCGTCAATCCTCCGTGATCGCGTCCACCATAACCGAAGATGTGTGGCTGAGATTCGTCCTCACGTTCACAACCAAAAATGAGTTTACATTTGAACCTAACCCTATATAAATATAGATATATATAGAGATAGAGATAGATATATAATAAGAGATATTGGATTGGATGTTAGATTTTGTGATTAGACATTGGAAGAGGGGGGTGAAGCTGAACTGAAGATAGAGGCCCAGAAAAGTGATGGGCCAATCCAAGTTGGAAAGCATGAAGTCCGTACATGTATGTATCCATCCCATTCATATTCATATTCATAATCATAATCATTACCATGATATCTATCAATATGATAGATATCCTGACAAAATCCAATTTTCTACCCAACCTCTACCATTACTCTTTGGACCTACCTACCTATTCATGCTATTTCCACATTTTCTTTAAGGGGAGTGCTAATGGCATTGGTGTCCCTTAACAGGGGTGTGTACGGAATTTCTTGCACTTTTATAGTTTTGAAAATATAAAAAGTGGTTTTTGACATTGACATGTGTAAGGAGGATTCACTTTTGTAGGGGTGTTATTAGCATGCCTTAGGTGTGTCATTAGCCTCCCCCATTTTTAAATGTCAGAATCTAGTTACTGTATTGTAAATGTAAAAAATAAGTTTTATGTCTTCTTTGTTTTTTTTTATTTTAAGTTTTTAATCATCATTTATGTCTAATTCATTTAGACGTTTTATAACTATTTTAGAACTGAAATCAGACTTCAGCACCTCATAAAAAACAAACGCTACCTTAATGTTGATATGTATAAATAAAATTTACTAGACAAGGTTCTATTTAGCTCATTCTATTCAACTAAGATTTGTACCGTAGAATCTTTTGATTTTTATTTTACGTAATATATTTTTAAGATCTTTATTTTGATATTTTAGATATGACATTTCAAATATTTAGGTGTCTAGTTTATTGTTTAGAATGAGCTAAGATATATGTGCTTTAAGTGTTTGAGAGATTATATTTGAGATACCATAATTAATATAGGTTTTGAAATTATGCTTGTGCTAGAAAGAATAGGAACATAACCACTCTGTTGTATTTTCATGCAGTTTGTCCTTAAATGGACGAGTTGGATAGGTAGCCAAGTAGGGTAAAACATCAAAATAAGATTGGATTAAAGCATACTATTAGGACGACTTAAAATTGATCTCCTTAATTAACCCGCTTTTATTTTATTTATTTATAAATAAGATAATATATTAAATATAAATGATTATTAAAAATTGATATTCTCTCTTTGAAAGAAGAACAAGTCGAATCTCTAACCAACTGACAGGAATAACTGAAAATGCTACTTTTATAAAAGTCAACTGGCTAGCATTAAACCAATAGCAAGCATCTATCTCAACCAGCTTTCCGAAATGTTAGGAACCCACACTGGCTCAAAGATAATTTAGGAGACTTTAACCATTTGAGTTTGTCTTGGACGACCTTTTAACCATTTGACATGTTTTTCTTCCGGCTTGTTTTTTTTTTTTCAATTTTACTTATTGGCGACAAAAAAAACTCAGATTGATCAATCTTCAAATAATTCAATTAAAACCACTCTCTGTTTTCTAGGGTCTCATGTCTAATATGATACAAGTTTTCAGATCAATTTTAACAGAACGTTATTAGTCTTTATGGTAGTGCAAATAACTCTTTGCTCATATCCATTTCTTTGTTGTTATTAGTATTCCTTCCACCCTAAAATTTGTTCAATATCCACACTGAAAATGACACTACTTTAGAAATTTGTTATTTCTATACTGTTTAGTTAACTAAAAACTCTACATTTACTAATAATAGGGGTAATAATTTTTTCTTCGCCTCATAATTAATGATAGAGTTGAAAATTGACGGTTTTTGAAAATAGACATTTATTTTGGGAGAAGTTGAAATAAAAAAATCACTTATTGTGCCATGAAGAAGGTAAATATATGATTACCATGATATAAGTTTTATTTTTCATTCCGGCATTGTATTTGAACAAGTCATTTTATCCTTTTATTGAACCGAGTAAACGCTAAAGGTATTATCACATAATTATATATATTATGTTTTTTTTTCTTTTGTTTTTTTGAACAAATAAATTATGTTATTTTTATTACTTTTTTAAAATTTAGTTAACTACCAATTAATTTAACAAAGATATGTATGTAATTTATATTTTTTGTTTATTTTCATACATAAATAAATAAAATCCAACAACCTACTTTTTAGATATCTATTTTATATTTAAATTGGATAACAAATTAAACCATCAAAATTTCCACTGAAATTAACTTTTATAATGAAATTATTAGGAATATAATCATGAGAAATGTAGTGATATGATTATGAACATAAAAACATATGATTAGTTGTTTTTCTGTTATATTTATATACTAAATAAAGTATCGTGTTTAATTTATGTTGTATTAAGAACTAGATAATTTATGTTAATATGCAATTTTTACTAAGAGTGAATTACATTTTTTGTCCATGTAATTTGATTTTCTAATGAATGTTGCCTTTATTTCTGAAAATTTATAAACTTAGTCCCTCTATTTGCATTTTGTTATCATGTTGGGTTTTTAATGCAACCATAAATATTTAATAGTTAAAAATTATAACCACAAACATTCAACAATAAAGCATGTTTAGTTAATTTTTCAAAAGATAGACGAGATCTACTAAAAACATCAAACCACGTAAATGAAAAAAATGTAATCATGTCTTTTTGTAATAAGACTATTAGGTGTATATTATTTATTAATAAAATTTATAAGAAAATTTCTTTTTATAAGTATAATCATATATGTTTTATGATGCTCAAAATCAGATTAATTATCCATTTGAAAATATAAAAAATAAATTTCGATGATGATAAGAGAAGAAAGTTAATAATATATAGGTTAGAGTATGTCCAACAGCTTTCCTAAATTGGAAAAAATTGTGAAAATAAGGATTTTGAGCCTACATCTTACTCCAACAGATTCCTCAAAACTATCTCTAAAATAGAGAAAAGATATTTTTCTTCAAATACGGAGATCACTCCAAAAATGATTATCACATGAAACTACCAATGAATTTCTTTAAAATAAATATAAAGAGAGAGAAATAATATTTTAACAGATAATTATAATATTTTAATATTATTATCAATGTTTAGTTCTTCAAAATAAAAAATTCGTTAAAGATGAATGTAATTTTTTTTTAAAAATTTGATTTTTGCTTTTCTGTTTTGAAAATTTTGTAAAAAACTTTTGAAGATGCTCTTTAAATCTATTTTATTTTAAAGTGATGAAAAATATGAATTAATTATAAATAAACAATGAGAGAGAGAGAGAGAGAGAGAGAGAGAGAGAGAGAGAGAGAGAGAGAGAGAGAGAGAGAGAGAGAGAGAGAGAGAGAGAGAGAGAGAGAGAGAGAGAGAGAGAGAGAGAGAGAGAGAGAGAGAGAGAGAGAGAGAGAGAGAGAGAGAGAGAGAGAGAGAGAGAGAGAGAGAGAGAGAGAGAGAGAGAGAGAGAGAGAGAGAGAGAGAGAGAGAGAGAGAGAGAGAGAGAGAGAGAGAGAGAGAGAGAGAGAGAGAGAGAGAGAGAGAGAGAGAGAGAGAGAGAGAGAGAGAGAGAGAGAGAGAGAGAGAGAGAGAGAGAGAGAGAGAGAGAGAGAGAGAGAGAGAGAGAGAGAGAGAGAGAGAGAGAGAGAGAGAGAGAGAGAGAGAGAGAGAGAGAGAGAGAGAGAGAGAGAGAGAGAGAGAGAGAGAGAGAGAGAGAGAGAGAGAGAGAGAGAGAGAGAGAGAGAGAGAGAGAATAAAGTGGATATTGGTTTAATGTCCCTAATTTATTGTGCTCATAAATCACCTATGGAGTACCCTCATCATTTGCTACTAAAATGCATTTTTCTCTATTAAATGCTTAAATTATTATTTTGAAAACTTATTTCTGAATCACTTATTATGTTCAGAGATGCCTGGCCTTTTAAACCCCCTTTTAATGTGTGAAAAAAGGTTTGGGGTTTCTCGAAATTAGGTTGGGTTTGAGTGTTGAAAAAACGTCCGTTGAGAATTTTTTAGGATTTTCTAGGTCGGGCTTATGCTCGGTCCCGCTCCTAAAATTTTGACTTGATCAAATTTTTAGGGTTAACATGAACTAGGCTTCGGGTTGACTAACCTGGGCTTTTCGGACCAGACTAGGACTAGACATGGGTCAGATTTGGGCTTTTTTGTACATCTCTAACTATATGAAACGTAATAAACATGAAAATTTAATAAAAAATAAAAAAATATTTACAAATTAAGTTATAATATGTTATATTTTTCGTCTGTAAAAATTATAGTAGATTTTCTTATAATATCAAAGACATGATACATTCACCTACTTATTTTTAAGATATATTAACTTACACAAAATAAAGTTGTTTGCAATTAAATTCTCAAGACATGAGATAAAACATATTACATTCCCTTTTGATTCAATTTACCTTTTTTATTTATTAAATTCGATTTTTTGTGAGGATTTGAAACAAGATGGATTATACATAAAGAATATGTACTTTATGTCAATATTTTGGTTTATGATTCATATTTTTATCAATCATATTTTTTAAAAACAATTACTTAATCTCGAATGTATTTTAATTGATAAGTGACAAAGGTAATAAGTAAAAATACAAGCTTTAAAAATGGCAAAATAAAAATCTAGCCCTAAATATTGATTATGAGAATATGTATCGTGATACTCTCTCTAAACCTCAGAAAAGTGTTATGGGACTAACAATACTTACTAAAGCACTTGAATAAATCATTTATAACACAATATTAAAGTCTCAAGATCTCTCAATCTTTCGAAACTGAAACGGTGAAACCAATCTCTTATAGTATAAATCTTAAAACTTAAATAACAATAAAAATTTGAAACATCTAGTTTCTTCCATATATAATTAGATAAATAAACAAATAAAAACTCCTACTAAGGAGGTGTGATTAGCACTACCCTTTACCCTTGCGAACACTTGTTGACATATCTCATGGGATACATGATACTAATTTAGCTAATAAGTTAGCACGTTCATTGTTTGCATAAGAAAAAAATATTGAAAAACGTCGCATGTAATTCATATTGAAAATTCACTGAAAAATAATATGCAAATATACTTCTTACCAGTTAAAACACGTCAAACATATTATTCAGTAATCGAGCATTGTTGAAAACACCTTCTAAAAATGCACTTAAAAAAATATTGTTTTGTTGTTGATGCATTAATAATCCATGTATAGATAACTACTGAGGTTTTGAAAACATTAATGAATAAACAACACATTCACCAAAAACTGCTGAAAATTTACATAAATAATATATACGTTAAACACTACTCAAATAATGATGTATAACTAATGCATCCACTGAACACTACTTCTATTATTTCTTTGTATGATGGGGAACACCGACTAGACTGTTTGCTTGTATTCTTAGCGAGGCCTCGAGCTTATACTCATCCTACTCCTTTGGCTTCATATAAAAGATCTTGGATGCATATTATTTGGTACCGGATCTTGAGCTTGTCCCGACTTATTGATACTGATCATACATCTCGACGTTAATGTTCCCAACATACATACCTAAACACTTTCATGCATAACAATGACTATTTACACATAATGGTAACATACTAAAATAATTAACAATTGTAAACACAACATACAAATATGCTAATGAACAAACTCAAATTAGTAAACCTCACACCCACATAATCGTGCACATTCTAACACTACAAAACAAATGACTTTCACCCACACAAATTACCCAAGGGAATTTTTTTTCGGTAATTACCCACGCATCACCTAGAAAATACTAATGGTTCGGTAAAATCCCATATTTTTCTAGAAAATACCAACGGATCACTGACAGAATATCTGGGTAATCTATCACTAATTTGAATTACCCACCATCAATTCACCTACCAACTTTTGTGACGGTTTTGTGAGGAATCACTCTTTAACGACAGGTTTTCCAGGAAAAGATCCGTAGGTAAAAGTCATTTGTTTAGTAGTGTAACACAAAATACTACATGAGATATAGCATGCATCATGAACTGAAAATGATCTTAAAGTATATACTCTTTTATGAGTTTTTGTGCAATCTGACCGTAGGGAAAATACAAGTGATTTTTCTGTTGATTTACTTAACTTCTATAATTTAACAAGTAATATTTAAATACCGCCTCGCCAAATCCTATTAATAAAGTATTAAGTGATACTGATACCCATTTAATATTAACATAACTATTCATAGCAAGATAAAGTCTTATCACTTGTAAAATATAAATATTTGTAATGATTATATTTAATTTAACTTTAGAAAACATCGTGCTTAATTAAAATAATTAGATAGAATATTTAGAAAAAACAATTTATTCAAAAGATATATATTTTACAAGAAGTATGATCTCTTTTACAACTCAAGCACCTTTCTTTGAGTGCTTTCATGTTTCCTCCTTTTTGCCCATGGGTCATACTTTTAATTTGACCCAAAGAACCAATATTATTTTATGTTTATAATTTTTAAAACAAATACAATAATTTCCTTTTAAATAAAATCATGATCTATATTACTTTTTTGTTTACCATCAATCTTTACCAAATATTAGTTTATAAGATTTACTTTCTTATATTTATTTAACATTTGATAGTCTAAACGAAAAAATAATATCAAGACATTATATAGACTCTAAAATTTTGATGATAGATCAGTTTTCTATTAGATGGAATCACCTTGTCCTTATCAAGGTTAATGTTTTTACTTGGTGGTTGGGTTTGAACAAAATTCCAACTCGAAACAATCTTGATAAAAAAAATCGACGTACAATCCCTTTTATGTCCGGTTTGTAACTTGGACATTGAATCAGTGAGTCATTTGTTCTTTTTCTTGTCAAATGACCCGGGATATTGGAAGCAAATTGGTCGTTGGTTGGGTTTGGATATTCCGGAGTTTAATTCCAATTCGGATTAGGTTGGGTGGTTGATATCTTTGCGGTTGAAGAAAGTGGAGTCGGCTTGCTTAGAGGCGGTAATTCTAACGGCTTTATGGGCTATTTGGTTGTTTCAGAATGAGATTCTTTTCAGAATGAGATTCTTTTTAGGATTCCTAAACCTAAGAAAACGGTGTTGTGGGATAATATTGTGACTCATTCGTTCTTATGGGTTACAAATAGAAGTATTAAGTCTAACATTAATTGGATGAGTTGGTTACAAAACCTAGGGGTGTCCATCGGTTGACATCTATTGGATGTGAGGGGAATCGAACCTATCCAATTATCCATTGGATGTTGGATTTTGCGATCCGATCCGATCCGATTAACATCGGACAACCGAACCGAACCGACCCAATGGATGATTGGATCGGTTCTGTTCCATCTATTGGATATTTTTATTGAATAACCGATGGATATCCGTCGGATATCCAATGGATGATCCAATATGATTGGATCCATCCAGTGTGTTAATTCAATCCAATTTTTAACAATGAAATAAATTAATCAATCATTTTAATATGTGTTAAAACAAACACAAGTTAAGCTAAAAATTCAAAAACCAACACAAAAACAAATTTTGATTAAGCAAAATGAAGACAAACTAACTAGACGATAGTTGGATGATGGTTGAATGGATAACTGGATGGTCATCGGATGGTTAATTGGATGGTAACTGGATGATATATCGGATCGGTTCGGTCGGTTTTCATCGGTTCTGGATGGTCATCCAACAACCGAACCGATCCAACTGGATGTTGAATTTTTCAATCCGATCCGATCCAATTACAATTGGATATCTAATCATCGTCGGTGGATTCTAATTGGATCGGTTGACTTTCTGCACACCCCTAACAAAACCCCCTTCTTGCTATTTCTTAAATATAATCTATTTTTCTAGTTTGTTGCTAGTTTTTTATAAAATATTCCCCGTTCAAAAATAAAAAAAATATAATAACAAGATATTTCTCAAACACATTTACAATCCAAAATTTAATAAAACTCATAGTATTTATATATTAGTCGATAAGCTATCTATTAGTCGATAAGATAATTATTGGCTAATAACTTAACCATGTTTAGAAAAATTAGCTGATAATATATATGATAATTATAAAATAAACTAAGGACATGTTTGGAAATAACTTAATGGACATGTTTGGAAATAACTAAATGAATGTAACATTATTCAGAATGAATAAATACTATATTTGGTCAGAATATTTCTTTAATTATTCAGTCTGAATAATCTACATTCAGACACGTGTCGCGCTCTTATTTGTTCTCACATTCACAACAAAATTCAAGTTCGCATTTGAACTTTCCCCCCTCTCTCTCCCTCTTTCTATATATATATATATCCATTTATCAAACATGACTATTATCATAATTTTGAGGATTTTATCAATTCAAATCACGTAACATCATTGAAAGTTTTCCTTCAAAACATATGAAAATAATCGAGATATAATACAAGCTAATCTAAACGTTCACTATGAATAAAAAGACATCCATAAAAACAAAAACAAAAGTTATGTTTCACTACTAATAAAAAAACATCCATAAAAACAAAAAAAAGAAGTTATGTTTCACCAAAATATATTGATGTAAATATAAAAGAGAAGCAAAAGAAAGAAAAAAAAAAGACAAAATCCTAAAAGATACATGAAGCCAAACCTTAATTTTTTTTTTTATGCTTGCTATTTGTCCACTGGCTTTATTTCTTTCTCACTTGAGATCCCCCCATATTTCTCTCTCACCATCAAAAGACTATAAAAAAAGCTCTCAAAAGACATCAGCTTTTATTTCCCTGTCTGCCATTAATTTCCCATAAATATAACACATCACATCTCTCCTTTTTCCCCCCCTCATCCCCTTCCCTTCCATTTTCAAGAAATCTTTTAAGCTCAAAAATCTCTTCTTTTTTTCTTCATCTTCAACAACACTCTGTTTTTCCCACAAATCCCACCTGGGTTCTTTCTCATTTCAAGTTTATTTGTGAAAATCCCATCTGGGTTTTTGTGTTTTTACACCTTTTTTTTTTCATTTGGGTGTTTTCTTGAAAATTTCCAAAATGATCACTGGTTCAGACCTTTACCATGTGCTTACAGCCGTGGTTCCACTCTATGTAGCCATGATCTTAGCCTATGGTTCAGTAAAATGGTGGAAGATCTTCACCCCAGATCAATGTTCAGGGATTAACAGATTCGTGGCTCTGTTTGCTGTCCCTTTGCTTTCTTTCCATTTCATCTCTACAAACAATCCGTACACCATGAACACAAGGTTCATAGCCGCTGACACCCTTCAAAAGCTCATAGTTCTTGTGGTTCTAGCCATTTGGTCAAGGGTTAGTTCCAGAGGGTCACTAGAATGGTCCATAACCCTCTTCTCACTTTCGACCCTACCAAACACACTTGTTATGGGGATACCACTTTTGAAAGGAATGTATGGTGACTTTTCAGGGAGCTTAATGGTTCAGATTGTTGTTCTTCAGTGTATTATTTGGTACACTTTGATGTTGTTCCTTTTTGAATACAGAGGTGCTAGGCTTTTGATAGCTGAACAGTTTCCAGATACGGCTGGTTCGATAATCTCGTTTAGAGTTGATTCAGATATCTTGTCTTTAGATGGGAAAGAACCGTTGCAAACGGAGGCTGAAGTTGGAGACGACGGAAAGCTTCATGTGACCGTTAGGAAGTCGACGAGTTCACGGTCGGAGATCTTTTCACGGCGGTCTCACGGCGGAATGAACTCCGGCGTGTCGTTAACGCCACGTCCGTCTAACTTAACGAATGCAGAGATCTACTCTTTGCAATCATCAAGAAACCCAACTCCAAGAGGGTCTAGCTTTAACCATACAGATTTTTACTCGATGGTAAATGGGAAGAATGGGAATGCGAATGCTAATGTTTCGCCACGTGGATCGAATTTTGGGAATGTGGGTTATGATGAGGAAAGTGGTAGGGGAAATGGGCAAGGGAGTGGAGGGTATCCTGCACCAACTAATGCCGGAATATTCTCTCCGGTGGCCGGACCGGGGGCAAAGAAGAAAGATGGTGGGGGCGGTGGTGGTGGTGGTGGGAAAGATCTTCATATGTTTGTATGGAGTTCAAGTGCTTCACCTGTTTCAGAAGGTGGGATTCATGTCTTTAGAGGTGGAGAGTATGCTAATGAACTTGGAGGGGTGCCTCATACTAAAGGTTACATCTTTTTTACTTTTTAATGGCTTTTTTGTTATGTATTTCGCCATTTTTGATGATTTTGGAGCTTTATTTTACTATAAAGATTGTTTACTTTTCTGGGTTCTTTTGATCTTTTCCATTTGATGGATCTTGAAACATCCCATGAATATTCAAGATTCTAAAGTTAAAGAAATCTTGAAACCCAAATGGGTAATCAAAACTTTTGGGATCTAATTTTGGGAACTAGGGTTTTGTCTTTTTTTAATCTTTTTCCCCATTAGAAGGTTATTAGAGGGACTATAAACCATTAAAACCAAATGGGTTAGCAGTATTATGGGATTCTTGTTTTATATGACTAAATTCAAGAATCCCCCAAAATCTTGGGTTTGTTTTACTTAACTCCAAGATTTTTTGTATTTGTTTGTTTGTTGTTAAATGTTAGTCAATTTTGTTGAACAAAACCCTCAAATATTGGCCATGCATGTCCTCTTCTTTTGGACTTATGCTTCATTTAATTCCTTTCCTTTGTTGTTACATGATATATGCATTAATTTGGTCCCAAAAAGTCCATGTTTGACTTCAACAGTCAAATCAATGATCTTTAAATTTCGAAAAACTACATGAATCAATGTAAATATTTGTCTATCAAGCTTCATATCGAATTCATCTATATAAAATCTTAGTAATCGAAGATTCTTGAATCTTGATCTTCGAAAATGGATATCGAATTTGATTTCGGATATTAATTGGTTTGACCTTTAAAAAGTCAAAAATTCTTACAATTTAGTGATTAACCCTTGTTTCTCTTGCCATCTTTATCCAGTTATCTTCCGAAATCTTGGTCCTTTTGTTCCATTAATCCCATATTCTTTGTTATTTGATTAGAATTTAATTTATTCTGATTCTTGTTTTATTCCTTTTTTATTTAAATTAAAGAATCCCTGAAAACATGGCTTCATGTTTCTTTCCTTTGCACATGTGCTTCACTGATTCCATTCCCTTTGCCATTATTATCCCAAATGCATATAAAATTTAAAACATACCCCTGAATACTGCTTTCTTTATCTTTATCTTTGTCCTTTTCTGTTGAAATGACGAAAATACCCTCCTGTGCGAGTCGCTTTTCAAAAAGATTTCGTAGAACCATATTTGTTATTTTTCCCAATTCTTTACTTGATAAAATTGTGTGATTTTGGATGTAGATTATGATGATTTCGGACGAAACGAGTTCAGTTTTGGGAACCAACAGGGCCCGAACGGTGTGGACCGTGAAGCATCGGTTCTTTCGAAACTTGGGTCAAGCTCGACTGCCGAGCTCCATCCGAAGGCTAGCCCGCATGGTGAAATCAAGCCCACGGCTATGCCACCGGCTAGTGTCATGACTCGACTAATCTTGATCATGGTGTGGCGTAAACTTATCAGAAACCCTAACACGTATTCCAGCCTCATTGGCCTCACATGGTCTTTGGTCTCATTCAAGTATACAACCACCCGACTAATTTCCTTTTTTTATAAGCTCGATTTTTATTTTTCAAACCTAAAGTATTTAAAGTCATTTTCTTCTTGTAGATGGAACGTTGTAATGCCCGCAATAGTTGCAAAATCTATAGCAATCCTCTCCGATGCCGGTCTCGGCATGGCCATGTTTAGTCTCGGTATGTTATCTTTTCATATATAGAGGAAAGTTCAAATGTGAACTCATTTTTGGTTGTGAACGTGAGGACGAATCTCAGCCACTTATCCGGTCAATAAAGGCGGCTTTGACCTGGTTCCCCTCCTTTAATAATCTCCACCCTCCCATGAATCGCGTCAATCCTCCGTGATCGCGTCCACCATAACCGAAGATGTGTGGCTGAGATTCGTCCTCACGTTCACAACCAAAATTGAGTTCACATTTGAACCTAACCCTTCATATATATATATATATAGGGGCGGTTCAAATGAGAACTCAAATTTGGTTGTGAACGTGAGGACAAATGAGAGTGCGACACGTGTCCCATTCAAAGAAATATTCAGACTGAATATACAAAGAAATATTCAAACTGAGCGCGGCACGTGTCCCATTCAAAGAAATATCAAGACTGAATATATTCAGTCTGAAAAATCTATATTCCGACACGTGTCGCGCTCTCATTTGTTCTCACGTTCACAACCAAATTTGAGTTCGCATTTGAACTTTCCCCTCTCTCTCTCTCTCTATGTATAAAAATACAAGGGAAAAATGCATAAAAAGATAACAAAGTTTGGTAACATTTAATGTAAAAAAGTTTTAAAATTTCATATTTTTTACCCATTTTGACTGATAACATGTTGGTCGCATTTTGCAGGCTTGTTCATGGCGTTGCAACCGAAAATTATCGCGTGTGGAAACTCGGTTGCGACCTTTGCCATGGCGGTTCGCTTTTTGACTGGACCGGCGGTCATGGCGGCTGCATCGATTGCGGTCGGACTTCAAGGAACGTTGTTACACGTTGCCATTGTCCAGGTAAAGAACGATATGGTTTACGGAAACTTGTTTGACTCTTGAAGTCAAAATGTTGACTTTTTAATTTTGACTAATGGATTTGTGGTTGATATCAAAATTCAACAGGCAGCTCTTCCTCAAGGAATTGTCCCTTTTGTGTTTGCCAAAGAATACAATGTCCATCCTGATATACTTAGCACAGGGTGAGTTGGGTTTTATTTAATGCATTAATGGCTTGTACATTCTGCTAATGATTCACATGTGAATACATTCATTTAACGTTTATGCATTCACAATATTCATATGTGAATTCGCAAGTGCAAGAGCAACTAATGCAACAATAACTTGTACTTTGTGCAACAAAAAGTTGTACATTGCTTTGAAAATGTACAAGTTGTGGATGCACTGAACAAGTTAAATGTGACTTGAAAATGGTCATGTTTTTGTGGATTGACAAATGACAATACTACCCTTGTACATGGTCTAATGCATAGTTTACATGTTTTTTGTGGCAGGGTTATATTTGGAATGTTGATAGCACTACCAATCACATTGGTGTACTACATTGTGTTGGGGCTTTGACTGAATTTGTCCTCTGTTTTGAAGAAGATGGGTGTTTTTTTTTTGGGGATTCTCTAACATTTGAAATTACTATTTTGTTAACTTAGTGAAAGAGTAAAAAAGAGAAGAAATTAGAGAGAAATGAAAGAAGTGGAGAGGGAGAGAAATGTAATTTGACAAGAAGACATTGGCAGCAAGTAAAATCAATGTTTGTCTCTCCAATTCTTGTGTGTATTCTTCCAAGAAAGTAGTGGGATGTTGAGATGCTTCTACTTCCTTTGCACTTTTGTCAGAGGTTAAAATTGGAATCCCAATGCTACAAGCTTTATGTCATTATCACATATAAATCAATTAATCAAATGAATCCAATATATCAAATTTTGTATATTGGGTAGGGATCTTACTCGTATACATATGTTTTCTTTAAATGATAATATTGATAACAAAAAATCTTAAACAACCATCATTTGTTTGAAAGTTGAAACCTTAGGAATGTTCTATCGAACGAAAGGCGTAAATAACTGATAACAGTGACATGAGTTGGAGGTTGCGGTCATGAGGGGTTTTGATGTATTAATATCCTTTAGAGACATGACCTTGATCTGAGAAGATACTTAATTCTTGAATATATGGCTATAACTGTTAGCATAAGCGAGTTAAATGGGAAGAACGTCTAAAAAAGGCAACATTTCATGGTTGATTGTCTCAAATGTGGAATACGTTTGACATAGCTTTGCTTCTTTCCTTTGGTTTGATAGTTGTCGGTTTTCTGTGCGATTTAAACAACCAACTCATGATTGTGTTTTCGTGAGTTTTTTGCATCTTCGTCCTTGTATTGTTGAAGAAAAACAATTATACATGTTTGAATTTTCCAATTGACTTATTTTGGTTAATCAACACTTCTATTTGCATTTAACTTGGACATTGATCATAAAGTTTTCATTAATACAACAAATAAATGGTAAATCCCTTTTCTACTAGTCATTACTTGTATAACCTCGAATATCAAATCTAGATTTTATCATCAATAAAAGATATACCAAGCCTTAGATAAAGATTATGTCATGGTCGGCTGTTACTATAACCCAATAATTGCCGCTATCTACAATTGCGGAAGACGCCAACAAATAGCTAAGTCCTTCTCCTGCATCTATCTAGCACTCATTCCATCACAATGTCGCAATACCAATTCCCCACGGACCTCATGTACATGCTAACAAAGAAAAAATGTTAGGCTTATGAGTTCAATATTTTCACCGTAATTGTAAAAAGGTAAAACGGAAGGCTGTTGATTTAAATCATAATTTTGAAAAAAAGGAATATGTTTATCGTAAAAGCAAGATCTTTCTGAAAACCCAATATCTTCTTGATGAAAACTTGTTAAACCAAAATATCCAATTACACGCAACCAATAACCTAATACTCACACGACTAGGGGTGACAATCATGTCGTGTTCGGGTTGACGTGTTGCGGGTTGGCGGATTGACGGGTCAGGGAGGGTTAACCCGCACACGTTCGTGTTGGCGGGTTGGCTGGTCAACCCATGTGTTAGCGGGTTGGTCGCGGGTTGAGTTTTGGCGGACGGGATTAAATTTACACAAGATAATGAAAGAAACCATATTAATTAGACTTTTAGATTTTAAAATAAAACATAAAATATATATAATTATTTTTTTAATAAATTTAGGTGGGTTGGCGGGTCAACCCGTGACCCGTTCGCGTCAACTCGAACACGACCCGTTTATTTGACGGGTTGGTGGGTCAAAAAATTCAATCCTAACCCGTTTATTTTCGTGTCGGGTTCGTGTCGTGTCGAGAATTGCCACCCCTACACACGACCAATAAGTAAAGCTATAAAACATTAAAACGGAAGACATAACTTTAATCAAGTTATTTACACGATTAACTCACGTTTACTCTTGGAAGGGTCTGAGGATGGCGGGGGAGAGCCGATTTACCATTCCATCGACATCAACCACTCCAGTCTATGGTCGTGTATGGAAGGAGCCTATGTACAAGTGCATTTTGACGGAACTCAGTCCAGTCTATTTTCAAATTAAAAGATGCTCGTAAACAAGTGCAAAACACAATCCAATCTATTGTCAATAAAAAAAGTGCACATTGTATATAAAGAAACCGACTTCTATGCCTATGGATTCATTATATTTCGGTCTAAAATTACATGACACCAACTAATGACCAATGCGCTAAACCATGTAACTTTCATAAATAATATGTCTTGATTGCATATATCCAAAATCCCGCCACAGAGCAATTTAAACCGGACAATGTCCCCAAATCTCATTTTAGTCAAAACCGAGCAAAAGCTCAACAACTCAACACTTATGTGATTACTCAAAACAAACATCATTGGTTGAGACAAATTATATGCCAAATGAAACCATACTACATATTTCCAACATGTATTTTATAAACGGTTTACAAATTAAATACACCAAAAATGCATTAACACTAAATAACCTCCATTTATGAGATGAATCCTTAAAAGAACCCACACATATGTTTTATTTATCAAATATGTCCAAAAACTCAAGTATAAGCTTTTACACGATTTATAAAACCAAATATAACAAATATGCAAAACTCACCAAATACTCACATATTTGATAAATAATAAGTAAAACATGTTAATACTTCAAATAGATATTTTTGGCATGTGCATAGTTTTCCAAAACAACTTGAACTCACCTTGCTATATTTGCTAGATCTAGATTTATCCCAATCTTGAGCTTCATTTGGTGGAGACTTTAGATCCACAAACATCTATCACTAGAAACTGAATCTAGCTCACAAATAAACCTAAAATATACCAAGAGGAACTTCCCAAATTAGATCCATACAAGTCTTAGTCAACATCTAAAATCACTCAAAATATCCAAAATTGATCAAAATCCATGGATGTGTAAAATACACGAAGAGAGATGTTATAGGAGACCAAAATGAAGTATTTTGACAAGAATCAAGGTTTTGAAAGGTTATGATGACTTACAATTTTATTTTAGGAGAAAACCATAAACTAGGTGAATAATGGTGAAGAGAAAGTTGAAGAAGATGAAGATCTGGAGCTTTAATCCATTAGCTGTAATCTCTACTCTTGATCTCACAAACTCTCATGGAGAAATCAATTGGAAGTAACAAATGGTTAACGACCCAAAATGAAAGGGGGAGAAGTGAGTAGGAGAAGATACGAATGAGAAAAATGAGGAAAAAAAACAAAAAATGGATTTAAAAAGGGTTGTAGGATTTTTGCCAAGAGGCTCGAGGGCGCGAGCAAAATAGGGGTGCCGTCACGAGCAGTGTAAATTTCAACCAAAAGTTGATTTTTGCAAAATACGATAACTAACTCAACCAAAAATTGATTTTTGTTACCGGTTATAGAAATATCAAATATAAGCCAAAAATCCATTCTAATGGACTCCTTAGAACATCTCCCGTTTTACTCCCTATATTTAAGCTAATGTAAAGAGTGAAATACATTAAAGTTAGTATAATGAGAAATATAAGACATTGTAACTCCAATCATGCTTCATACATTAATAATTATACATATAGTTTATTTTTATTTTTTGTATTTTTATCAAAACAAAGAAACATATGACATGATGTGCATATGTATATAATAAATACAGTGAATTGCATTGATGGTCCCTGCAATTTACCCAAATTTTGGATTGGATACGTAAGACAAATTATTTAGACTGACGGTCCTTAACTTTTCAATTTCATAACATTCAAGATCACTATAGCAACACCATCAGTTAGCAATCATTACTATACAAAAGCCTATTCTATCTTTAGGCAAATTATACGGACCAAAGTATAACTTCTATAAAAATATATGTGAATCACGTTTTTTTTATCAAAAAATATTTTAAAATTAATATATAATATAATTGTATTTTAAATAAGAATCTTTATGTTACTTTCCAACTATTAACTATTAAGTTGAGAAAATGAATATTTTGCTATAAAATCTCAAGTTTAGAAAAACAAAAAAGTTAAGAAAAAATTCACAAATATTTTGGGTTGATCATTAACATATGTAAGTTAAGTATTGAAAATTAAGCATGGTTAATATGAGATTACTAAATTTATAGTCAAACTACAAATTATTAAAAGAGTAAACTATAATTTTGGTCCTCGTGCTTTACTGAAATATTTGAAAGTGGGACTAAATTTTGATAATTTAAAAATCATTCATGTGGTTCTTATTTTGCTCAGAAAGTGGCTCCGTCACTAACTCCGTTAATTTTTTCTGTTATGTCATGGACATCTTTGTGCACTTCTGTTAACTTTTTTACATATACACATATATTGTATATAAATACAAAACATTATATATTTAAGCTTTTAAAGAAAATTACGAAAATAGCCTAAATGGACAAAAGTATCCCTAACACAGTGACACTAACAAAAAAAAATTAACGAAGTTAGTGATGAGTGATCATTTCAAAGCAAAATAAGAACCACATGTACGATTTTTAGAGTTAACAAAGTTTACGTCTCTTTTTCAAATACTTCAGTAAACCACGGGGACCAAAATTAGAGTTTACTCTAATTGAAATAATAATAAACTACAAATAATTAAAATAATAACAAACTAAAAATACAAATTATATATTAAGATTAACAAAACATCGATTATTCAAACAATTAAAAAAAACTATTGATAAATTCTACAAGAATAATGAGTAATTATACAAGCAACTATAAAAAAACGTTTGTTATCAAAAAAATATAAGAATTTGATATATTAACTTGAGAAATGTTCAAAAAAACTCAATAAACTATTCAATTTTGAATGGTTAAATTCTTAAACTATTTTTTTGAATGAAAAAACCCTTAAACTTTCTCATTTTGAATGATTAAGTCCCTGAACTATTTTTTTGGATGAAAAACCATTAAACTGTCTCATTTTGAATGATAAAACCATTAAACTTTCTTAGGGGCTGTTTGTTTACCTCTAGATGATACCATCCAGAGGTACCTCTGAATCGTGTAGAGGTACTGGATTGTTTGGCAAAAAAAAATTAACCTCTAGACTATAACAAAAGCCTCTGCATCATATCTGACCTAGGACATTGCAAAATGATCCAGAGGTGCCCTTTTCCCATAAATATCCTCTTTTATTTTCACCATCGCCTCTACTCTCTCTCACACCTCTGTACAACTTTCCCCACGCTAGTCCTCTGTGCTGCAACTTTTCTCCACGACAAGACTGTCCACCGGCGAATCTCCGGCCACGGTGCGACTCCTCCGACGCCGCCGTCCTCCAGCCTTCTCTCCTCGACGATTTATGACTTCTCTCCTCAGAAGCCAACGTCGATTTCTCAGGTATGGTTTTCACGATTTCTGTTTGGTATACACTTCTCAGGTACAGCCGCTGTCGATTTATGTTTGGTATACCCATCATCGAACTTTGAAAGAAATCAATTTCTGATTATGAAAGCATTTATTTATGATTTCTCCATTATTTTGTTTTAAAGATCGATTTTTGATTTCTCCATTAAAGAAAACATCTTTTTGGATCTGTTATGTGTTTATAGAAAGCTTTAGGATCTGTTATGTGTTTATAGAAAACTTTATTGGATGATTTGATCTGTTATGTGTTTATAGAAAACACTTTTGGATCTGTTGTTGTGTGCTTTGGGGTGTTACGATGTACATGAGGTTACTTCAATGGAAAAAGAAAAGGAATTCACCCTTAAAAATCAAAATTTTCTCAAATTGTGTTTTTTATTATATGATTGATGAATGTGATGCAACTACTGATTTTGGGCTAATAATTTGCAGCAAATTAGTGGTAGAACTGTGAAGGTAAACTTCCCAGATTGAGGGTCGGCCTTTGCGACTGAACTTGGCTGCAGATGCTTCATGATCGGGGAGAAGTTCTGAGATAAATGTCGATGGGAATGAGTTCATTTCGAGTGTTAGCTCCTAATTAGAAAAAAACACGCAAGGAAGTTAGAATTTTTTTTGTCTTCGTTTGTAGGGATGTGAGACGGTGAGATAATGACGTTTTGTACGCAAGTTTCGTGCATGAAATCGGTAAGGGTAATAAAATTATAAATCGATCCAAAAAGATATTAAAAACCAATAGATGTCGTGTAAAGGTAATAAAATTATCCACATAATATATTGTGTTTCTATTTGTGACTGATTTGTATCCTATCTTCTGTTAGTAATAAAAGTGCCCTTGCTGTTCAAAAAGAAAAATGTCATATAGAGGGTTAAAATGGTAATTTGTTCTTATTCAGACTGTCCATTCAGAGCAGCTACCAAACAACCATTTTTCATTCTGCACTATATCATACAGAGCCTCTATACCATCCAGACCTCTATACCATCCAGCTCTATATCATCCAGCAACTACCAAACAGCCCCTTACACTTAAAATATTATCAGATTTTCAAGATTTTATCTGATTTTCCGTTGACATGGCTCTGATACCATTTGGAAATATGCATAAAATGTTTATGTTTGGAAAAATGTTTGTTCCAACTAATAATGAGTTTATTTAGATAAATCTTGCTTTTAGAGCATATGTTGCATAAACATGGATTAAATATGTTTATTGACTTTTGTTGTCTTTTAACTATTAGTCATTTGAATTCGTTGAGCACTTGCTTGTTTTTGTCTAAAATGAGTCTTGGGGACACTTTTCCAATTTAAATTGTTTTATGTCGAGTTTTTAGAGTTATATGCAGTTATGACGTATTTACTTGATATATTACACGTTTTGGGTGCATTGGTCGTTCTTTTACTGTCATGTAATTTTATGGCTAGAATGTAATGGATTCATAGGCATATAAGTCGGTCTAATGGTGTATTTAAGGGATGAGATTCTCAAGCCGTACAACTTGAGTTTCCTTTTGTTTTATTGGGAATAGGCATTGTGATAAATTGTGTAATTTCCATTCATCCCTTAATGTATTTAATTATGTGAAGGATGGTATTATTTCATTTATAAATTGGAAATAGGCATTGTAATAAATTTTGTAATTTCCATACATCTTTTCACTATCTCGGAATATGCATTGTGATAAATTGTGTAATTCTCGAGGAAAGAGCTTATGTGCACCAATGACTATATACTGGATTAGGTTGATGTCAATGACTACCAGACCTTTATGTGACGCTCTATAACATTGGTTCGTGGCCTACCTTTGTGTCCCGTCACGACTAGTGGTAAATCGGGTCCCCCGACATTTTGGATGTTTATACCCTTGCAAGGGTAAGCGTGAGTTAATGATTTATAAATTTTGGTTAAAGCTATGGTTTCTATTTTATGTTTATAACTTTATTCTTGGTCGTGTGAGTATTGGGTTTTGGTCTCACATTAAATGAGTGTTTTGGTTAAAGTTATTTCATCACGAAAATGGTTGGTTTTGGGAAAGATGTCGTTTTTATAATTAATACATTTCATTTTGGAATTATGATTCAAATTGTATTTTCCAGTTTACTGTTTTATATAAATGATGAAAACTCTTGAACTCACTAGGCGTTAAGCCTAACCCTTTTTATTTGTCGGCATGTGCATCAGGTCCTCGTTGGAGTTGGTACTAGCGACATCGTGATGAAAGGGTGCTAGTTAGAAGCTCAAGAAGATTTTAGTTATTTGTTGACGTCTTCCGCAATTGGAGATAGCGACATTTATTGGGTTTTAGTAACATCCGACTTAGTCTTCATCTAAGGCTAGGTCTATCCATTATTGAGGTTGATTTTAGATTTGTTATTCAAGGAAATTCAAGTATTGGATAATAGGAAAAAGATTTACCCTTTGTTTAATGTATTATTGAAAATTTTAATTTAGTCGCTCTATCCAAATTTGAGGGTGTTACACATGACAACTCAATGATACACTCTTACACTCAAGATTTTATCTGATTTCAAGAATTTATCTGATTTTCAAGTTTTTTTTTTGAAAATGTGTGTTGACTAATTTTTTTTTCTCTTGAAAGTGGTGTTGATGTGACAAGAGGGGTGGTCGTCCTCCGGGAGCAACCAAGTTGATTATTTTCGTAAACTTGTCTGAAAGTTGGTTATCTTGTTAAAACGTACGGTATAAAATGATTATTTTGGTAATTTCCCTTAAACTTTCTATAGTTTTCTTAATTATTTGAATAATCGATGATTTTTAATCTTAATTTATAATTGACTGTTTAGTTTGTTATTATTTTAATTATATATAATTTAATTATATATAAATAATCTCATATTAACCGTGCTTAAGTTTTAATACTTAACTTAAACATATCAATGTTCAATCCAAAAGATGTGTTAATTTCTCATGATTTTTTTTATTTCTTCTAAATTTAAGATTTTATAATAAAAAAGTCATCTTTTTTAATACTTGTAAAATATAAAAGACTTTTGTTTAAAAATACACTTACACTCTTAAATATATATAGTTTTAAAATATTTTTGATAAAAAAAATTAAAAAAAAGCGTGATTCACAAATTTTTACAAAGAAAGTGAAATTTTGGTCCCTATAATTTACCCAAAAATAGAATAGTCCCTGTAATGTTTGTTAATTGATCTATATTAACCGTAGAGATCTTAAGTGTTATGAAACTGAAAAGTTAGGGACTATTATAAAGATAGTTTGTCTTAGAAAGCAAAATCCAAAATTTAGGCAAACCACATAGATCTTTAGTATAATTTACTTTAGTAAATAACATAGAATATTTGTATGGAGTAAAATACTGAAAGTTAAAGTAGGGAGTCGATATATGGAGTCCATTGGAGTGGCTTTTTTTTTTCTTTTTCACGTTTGGCTTTGTATAATAGTTAAAGAGTCAACATATGGAGATGCTCATTGGCTCTGTACATTAATTTTCATTATCTCATTGTCATTTTACATGTAAGGAGTTTCCTATATTTTTTTATAAACATATGTACATCATGTCATCTGTTTATTTAAAAAGTATTATTAAAATAATGTATATTTGTTAATATGTAGAGCACGAGTGAAATAACAACGTATTATTTTGTATCTCGCACTAATTTCTATGCATTTTGCTTCAAACATTAGTTTAAATGTAGGAAATAAGATTGAAGATGTGCTTATAGATATAAAGAAAAATGAACTTAATTTCTCAATTGAAGGTATTGAAACAAAATGTTAATGTGATTAACGTGATTATTATAAGTTGTCGTAAGTCTCGTGTGTCTTGAGAGTACAATTGAGTTGCAATGGGTGGAATATTAAGGACTTTCAAATAACGTAGATAAAAACATGAAAACATTATTAATATTTGTGACTTTTATTTTGTGGACTGTTAAAAGAGAGTCAGAGAGATAAATATTTCATATTACAATGTTAATTAAAACAAACATGTATTTTTATAAAGTGAAACGTTATTGCACTGATTTATAAATAAAACATAAATGGTGCTAGGCATAAATATTTATAACATATCTTATGAACGAAAAACACATTTCATTATTTAGGATACCAAAAATGACATTACAAAAATCTATAATCCAAAATATTATCTTAATAAAGACATTTCGGTTCCAATGAGTAAAAGTCATGGTGAGATGAGTAATAATGGATATTCACATTTGGATCAATTGTAATTAAGGTCAACACCAATGAGATGCATTAAGATCCAACGGATCAATTTCTTTGAGAATAGCAATTCATGGAGTGTGGGTGAAATTAAAAGTGATCAATGGTATGTGAGTCTTTTGCCTTCCAAAAAATTATAAGTTCAAACCTCATTAAAACCGACCAGATGTATGAGTTTATCTATACAGGGTTGGATTCCGGTGAGAAGGATAGTTATGGTGAAAAACGTAAGAAGGGATCTCCGTCCTTGGATGGACTTAGGATGAGATGCACCATGATGAGGTGCACCGAGATACACCGGATCAACTCCCTGCTAATGCGCAATTAATGGGTGGGTATGAGATTAAAAGTGATCAATGACTCAGATCTCTTCTTACGTTTCTCACCTTAGCTCTGCCTATCTATACCTTAACCCTGTCTATCTATACATTTGTGTATAATTTAAATATTATATATACTTGAAAAGAAAGTAATACCATGTTAATCATCTTTAAAACATCATTAACAAAGCCATTGATCATGAGCCATTGTGAAGTTGAAAGATAACACTAATTTCATACCATAATTCCCAAATGTGAAGATCAAAAACACATCCAAAAATCGAAAGAAAGATCAATAAATAACATATATATATATTGATCATCATCTACAAACGATCATTCTTCGACGTTTAGATGATGATTGATTCGAATCCAAATTACTTTTAACGACCAAACAACTCAATGCTTCTTTCAAGCAATAAATCAACTCACCAGAATCATCTCTTTCACAATCACATTCCACCAATATGATGTTGCGTATTCTCCCACCGATTGCCACCATTTCCATCCTCAAAGGGCTCAGTTGCAGAGTTTTTAGGGTTTGTATCATGTCGGTAAGAAGATCTGATCGGTTTTCACAACACACTGAAGCTTTAATCACTATTCTTCCATCGCCTTCATTATTATTCAACGAGATTACTGTGATTTCATCCGTTTCAGAAGGCAAGCTTTCGAGCTGTTCGATTTCTGAGGTGGTTTGTTTCAGCTCCTTTAACCTTTCAATCACCTTTGCTAGCAGAGATGCTTTATCCGTCTATCAAGTTTTAACAGAAGAAAAAAGTATTAATTAAGAATCAATAGATTCAATCCAACCGAGTACGATCATGATTCAAAACCATAAGAACTTCAAAAGAAGTAATAGGAAACCCTAATTTGATAAAAGTTGAACAACTTTCCCAAAATGAACCACATGAACCCTAAAAGAGTGTCTGATTTTGATCCCGATCTAATTAAAAAGCTTCAAAAACCTTTTGATTCATAGAAAATTAACTGAAATATATTAGAATGTAATTCGAGATCCAGTAATCATTCAATTGAAACTAAGGTACCAAAAATCAAAAAAAGAGGTAATAATAGGGAAAAATTTACTTTGGAATTGCAAGGAAGAAGAGTTCTAAGACGATTAAGATGAGAATTGATTCTCTCTCTCCGACGTTTCTCAGCCTCTTTGTGATGGATGGAAGCTGTGGATGATGATGAGAGCGATCGAGAAGGTGGTGAGTGATGATGATCATGGCAAGGATAACGATCTAATAGCAATGACGGATTGTGATTACTGGTAGTAGTAGTAGTAGTAGTAGTAGAGGCTGAGAGCAGCATCTGCGGCGGAAGGTGGTGGTTTCCGGTGGCGGAGCGATGGTAAAGGTGTGACTGTGAGTGCATGTTTTGTCGGGCGTGGGTGTGTTTATGATGGATGGTCGGTATTTTGAATGCTTTTTGACCCAACCTTCGTTCTTCGATTCCTTTTTCCAATTATTTGTTCCATCTTTCCAATTACTTATCTTAAAAAATAGGATATGTTCGGTAAAAGTAGCTGATAAGGTAGCTTATGACTGACTGATAAAGTAGCTGATAATTTATAAGGTAGCTGATTAATAAGTGCAAAAAGTAGCTTATAAACATGTAAAATGACCAAAAAGTAGCTTCAAAATAATAATAATTAATATTAATCAGGGGTATAATCGGAAGAAAATGATAAAAAGTTCAATAAGTCACTAATAAGTCACTCACAACTAACTTATCAATAAACTAGCTTATAAGTTAACTTATAAGTCATAAGTTAGTTTGCCAAACATGTACCTAGAAAATAAGGTAGCTTATAAGGTGAATTATAAGTCACCTTATTTTTGCCAAACAATGTCATAATCTCTATATAAAAGTTGGAGAAAATGACGTAAATAGCCCTTATTTATTGTGTTTTTCATTTTTTAGCCATTTTTTAGATGAGTTTTCTGAAATAGTCAAAGTTTACGTAAAGACTTTACGCAAAAAGTACACTTTCTTCGTAAAAACCATTTTCTTTTAAAAGTGTGATTTTTTAAAGAAATTTACACAGAAAGTCTACTTTCTGCGTAATGAAATCACACTTTTGAAATAAAATGATCTTTACGTAAAAATTAGACTTTCTGCGTAAAGTCTCTATGTTAACTTTGACTATTTTAGAAAAGTTATCTAAAAAATGGCTAAAAAATAAAAAATACCATAAATAAATGACTATTTATGTCAATTTCCCAAGTTGCCATATACATCCTTTTTTACATGTTGAGTATCTCCTATTGGTTCTTTTTAAATTTGGAAAAAATTCATTCTCTTTATTTATTTTCTCTATTTTATGGGAGGATTTAATATACTTGTTAAAGAAAAGTTATTCCAAATTTTTAGAATTTTTAAAATAATATAGTTGTTAACTTGTGACGATACCACTTTGATTTCTACTACCTTTTATAGGAATGAGCATAAATATAATGCAACTAGGACCGTAAGTGAACTATACATTCAAGTGAACTGTTTAAGAAAAGTTCGTTTATATATTTTTATTTAATAAATGAATGAATGTATAAGAACAAATCTGTTTGTTCCTTTAGGTTGTGTTTGGTACATGAGACAAGACATGATGAGACAAAACTCATTGTTCTACGTTTGACGCGACATGTGACATGGGCAGGAACTCGGACAAGGTGGGACAACGTGGGACAAAAGAGACTTTTTCTACGAGACAAAAATGGATAGAAACCAAGATGTTATTAATCTACCCTCGTTTGATATATAACCTTAATATGATATTTGTTTTAGTGGTCACCACCACTATGTACTCGCGGTTTGCCGCCACCGTTGGCCACTTCTACCTCTTCTTCCACTACAACAACCTTCACCACCAACCACCACTCTCACTCACCATCACCGCCACCGTTGTCGGCCACCTCCACCTCATCCTCTACTCAATAATTTCCTCCACAACCACCATTGACCACCAACCATCACCATTCATTGCCACCACCACTACCAATCTACTATTATGGGTCACTTCACCTCCACCGTAACGTACCACCACACTACCATCGGGTACCACTACCACTGCCTCCACCACATCAACTACAACTACCTCCTCCATCATCGTCAACTACCACCACCACCACCACTATTATCCACCATCTTCATGTCCTCCACACTCACTGTCGTTCACTAACAACCACTGGTTCTACCTCCACAACCATTGTCGACCGTCGACCACCGTCTCCCATCGATACCACCACTAGTACCATCTGTCACCAATAGAGATGGAAACTTTACCTGTTGGGACGGGTACCCGCGGGTATCCGATCCTAACAGGGTGGGGATTCCCCGGTTTAACGGGTAACGGGGCGGGGATCTATTTTCATACCCAAAACGGGGTTGGGGCGGGGTCAGAGATGGCATTACTTGCCCCTAGTATACCCGATTAATTTTTAATTTCATTAAATAGATGTATATAGAGTGTGTGTATAAATAAATATACATGTAGTTATTTATTATTAAATGACAAATATATTTGTTCTTTAATATTGTTGATTAATGTAGTAATGATTCCGTATAATTTTAATTTTAAAATACGTCGGTTTTTACTAAACGGGTACCCAACGGGTTCCCCGAACCCATCGGGGATTTCTTCCCCCCGAACCCGTCGGCAACTAGTCGGGTCGGGGACGAGGAGGGGGGGTTTAATCGGGGGTCAGGGATGCTTTATCCGCCTAATACTCGTCCTGTTTCCATCCCTAGCCACCAACACCTGTGCCTCCGCCATAGCCAACACCACTTCCACCTCCACCATAACCACCCCCACATTGGCCACCATATCTCCTCACCACTGTCGGCCACCACCTCTATCCGTCATCTTCACGTCCTCTACAACCACCAATCACCAATGCTCCTATCTTGACAATCATTGTTGTTGCAACAATATTCACCGTGTCTTTGTCAATTGATAAGGATCTTCCAAAACGAATAAAAATAATTTTAAACTTACACTTTTTACGTTTATGGTTTTTTATTTACTTTGTAATTATAAGGGTGTAAATGCAAGCATAAAAATAATTCGTATGTATTTATAATATTTGATATTATAAGATTAAATTAAAAAATATATTGTGCTCATTTTAAACGTATTAAAAAAACGATTATAATGGTGTAATTTATATAAAAAAAAGAAACGTATTTTTATGTATTTTAGTTAATATATAGTTATGTGTGTTAATATAATAAATATTTAAAACGAAAAAAAAAACAAAAAATATAAAGTAAATTAAATACTAACAAATAAGGGTAAGTAATAACTATAATCAATTACAAATTTTACGTAGAAAAAGGAATTTCTGCGTAAAGTCACTTTTTCTAATTAATTTTCTTTTATTTTGCCATGAAAATAAACTTTACTTAGAAAATCTTTTTTCTACGTATTTTCTTTTGTGAACTTTGTCTATTTGAGGGGAAAGGGGTTTCTAAGATGGCTAAAATATAAAATCATTTTAATGAATTGGTTGTTTATGTAAATTTCCTAGTTTTAATGAAAAACACAAAAAATGTTTAGAATAAAGAGGTGTTTGGTTCACAAATTCTGGAGAAATCTGATGTAATTGTAATGTTGAATTTAATTAACCAAATTCTTTTCCTCGTTTGGTTCATTCTTTTTCATGAAAGGAATATTCAAATTTCATTGAATTCCACAAATAAATCAATTAAACATTCATTGGCAATAAGGTGGTATTTTGATGAAATAGAATGTTCTAATTTCATAATCCCAAATATGCATCTTAACCCTATTACGATAAAATAGGTGCACACCTCATTCTCAATCTGAACCACCGTCGACCACCGTCGACCACCACCAATCTAAACTACCGACGACCACCGCCGACCACCATCGATCTGAACAACCGCCGACCACCATCGATCTGAGCTACCGCCCCACCACCACCAATTTGAACCACCGCCGACCTCCGTCGATCTGAACCATCGTTGATCACCTACGATCTGATTCATCGCCGACCATCGCCAATATGAACTACAACCGACCACCATCAATCTAAACTACCGCTGACCACCGCCGATCTCAACCACCGCCGCCCATGGCCGATCTCAACCACCGCCGACCACTATCGATCTGAACAACCGCCGACCACCACCGATCTGAATCGTTGGCGACCACCGTCGATATAAACCAAACCGCCAACCACCGCCGATTTTATTAAAGTATTTGTATTTTAAAAAGTTAAAGTATTTAATAATTATTTTATTAAAGTATTTTTAATATAAAAAATTAAAATTATCAAAGAGGATATTTTGGTCATTTACCAACATTTCATTCCACTTCCAAAGCAACATTCATTTGAACCAAAAAGATATATTCCAATTCTTTAACACATTTCATTCCAATTCTGCCAACTAAACAGATGGTCAAACCTGATAACATTTAATTCCAATTTCTTCAAAGTCAAATTCATTCAAAATATTATGTGAATCAAAAGCCTCCTAAGAAAACCAATCTCAATCAGTGGATCAAAATTTGATTTCTAATTTCTTTCCACTAATTAAGATAACTATGGAAAATGTCATATATCATAATTTATCTCCTATTTTTTCTAGAAGCTTTTTGGATATTGATAATCATCGATTTTTAATCCAATTTTCCACCATGAAATCACTGGTGATTTTCAAGTCTATAAAATCGAATTAAATCTCATATTTAAACACAAAAATCGATGTTTATTCATTGATTGTTTGAAATGTAACCAAATACGAAGATCCCGACGAACCATTATTAGGAGATGATGACTATATATATATATATATTGGTTCATATGTGAAAACGTAAATTCTAATACAGATTTACATATGAATCTTAATCATTATTTGTATGTGAATCAATCTACAACTTATAACCATGATACTAAGGCTATGTTTGGCAAACTAGCTGATAAAGTAGCTTATGACTGAGAAGGTAGTTGATTACTGATAAGCTAGCTGATGAATAGTCACGTTTGGCAAAAGCTGACTGATAAACATGTAAAATGACCAAAAATAACATCTTAAAATATTAATCATTATAATATAATTAAATTTTTTTTAATAAAATAATATATTAATTCAAACAAGATAGTAATAAATAAATAATATAATATGTTTATTTAAATAAATTAAATTGATTATGATATATATTATAAATTTTGGATTTATTAAAATAAAGTTTAGAAAAAATTACATTAGTTTATGATTTTAAATAACCACTACGTATAATATATGAATAACTAGTCATTCTAATTAAGTAATAATTTTTCAAAAATTATAAGTAATTATTATAAATAATAATTAATTAATATTAGTGAATAATTTAAAATTAAAATGAATTAATAATTGTATTAATTAATGATTAACAATTAAATTAGTCAATAAAATAAAAATAATATTAATTCATAATTGCAATTAAAATTAATTAATAAAATTAATTAATAATATTCAAAATAATATTAATTAATATTAATCAGGGGTATAATCGAAAGAAAATGACAAAAAGCTCAGTAAGTTACTTCTAACCAGCTTATCAATAAGTTAGCTTATAAGTTAACTTATAAGTCATAACCTGGTTTACTAAAAATGTACATAGAAAATAAGTAGTTTCCATATAAGCTATCTTATTTTTACCAAACAATGCCTAAACTAATTTAATACATGTGAGTTTTTGTTTTTAAAAATATAGACCATAGTCGATCTTAAATTAAAGACAATATATTCTCCTTTTTTTGTACAACCTATTTAGTCAAAGTAGTAATTATATCTTAGATATTTTAATGTTGAAACAAAATGTAATCCGGATTTATTAATAAAGAAAATGGGTAAAAAAAAAATAAAAAAAATAGTGGATTAGTGATTTGGTTTAACAAAAGTTCCAGAATTACTCACTTAACTTTTTAGGTTCTTCAAATTAATTTTTATTTTGTCTCTATTTGGATGTATGATCTTAAGATTTTGACCATTGAAAAATCTTATGTAATGCGTGAGATATCTATCTTCTAACATTCTCAACATTTTTAGTTTTCTGACTTAGGGATTGTTCGTTTGTTGCTTATTAGGCTGAATAAGCCTTATAGCTTATTCGCTCAGCTATAAAAGGTTGTTCGATGGAAGCTTATTCGCTCAGCTGAGAGCTTATTCGCTCAGCTAAAAAACATCACTCCTATAGCCTTAGCCATCCTTATTCCCCAAATACCGTTCACTAAAACCTCTTGCCTCTCCCTGCGTCGTTTGCTTCTCCACCTGCTCAAAACTCATATTTTATGTTATTGATGACTGATTTCATCTCCGATTGTTTCTTGTTGATTAAAACGGATTTCATCCAGTAAGCCTTCGATTACTGATTCCGTTAGGTTTTAGCCACAACCATCGGAATCAATGGCGGGAGGTCTCATTCACCAGCGATGTCCCTCATACAGCTTCCTAGTTCGTCAACGGCCTCATTTCCCGACGATTTCCTTCTCTTTTGTCACTTTCGTTCGCCGCTGTTCTCGTTCTATCCGGCCATTTTCGTTCTCCGATGGTCTCCTTATCTCCCGTCTATATCGTTCTCTGATGGTCTAGTTCTCTTCTGTTTGCTTCTCCATCTCTCAATTTCTCCATCATATGTTCTTCAACTCTCAATCTGGATCTCTCGATTTCTTGTTTTGGCTTTGTTTTTTTGTTTCATTGAGATCTGATATGGGTTTGGTTACAACTTACAAATATTGTATCTGGGTTTCGGTTATAGATCTTCAATCTCGTATTTGGATCTGATCTGGGTTTGCTTACAAATATTGTATCTGGGTTTTGATTATAGATCTTCAATCTCGTATTTGGATCTGATATGGGTCTTGGGGATGAAGAAATTGAAATATTTTTTGTTAATGAAAAAAACAAATAACAAGGGGTAAAATGGTCATATAAATCATTCAGACTATTTATTCAGCACCACAACCGAACAACAACTTATTTGTTATCATATAGACAACTTTATCAATACAGTCAACTTTATCCATTCAGGTCTTAATAGAAAACGAACCGAAAAGCCCTTAGAGCGTCTCCAACAGCATCTCCAAAATGGAGAAAATAGGAATTTTGGAGATTTTGAGCATTGTTTTTGCTCCAACAGCATCTCTAAAACTTTCTTCAAAATGGAGAAAGCATAAAAGAGATTATAAAAATCTTCAAATTTGGAGAATTTGGAGACATCTCCAAAAATGATTACCATTAGAGATAAATTGTTTTTTATTATGTTCCACCAATAAGAAAAATGAAATTAAATATTTAGATAAGATAAATAATATTTTATTAGAAATATAGAATATTTTAATAATATAATGAATTGTGATCTTCAAAATGGAGATACTGTTGGAGTTGAATGTAATATTTTTTAGAGATTTTTGATTTTGAAACTCTATTTTAGAGAAAGTTATAGAGATGTTGTTGGAGATGCTCTTAGAACCCTCCCCCTCAACACACACATATGGGAATTACCGAAGCAAAAACATCTCTCTTGGAAGGTGGTTCGTCTGTTGCACTACAATAAAATTAGGTTTATAAGACACCATCAATTTTTAAACGTCTTAATAGCCCGTTTTATAGGACTTAAGTTTTTGGACCAAAATATAAAGTGTCCTATCTAAAAGGCGTTATAATATGTTTATAGGACGCTTTTAGATGTCTTAACAAATTTTTTAGGAAATTTTGAATACAAAGTGTTGCATTAGCAAATTTATAGGATAATTTTTAGAAAGTGTATAGTAAACTCATCTTATTAAGACACTTGTTTTTATTTTCAAATAGTGTCATATAAAATTGTTAATAAAACGTTTTGTATTTAAAAATGTCATAAAAATAGGTAAAACGTCCTATAAATTTATTACGATGCCTTTAGATATGACATTTTATTTTTTGGTCATATTAATTAAGTCTAATTAATAAGGTGATTTATTAGTTAGCTTTTTTTTGGTGTCTTATAAACCCGATTTTGTTGAAGTGTTGGGATTAGCTTCTATAAGAAACTTTCACTTGAATTGCCAAGCTTCTTGTGGAATATAGGAACGTTCGTTGCAAACCCGTTTTCGATTGTGAACGAAAGGGACAACTGAGATTGCGACACATGTCCGAGGGTGTCCACATTTATCAAGAATAATGAAGATGAACATTAATGAACTACTCATGTTGATAATACACTATTCACGATAAATTTTTGCGTCATTCAAGATCAGTAATACATCATTCATGAGGAATAACTCGTGATTGTACGTGACACGTGGCACACCTTGTTTGCCCTCAATTCACAACCGAAAATGGGTTTGCATCGAAACCCTCCACGTATATATGTATATATATATATATATGTGTGGGCGGGTTCAAATTAGACTCAAATTTAGTTATGAACGTGAGGACAAACGAGAGTACGAGACGTGTCATATTTAGACTGAATAATCAAAAAAATATGCAGACTGAATATAGTATTTATTCAGTCTGAATAAGCATTATTCATATTGAATAAATACTATATTCAGCCTGAATATTTCTTTGATTATTCAGTCTGAATAATCTATATTCAGACGTATGTCGCACTCTCATTTGTACTCACGTTCACAACCAAATTTGATTTCGCATTTGAATTTTGCTATATATATAGGGGCTGGCTCAAATGAGAAGTCAAATTTGATTGCGAACGTGAGAACAAAGAGAGCGCGACACGTGTCATATTCAGACTGAATAAATACTATATTCAGACTGAATATTTCTTTGATTATTCAGTCTGAATAATCTACATTCAGATACGTGTCGCACTCTCATTTGTCCTCACGTTTGCAACCAAATTTCAGTTCTCATATGAACTTTCCTCTCTCTCTCTCTCTCTCTCTATATATATATATATATATATATATAGGGGAGGGTTCAAATGAGAACACCCCCAATTTAAAGAAACACCACCAATAAAAAATCATATCTGACTATGTGGTCCCAAATGAGTTCATTTGTTCCTTTAAATTTACAAAGTTTTCATTTGAACCTCTTCCTATATATATGTATATATATATATAGGGGCGAGTTCAAATAAGAACTCAAATTTGGTTGTGAACGTGAGGACAAATGAGAGTGCGGCACGTGTCCCATTCAAAGAAATATTATAGTGTATATTCAGACTGAATATATACTTGACTGAATATTCCTTTGTATATTCAGACTGAATATATACTATATTCAGTCTGAATATTCCTTTGTATATTCAGTCTGAATATTGCTTATTTTGACACGTGTCACGCTCTCATTTGTTCTCACGTTCACAACCAAATTTTAGTTCGCATTTGAACTTTCCTCTCTCTCTCTCTCTCTCTCTCTATATATATATATATATATATATATATGGGAGGTTTCAATTGAAAACCCAACAATTTGAACAAACTTTGCAAACCATTATATTAGGAACAATTGAGATAATTATGGATAATTATCATTATTAATTATAGGAAAATTTCATCTACGTCCTTAAAAACTTCTTATATTACGTATATATCCTTGTAAAATTTGAAACTACGCATTTATCATTATAAACCTGATAAACTCACATATATATCTTTTTCCTAATTTAATTATGATTAAACATTTAAAAAATACAAATCATTAAAACTAAATTGAATTTATTTTAGAAATTACTCATATACACTTCCACTAATCTTTTCCAAACAGGTCTGCAATCATTCCCAAAATCAGATACTATCATTGACCTTCCAAAATCAAATACGACTGTTGACCCATCCCAAAATCAAATGAGACTAACGATCTCAAATCAAGCAAATCAAGAACCGTCGGAGGTAGGAAAGGTGCTTCCCAAAATCGATTTGTTCTTGAATACCTCCGATCGACCCATCCCAAAATCGATACTATTCTGGAAATTTGTTTTTGAATACCTCTGATCTACCTTGCTGCTGTTCTGGAAATTTGTTCTCGAATACCTACAATTGCAAGTGGTTTGTTTGGTGAGCTATACAACCATTACAAGAGCATGATTAAAGAAGATGGAAAAAGTGGAGCTCCTGTTAGCTTTGTGTAGGATTCATAATGAGTAGCCGTGTTTACACATTATTTGCAGATGACACCGAGTATAAAGATTGTTCCTTCATATATATTTAATAGGGACCTAAGTCTGAATCTTTCATTTTTCTGTTTTGATTAGTTAGTTCGTAACAAGGTAAAAATATGCAGTCTTTGTTAACGGTTTATCTAACAGAGTTAGTTAATTTGTTGCTTTTAGTTCAAAAACTAAATTCTCTCAAATATGTGTTTCTTTCCCTCTCTATATTCATTTTTTACACCATCATCATAAGATGTTCGAAGTTTTTTCGGTAATAAGAGCTGTTAGTTAACTGGTTATATTTATTATTCGAAATATTTATAACATGGGTTTTCAAGTATCTCGATTTTGGGATGTGCCTTTCCTACCTCCGACAGTTCTTGATTTGCTTGATTTGAGATTGGTGGTCGCATTTGATTTTGGGATGGGTCGACGGTCGTATTTGATTTTGGGAGGTCAATGATAGTATCTGATTTTGGGAAGGATTGCAGACCTGTTTGGAAAAGATTAGTGGAAGGGTATATGAGTAATTTCTAAAATAAATTCAATTCAGTTTTAATGATTTGTATTTTTTAAATATTTAATCATAATTAAATTAGGGATAATGATATGTATGTGAGTTTATCAGGTTTAGAATGATATATGCGTAGTTTCAAATTTTACAAGGATATATACGTAATATAGGAAGTTTTTAAGGACGTAGATGAAATTTTCCCATTAATTAATTATGGTTGTGATATATTTGGAAGATGATAGGTTCATTGATTATGATCATGACTTTTAATTAGGAAACAAAATAATATCAAATATTTATTAGACTAGATGGACGGCTAAGATTGGTTTGCAAAGTTTGCTCAAATTACCAAGTTTGTAACGAAAATCAACCATATATACATATATATATATATAGGGGCGGGTTCATACGACAACGGTAACAATTTACGAGAATGCGATGAGCTTTTTTCATGTACAAGATCACATGTGATTTTTGATGGGTTTTATATGAACTATAAACAAACAAGGCAGCGGAAACTATGGTAAGTATCATATAACTAAACCCTACAAGGAAACCTTAGTAGATGATATTAACAACAAGAAAGAAAGAGATTACCAACCTTTAATCCAATCTTGTAATTGGATTGGTCCACTTGTAGAACTTGAACACTTCGATCCAATGATAAGGAATGTAGTAACCAAAAGAGATTACCTATAATGGTTTGTATCCAATTTGTCCAAGATTATTAAATCTTCGGAATATCCACCCAAGTGTAGTAAGAGTATCCACAAGGAATGGAGCAAAGAGAGAAGAGAAAACTCAAGGTTTAAGAATGCTTGAATGAGACACTTGATTTAGGAGCCATTGATCTCTATTTATAATGGTAAGTAACTTAGGCCAAAGTTAGAGTTTTAGAGAAAAGTCTTTGGTTCATCTTTCAAAGAATAACCAATTAGTCCTTGCACTTTTAATTGACACAAATTAGTTTTAAATTAATTCCAATTAATTCTATAAAATTTTCATAATAATTTCTAATTAATTATTATCAAATAATAATTAATAAACTATTTATCTATCTCTCTTAAATATTCTAATAACCTTTGGACAATTGAGGCGACCCAAAAAGGACTCTGCTATTAATGGAAAGTCATGAGTAATTAATTATGATTTTGGACACCCATTCCAAGAATTTTGCATCAACTGTAGTGGACGACTTTTGGGGCCACTTAAGTCGCATGGAAAGTCGTCCGCATCATTTATGATTTTGTACAAAATCACATATGATTTTGTACATTAATCATATGTGATTTTGTACATGATAATTTTCATGTACAAAAATTATTGAATAAAGATTGTCCTAGCATTCTCGTAAATTGTTACCGTCATCGCATGAACTTTCCTATATATATATATATTTATATATATATATATAATGACTAAACACATAAAGAATTGTAGAAGGGGAGTTGAATACAATTACACAGATATTTCACCTTTTAAATTCTTTAATATTATATATCAAGAATTACACTTAGAAACAGATTGTTGCAGAAAAAGAACAGATAAATCTATTCTAACAATCTAGAACACTTAGAGAAAACAGCAGTAAAACAAAACACAAAGTAAGTTAAACACAAGTTTTCAGAAGGCCGAATTCAAGCTAAGCACTTAGAAGATTTCTTGTTGAAGGCGTGATTTGCATGGAAGCACTTCTTCTCCTTTTACAGTGCCCATGCATTAAATGAATGGGGATACTTGTCACCATATCATTTGTCAGCCGTATATTCTTTGGATAAAAGATAGAGTCATTCCTTATAGTACTGAAGAAAGGACAAGTCATTCGTTAAAGTACTTGAGAAAGGACAAGGCACTTGTTTATATTTTCTTCACGTCTTCAGTTGTCACATTAACTTTAAAGGATAAAGACAAACAACCATTTCTAGATGTTAAAGAGAATTTAAAGTTTGATGCGCACGTTCTTGTATTCATTGTGAACAAGGAGTATCTTCAAAAATGTCCTCCGATTTTGACCAAGAGTTGTCACTAGCCAACTATGTGTTGAGGAACACATCGGCTAGTGAAACTATCTGCTACTAGCCGACTTCTGTCTTTCCTTCGGCGGATGCATCGGCTTGAGATTCGGCAAAAGTCTTGATAAATTCGGCAACCATATCCTCATTTTCCACAATAATGATATGTTTCCTTATGTGTCAGCTAGTTCTCGATTTGTTGAACTTGTTAAGCTTGACAAGACTTTTTCAAGAACCTAAAATACATGATATATAGCTTAAGGAAAGAGATTGAGGAGTCATCAACAAATCATCGGTGACCCAACAATCGATAAAGAGGAAAGTTCAAATACGAACTCAAATTTGGTTGTGAACGTGAAGCCAAATGAGAGTGCGACACGTGTCTGAATGTAGATTATTCAGACTGAATAATTAAAGAAATATTCAGGCTGAATAAAACTGAATATAGTGTTTATTCAGTTTGAATAATGCTTATTCAGTCTCAATAGACATTATTCACCCTTAATAAACACTATATTCAGTTTTATTCAGTCTGAATATTTCTTTGATTATTCGAAATGTGTCGTGTACTCATTTGTCATCACTTCACAACCAAATTTGAGTTCTCATTTGAACCGACCCCTATATAAATATATATGAGATAGATAGATAGATAGATAGAGAGAGAGAGAGAGAGAGAGAGAGAGAGAGACGTGCTATATATTGGAATTTTAATGAAAGGAAAAAAGAACAAAAAAAATCTCATTTTAACGAGACTTCTAACATAAGTCGGGGAAAGGGACGAAATCCGTAACAAAAGTGAAACCACAAGACTTTATCCATGAATTTTCATATTCAGGGACCTTGTTTGTAAGCAACATCAAACTACATGGCCGGAATTTTTATATTACTCAGAATTCGGGTGTAAAACACCGTCAACCCGCGAAACCAACCAAAACCAACACGCTAAAACACCCAGTTAAACCCAACTCGTTAAACCGCCAACCCACTAATTTGAAAAGTTGAAAATTGGTTAGCCTAACTCAACCCAAACCAAACCGCTAATCTGCCGCTAATATATATTATTTCAAAAAATTATATATATATATATATATATATATGTGTGTGTGTGGGGGGGGTTCAAATGAGAACTCAAATTTGGTTGTGAAAGTGAGGACAAATGAGAGCGTGACATGTGTCATATTCAAACTGAATAATCAAAGAAATATTCAGACCGAATAAAACTGAATATAGTATTTATTCGGTCTGAATAATGCTTATTCAGTCTGAAAAAACATTATTTAGACTGAATAAATACTATATTCAATTTTATTTGGTCTGAATATTTTATTTGATTATTCGGTCTGAATAATTTATATTTAGACACGTGTCACTCTATTATATGTCCTCACGCTCACAACGAAATTTGAGTTCGCATTCAAACTTTCTTCTGTCTCCCTCTCTCTCTCTATATATATAGATAATATTTACAACATTATAATTTACGACCCAAAAATATGTATATATTTTATTGTAATTTACATCCCAAAAAATAAACACATGTATTTTTAGTCCAATTTAAAGACCAAAACCAAAACTTTATCCAACTATGAGAGCATGTGTTCTTGGATAAAGATTAATTTATGTTTGTAGATTAGGGTTAACAATTAAAATTTAAGTAGATTGATTTTTAAGTTACAACTTCCATCAACATTTACAAATAAACACAATAAATCCGTATAAATTCGAAGTCAATTGGACGAATCAATAGATGTTGGGGAAAATTTAATCTATATCCTTTAAAACTTTATATATTATGTATGTATATCCTTGTAAAGTTTGAAACTATGCATATATCCTTCTAAATCTCTAGAACTCACATATATGTTTTCTCCCTAATTTAATTATTATTAAAATATTTAAAAAATACAAATCATCATCTCTAAATTGAATTTATTTTCTAAATTACTTAACTACCATTCGGAATTTATTATCCTTCTTAATTTCTTTCCCAAAATCGTGTGCGATTATCCCTGTTCCCAAAATCGTCGATTACCCTGTTCACCCTAAATCATCCATCTTCGTGTGCGATTACTCTGTTCGCCCGCTTCTTTAATTGCACACGATTTTGGGAAAGAAATTAAGAAAGGTAATAAATTCAGATGGGTGGTTAAGTAATTTAGAAAATAAATTCAATTCAGAAATAATGATTTGTATTTTTTTTAAAATATGTATATATATATATATATATAAATATGTATATATATATAGATACATTCAAACATGAGATGTTATGATATTTTTTTTATATGAAGATTATAGCAATCAGTAGATGATTTAACCGGGTTTTTCGTTAGGATATTTTGTAACTTTTATAAAATAAAATGTAAATAAATATAACAACAATTGATATATATAACAGGACATAAAAACTATCTAACGAAACTCTTTATATATATATATTTTATGGTATTTATCATTTTATAGTTAATATAAATACATTATAATTTATATATTTTTGATGGTATTTATCATTTTGGAGTTGTTTGGTTTTAATAAAAATAAATAATATTTTTTATAATTTTTTAATGTTATTTTCGTTTGTATCGATCATTATATATATATATATACATATATGTATGTATATGTTGAAAGTGAAAGAAAGAGAGAGAGGGAAGAGTATGAAAAGAAACAAAGTCAGGGGAATGAGGGCGAAGAAGGAGACAATAAAAAGTGTCGGAGAGACGTGCAGTTTGCAGTGCAGTGCAGTGCAGACCGGCGTGATGTTTGTCTCCGGCAGGACATATCAATTCAATTCATCATTCCTTTCCATCTACCCCCTACCCCTACCTTTTCATAATTAACTCATTTACTTCAATAATATTTATACCTATTATCAATGTTTTAAAACCCGGGGCCGGTCGAACCGATTGGATCGGGACCCGGAGTAGTGACCAGGTTAACTAACGTCGGGATATGTATATGATTGGCTCGTTCAATCCGGCCGGGTTTCTCAAAAATCCGGTTAAACCGCTGGTAAACCCGTTTTTCAAGCCCGATTAACCCGTTTTTATGTTAAAATTCAGAAAAAAAATGTGTTATATATGTTTTTTAATGTATTTGCATTGATGTAAAATTTGTTGTTTGTGTATTTTTAATGTTGAAACTTGTGGACATCAAATTATTACTTGATATATATGTATGTATGCAGGAAAATGAAAAAAAAATACAAGGAATTAAGTGAATTATTGAAACCGGTTAACCCGATGGTTGAACCGGTTGAACCAGTTAACCTGGGACCCGGTCACCATACCGGATCAACTAAAAACCTGGGTTTTAAAACATTGCCGATTATGTAGTTTTTGTATCCGAAAATCCATCATTTTTTAAGGGGGAAAGAAATTAAAAATGGGTTGTAAAGAGCATTTTCCTCGTACTTATGCATTAAAAGAACATATTTTTTTAACAGTATAGATTTGATATTTATAAAATTCAAAGATATTTATTTTATTATTATTTTAGAATCGTAATTTGAAGTGACATTAGGGGTGCTCAAAAAACCGACGAAACCGACCAACCCGATCAACCCAACCCAACCCGATACAAAATAACTCAACCCGAAGCAACTCGATGCCTAATCGAGTTGTAAAATTTTCAAACCGTAGGTATTGGGTTGATATCGGGTTACTTTTATTTGAACCCAACCCAATCCGACCAACCCGACGAACCCGATATCCTTTTATATTTTGGGTTTAATATAATTATTGAATATCTATTAATATGTAAATTAAACAATTACACTCATCACGCACTCTCCTCGTATACATATATTTTCAATCTATTATCTATCTTTACATAAATCATTTGTATATATTAGTATATATATTGAGAAAAATTAATTGGATGTAATATACTTCAAATTCAATAAGTATAGATAAGTTGTACAAATGACAGATGATGAAAAAGAAATTGTGAGTTATTCAATGTTAGCAGAATATTTTGTTATACCAAACTATCAACCCGACCAACCCGATTAACCCGAACGGGTTGGGTTGGGTTGGGTTGAACTTTTGGTTGGGTTGGGTTGGGTTGGGTTGAAAAATTCTCAAACCGACAACATTGGTTTGATTAGTTAAAACACCTCGAACCCGATCAACCCAACCCATGAGCACCCCTAAGTGACATGTCTAGAAATGTTTACTTAAAATTATAGTTTGTAAAGGGAGTGCTAATGACACCCTTAATATAGGGGTGAACACGAGATATAATACATTTTATAAGCATGTGTACAGAATTTAATGCATTTGTGTGAGGATGACATTCACGCTTAAGGGTGCCATAAGCACACTTTAGGGTGTCATTAGCCTCCCTCTTTTTAAATAAAATATTAAATATATTTTAAATGATACGGCAACTTTTGATTATTAGAGTATCTTCAATAAAATGTTCTTATAAATTAAAATGTATTTTTTATAAGAACTATCATTATAAAAAAAATATTCAATTTTTACCAAACATACCTTTAAATGTTTATCTTGAATTATGTATTTGAAAATACAAATAGTTTAATAACGTTTATTTTTTATAATTTGTTTTATTAGAGCATCTTCAATCAAGGTTATTGCAAAAACCTTTTTTTGTTTCTTTTTTTGCCACCTCACCAAAAACTCTACAATGGTTGTTGTTACAAGAAACTTTTTTAATGGGTCTAATTGATTTTTCTTTTAACATAAATAAATGTTATCTATTTAATTAAATAAGTTAATATAAAGTCAAAAATAATTGGGATATATGGGTTAGATCGTCTAATAGCTCCCTCGCTCCATGTTAATTTTTTCGGGTTTTCGTACTTTTCGTTGCCTCTCGATTCCCTCTCTTCTGTCTCCTTTTTGCTTGTAATGGGGTATTTTATCCCCCTTTTTGTTTAGTTTTGCTTTTGTTCCTTTTTCGGTACTGCTTCTCGCGGTCTTAATTTGTATTGTATCATTTTCATGATTATATAACATGCTGCCTTTCAAAAAAAAAATATAAAGTAAAAAAAATCAAAAATAAATAAAATGTCAGTTATTACAAAAATAATGGTAACAAACAATATTTTTGTTAAAACGCCTATGAAAAGATAGGTTTTACCAAAACCTTTCCACAATTATAATTTTTATAAGAAAATACATTTTTTACTTATAATGAGTCTTACCCAATGCTCTTAATAGCATATCTAAAGATTCTTTTAAAATTTTCTAAAATAAAAAATCAAAACTTAAAATCGTTGAAAAAATTTATATTCAACTTTTATTCATTCTGAAAATAACAATATTAATTATAATAAAATGCTATTTCTGTACAATAAATATTTAATATCAAGCTTTATAATCGATAAAAAACATAATAAAAAAAAGTTGTGTTACTCTTTAAAGATAATTATTTGTAAAAGTTTCCTAAATCTGAAAACTTTCACACTTTTTTGTATATTTTATATATTTTGGAAAAAAAAAGTTTGAAGTCTCCTAATGGTGTAAGGCGGTCGACTTATTTGGAAAAATGAGGAAGATCACTTTGATCTCTTGTTTCGGAGAAATCAGTGGCTCACGATTGGAATGGGCATAGGAATATATATTGATGTACCATATCGGCTAATGCTCCCAGGTTGATGCGATGTATTCCACCAATTGACTGAAGACTTGATTATTGGTATATCGACCGGTCCAGCACGGATTGAAATAGGAGCCGGTTCCCGGCTAAAAATCACCTAATTGTTTACAGACTGAATTGATCTATAAAAAAAAGACAGAAGCGAGGAAAGGCCCTTCGCTGCTAAAGAGCAAAAAATTGCCAAAACATTTATTTTCCTACTTTTTTTTGCAGTATATTTGGACATGCTCGTTAAACCTTATTTAATTTATAATTGAGTAAATTACGAAAATGTCCCCATGGTTTATAAAATCTTTGATTTTTGTCTCTATCTTTTTAAAATTACTAGGAATGTTATCAAAGTTTCAATTTCGTTGCAAAAATTGTCTCTAGTCGTTAGAACGGTTATATGATTGTTAAAGCGCTTTAATTTTTTCCAATTTATAGTATGATGATCGGTCAATATGAAAATGAAATTAGAATTTAATATGACATATTGAATAAAACTAACAACTTAGTATAATTATAATTATCAAGATATCAATCAATATGTTTATATAAAAGAAAGATTTAGGTAGGCATTGACGTGACATCATAAAATTTGAGGATTCTTAAATTTTGAATTGTGATTATGTTTAAGTTATATCAAATCACCAAAGACATTTGATGAGTCTTTGATCTTTTAGAAGGTTAAGGGTTCAAATAAAACAAAATATAAAGAGGATGTATGAGTTTATTTGTTTTATTCATTAAATATACATATATTTCAGAAAAAAGTTATCTCAAATCGGTGGGAAATTATAATCATCAATCAGATATCTTTTATATTATAAAAAGGAATAATCGCAAACAATGTTGTGATACAGTTAGATTTTCGTAATACCAAATCTAGAACAGTGGTGGTTTTGGTTATACCACAACAGGGTGGAGACTAATCAAGGAGGCAGGCGGACACATGAAAGGAGTATTGTATGACAATCAAGACATTTCGGTTGGCTCCTTATGGTCGACTTTCTTTGGAAAAAAAATTATATAGAAAATATGTTATGTTATAAAAGAAACAACCACAAACAATGACGAGACACCATGAACTTTTTGCATTTTTGAATCTTGTGTTGTATTGGTTATCCCATGTTGACAAAGAGACGATAGATTTGGAAGTGTGGCAGGTATATGAAACGAAAAAGTATTGTATGGCTATGAAAGCTCAAAAGATTAATTCTATAAAATTAAAAAATATGCTATATTATAAAAGTAACAACAACAAACAATAATGTGGTATCATGAGACTTTAGTATTCATAATCTTGTGTTGTGTTGGTTTTGGTTATCTCACATCTATGAGAAGACATAGGTTGGAAGAGTGAGGGGTATATGAAATGAGGAGTTTTGTATGACTATCAAGACTCAAAGGATTGATTAAAAAAGTTTGCTTTTAAAACCATTTTATCTTTTATATTCTAAAAAAAAATTAATTGTGGCATTGGGTTATCGACGTACCACGATTGAAAACAAATTTTAAATTTTTTTAAGGTAAGTTTTAATCATCATACAACGTATGATACCGAACACTGGTTTATATATATAAAAAAGATTATAAGTGGACATAACATGACATTATTAAATTTGAGTACTCTCAAATCTTTAATTATGATTAAGTTTATGTTATCCTACGTAGATGAAAAATATATATAAGAAATTAAAAGATTAAACTAGGTATATAAAAGGGGGATGAATTTTTGCCATTGAAAATTAAAGAAAAGTATGTAGAAACTATTGAATAAACCAAGATCAGGTTAACATAAACTTCATCTTTCGGTGAAGTAGAAATTTACTTGGGATTGATAACTTTGTTGAAGATGATGTCATTCTGATTCCTATCTCTTCTCGTAATGGTGTCTTTTACGACTATCTGATGGATCGCTAATATCATACAAAATGGTGTTTATGTAGGGTGTTAGGAAGTCGAAAATGGTGACCTCTCATTTATCCCTTAATGTGTGTATTTATTGTTCATAATTGCACCTTATGGGTAAATTAAGGAACCACAAAAATTTAGTCCCTTGCATTATAGACAAATGTCATATCCATCATACTACATATATTTAAGTCTAGAGACCTGAAATATCATTATGACAAACGTTATAGGACAATATATAACTGTACCCAACATGTAATAATCATTACAAGAACAGTCCGAAGACCATACTAACAGGTTATTTTCCAACAAAGTAGAGATTGAAGTAACTTCACAAAAAAAATTATATTCATCATAGAAAACGCGATGTTGTTACCTAGTGACTAAATAACTGAATTTGTTTAAATTGTTAGAAACATAACTATGAGCCCAAACCTAAAAGAATACAACATGAACCCACAAATTAGAAGCCCAAACATAAAAGAATACAATATGAACCAAAAATGGAAGCCCAAACTAAAAAGAATACAAAAAATAGAAGCCCGAAAATTTGGACCAAAAGATATAGTCCAGTAAATGGAAAGCCCATTCGACCCAATATATAAATCTAGCCCATGGTTATCTAATAAATACAAAACATCTTTATCTTCATTTACCCATTTAAGATTGTTCAAATTCAATCATGGTAACTTTAACCCATTAAATTTAAAAAATGTTTTATTTGAGGTATATTTTATTTCTAATTGGTAAAGTAAAATGATAAAGAATTTAGTTGAAAAGGGTTAAAAAAATTGTTTATCATGTATTCAGAATTTCAGATGTTTTACAAACTTTTCAAAATTGTTTTATAAGTTTATTATTTTAATACCTTACTTTATAAAAATTATAATTTCTTGACAAAAGATATTAACGGGTCAACCCAATCCAAATCAGATTTGATATGAACCCATACTAACATGTTCCCAACCCTTCCGGCATGCTCATTTTGTGTAGCTCATTTATTCTCACATTCACAATCAAATTTAAGTTATTATTTGAACCCATCCTATACACACACACACATATATATATATATATATATATATATATATTTAAAATTTCAGTTTAAAAATAAAAGTTGTAAGTCCTCTAATCTTGACTTAATTTCGGGGACAAAATTTTCTTTTAAGGAGGGGAGAACTATAATAACCCCACTTTCGTTAATCCAGTTATATGTGCGATTCTAGGTAGTATTCATATTTGAGAATTGAAGCTTCTATCACTTGCACCTTAGGCTAAATAGTTGTACCTTTGTTTTTGTTGGGGTAAAATTGTGAGGACAAGAACTAGAAGGTTCAAAGAGTTATTAGTTTGAACTATAGGGCCTAATAGATAAATTATCATATATATATATAGATTTCTTTTACCTAAATAATCAAAATCAGATTCTAAACTCTTCTTCAACCGACTAAATCAGTTTAGAGATAGAGTTTGGTGTGAGAAACTCAAAATTGGTGAAGAAAAGTGAAGAATTAAGAGTGTTTTTGGAAGATTGAAGTTGATTTTGGTAGATTAAAGCTAACATTGTTCAAGGTAATCTTTTATTTGACTTTAGTGTTTGTTTTGATGGATTCAATATATGTTAAATGGTTGCATTTGATTGTTTAGGGGCTGATTAGGATCAAAAAGGAGTTTAAGCTATCAAAGTTAAAGCAATTTGGTCTCTTGAGGTAGTAATTCTTCTAAAAGATTCAATCATGTTGATTATTATGAGTTCTATTCTATTTGGTGTATGATAAGTGATGAATATCTGTGAATTTGTTATATTATGATTAGAATAGGTAAAAATGGTCAAGATTTGATGTATGATATAGGTAAAAACGAGCTGGAGCTTAAGATGCATACCAAGTGTTTGTTGAAATGGTTAGGAGACAATTATATTTTTTTAAGTTTCTGCCGTGTTTTGTTTAATTCCTAGAAAATCAACCGTTTGTCCAAATGAGGTGTACGATATATCGTTGGAAAGCTTAGAGCATCCTCCAAAACTCTTATGAAGAGTGAAAGTTCTAATTTTGAGCTTAAGTGTGTCAAAACAGTGTGTTAACACAGCAGCTCACTGTATTTTATCGAAACTGCGCACTGTTTTTATAACTGTTGTACCGACCTGCTCGTAGCTCCGATTGAAGTGATTCCAATTTCCGTTGAATCCTAAAAGGTTAAACTACAATTTCCATTCATATGTTAACACCTAATTTGATTTCTAAGTATGAGGAAAACGTTGGAACATAAGGTGTTTATAAGCTGTCAGTTTCTGTTTTGTAGGTCCAAAATGCGTTTTGGTTGTCGAATTTTGTGTAAGGTCTTAACAATTATGTCGGTCATTAATTTAGTGGTTATTAAATGGTTATAGGTGACCGGAAGTAACGAAAGGATCGACTAAGGTACGGATATCCTATTTCTTTGATTCGGGAATAACCGGTTGCACCCGGAAATTCCATCCATCTTAATAGACGTGACTCCAAACCTTACGGTTTCGAGTACTTTTATAGGAAACAATATTTCCAGTTTAATGTAGATTTTGTGATCGTTATTTGAATAATTTGAATGTATTCCTTTTTAGCTGGTTGATTATATCATTATGACATATGATTTTAAGTTGAATTTTAAATAAAATAAGTTTTCTTGATTTTGAACTAGACTCGACATTTGGGCCACGAATGTTGAGATGCCTTCTGTGGTGGCTATCAATGACCATGGCGTTCTCGTAAAAGCTAGGCCAAGTCAAATAGAGAACGTAGGATGCATCCATGATCCGAATACCAGAAAATGACTGGTTACCGGATAGAACCGATTACCGGATAGAGCCGAATACCATAACTAAACTGGGTACCGGGGAATGGTGGTGTTGTGCCCGACACTGACATTCCAAGTCTGATTGGACTGATCATCCGATTAGGCAACTGATCATCCGATTAGGCCCATATCTGGTGGGAGTCTTGGATTCAATGTAACCCAGCAGCAGGAACAATTGCTTGGGAACAGTTTAAGAGTTTGTTTTATCAGCAATACTTCACCACTGCAGATAAAGACGCGTACGTTTGTGAGTATGGTGCTCTATGTCAAGGTGAAGATGAGTCTATAGCCGATTATCAGTTCAGGTTTTTACGACTTGCTCGTTTTGCTGGTGCCACTGTGGGTACCACAGTTAATCAGGCGGATAAATTTAAGTGGAGTCTGAATAACAAGTATAAGCACAAACTTTTGAATCACAAATACTCATCTGTTAATGAAGTAGCAGACGCTGCAAAGGATATTGATCGAGCTCGTCAGGAAAGTTATTCTATGAAATCAGATTCTGGAAGGAAGCGTAGTCGTTATGTGCAATCTGGTAATAAAGATTTCAAAGCTTCGAGTCACTCAGGATCGGGGAAATCTTCTAATTTCCGATCACCGGCATCTTCTAAGGGAGCGTCTAACAGAGAATCTTATGTGAATTTTCCTCAGAAATGCAAAGATTGTGGCATCACTCACCGTCCGGGTCCCTGTCGACGAATGACTGGAGCATGTTATACTTGTGGACAGAAAGGACACATGGCCATAGATTGTAAACAGGGTCAAAAAGTCAAACCGAATGAAAGTTTAAAGCAATCCACAACTGGTGGACGGGTATTCACACTAGCAGCAGACAAGTCCACAGCGGGTATGGTATCTGGAACTCTTACTTTGTGTGGTTTATCTATTTATGCAATTTTTGATACATGCGCTACTCATTCAATCGTATCTGATAGTTTAGAGGATCGATTGAAACCATTTGAAAAACTGACAGAATTTCCGTTGTCTATTACTACCCCTATGGGTAATTCTGTTAGTATTATTTCTGAATTTGTGAATTGTCCTCTCATAATCAATGATCTTGTCCGAGAGGTAAATCTACTTCCGATGTCTATGAAATATTTTGATCTCATCATTGGCATGGATTGGTTGTCCAAGCATCGGGCAACCATTGAATGCGACACAAAAAGAGTTATCTTTGGAGATTTAAATCAACCCGAAAGCATATATCAAGGAACTGATCCAAAGTTGGGAACTAAAGTCGTATCCTCCTTCTCGGTTAAATCCTTGGCATGGCAAGGATCTGAAAGGTTTCTTGCATCACTACAAGACCCAAGTGAGGTACCAATCGAACTTAAATTTATTCCTGTAGTGAATGAATTTGTAGATGTGTTTCCGGATGAAATCCCTGGACTTCCTCCCACCAGGGAAGTGGAGTTTACTATAGACTTAACTCCAGGAGCATCTCCAATATCGTAACAGCCGTATCGAATGGCTCCCTCAGAAATGAAAGAACTAAAGGAGCAGATACAAGATTTGTTGGATAAGGGGTACATACGTCCCAGTGTATCTCCTTGGAGAGCACCAGTGCTTTTTGTGAAAAAGAAAGATGGCTTAATGCGATTATGTGTAGATTACCGCGAGCTAAATAAAGTGACGGTGCGTAACAAGTATCCTTTGCCTCGTATCGACGATCTGTTCGATCAACTTCAGGAAGGCAAAGTATTTTTCTAAAATTGATTTGAGGTCTGGTTATCATCAGCTCAGAATTCGGGAGCAAGATATACCGAAGACAGCATTTCGTACCCGTTATGGTCATTACGAATTCATTGTTATGCCGTTTGGGTTAACGAATGCCCCAGCTGTCTTTATGGACCTCATGAATAGAGTATTCAAGGATTATCTCGATAATTTCGTGATTGTATTTATTGATGATATCTTGATTTACTCTAAATCAAAAGAGGAACACACAAGTCATCTGCGTACAGTTCTAGAAGTTCTTCGAACAAAGAAGTTGTATGCTAAATTTTCAAAGTGTGAGTTCTGGCTAGAACAGGTGGCCTTTCTGGGTCATATTATATCAGCCGATGGGGTGAAAGTTGATCCTGCCAAGGTTGAGGCTATCACTAAATGGTCTAAACCGACCACTGTTTCCGAAGTACGTGGTTTTCTCGGTTTGGCGGGATATTACCGACGGTTTGTGGAAAATTTCTCAAAGATTGCTATGCCGTTGACGCAACTGTTACGGAAAGATGTAAAATTTGTTTGGGGTGAGGCACAGAATTATAGCTTTGAAGAACTTAAACGCCGACTTGTAACTGCACCAATTCTAGCATTACCGTCGGGTACCGGTGGATTTCAAGTGTATAGTGACGCATCCCGACATGGTTTGGGTTGTGTTCTGATGCAACACGGAAAGGTGATCTCTTATGCCTCGCGTCAATTAAAACCATATGAAGTGAATTATCCGACCCACGACCTCGAGCTTGCTGCAGTTATTCATGCTTTAAAGATTTGGCGGCATTATCTTTATGGTGAGACATGTGACATCTTCACGGATCATAAGAGTCTAAAATATATATTCACTCAGAAAGAGTTGAATATGAGACAACGAAGATGGCTTGAATTGCTTAAAGATTATGATGTTCGTATTCAATATCATCCCGGCAAAGCAAATGTCGTGGCTGACGCCTTAAGCCGAAAGTATGTGGGTGAACTTTCTTGTTTAATCGTACCACCTCAGATAGAAAAAGATTTGGAGCGACTTGAAATTCAATTTTGTCCTTATCGTGGAGACGGGTGGTTAGCTACACTTACCATTGAGCCGACACTTATCTCCAAGATTAAGGAAGTTCAACAAGTAGATGGTGAATTTCAGGTGATCCGGCAGAAAGTTGTAGATGGTTCGTTAGCAGAATTCAAAGTTGATAATAACGGTGTAATCTGGTATCAGAATCGTTTATGTGTTCCAAAAGTATCGGAGCTTAGAGAAGCGGTTCCTAGTGAGGCACATAGTTCTCCATTCTCTATTCATCCTGGATCAACAAAGATGTATAAAGATCTCAAACAATATTTCTGGTGGAACGGTCTGAAAAGGGACGTGGCGGAATATGTATCTAAGTGTCTTACATGTCAAAAGGTTAAAATTGAGCGTCAACGACCCAGCGGGTTACTTCAACCATTAGAGATACCGGTCTGGAAATGGGAGCATATCACCATGGATTTTGTTATCGGGCTTCCAAAAACATTCAGACGTCACAACGCTATATGGGTTGTTGTTGATCGATTAACTAAATCAGCTCATTTCTTACCTATACATGACACCTATTCTGTTAGTAAGCTTTCTGAACTCTTTCAAAAGGAGATTGTTAGACTTCACGGAACTCCTGTGTCGATAGTTTCTGATCGAGATCCTCGATTTACATCTCGATTCTGGACTGGCTTACAGAATGCTTGGGGTACTCGATTACGTATGAGCACCGCATATCATCCACAGACGGATGGTCAATCCGAACGAACCATTCAGACGCTCGAAGATATGTTGCGAGCTTGTGTTTTGGAGTGGTCAGGCAATTGGGACGAATTTCTCAATCTGGTAGAGTTTTCCTATAATAACAGTTGGCAATCGTCCATTGGAATGGCCCCATTCGAGGCTCTATATGGTCGCCGTTGTCGTACCCCAACCTGTTGGAATGAAGTTGGCGAGAAACGTAAAGTGGCTAAACGGAATATGCGTGAGGCCCAATCTCGCCAGAAAAGTTATGCTGACAAACACCGGCGACAACTTGAATTTAATGTCGGTGATCATGTTTTCTTTAAGGTCTCCCCTATACGTGGCACTCGTCGATTCGGATTGAAAGGTAAACTTAGTCCACTATATATCGGGCCGTTCGAAATTCTTGAGCGTGTGGGAGAAGTTGCGTATAGATTAGCATTGCCTCCACAAATGTCCCATATTCATGATGTCTTCCATATTTCTTCTCTCCGCGGGTATAATTATCATCCCTTACACGTTATTGACTACCCGCTGGAACAAATAGAGAAAGATTTATCGTTTAAAGAGGAGTCGGAAGAAATACTGGATCGAACGGAGAAACGATTACGAAACCGCTCTATTTCGTATGTGAAAGTATTGTGGAAACATCAAGAACCTCGAGAAGCGACATGGGAACCGGAGGAGCGATTCCGAAATGAATATCCGGATTTCTATCAAAGTTGTAAGTCCTCTAATCTTGACTTAATTTCGGGGACGAAATTTTCTTTTAAGTAGGGGAGAAATATAATAACCCCACTTTCGTTAATCCAGTTATATGTGCGATTCTAGGTAGTATTCATATTTGAGAATTGAAGCTTCTATCACTTGCACCTTAGGCTAAATAGTTGTACCTTTGTTTTTGTTGGGGTAAAATTGTGAGGACAAGAACTAGAAGGTTCAAAGAGTTATTAGTTTGAACTATAGGGACTAATAGATAAATTCTCATATATATATATATAGATTTCTTTTACCTAAATAATCAAAATCAGATTCTAAACTCTTCTTCAACCGACTAAATCAGTTTAGAGATAGAGTTTGGTGTGAGAAACTCAAAATTGGTGAAGAAAAGTGAAGAATTAAGAGTGTTTTTGGAAGATTGAAGTTGATTTTGGTAGATTAAAGCTAACATTGTTCAAGGTAATCTTTTATTTGACTTTAGTGTTTGTTTTGATGGATTCAATATATGTTAAATGGTTGCATTTGATTGTTTAGGGGCTGATTAGGATCAAGAAGGAGTTTAAGCTATCAAAGTTAAAGCAATTTGGTCTCTTGAGGTAGTAATTCTTCTAAAAGATTCAATCATGTTGATTATTATGAGTTCTATTCTATTTGGTGTATGATAAGTGATGAATATCTGTGAATTTGTTATATTATGATTAGAATAGGTAAAAATGGTCAAGATTTGATGTATGATATAGGTAAAAACGAGCTGGAGCTTAAGATGCATACCAAGTGTTTGTTGAAATGGTTAGGAGACAATTATATTTTTTTAAGTTTCTGCCGTGTTTTGTTTAATTCCTAGAAAATCAACCGTTTGTCCAAATGAGGTGTACGATATATCGTTGGAAAGCTTAGAGCATCCTCCAAAACTGTTATGAAGAGTGAAAGTTCTAATTTTGAGCTTAAGTGTGTCAAAACAGTGTGTTAACACAGCAGCTCACTGTATTTTATCGAAACTGCGCACTGTTTTTATAACTGTTGTACCGACCTGCTCGTAGCTCCGATTGAAGTGATTCCAATTTCCGTAGAATCCTAAAAGGTTAAACTACAATTTCCATTCATATGTTAACACCTAATTTGATTTCTAAGTATGAGGAAAACGTTGGAACATAAGGTGTTTATAAGCTGTCAGTTTCTGTTTTGTAGGTCCAAAATGCGTTTAGTTGTCGAATTTTGTGTAAGGTCTTAACAATTATGTCGGTCATTAATTTAGTGGTTATTAAATGGTTATAGGTGACCGGAAGTAACGAAATGATCGACTAAGGTACGGATATCCTATTTCTTTGATTCGGGAATAACCGGTTGCACCCGGAAATTCCATCCATCTTAATAGACGTGACTCCAAACCTTACGGTTTCGAGTACTTTTATAAGAAACAATATTTCCAGTTTAATGTAGATTTTGTGATCGTTATTTGAATAATTTGAATGTATTCCTTTTTAGTTGGTTGATTATATCATTATGACATATGATTTTAAGTTGAATTTTAAAGAAAATAAGTTTTCTTGATTTTGAACTAGACTCGACATTTGGGCCACGAATGTTGAGATGCCTTATGTGGTGGCTATCAATGACCATAGCGTTCTCGTAAAAGCTAGGCCAAGTCAAATAGAGAACGTAGGATGCATCCATGAGCCGAATACCAGAAAATGACTGGTTACCGGATAGAACCGATTACCGGATAGAGCCGAATACCAGAACTAAACTGGGTACCGGGGAATGGTGGTGTTGTGCCCGACACTGACATTCCAAGTCTGATTGGACTGATCATCCGATTAGGCAACATATTATTTCAATTCATATGATTTGTTGATTTTTATAAAAATGGTACATTTCTTAGTTATGTTCACGAATGCTTCTATTACAATGGTTTTACATATCTTTTATTGAACTTATATTATTTTCACACGGTTATGCATAATATCTGTTCACTGAGCGACTTTGCTCAGCCAGGGTGTTTTTTTTTTCTTTCTGTTTCCTCGGCAGGTTCAGGTTCTACTCCAGGGGCGGGTTGAGCGATCAAGATGTTGTAGGAAGTACCAAGGACTTGATTAACTTTTGTATATTATGTTTGGCTAAACTTTTGGTATCGCTTAGACGATAAATTTGGCTTGTAAGTATGCTTAAATGTTATTTTGGGTAATTTAGTACAGCTCTACGTTATGGATTTTGAGTATTGATCCGATTACCGGATTGTACATCTCCCGACTCATGCAGCGCGGGACGGAGGTGTTACAAAAACACTTGCGAACCAAACGCCCCTAAGAGTTCTGAATCATTCTAAATCATAATGCAAATCTTCTATTACTAGACTCTTATATTTTCGCATTAATTTGTATTTTGTATTTTTTGGGCTTATCGTTTCGCAATCAAACTTCCACAAACAAAAATCGACAAGGATTCTAACACATTCTTAAAACTTAATTCACCATGTCCTTTATATTTTCACCTATAATAGTAAGTTTGTTTTAAAAAAGGGTTAGAAAATTACTGAGTTGGGACTCAGTTAGTTGTTTTGACTTACAAGCGAACATGGTAGGAATGTCCTAAAACTAAGTTCTATGCAAATAATCATATGTCGAAACGAAGGGATTTAAAGTTAGTTATCGGCTTGAATAGGGAGGAACGCAGTTGTGGGTTGTGGTGGTATGTGCCACCATATTGTCCTTCTGTGATAAGCTAAAAAAATTAAGTTCATAAAACATACAATCGTATTATTTTAGAAAGTGCAATCGTTTTATATGATGCCACCGTAAAAGATATATATATATATATAAATGATTTTTATGAAAACCCTTACGTAAATCCTATTTTTTAAAAGATAAATTAATTAAACTGATTTATTAAATTAATGCATATAATCATACGAAATGATTGATTAAGTTGAGAAATAATTAGGGAATTAAAATTGAATAATAATATATTATAAGGCTGTTTATTGATCAAATTCCTTCATTCCATCGGAGAAAACATCTGTAACCCATGTTATTGCATGTTCATATGCATATAATATATATATATATAGAGAGAGAGAGAGATAGCGTTGTGAGGTTAAGCAGAAAATCAAAAACAAATGAAAACAGGAACATATTTCATCTACCTTCAGATTAATGGGCCGTTTACCAAACGCTTACCCGGGTAAGTCTTAGCAAGCTATATTACCTTATCGGAGGAATATAACAAGTACCAAAAATCTTACCCGGTAAAAGCAAAGATATGAAAACAATGACCAAGAATCTTACCCGGGTAAGTGATTACGACGATTCTTACCACGGTAAGCGCTTACCAGGTAAATTGTTGCATACGATGCCGTTTTTGTGGACTAAAATATTACCCGGTAAGTAAGTGATAGTGTTGAATTTTGCCGGTAAGCACTTATCTGGGTAAGATTAGGTAAACGTCCCCTAAGTGATTTAGTGGATGTAAATAAATGCGGTTATGATAATATTCTTTTAATTAGAGAAATGATAAAGTATAAATAAAAGTTGATCCAAATAACTTTTGGGTTGGGTTCCGATAAGAAGGAGATTTAAGGTGAGAATTGAGAAGCGTACACGGAATCTGCATATTAGGATGAGATGCACCGAGATGAGGTGCTTCGAGATACATCGGATCAACTCCCTTATGAATCATAATTCATTGATGGGTATGAGATTAAAAGTGATCAATGGTCCATATCTTTTCTTACGCTTCTCACCTTAACTCTCATTCTCACACGACCATATGTCATAACTTTTATCAAGAAAATAATCATATTTTTCTTTTTAATTTGACATTCGTCTTGATATATCTTTTTATCCTATTTTTTTTGTGGTTTTCCGATTTTTCATTTATTTAGCATTTTCTTCTAAATCCAACTATATCTTCCTAATCAAATTTACTTTTTAATCACTTTTAAAACCGATTTCTCATTTAGCCGGTGTTTATATACAAATATCTTATGTATCTACGTATTTTTTAGATTTTAAGAAAGATTAGGTAAATATGAATCTTAAGTAATTTTACGTATAGGTTTTTTTATATTATACTATATTATTATATGTGTGTGTTTGATGTTGATGTCTTGGTCTCGTTTCCTCTTCAAAAGATATGCTTAAATGGCAGAAGAATATTTAATCGACAATAATACTATAAAATTTTATTAAATTTAATTATTTACATATTATAGCATACTCACTTCATCTTATTTTATAATATAATTTCAAAAGACATTGTCAAGTTTATCATATATATATATATATATATATATATATATATAAAGTGGTTCATGCGAGGACGGTAACAATTTACGAGAATACGAGTACAATCTTCAGCCAATTATTTTGTACATGAAATTTTTCATGTACAAAATCACATATGATTCATGTACAAAATCACATATGATTCATGTACAAAATCATATATGATTAGCCGCGACTTAGCCCACGGGAAAAATTGCGACTGTCATTTTTATGCTAGTACAAAATCACATATGATTTTGTACATGAAAAAAATTTCATGTACAAAATGATTGGTTGAGGATTGTCCTCATATTCTCGTAAATTGTTACCATACTCGTATGAACCCGCCCCTACATATATATATATATATATATATAGACACACACACACACACATACATATAGGTGTAGGATCGTGTGAGAAGAATAGTTAACGAGGGAAGCATAAGAAGGGATCCGGACCATTGATCACCTTCAATCTCAACCCCAATCATGAATTGCGCTTCGTACGGGAGTTGATCCGCTGCATCGCGGTGCACCTCATCTCGGTACATCTCATCCTAACGTGCATCAAAGGGTGGAGATCCCTTCTTACGCTTCCTACATTAACTCTTTTTCTCACCGGAACCCAACTTATATCTATATATATATATCAGTTAAATCAAATTAGATATGTTATAAACTTGTGAGAATCGATATAAAATATTTTTTACATGATATTTTTTCATCAAATGTTAGGATTTACGATATTCATTCACATATATTTGTTTCATAATATGATAGTTTCACAGGTATTTGTTTCACCACGTGAATATTTTTTACATGTATTTTTCATTTCACTAGGTGAACCAATTTTTTTTTCACAAAGTGAAACACAAACATATGTAAAATAATATCTTAAATCATAGATTTTGATGAAAAAATAATGTAAAAAAATATTTTTGTGTCGGTTCTCACGGATTTGTAACATATTTGTGATTCTCATTTGATTATCGTCCTATATATATGAGGTTTATTATGAGACATGTCACATTTATACAACTATTGCAATCCAATCTTAACTTTTCATTGAGAGCATGAGGAGTACCCAATCTACCCGGGTTCGAATCCAAGGTGAGTCAATTTGAGAGCATGAGAAGTACCCAGTCCTTAGGCTGGTCCAGTCTTTTGATGCTACCCTCCGGCGCCATAGATCGTGGTTGGGCTTTAGGTCCCGGCGTAAGGCTGGCGGGACGACGGATTAGTGGGCTGCCCTTGGATGCCCGATACCGCCGGGGAGGCGTCGTGTGTGCATGTGTTCGTGGTAGTCGTTCGTGGGTTCGATGTCACTATACCTTTAATAAAAACATTTGATATTAGTAAACAGTCGAAATATTTATTAAATCAAATATTCGTAAAACTAGATGATCGACGAAGATTGATTTGTATGAGTTGTGCTGGTAAATGAGTTCGTAAATGAAGCAACTGTATGTATGTATGTATGTCAAATCATTAATGTTATTTTTTTTAAAATAAAATAAAAAGGTAATTTAGTAATTTGATATTCTCACTTTGTATTTAATGAAAATATTTAACAAATCTTTCTATCTTTCCATATTTCCATTTCGTATTACCAAAATAAGTATTTGGTGTTGTGAGCAAGTTGTAAACAATGTGTATCACAGTAACCATCAACGTGTATATAATAGGCATCATAACATTGGTGGTGTGAATACGTTGAAAAAAATGGGTATCACAACGTGTATACAATGAGTATCACAATGTGCATATTGTATGTATCTGGAGTATTACAGTGAGAATCGTTTGTATGTATTTTTTTAGTCGTTACAAACCCCTACGGCTACCTTGTTACGACTTCCACCCCAGTCGAAGACCCCACCGTGGGATGTTCCCCTCGCCTCCGGTTAGTTAATTCTTATATAAGTATAAGCGGGTTTAAGCTTAGAAGAAAAGAAAGCACCAGGCTTAGAACGGGCATGGAACACAGGATTGGCTGCCAAGTGTGTAAGGCTAGCATTAGAACAGAGCCGGAGAAATTAATAGCGAAATGGCACCGCTAGAGAAAAAAGCTCCAACGAAGATGAATATTTCACATGGAGGAGTGTGCATCTTTATGTTGGGTGTTCTTCTGTCCTGCGACCCGACGGCTTATGTGCGACCTGTGGCCCACGCCTCCTATTTGTTCAGGGCGGTTTTTAGGTATCACATTGCATTTCTTATGTTCAATTGATGTTCGTCGAAATAAGGTTTATTAGAGAGATAAAATTTCTAAAATGTAGTTTAATTAAAATTTGAAGTCAAAAGTATCAAAGTTATTAATTTCCTAATTTATCATTTGATTTGTGGTTAAGATCGGATCTCGCGGTTATCACAAATTAATTACTAAGTTCTCCCTTGAATAACCCCATATATATAAGCTTAATCATTTGAGAACTTCAAAATTTATGAGATCCGTGAGAACTTCTACTTTAAAGTTTTATTTCACATGATTTTTTTTCCGTCTAAGTGGATGTTTGGTTAAGGTTGAGGAATGAATATGGGAGTGACTTTTCATTCCATCCAGTTTAAGCAGAAATGAAAATTTGGGCTTCTAGGGAATGAGCTCATTATATTATATAAACTAAACAGTTTCCTTTATTATCATTCTCATTGATTACTGCTTAATACCTTCATCCAAACACCTCTTAATGTATTGATTAACATATATTTGTTTCATAATGTTTTTTTATTTCATATGTATTCGGTTAACACTGTGAAATTTTTTCACGTGTATTTTTTGTTTCACAAAACACGTCAAAAATATTCACGTCATGAACCGAGTACATGTGAAACAAATATATGTTAATTAATAATTTAAATCTTATTCTTAGATAGGAAAAAATCATATGAAATGATGCACACGTTTTTAAGGTTATCAAAATTTTATGAATCCTTAAAAGATGGTTTCCTAGATGAGAAAGTAAGAAGAGATCTCCACTCTTAGATGCACATTAAGATGAGATGCACCGGATCAATTCCCGTTTGAAGCGCAATTCATGGGTGGGTTTGAGATTAAAGGCAATCAAGGGTTCAGATCCCTTCTTACGGTTCTCATATTAACTTCACTTCTTACACGATCCTACGCATATATATATACATATATATATATATATATATATATATATGATCGTGTAAGAAGTGAAGTTAACGTGAGAAGCGTAAGAAGGGATCTTGACTTTTGATCACTTTTAATCTCAAACCCATACATGAATCACACTTCATGCGGGGATTAATCCGGTGCATCTCGATGTATTTTATCTCGGTACATCTCATCCTATTGTGCATCCAAAGGTGGAGATCCCTTTTTACCCTTCTCACTATAACTTAACTTCTTACCGATGGTTTACTTGTTTGTTTCGTCGTATGAATTTTGTTTCGTATGTGAAAGTAAACCAGCGGTTTTTGTTCACGTATAATATTTTTTTTCCTATGAACACAAATATATGTGAAAAAATATCTTACATCATAACGTTTGATGAAAAAAAATTATGTAAATTTTTATTGGTTTTCTCCTTGGTTTCCAAAGTTTCTACTCTTCGTACAGTTTCTAAACGAAGAAACCTCTCTCTCTCTCTCTTTATATATATATATATATATATAAAGAGGTTCATGCGAGTACGGTAACAATTTAAGAAAATATGAGGACAATCCTCAACCAATAATTTGGGTAATTAAATTTAAAGAAAAAAATTTCATGTACAAAATCATATATGATTAGCCGCGACTTTTCCGTGACATAGCCCACGGCAAAAGTCGTCCGTGTTCATTTTTTGATGTTTTACATAAAAAAATTTCTTAAATTTAATTACCCAAATGATTGGTTGAGGATTGTTCTCGTATTTTTTTAAATGTTACCGTCCTCGCATCAACCTCCTCTATATACATATCATATATATACATATATATATAGGGGCGGGTTCAAATGAGAACTCAAATTTGGTTGTGAACGTGAGGACAAATGAGAGTGCGACACGTGTCCCATTCAAAGAAATATCCACACCGAATATAGTATATATTCAGACTGAATATATACTATATTCGGTCTGAATATTTCTTTGTATATTCAGTCTGAATAATCTTTATTCAGACACGTGACGCGCTCTCATTTGTCCTCACGTTCACAACGAAATTTGAGTTCACATTTGAACTTTCCTCTCTCTCTCTCTCTCTCTCTATATATATATATATATATATAGGGGCGCGTTCAAATGAGAACTCAATTTTGGTTGTGAACATGAGGACAAATGAGAGCGCAACGCGTGTCCATTCAGTCTAAATAATGTTTATTCAGTCTGAATAAACATTATTCAGACTGAATGGACACGCGTAGTCTGAATAAACATTATTTAGACCGAATAAAAACTATATTCAGTCTGAATATTTCTTTGAATATTCAGTCTGAATATTTCTTTGAATATTCAGTCTGAATAATTTACATCCAGACACGTGTCGCGCTCTCATTTGTTCTTACGTTCACAACCAAATTTGAGTTCTCATTTGAACATGCCCCTATATATATATATATAGGAAAGTTCAAATGAGAACTCATATTTAGTTGTGAACGTGAGAGCAAATGAGAGTGCGACACGTGTCCCATTCAAAGAAATATTCAGACTGAATATAATATTTATTCAGTCTGAATATACAAAGAAATATTTAGACTGAATATAGACCTAGGGAGAAGTAATTCGACTCATTCACATCCAGATCATGAATGTTTGGAATCCATATTATGTAAGGAGACATTGGTTTTGCTAATTCGAATTGAAGGGTGATATAAAGTGGTCTTCCTCTTCAGGCAGCATATCAGTATTTATTTAGTCTGAATAATGTTTATTCAGTCTGAATATTTCTTTGTATATTCGGTCTGAATAATCTATATTCAGACACGTGTCGCGCTCTCATTTGTCGTCACGTTCACAACCAAATTTGAGTTCGCATTTGAACTTTCCTATATATATATATATATATATATATATATATATAGAGAGAGAGAGAGAGAGAGAGAGAGAGAGAGAGAGAGAGACGCGGAAGGGTATCAAGGAATAATTTTTTTTTAGTGATAAGGGATACCAAACTCTTCTTCCATAAGTTTGTTTCATGTATTGTTTGTTTTTTTATATGTATATGTTAAGAACTGATCGTTAAATCAACTTGTATTATATTGTTTAAAACGTCATGCCAAGCATAAATACAGTTAAAAAGACGTCATTTTGGATCATATATACACAAACACATAAAAACAATGGTTCGTTTTTAATTTTCTGAATATTTTACTAACCATGTTTATTTTCATTATATAAATAAATAAAAATTTAAAACATGGCATAAATTTAAAATAGTAGAGAAATCTTTAGAGGAATAAAGTGGTAACAAAAGGAATAAAGTGATCTTGTTTCGACTGTAACACACAAAACACATCCTAATTTTCTTAAACTTTAAATATTTTATGAAAATATAATATTATTTTAATAAGTTATAAAAGTAAACTTGTCAATTTGTTTTTTGTTACGGTTACTAGTGATTGGTGTTATTGGTTCGGATACAGAAGATTTGTTTTAAGTAGCATTTATTGAGTGATGGGTATTTTTAGTATTTTACTAATCATAAAATTGTGTTACAAAAATTTCGTCAGAACTAAATATTATAACGTAACTGATACAATATTTATAACACCCGCGTCCTACTAGTTCTAAAAAGGGGCATGTCACAACCGAAGGTGGATCAAAAGTCTACAACTCAAAGTACAGAACTCTAATAGAACTAAAAACATAATCACACTACATCCATCAATAATCATACAGTAAACATACTTAAAGGTTTACAAAACCAAGGCATTGATGAAACAACTAGTCTTCTTGCCTCCTAAGCTATCTCGATCGCTCATCCCACCCCTGGCTTAGATCCTCAACCTGTCGAGGTAAGACAAAGCAAAACCTTGGCTGAGCAAAATTTGCACAGTGAATGAATAACAAAACAAGAATAACAAGACATGAAATACATAACTGAAAGGAAACAATATGATAAAAGCCAAAATTGCATTTAGTGTACACCCCAAAATTGAAACTCGTATAAATATAATTCAAATCCTAAAGGACATTTGTATCATTAAGATATGTTGTTCCCGATGAATGATCAGTCAAATCATGTGTTGTAATGGAATGAAAGTGTCAGACACTACACCATCTCATTCCCCCCGGTAACCAGAGGTATGGGGTATACAAATCTATATAGTAATTTGTTTTATCTGATAACCAGACATTTTCTAGTATTCGGCTCTTAGATGCATCTTACATCCTCTATTTGACTTGTCCTGACTTTAATGCCATGGCTATTAATAGCCACCATGGAGGCATCTCAACACTCCTAGTCCAAGTATTGAGGCTAGATATAAAATAAAAAAACTCATGTGGTTAAATCAAAGGTTTCATCAATCTTAAAACCAAATCTCAAATCTCATAATAACCAATTCAACCGATAGATCGTATCATAATATTCAAAAATACGCAATCGGTTCAGGAAGTATTTGTCAAATCAACTGAAAACATATTTTAACTTCAAAACTCAATTCATTTAGAAATCATGTAAATTACGTTTTACACGAAGTCGTAAAGCATAAAACCAAACACTTTCGATAACATGCTAAAATCGTGAAGCAAATTCAATATAATTGCATAAACCAAAATCTTGAAACAAAAACAAACTTTCTTATAATGTACTCGGAACCGTTAAGCTCAGAGTCACATCTATCAACATGGATGGGATTTCCGGACTATAACCGGTTACTCTCGAGTCAAAAGAATAGGATATCCATACCTTAGTTAGCCATTTCCTTACTTCCATCACCTACAATCACTTAATAAGACATTTATCTAATTTTTAACACAATCATTAAGATCAAAAGCAACATTTCTAAAATCTCATTTTTTTTACTTCAAAACATAAATTGACAACTCCTATATGTCTTAAGTTACAATATATTTCTCCCTTTTAGAAGCCAAGATGGACACTATCATCTAAATGAGGGTTGTAGGTCGATATCTTAGGATTCTATAGAAACTAGATTCATGGAATTCAGAGCTCCGAGCAGTTCGGTACAACATTTACAAAAATGCAATTTTACACACCCAAAAAGTAGCTAACAACTTCTATACACCTTAAGTTTAAGCCTTTTTCTCATGCTTATAGGTTGAACCAAACCTTTATTCTTAAAGTAAAAAAAAAGTGTCATTTGTAAAACAATTCGTTTGGATTCAAACCTTGTTCTATGCTATCAACTTCTTAACGATCATGCTTACGGTCGTAAATCAAGTCTAACATTTATTTGTGTACAACGTGGTGGAAATGCGATCATTCTTACGGTCGTAAACTAAGTCTAATATTTATGTATGTACAACGTGGTGGAAATATTCAATATGCACCCATGCACTCTATCTAATAATTAAAACACCACAAAACGTTAACAATGTCGTATTCTACCAAAGAATGTATAACTTTTTGTCTATTCATTTGAAGTGTACATATTTACCCGTTAACAATCATTACAAAATACTCACAAGATTAATTATGACCCATGGGTTTTTCAACCTTTTGCATTTGCGTAAAATTAATTATCGACAATCTCAACTGTCTCTACAAAGAGCCCGCATCCAAGAACATCGATATGAGGGGATATTTTTTATTGATTCAACGGCTGAGGCTAGCTGGAGGATCATCAAACCCTTATCTGAGACCTTTTGTGTATTAAGAAACACTTTAAAAATCTAAATATTAATTAACCATAAACTTTTGTGGCACTTTATGTGCAGTTAAATATTAAATTTTAGGCGAAAGAAAATTCTGATAACTGTAAGTTGAAGATGTATTACATTTTCTGTAAGTACAAAAGTATAAAAATAATAAACGTATTTTTGTTCATTTCATATTTTTAGTAATATACTTTCAAAAGGAAAAATTTAAAAGTCGATAATTTAAAAATATCTATTTACAAGTTAATAATTTGAAAATTATATATTTTAAATAGCGTAATTTCTGACGACATGTTAATACCACATCATTGGACAATAATAGATAAAAAATTCTAAATTTCAGACCTTAAATGGGCTTTTAAAATGTGGTTCTTTCGAATTTGATCAAATTATGTTATATCTCTATACATTTAAACATATCAAATGTTTTTATAATGTTGTAAATTTTTTGTAATTGGTGTCATAAACTTTTGTTCTTAAACACTAGTTAAATAATATCAAAACGGTTAAACAGATAGAATTTGGTTTGTTAAAATTCAAGATGTGTGAAAAACACCTTATAGATGAAACTCATACTCATACATATGAACAAAACTTGTAAAATAATATTATTTATAACTTAAAATCAAACTTATTAGATTGTTTTGGTTGATTTTTATAGGGTTCGGTTTTCAACTTTGTATATAAAAACTAGTTTTTACTGTTCCTAATTTTAAAACGATTTCTATATAATTTGTAATATATGTTATATTATTTTTGATAGGTTTCAATTTCAACCACTCCAAAAAGGCTAGAAATGCAATCCAATTGAGGGAAAAAGTTACTTTATTCTTTTACATAGAAATCATTTGCTTTGTAAGAGAATATGTTGTATTGAGATAAAAAGATTTGGCTTTTTATATAACTTTATTGGAAGAATTTATTCCATATCATTAGGTTTATGCCTCATTATATATTCATGGAACCAGTCAAAGGTAAAACCAAACTGTATCGTATATGCTTCAGTATCCATATTTTTGGTAATCGATTGTATACTATAACTTTTTAGATGTGTAATATTTAATTATTATACAAATATATTGAAGTTTATTTCAACGTCTATCAAGCAAAACACTTAATTATTTGAAAAATCTTTAATGTCGTACGAGAAATTGAAGGTCCCCTTGTATTTCCTACATTTGTTTGAAGAAAAAACCCTTGACGATACTTGTTGGACATAATAGCAGTTAAGTTGAAACATCTGAAAGACGAGTCCACTCTGATTTTTGCAAGATAAAACCCTTGAATTTGAATCAAAATTGAATCGACAAACGAAACTCTCATTCGATAAATAAGGATTAAACTAGTTAAAAATAAGAAAAAAGGGAGGATGGTAGAAATTTTGGCAATCTTACAACCAAAAGTCGTATCCAAATTCTGTCATGAAATAAGAACTGCATTGATGCTGCACACCTTTGATTCTCCATTAACTTGGCAAACGGCTCAGAGTATGATGGTGTAACTAAGAGGTTGTTTGACAATTGTTGAATGGTTTGGTGCAGAATGATTAAGAGGCTCTTATGATATATTACAAAATTAAATATAAATGTTTGGTAATTGTTCGGAATGTAATTAGGGATCTTAACGGTTAATGGAGTCCAATATACAAAATGATTCAGAGGGTTTTGGAACCATTAAGAGATATACTTACTTTTTTCCAAATAAAATTCACCTCTTAGCGATTCAAAGATTGTCTCTTAATGGAACTGTTAAGAGGTAAACAAACAACCCCTAAGATTAATGCTAGCTATTTGAATTAATTATTGAAATCATCAATATATATAGAGGCTGATTCAAATACAAACCAGTTAAATATATATATATATATATATATGCATGTGTGTAGGCGCAATATAGCGTGAGAAGAATAGTTAAGGTGTGAAGCGCAAGAAATGATCTGAACCATTGATCACTTTTAATCTCACACCCACCCATGAATTGTGCTCCTTACGAGAATTAATCTGGTACATATCGGTGCATCTCATTAGTGTTAATCTTCAATTACGAATGATCCAAAGGTCCAGATGCCTTCTTACGCTTCTCATCATAACTTATCTTTTCACCAGAACTCAACCATATATATATATATATATATATATTAAGAGAGAGAGAGAGAGAGGTTCATGCGAGGACGGTAAAAATTTACGAGAATGCGAGGACAATCCTCGGCCAATCATTTTGTTCATGAAAATTTTCATGTACAAAATCACTTATGATTCTCATACAAAATCATATATGATTAACCGATATTTTTCTTGCGGCAAGTAGTGTGTGTCATTTTTGATACTAGTACAAAATCACATATAATTTTGTAAATGAAAAAAATTTCATGTACAAAATAATTGGCTAAGAATTCTCCTCGCATTCTCGTAAGTTGTTACTGTTCTCACACGAGCCCGCCTCTGTTTCTCTCTCTCTCTCTCTCTCTATATATATATATATATATTTATCAATCAATATTTATATTCTCACAAACGTATCTATCCTGTCGTTTTTATCCAACAAGATGTATAAATCAATTATTAGACACTTTAATTTGTGAAATATCTCCTCTATTAATCGAAAATCATGTTATCAATAACATAAATTTATAAGAAAATATCATGACATTATATAACTTTCTCATGGGATTTTAAAAATCGTTCTTAAGCCATTTTCAAAATTCAGTAAACAGATTAAAAATAAAGTAAAAATATGGTGCCGTTTGTTGTTATGGTATGAATAGTTGTTCTTTTATAATCAATTTGTAAATTTTGTCAACCTCGAGCAGAATTTTTGGCTCAATTACTGATTGATCATGTATTCAAATCCTGATATCTGTTACAGTGCAATCGAACCAATACGATTATCCATCTCAAAGATAGGATATTAAACAAGTCATATTTTGTTTTAGTCATTTGGCTTGTAGTGTTTAAAATATATAATTTGGATTGTCGTTAACCAAAATGCTTGTCATTAAGTCGGTGGTCGTTATTCAGATGACACTTATTAAGTTATCTGAATCAAATGATTGTGAGTTTAAGATCCATTGTTGTCATAAGTTTTAGACGTGTTTATATTTTGTTTGTTTGTAATTGTCTTCTCTAAAAAATGCATATCTTCATACATCAATTAGGTATTTAAATACAATTACACATGAATAAATTGGATGTCATCTAAAAACATGTGGGAAAATGACGTATATTTATTTGACGGAGAAAATATTTTGCTTTCATGTTTTGTTATGGTTATTTTAGATAAACGTTGTTTAGTTTATGTTTTGCTTTAGTTTTTTTCGGCGTGTCGGTTTATTCGGTTCAGTTGTTACATTTTGTAAGTAATATATAGTGTTTCTTGTATTCTATATTTTGGGAACTTATTATAAAAGTACTTGTAAGATTGAATACTTGGATGAAAAGTTTAAAACTATGTGGTTGTGGCCAAAGTGTAACATATGAAAGTGAAGTGTGACCAAATGTAAAATTTAAATCAAGGGAAAATCCTTGAAAGTAGGATGTCTGTGGTCCGGTTTGGATGATTTAACCTTTCAGACCATAAACCAAACCAAACCGCAATGGTGGTTTAGGAAATTTTCAAACGGAACTGTTTGACAACATGTAACCAGACCGATTAAACTTGGATCATAGAAAGGCGGTCTGGTCTAACTGATTTAGATGGTTATGGCCTCTTATGGGTTTTAACTAAAAAAAGTATTACATCTATATCTAAAATAAAAATTTTATCATGTCGCACTATTAGAAAATAGTATACCGAATTATAAAAAAAAGTCTATCTCTAAAATTAAAAAAAAAAATTGAGTAATATAAAAAAGATAAACAAATCCACAAATAATAGTTAAAATTTTGGACAAACATTTAACAAGGCTAAAGGTGATTTGGAATTTGATTTTGATTTTTGACGGATTTTAAAATTTTGTCAATATAGATAACACGGTCCATTGAGAAATGAAAACTAAAAACACAATATCTTTGACGAACTTTTTTAATTGTGACATAAAAGTAAAAACTGCAACATGATTGTATTTAGCGCATGTGCATTTTTGGCGATCGATTCGGTCCAGACAGCTAAAAAAGGTTCCAACCGCAGACCGGACTGGACCGAGCGATTTGACTATTTTCAGACCGAAACGAACCACCAGACTACTTAAACCGCCTAAAATGGTCTGATTTAACTTGGTTCGACCAGTTTGAACGGTACAATGGTTTTTTTAACACCCTTATTGAGAGAACCATCCATATTTGCAAAAGTGTCAAAAAGGTCTTTTAACTTTTAAAACCAAACTTTGCAATTAGTGTCATTTACACCACACTTAGATTAGTAGATGTTATTAACTTAAATTTGAATACAAGGCAATTACAATCATTTAATTTTATTGTAATTCTTTGGTTATATTTGGGGTAAAGGGCATTGATTGCAAAGTTATATGACCTCTTTCAGCCTTTTGTAATTTTGTTATGATCCAAGCGTTTGTCATTACTTCAAAAGCAATTGTCGATGTAGAAGTCGCAACTTATTTTCATATAACGTAGCAGTCAGCGTCATATTTCGATTTAGGAAGATGCTGGTTTATACAAAACTAGTGCGTAACGCGTGGTGACGAATTGATTTTTATAGAAAATATGTAACTATGTTAAATCAATCTAATTCATTAATTAACAACTAATGAAATGTAACGTATTATTGTATTTGTATGATTTAGATGTAAAGTATTTTGTAGACACTGAAAGGTAAAAAAATTATGTTATGTTGAAGTTAATTAAGATTGTGCATCCATATTAATATCATATATTATCCATAAAAGATTGGGGAATCCAATATATCTTTTGCAACCCATCCATATACGTTTTTTTTTAACTTTTAAGTGTTTATAGGGCTGGGAGAAGGTTTTTGCCTTCTTGCTAGCAAAAGTAAAATGTAAAAAAAAAAATCATGGGGTTGCAATGCCAGACAAAAGCATTAAGTGATATGATCACAACTCCAAAAACGGGATAGAGAATGCCATACCTATGTCGAGAGAAGGTGGACTGAAATGGCGACTGTCACAAAGAGAGAAGTCATTTTCACAATGTTGCTAATTTGCACCACATTTTAAAATTGAAGGTTTGTGGGATTGTTAAAAAATATATGAATATATATATATATATATATGTGTGTGTGTGTGTGTGTGAATGATTTTTTTTTCACATTGAAATTTTGATCTGTAGAAAGCTTTAGGTTTTAATGAAAAACTAAATACTTTGGCCCCAAAAGTTCTTCACACCCTATTTATTCCCTTGTTTTATTTTCTCGGTTTTTACCATTTTGAATATTCGTTTTATGTCTTTTAATGTAACACTACTGAAATAAGCTGGCTAATGGAGCATTAGCACCGCATGAATGAATTCATTCAGTTTTACAAATCGACCCATTAATTTTTAAACCTCTACATGCTCCCTCAAAATTAATTCAAAAACGACATCGGATATAGCAAACAACTAATAAAATAATAAACAGAAATATTACAATTTGAATGTAGTTTAAGGGATTGGTTACATGTTTTAGCATTTTTGTAGCAGGTCCAACAGTCCAAACAAAGAATGGTGCCTCTAACGGATGATTTGATTCGAATTCCATAGATTTGTATAGACGACAAACGTTAAGACGATTGAGAGGAAAATCAACAATTCAAGCCTTAAACATGAAAATAGAAATCATATTTACGTTATCTAAAGAGTAAATAGAATATCCAATTCTAACACATTCAAACCGATTAATATATATTGAATCCGACTAATATGTTAACTGAAATACCTATTATAGATGATAATTTTAACTTTGGAAACAAAAACATAAAAAAACCATACTACTAAAATCAATACTCAAGATATAAAAACATTACCAACGTTTATGAATCCATATACAAATTGAGAGAAATAATTCATCTCGTTTTTTGGGTTGTCGTAGAAAGTAGAAACCAAGAAACCCTCTATTATTTATCTCTACTACTAAATTCTTGATGACGTCCTTCAAATCGTTGTAAACAACTTTAAAACCCGGTGGTTTTAGCCAATTAGTGAATTGAAAAACAAATCAATTTGGGATGTGTCAAGAATTGATTATTAACATAAACGCAACATAAATAAACTTGATGAGACATGCTAATATCATCTTCTTATCTTCAACATGTTAAAAAGTGGCAAAATTGAAAACCAAAACCAAGAACAACAATTTAATGTTTTGTGCAATGCTAGATTACCAAAATCCCAACATGAGTAAGAAAAATAATCGTAATTTTATAGGGCAAAAAGGAAGATGGATAGTCTGGAATTAAAATTTAATTAAAGATGAGAAAGATAGAAAGACATAACCGAAGGAGATGAATAGTCTAGAATTAAAAGTTTGGTTTGATTACATCAATTTAAAAAAAACTAAATTTGAGAAATTTTTTTAAAAAATTGAAGCGTTTAGAAGATGTCACCTCATTGTTGAGGTTCTTGCTTTTATGTATATAAAAGTTAAAAGATTTCTCCAAAATATAAAATAAGTCAAATCTCCACAAAAAAAAACTTCTACCTCAAACAAACTATTCATTTTAGATGGTTAAATATTAGTTATATTACCGAAATATTTAATAAAATAACAAAAATAGTTTCTTTATGTTTTTCATTTAATTTAATTGGTTGATTGAATATAAAGAATTTATGAATAACAAAATGAAGTGTCTGGATAAATTTTTAAATTTAGATAAAAATCCACTCTTCAATTTTCTCCATTTTATAAAAGCCATCGGGAAAAAAATCTTTATTTTTTCAATTTTGAAAAAATTATCGAAAATGATTTTTGTAATTAAGGTGTATATATAACAACACTGTTTAGTTTTACCTCTGACTGTTTAAAAGATAGAATTAAGTAATTAACCTATAAAATGATCATTTTCATAGACATAGAATTATCATTTTGAAAAGATGAAAAAGAACATCTTTATATTGATAGTTATAAAAAAAGGAAATTTAGAAAAATAATTCAAACAATCCATCTATCCCAAAATAAATGTTTATATTTATATTTTAGTTTGTCTTAAAATAAAGTCCCATTTTAAAAAATAAGAATTTTTTTTTTTAATTTTGCCCTTAATTATATGGGAAATGTTTGAAAAAACCCAACAAACTATCCTATTTTGAATGGTTAAGTCCTTAACTATTTTTTTGAATGAAAAAACAATTAAACTTTCTCATTTTAAATGATTAAGTCCCTGAATTATTTTTTTGGATAAAAAAACCATTAAACTTTCTCATATTGATTAGAAAAACCATTAAACTTTTTTGAATGACTAAGTCTCTGAATTTTTTTTCAAAAAATTAAACCATCAAATTTTTTGAAAATTGGTTACTTATAATTTTTAAACATAAATAAACTACCTTTAACCGGTTATTTTTTGATTATCCCTCTTATGATGGATAAAAAGTAGATCAAAAAGAGGAAGAAATATGGCAGGGGCCAACAATGTGCTAGGCGAAACGGAGAACAGACAACGTTGGGGTAATAGGGAGTTGACGAGGGGGAGCGATTCCATTGTTTGCTAGGGGTTTTAATTGCGTATGGTTTTTGGAAAGGTAAAACCGATTTAAATTTATTTTACTTAAAAAAAATTTAGTGAGTTATAAGTAACTTATTTTAAAAAAATTTGTAGGTAACTAATTTTTAAAAGATCAATGATTTATTTATTAAAAAAAATGTTTAGGGACTTAATCATTCAAAATGAGAAAGTTTAATGGTTTTTCGATTCAAGTCAATAGTTCAGGAACTTAATCATTCAAAATAAAAAGTTTAAGGATTTTTTTCAATCAAAAAAATAGTTTAAGGACTTAACCATTCAAAATGAGATAGTTTGTTGGGTTTTTTTGAACATTTCCCTAATTATATAATAAAGAAAATTTGGGTAAAAAGTTGATTACCATAAATGATCAATCCCAACAGGTTTCACCCGAAACCCGTCTTCAAGGACACCAATGTGAAAGAACATTTTTGGACTCACTAACTAGCGGGAGTCTGTAATTGAATCAGAAGATGTCCTATATTTGGGCAAAGTCAGCTCATTCTTTTATTAATTTAATTATTATTAACAATAAAATTATACTTTAACTGATTAAATATCTGCAATAGGCTAACAGTTACGTACTTCTAAAACTGTATAACTTTTAGTCTATTTATTTAAAACCACATATAACGAACTAGGGGTAGCAATTGTGTTGTGTTCGGTTGGTGGGTCAGAAAGGCTCAATCCGGACACGACCCGTTTAACTAATCGTGTTGAGATGTTCAACCCTAACCCGTACACGCTCGGGTTGACGGGTCATAAACGGATTGACGAGTCACATAATAATACAATAAAGTTCAAACGTCCAAATTCAAATACTAGTATTACAACCAAGTTTAAATACTAATACAAATATTATTTTAGAAAATTAGAACAAAAATTATTTAAAAAAAACATTTATTTTTGGCGGGTTGGCGGGTCAACCCGCGACCCGTATGTGTCAACCCGAACACGATCATTTAATAAACGGGTTGACGAGTTGGCAGGTCAGAAAGTTCAACCCAAACCGTTTTATTTTCGTGTCTGTGTCGTGTCGAGAATTGTCACCCTAAACGAACCCAAAACGATGATGTGACCTGGTTGGCGATCGGACGGACACCAATTCTCACAAAACGATTCCTGCGGTTGACATTTCTGAGATATCCAGACTTTGGGCCTGGGCCTTAGGGGCCAGGTTCGGGGCCGGTACGGGAGGATCCAGTCTATGGGATCCACTTCCCTGCCGGTCGGGTTCAGCCATAGGTTGGACCGGGTCGCAGCGGATTAGTGGGTTGGCCCATAATGAAGACCCGATACCGCTGGAGCGTGTGCGTGTGTGTTATATGCCGTTCAAAAAAAAAAATTCTCACGTAATGCATGACTTGGCCAAAGGTTATGGTCTATGGCTATTATAACTAACAAAATGATAACTTTAGTCCTCCTTTTTAGTATAATTACTACTCCCTTCATTAGTTTATATAGTACAAAGTGGACCTTTGACATAAAGGAATTCATGTGCTTTTTATTCTACTTATGTTACTGTTCAACCATTAATTGTAAAAAGTGCAACGGTTACCCTATCTATATAGATGGGTAGGTATTACTTGCACGTATTTGCAACTTGTTTATATCTCATTTCTCCCTCTGCTTTTACACGCATTAATAAACTTCATTCAATTCCGAACGATTCCAAAAGTTGTATTTGAAAACCCCATGATAATAATTCATTGATTATACGGTCAATAGGGGAAATGATGATGACAAAGACACTGTTTTCGAACAACCTGATCAATTCATAATTATTGCCGACATAATTTGATATGAAATGTGTTAGCTTTATCATTTTACATGTTTAAGTGTTATCATTAGTCATCGTTTCAGATATTGGATTCGAAGAAAAATAATTATTACGAAACTTCATATTATATAGGATGAGATTCACAATTTTAAAGGTTTTTATAACGGTTTTTGAAAGTTAAATATAATTAGTAATGATATTTGTTTAATAATCAAATAAACATTATACATGTTAGATTATATTACTCAAAGGGTCAATTTGCATCTTAATCAATAATTTTTTTACATTCTTATTATAATATTGAGTAAATTGCAAATTTAGTCCCTATGGTTTGTTGCTTTTTGTGGTTTTAGTCTCTATAAAAATTTTATTGCAAGAAACCCCTCATGGTAAGTAAACGTTTGTGGTTTAGGTCCCTCAAGCTAACCCCTTCAGATTTCCTTCTGTTAAAAAAAACCCATGTGACTTGCAAATGAGGGCATTTTGATCATTTTACTTAGTTTTTTTGTTTTTACTAAAAACAAAAAACCACATGATTAGTCTTTGTTGTTGATACACTCGGTCTCCATCTTCGGCAACCACCCACCATTGTCGGGCTTCATCTACGGCAACCCACCATCATCGGCTCCATTTACGACCACCCACCATCATTCACTCCAACTACGACAACCACCATCGGGCTTCATCTCCTTCCCCTACGGTTGATACACTTCCCTGCTCGTCACCTTCTTCCCTTGAAATCTAACCCCTATATCCAATTACCCCCTCACTTTACACCATCGTGAACCTCCATTTCACTCTCCCCCCCTTGCAACTTTTGAATGATTACCATAAGCATTGACCATCTTTCTCATAATATACACACATCGTCACACCTAGAACATTCTCCGAAGACCCGACCTTTCATCTCTGTCGACACTCGTCTCCAGTCTCACCACCTCGCTTCCCTTCATCTCTCTACAACCTAACCCACCTCTTTGTCCCATACACACAACCCCCCCCCCCCTCTGATCAATCCTCAAAACCTAAAAGCAAAGGACCAAAATCAGTCCCCAAAATCAAAATCATTGATATCAATCGAAGAATGGATGAAAAATCAACAATGGTAGTGCTTAAAGAAGATCGATGGTGGAGATGGGGATTAACTATTCCAACGGAGAAAGGCATGGGTTTTTTGTCCCTGAGACTAACGAATTGTGATGGTTTTGTGTTCAATCTTTGTGAGTCGCCGAAGTTTGTCACCTGGGAAATAAAGGGGACGGGGAGTTTTTGGTTGTCGGGAAAGAAATGGGAAGGGTGGGCCTCTGTGCATATATATTTATATATATATATATATATATAGAGAGAGAGAGAGAGAGAGAGGAAAGTTCAAATGCGAACTCAAATTTGGTTGTGAACGTGAGAAAAAATGACCAGATCAACTCCCTTCTAAAGCACAATTCATGGATATGCATGAGATTAAAAGTGATCAAGGGTTTAAATCTATTCTTACGCTTCTCACTTTAGCTCTTTTTCTCAAACGATCCCAAGCCTATATATATATATATATATAATGGGTTGGGTTACGGTGAGAAGGAGCGTTTAGGCGAGAAGGGTAAGAAGAGATCTCCACCTTTGGATGAACATTAAGATGAGATGCACCAAGATGCACCGAATCAACTCACTTCTAAAGCCAATTTATGGGTGAATATGAGATTAAAAGTGATCGAGGGTTCAGATCTTTTCTTACGCTTCTGACTTTAACTTTTCTTCTCACACGATTTTATGCCTATATATACATATATAGGGAGAGGTTCAAATGAGAACTTTGCATTTTTAAATGAACAAAGGAACACTTTGTTCCTTTAAATAGAGAGTGTTCTTGTATGATCCCTCCCCAATATATATATATATATATATATATATATAGATGTTGGTTCATTTAGAAACTAGACGAATGGTAGAAACTATAGAAACTTTGGCAAATCAATATAAAAATTAATTTTTTTCATGACTTTTTTTCATCAAATGTTATGATTTAAGATATTATTGCGCATATGTTTGTTTCATAATGTAAAAGTTTATATAGTTTCTACCCTTTGTCTAGTTTGTAAATGAACTGGCCTCTATATATATAATATATATATATATATATATATTTACTTATAGACTTGGGATTACTTATAGACTTGGGATCACGTGAGACCAACCTGTTTTTGTGAGACATGTGAGACCACTTTTTTCCTCTTGGAATTTCACACCAAAACACTGTCAAGGTAATCTTCATAGTGTTTTTGCTGTGAATGTTCAGATTTTTTTACTTTCACAATATTTTGCTGTGAAGTTTCAAATATAATTGTGGTCTCATGAGTCTCAAGAAAACAATATAGTCTCACGTGAACCTAATCATATATGTATGTATATATATATGTTATCTATTAATAATAATAATATTATTTAATATGAAGAGTAATTTGCAATTTTTGGTCCATGTTGTTTTTGTTTTTAGTGAAAAACAAAAAATAAGTAAAAGGACCAAATGCTCTCATGTGCAAATCACATGGGGTTTTTAACGGGAGTAAATCTGAGGAAGTTAGTCTGAGGGACCTAAACCACAAACTTTTACATACCATGAGGGTTTTTTTGCAATAAAAAATTTACAGGGACCAAAACCACAAAAAAAAACCTTAGGGACCAAATTTGCAGTTTACTTTATTATATTTCTTATTAGTTTTTGATGATTTCAGGTTCTTCTCAATTTTGAGGTTCTCCACGGATCTCACCCCATACTGCAGATATATAAAACACTCGGTGAGTTTAATGTGATACAAACCTGTAAAAGTCAATCCTAATTCCTAACCATTTCAACGAGTTTAAATTTTAAGTTTGAATCTTTTTATTTCACATACACAAGTGGACAAATCAAATAACGGCGTATATGTTAAAAACTCTATGAACTAAACAGATCACACATATCTAACTTCCACAATTACCTTAATTATAATATCAATCGTTTCCTTAAAAAGCTCCTTTTTTGTTTTACTTTTAAGACGACAACAACAATGTTCAACACATGGGCTGATTTGTTTTCATAATACAATGTTGTTTCAGTAATGAAACAACATATGGGTTGATTTGTTTTTATAATACAAAGTTGTTTCACAAATGAAACAAAACACGAGGTTGATATATATTGAATCTAGTGCCATTTCAACAGAGAAACATTACATCGGTCAAATGATTTCAAATAGGAAAATATGAGTATTTTAGGAAGCGTTTGATTAGATGATTAAGATAATTGATTAGATAATTATGATATGTATTGTCTATTTGGTTCAAAGAGTTATTAACATACAAAGGGATTGTGTATGGTTTCCAACAAATATGCATGTAACGAAACCCACAAATGTATTGCAAACCTGATAATCAGTATTCATATGTTGTTTCATATATTAAAAAAATGCATGTGAAACATGTAGGATGTTTCATTTATGAAACATTCAATGTTGTTTGCTTGTAAAAAAACGCGAAAATTTGTAACATATATGAAACATGCATATATAAATGGGTTGATTTCCGTTACAAACCACGTCAATTTGTACAAACGATACAAACTGCATTCAGCCAATCATTTTCTTAATTTTTTTTTTCATTTTTTCTTAATTACGAAGGTTGATTAATCAATAGTATATAAAAAAGTTCATCAAAAATACATGAGGATTGATTAATCAAGGATAGTGAAACACGTTTCATCAAAATGAGAATTTTATGAAACAATTTCATTTTCATGTAGAAACAAAAATAGTTTCATGAAGAAAAAATAATTATATGAAATTATTTCATTATATTAAACACTTTCAAAATCAATTTTATTCAATTAAACAATGAATCATACGGTTTGTACGGTTTCTATGAATTGACATGGTTTGTATTTGAAATCTCCGCTATATATCTGATTCAATGGGGCACAATTGAAAATCAGATATTATTTTTTATTGGTGGGACCCGCATCATATGTGGTCCCAAATGAGTCATTTTGTTTCTTTAAATTTACAAAGTTCTTATTTGAACCTCTTCCTCTCTCTCTCTCTCTCTATATATATATATATTAATTTAGTCAAAAATGCATAAAATCATTTTTATTTATAATTATCAAAATTTAAAACTATTTTATTTATGTATTTATTAAAAAAATGAAATGTGATCCATGCACAAATTATGATCGAGTTAAAGTCAATATATTATGCAAATTTAAAATAATAAAAGGATACGGTTGAAATTGAAAACAATCAATGAAATATAATTATTTCGAATATAGTATTTAAAATCTCTAAAAGTTAAAAGTTTCACTATTTTTGGTTATACGATAAAAATGAACTAAAGTTATCTGTAATTTATTGTCAGATTCTATGTCGTATATGATATATTAGTATTTGTGATCTTCGACGGTCACATTATTCCACAACCGATCAATTCCCGATACCCTCGTCATTGATATTCAATACCCCTACGAACGCTCCCACACCCTCGTCATTGATATTCAATTGCCCTACGAACGCTACCACGCCAACCTTTGTTGAAATCAAGACGTTGCTTTGAAACTATGTACAAAAAATCCTTTTCACAATGTGCAAAATATAGATTAAAAAAGTACGAAAATGATCACTACTATCAAACATCATATCTGATGAACCAATCAGACCTAACAATTTTTTAAACCATGATCCGCTTAAAAACAGGATTTGATCTAATAATGCATATTTGTTTAATTATCCACTTCAATCCAAATGATCTCTTTACCTTCCCTACAAATTACTCGTAAATTTTACTTTATCCATTTTATTTTTCTTCTTTTATCATGTATAAAAAATTATTTTTTTATGTTTATTTAATTAAACATCTTATTTAAATATGAATGAAAAACATTATATTAGTAATTAATGATAATAAACACATTTGCTTAACGTATACTTAAAGTATATCTCAATCGAATGATCATACAATTAGGTTTTGAAAAGTATACTTTAGTTAAGGTTCTTACTTATTTTATTTTATAATTATATAGTCAAAACTCAAAATTATCTATATATAATTTTATCAACATCACTAAAAACTTTCTATCAAAGATATGGTATTTTGTATAGGTTGGTAAAAACAGTCTCTAACTTAAAAACAAAAGAATCAGGTATGGATTAAACTGAACTAATTACTTTTAAACAAAAAAGATTTCAAATTTGTATTTTTGAAACCTAGTTTTTATGGGTCTGGTTTGATTAAAATTAGAAAAAATTATTCTAGTTTTTTTTGTTGTTGTTATTGTTGTGGTCTTGAAAAATATAAAATGAAAAATGAAATAAAATAAAATAAAATAAAGATGGTAATAAATAGGTTGAATTAAAAGTGTTACTTGTAGTTGAACGAATGTCTAACCTAAATAATTACTTCCAAATTTGACTGCAACCATATATTTATTGCTGCCATCAATTATCACTCAAGTATACACTCTTTCATGCAATTTATTTTGGTGGTAAAAATCATACAAGTGGAACATAAATTGATTGTATTTTTATCCTTTAAAACATATTTTTTAAAATAGATTGAAGATTTTTCATAGTCTAAAAATTTATAATTAAGAGTTTGTAAATTAAAAAAATATCTATCTTGAAGATGTATCTTAAATATACGGTAAGTTTCAAATTGTCATTTGATTAAAAAACAAGATACTAATTATTTTTCATAAGTATTAAAATAAAGTGTGTTACATCTACATATGATTTCTCTTTAAAAGTTCATGATTTAAAATACATTTAGTTATAATTTTGATTTTGACGAACCAATTTTCAAATCGTTAACTTTTGTCTACAATATAGTTTCGTCCATAAAATTATACTTGATTTCACCACAGTCATAAAATGTTATGTTAATTACATCAAGTAAGTAATAATTTATAAAATAAAGATGGTGAAAACAAGTACTCAAGATAAGTAACAAAACAAAATAAATCTCCCTTTCTTCCTGCATGTCCTAAAAATATGTGAAATTGATTGAATGTAACACATTAGTTTTGTGTAAAGATTTTTGTTCTCCTTTTCATGTAAAAATACCCCATGTAGTTATAAAAATAGGAGAAAAGGATTTTCCATACAAACTAGTTGGATATCTCTAAACTGTAAATATAAATAAAATCTTACTTTAAAACGAGAATAAATAATTAATGAAGACATTCGTTAAAAATATAAAACTTATACAGTAACTTTGTTATATTAACATGTCTTAACGTTTATCTCATATTTAAATATGTTTATTAATTTCTTTTACAAACTTTAAACATTCAACTTTAATAAACAAAATTTAATACTTACTCCTATACATATAGGTATATAAATTTGATTGTAATATTGAGTGGTAGACATTGATTTATGTGAAACAAAAACAGGATTAGTACAAATTAAGTTATAAAAAAATGGTTAAAAAGTTGATTTAAAATTGGGAAAAGCAAGAAAATATGGTCAAAGCTCAAAGTCTAAAACTGTTGGTTAGCAAATGTTTTTAAGTCCCTCCCTCTAATAAAGACAGGCTGGAAGCATCCAAAGAACCAACCCCACTCACCACCATTACACTCAAGAAATAAATACACCCCATAAATAATAGGGTCCTCTTAATCATCTCCAAACAGTACAACCATTTCTCATCTTATTGCTTTCTTTCTTTCTTTATATATATATTTACCATTTCTTTAATACATTTTCATCCTTAAGTATTTCTTTAAGAAAAATAAAAAGAATAAAATCCCTTTATCATCAAGTCATATGTTTGATTACCAATATTAGATAAAACCAATTAAATGAGAATATGATGGTATTTTTTAGATGATATTATTTAATTTACATCTGTAAAAGATAATAAAGAAAGGTTTTTAATATATGTTGAATTCAAGGTTGTATTTTGTTAATGGAAACAAGAAGAAATATATTAAAACTTTGATGATAGAGGGTTCAAATTCTTCCTCTTTTTGAGAATTTAAAAGATTAAAAAAAAAAAACAAGCTTGAAAAAGCAAAGAAAGAATGGTTGGTTTCCATTGCCTTTCTTTTTTTTCTTGTTTCTCTCTGCTAAGCATCTTTTCTTTCCTTCACTTTTTTGGGTTCTTTTCTTAGTCTCTCATCTCTCAAACACTCACACTTTACCTTCTTCTCCCCCCTCTCCTCTGGGTTGCTTCTCTACCTCAAAACCATTTCTTTATAATCTTCAGGTGGAACTCTTGATCAATTCTAAAATTTGGTATGTTTTTGTCTTTCTGACATTATTATTATTTATATTATTATTGTTTCTTTGATCAGAAAGTTTATTTGCTTTTCAAGTCTTGAGCTTTTCTTCTGTCTTTTTTGCAGGAATTATTATTAGGTAAGGGAAGATAGTTGTTATTTTTAAAGAACTTGTGGTCTTGTTTATTTGTGTTTAGAAAGCTATAGAAAATCAATTGCATTTTTCTCTAGGTTTTTCATTGTAAAAATTTCAAGAATTTTGGAGGGTTTTGATGTGGTGGGTGTTAAAGTCAGTTTCTTGATCTCCAACTTTCTTGAAAATTCATTAAAATTTTCTCCATTTTTCTTCAATGATTTAGCTTTGTTTCTTGGTTTTCTTGAATCATATTATCATAAAGCCTCTTGCTTTATTAGTTAATTTCTTTTGTTCTACTTTCTTGAACAATTGGTTTGTGAATCCATGGGACTTTGTCATGGAAAACCGAATCAAACCCGCGAAAACCAACTCGAAAACTCGAATGAAATCGAACCCACACTGAATTCCCAATCTGGGAAAACATCAAACTTTCCTTATTACAGCCCAAGTCCCTTTCACAACAGTAGTGCTTTCAAGAATTCACCTGCGAATTCTAGTGTTAGTTCGACACCTCTTCGACTATTTAAGAGGCCTTTCCCACCACCATCACCTGCTAAGCATATTAGATCATTGCTTGCAAGGAGACATGGGTCTGTTAAGCCAAATGAGGCCTCAATTCCTGAAGGAAATGAATTTGAGGTTGGATTAGATAAGAATTTTGGGTATTCTAAGCAGTTGTTAAGCCATTATGAGCTTGGTGAAGAAGTGGGTAGGGGGCATTTTGGGTATACTTGTACTGCCAAGGGTAAGAAAGGGAGTATGAAGGGTCATGATGTTGCTGTTAAAGTTATCCCCAAATCGAAGGTTTGATTTCGCTCCACCCATTCTTCTCTGCAAGTTTTTCCATTTGATGTATTTCTTATGTTTATATATATATATATAGTTAGGATTTAGGAACTTGGGAACTGCTCATGGCGTGCCATGTGTTCCTCTTCAGGATGAACATTCAATCATGAATAATAACACATTCATAATGAACATGGAAGTGTTATTCATGATGAATAACACATTCATTGATGTATTAAGGTCAAAGTGATTGCATTTTGAGTTTATAGTTGATATAATACTTCTTTCACAACTACATTAAACTTTATAACAGCTACACAAAACAATTTTGATGTTGAATCCGTAGAGAAACCGACGTTGGTTTTTGAGATTTAGTAGTAATCAAGTCTACGGGCTCCTTTTCTTCCTTAAATCAGTGATGAAATTAATCCAAGAAAGCAGGAATTTTTACAATCCTAGTTGGACCAATTGTCCTAGAAACCACGGTTGCAAAAAGAAAAAAGCTTTAACCTTTGAGGGCTAGCTCAACCGACGGTTAACCAAAAAGAAGCTTTTTAAACTCGAAAATGGAAGTATACTTTATGGAAACTACTAGATGATGCCATTATTCTATAAAGAGGCCATTTATTTCTGAATATTTTGTTAGACTAACTTGAAGCTTTCGTGTTTTCTTCTAACGTAATGGTGGATGTTTATGCAGATGACTACGGTAATTGCCATTGAGGATGCAAGGCGAGAAGTGAAAATATTAAGGGCTTTAACAGGCCATGACAATCTAGTTCAGTTTTATGACTCTTATGAAGATGAAGACAATGTCTATATAGTTATGGAGTAAGTCCAAACTCTCCATAATGTTTACAGAAATTTCATTGCATTAAGAACTTATAAATATGAATATCTTGTTATATGATATATATTTAGAGAGATTATTTTCTATACATACACGTCCAACTCCCAAATCGCCATTTCAATCACTTGAGTTTTTTTGGCAAGCTTTTTGATTTTCTGAAGATTTCCTTATTTTATCGTTGTTGGAGGGTATTTTAGACGTTTGATCAATAGTTAACAATTTCTATTACCAAAAGATGCATACATGATATTCGTTTCGAGAGTGTAACGTTTTATAAGATGATAAATTTTACCCTTTTTGCAGGTTATGTAAAGGAGGTGAACTATTAGATCGGATACTTGCTAGGTACTCATAATTTCATCTTTTTTATGATTACTCCTTTATGATCGGAAGATCACATGCTCTTTTTAAAGTATATATAATATTTATATATATACGTAAATGCGTTTTTTTGTAGGGGTGGAAAATATTCAGAAGAAGATGCAAAGGCTGTCATGGTCCAGATTTTAAGAGTCACCGCCTATTGTCATCTTCAAGGTGTCGTTCACCGTGACCTTAAACCCGAGGTAACTAATCAAGTTTTTTCACATTTGTTTGTGTGTATTGACCTATGAATTTGAAAACTATTTGCTAATACTTGTTTTTATTTCACTTCAGAATTTTTTATTTACATCTAAAGACGAGCATTCACTCCTCAAAGCCATTGACTTTGGACTCTCTGACTACGTAAAGCCAGGTCAAAAATCTTACTCGATTTGTGCCTTTATTATTATTATTTGTATACATATATTGGGCTCGTTTATTTACCGAAATTAAAGAGTGGTTAGTGGTGAAAAATATGTGCAGATGAGAGGTTAAATGATATCGTTGGAAGTGCATACTATGTGGCTCCTGAAGTTCTTCATAGATCATATGGGACGGAAGCCGATATGTGGAGTATTGGTGTTATTGCATATATTCTTTTATGTGGGAGTCGACCTTTCTGGGCCCGCACGGAGTCCGGAATCTTCCGGGCTGTTCTTAAGGCTGACCCGAACTTTGAAGAAGCCCCGTGGCCTTCTTTGTCATCTGATGCGGTTGACTTTGTAAAAAGGTTATTGAATAAGGATTACCGCAAGAGACTTACCGCTTCACAAGCTCTTAGTAAGAACCCTAAACCCTAAGTGATGTATTTTGTATTCTAAATTAGAGTAACGTTTTAACGTGCTTTCTTGATTAGGTCATCCATGGTTGGCTAATTATCATGATGTAAGAATACCGTTGGATATGATAATCTACAAGACTGTAAAAGCATATATATGCTCATCTCCGCTAAGAAAAGCTGCTTTAGGGGTATGTTAGCTTTTGTTTGTGGGTATTTTACTTTCCAATTCTACCCTTAATTATGTGAACAAGAAATCATTACTCCTTGGGGGTAAAAGTGTCATTTAGTTAACTAAAAAGTGTAACAGTTACACATTTCTAAAATTAAAAAGTGCTACATTGTTCTTCCAAGTAACTATTTCATAGCAAACTTTCGTGTTATACTTGTGACAGAATTTGTACAATTTTTAAATTAGAATATTAGTCCATTTGACATTAAAAGTAAAAGCAAATATATATATATATATATATATATATTACCTAACTTGTTATGCTACTATGCAGGCTGTTGCAAAGACTTTATCAATTACAGAGCTCGGTTATCTTCGTGACCAATTTGCGGCACTCGGGCCAAACAAAAGTGGATTCATATCCATGCAGAACTTCAAATCGGTCCGCCTCTTTTATCATTTTTGTTTCTGGTGAGAATTTGTTTTTTCGGGTATTCGTTCTAAATCCGTTAATTAACCTTTTGCAGGCATTGATGAAGAATTGCACCGATGCCGTAAAGGACTCACGCGTGCTAGATTTTGTCCATATGGTCATTTTCTTGCATACCCTTTTCTTCTTTGAAGTATATAAATATTTATTGGTCAAGAAAAATAAAAAAAGGCCGAAAAAGAAGAGCTAAAACGGGAATATTTTTATTATAGGTGAGTTCTCTTCAACATAAGAAATTTGATTTTGAGGAATTTGGAGCAGCAGCCATTAGCATTCATCAGCTAGAAGCAATGGGAAACTGGGAGCAGCTTGCTCGCCGTGCTTATGAGCTCTTTGAGAAGGATGGAAACCGACCTATCATGATTGAAGAACTTGCCTCGGTAATGCCCTCATAAGCTATAACTTATTTTTTGAGCTTATTGAAAAAGCCCCCTTTGGTAAGCCACAAGATAAATGACCAAAAACCCTGCCTTTTAGGTCATTTTAAATTACCATCTAGCTTATTGGTTGGTTTTTTACTTTTTTACCACACGGGGGACTAATTTATGTTAGGATCCAAGCGCTTACCACTACGCCAAAAGCAATTGCTGATGGAGAAGGCGCAACTTATTCCTTTATAGCGTAGCAGGCACTGGCAGGGCCACATTTTAATTTAGGAAGATGCAACCAACTTTTTGAAAAATCAATTTAAGTAGCGTTTCAACAAGCTCCGGGAGCTTTTTTCCAATCAATTCTTCAACATGTTTTGTTTAGATCATTTTACATTGTAATATAGGTTATCAGCTAGTTTTTTTACCAACCATGACTAGTTTTTCAGCCAACAGCTAGCTTATCAGCTAGTTTTTACCGAACATGACTAGTTTATCAGCTACTTTTTACCGAACATGACTAGTTTATCAGCCAACAACTAGTTTTTACAGAACATGACTAGTTTATCAACCAACAACATTTTACATTGTCATATAGGTTATCAACTAGTTTTTACCAAACATGACTAGTTTTTCAGCCAACAACTAGCTTATCAACTAGTTTTTACTGAACATGACTAGTTTATCAGCTAGTTTTTACATAACATGACTAGTTTATCAGCCAACAGCTAGCTTATCAGCTAGTTTTTACATAACATGACTAGTTTATCAGCTAGTTTTTACATAACATAACTAGTTTATCAGCCAACAGCTAGCTTATCAGCTAGTTTTTACATAACATAACATAACTAGTTTATCAGCCAACAGCTAGCTTATCAGCTAGTTTTTACATAACATGGTATATAACATAGATACGTTGCTATAATAAATGCAGGAACTTGGACTTAGCCCGTCAATACCAGTTCATGTAGTTCTTCAGGATTGGATTAGACACGCAGACGGGAAGCTCAGTTTCTTGGGGTTCATCCGTCTTCTACATGGAGCCTCATCTCGTGCATTCCAAAAGGCGTAAAATAGCAAAAACAACAATACATCATCTCAAGGATACATGCATATTCCTGCAAGTAGATTTCTCAAAATCTACAAAAACCAGAAACAGTCCTCCAACTTCCGTTTACTCGAATTAAACCCCATTTGCAGCAAACAAGTTACGTACGTCTTGTTTGTTTGTTGAAATCTAGAGAATTGTACAGAGGTAGGGTCGATCTCAGTGTGTTTAGTTTAGAAACCGCATAATGGTTGAGTGAATTTTGTGCCGGTTTTTTATGTTTAACTTTTTTCTCTGTGTTGTTTATGTATTATGTGATCCTAATAATGGTGAAAACAACTTGGTTTGATGTAAGCCATCTTTAGGCCTCATGTTGTTGTGTGCATATTTGCTAAGTTTCTGGCTGCAATATCATATTACTTCTGCAAGTGATCACCCAATTGGTTCTTTTGATGTATTTAATATTTATATACAACAAATACTGCACTTTTGGCAAGGTTTGAACCTTTGATTTTCTTGGAGGGTAAGTCTTTATGATATCCTGATACTGCTGAACCGATGACCCTTTGGAGTTTGGATGGTTTTTTTATGTGTTTTGATTTTGAGACATACTTGGAAATGTTTATGGTAAAGTTTTGTGTTCTCTAAATTTAGACCAACATCACTGGTGGAGGTGTTTGAATAGTTTATAAATTTCACATTCGTTATTCATATTGAATGCAACTTTGTTATTCATAATGAATGAGACACGTGTAACACTCTCCTTTGTTCTCATGTTCGCAATAAAAAATAGGTTTGTAGTTGAACTTTCCCTCTATATATAGATATAGATATCAATAAAATCAATGTCGTGCAATACGGTTTGAACAATGGTGTAATTCCCGAACCACACTGAATAGTCTAATGTAGTCTGCCAAAATTACAAACCATAATCAAATTGTGGAACTTCTAAACTAAACTGCACGATTTGATATTGTGTAGATGGGTTTTTGTGGTTTGACGAACCACTAACTGAGTATTTGACGAATATTTATCTGATCAAATCACCTCCATTGTCGTTGGGCCACCATTCCAAGGCAAAATAAACAAAAAGTTCATCGATTTTTAAAGTACTAAAATAGCTTTTTCATCTTTTTATTTTGTAACTTATAAAATAGATTAAAACGTCTATGTATTTTTGTTCTTTTGTACTCAAGTATTTGAAACAAATGATTTATTAATCATACATTTGGTAAAGCTTTCAAACAAAGTTCCTATATTTCACACTCTCATCACATAAATACATTTGGTAAATCTTACTTCCGATCTGATATCTTTGGTGATTGCTATTTCTTCCGATCTTTAACTGAGAATCATCATCTTACACATTTCACTTTATTTTTCCACATAAAAAAGAGTTTTATTCATATTTACACAATGATCTAAAAACGAAATGTTGTTTTCTACACATGAACATGTTTTTTAAACCCAATAATTATGGAACATTAAATCAACCAAAACATGTGTTGAGACCCCACAAAAAAGCTATCATATTGAGAATTAATTCTGCTTTAGTTGGCAAACAGAATTTTATGATTCTCAAAACTTAGCCCCATGTGTCTCCATCATGGCAAAAGAATAAATGCCATTTCATTATAAAATTCATTAAAATATAATAAAGTTTAGAGTAAATTGCAAATTTGGTCCCTATGGTTTGTGGATTTTTATGGTTTTGGTCCTCAGAAAATTTTTATTGCACCAAAACCACTGTGGTATGTATTTTGTTGTGGTTTTGGTCCCTCGCACTAACTCCGTCAGATATCCTTCAGTTAAAACCCTCCATTTTGGTCATTTGACTCTTTTTCACTAAAAACAAAAGCTAGAGGACTAAAAATGTAACTTATTCAATTAAAAATTAAACAAATTTAAATTTAATTTTTTTTTAAAACAAATAATATATGTATATTTATATGTATATGTATATGTATATGTATATGTATATGTACATGTATATGTATATGTATATATTAATACATCATCTTCTTCAACCCTCATCACCGGCGACGCCCTCCGACGACCCCTTCCGACGAACCCCTCCGACGACTCCCTCCGACGACCCACACAAATTTCAGTAAAAAAAATCGAGAAATCCAAGTGAAAAACAAGCAGATTCTCTACATGGGTTCTTGAAAAGTTCAATAGATGGGTTTCAATGGAGATGGGTTTCGATAACACAGCTTCATCAAAGTCGTTTTTCCGGCAAACTCAAACTCCCCTCTGTTTCGTTTTTCTGGTTCACAGCTTCATCAAAGTCGACAGATGGGTTTCAATGGAGATGGGTTTCGATAACACGAAGGAGACAGAAGAGATCAAGATGGAACACGGCTGGAGGTCTTGCCGGAGAAGACGACCGGAGATTGAAACCTATCTCCATTGAAACCCATCTGTCGACTTTGATGAAGCTGTGAACCAGAGAGAGAGAGAGAGACAGAGAGAGAGAGAGAGAGACAAAGAGATGGTCGTCGTCTTCTCCGGCGAGAGGAGGAGAAGAGAAAGTGACAGAGAGAGAGAGATGGTCAGAAGGGTTCGTCGGAGGGGGTCGTTGGAGGGCGTCGCCGGTGATGAGGTTCGTCGGAGGAGACGATGATGTATTAATATATACATATACATATACATATATTATTTGTTTTAAAAAAATTTAAATTTAAAATTTGTTTAATTTTTAATTGAATAAGTTGCATTTTTAGTCCTCTAGCTTTTGTTTTTAGTGAGAAAGAGTCAAATGACCAAAATGGAGGGTTTTAACGGAAGGATATCTGACAGAGTTAGTGTGAGGGACCAAAACCATAACGAAATGCATACCACAGTGGTTTTGGTGCAATAAAAATTTTCTGAGGACCAAAACCACAAAAATCCACAAACCATAGGGACCAAATTTGCAATTTACTCTAAAGTTTATTTTAATTTATATTTAATATCACCATGATATTATTTTCTTAATTAATGTAATAAACGTTAATTTTTTTTTTTATTTTGTATCTGTTTTAATAAAAGGGTTTTGCACCTATGTGACCTTGGATGTTTTTATAGACATTTTTATCTTATTAATTATTACAATGTATAATTAAAAGATTTGCAACATAATTGACTCATCAATACTTAAAAACTTATTTGTTACTGATCAAATGGGTACAATATATACTTAGTTAAATATTTGTTATATCAATTAGGAAACTTTTTTCTATGGTTACGGTAAATAAAAATTACACCAAAATATGTTGTATTTTGATGTTTTAGAATATGAAACGTTTGATTAATACTTAAATTTAACTATTAATTGGTCAAATGCTCATAATAAATTTTGATAAAGATTAACATATACTAGAATGCAATTTTTTTTTAAAGACAACAAATAAGATTAAAAAAAACTAAAACCTGTAAGAAGGTTCAAGAGCAGAAGGTTCTGCTGTTAAACAAATAAACATGCAAACTAAAAATAACAAAACTTGAAACAAGGAAACAACATAGGGCTTTATGATATTATCGAACCAAATATTCCAAGTTAAATTAGTTGGTGACGCTTGTTTTTTTATTTAATAAACTTAATTGTCTGAATGATATGTATGTTCTTTTCTTGTTTAATCAAACTTTATGGTTATCCACTCAATCATTAAGTAATGTTTGTTTTTTGTTTAATTATTAAATAAGTAAAAAATGACTGAAGAAGATACGTATATTTGTTGTCCATATTAAGCCCCTTAATCTAGGCATGTTGTAATGGAATGAAAAACAAACAACTTGTTATTTGCTTGGTAAAAAATATATGTTTATTTACGATTTTGTTTTTCCATTCTTTCTATTAAAACATGTTTGGAAATAGATGAATTAATTATGATCAAGAGATACACTATTTCTTATCCAATTCAATTATTTCTAATCATTATTTAAAACTAAATAAATTACAATCTGTTGATCATAACTTATCTCAATGATTTGAATATGATTTCTTTTATATACTTAGTGAAATTCCTTTGGTAAGCTTCTGTTCAAATTCAGCAATAGCATACGCTGCGCGCCATCAGCGATCGCTGAAGATCAAGGAACAACAATCTTATCTCTGAAGACCTGAAGATCAGCTTTCACACCATAAGACCATTCAGCGACAGTCGAAGACCAAAGCTGAAGAAAGAGATAATCAGCTAAGTGACCTGAAGCGGTTCAGCGACAGCAGCAATTATCTACTCAAGTGTGAAGTCTTGTGAAGCCTCAGCGATACTGAAGTTCATCCTTGAAGATTCAGTATCAGCGATCAAATGAAGCTTCTCATACAAGATTAAAGATTGATCTTATCCTCGATGCACAAAAGTCAAACCTTTTACCTTGTCAGAAAAGGACGTACGGCTTGTCTCTTATGTCCCCATCATATCTGATATGGTACTGTTCATATTCGGCCAAAAGCATGGTTGTCTTATTTGCAAAGACAAGCTTCCTATCAAAGTTTGACACGTGACATGTACATTTTGTCTTGCATTAAATGCAAACGGGTATAAATAGAATGAAGATGTCTTCTTCATTCTAATGCATGCTTCTTTCTAGCCTATACCTTCTGTATTCTTTCTTCCTTCCTCTTGTGCATCAAACTTAGTGTTTCTTAAGTTACAATAGAATAGGTTTTAAACTTGTTCTAATTCCGCTTGTAACTGTAAATCTGTTTATGATAAATAAACTTATTTAAAAACCAAAAATCTGTGTGTTTGTATTCAACCCCCCCTTCTACAAACTGTTTACTTAATATTTAACTCTTGTAGACCCTTATTGGGACCAAAACAATCACCACTTAATTTCTAAGCGAATAAACCTCATGTTCTATAATTCTATTTCACTCTCTGATGGAGGTTCTTTTCACTTTTCCTCGCGGTACTACTTTGCTAGTGGTCATTCAGGAGTACTTAGTCTTGTAAGGTGGTCTTTGCTGATTCACACAGAATTCCACGTGCCCCATTCTACTCGGACCAGAGCGTAAGCTAGTGATACGTTCGACTCCTAAACTTTCGCCATCTAGAATGTAACATTCTACTGCTTCGCTTAACAACATGACACTTGTATTGCTCTCCCACCACCTCATTTTCAGATCAAACAAATAACGAACATGTCAGGTTAATGTATATCAGATCAAATATTCTTTTTTTAGTAATTTATAAATTGGCATTTATCAAACGATATTCTTTAATAACATTTAATATATTATTTACCATTTATTCAATGCATAAAACAAACAATAATTGATTCTTACTTTCTTAGTAGGCAAACGTCTCAACATGGGTCGAAATCAAAATTTCCATAACAAGTCAAAACGGGTCGGGTTGATCCATTGTCAATGGTATTAATTTTTTTTTGAGTAAATTACAATTTTGGTCCCTTATAAATACTCGTTTTTTGGTTTTGGTCCCTATAAAGGTAAAAGTACATTTTTGGTTCCTCAAACAAGTTTTTGATAACAACTTTGGTCCCTCCCACTGACGCCGTTCAAAATGCTAATGTTAGAGGCCATGTGCCCCTCACGTGAAGGGCATTTTCGTCATTTTAGGTCTTTTGTTTATAAATTTTTATAGGTACAAATATTTAAAGCTTTATGTACAAGTGTTTTTAAATTAAAAAAGAAAAAAATAAAAAATAAACAAATTTAAAAACCCACCATATCAACCCAAAATTAAAAACCCACCCTATTAACAACTCATCGCCACCTGTTCATCTTCATTTCATCTTCATCCTCATAAGCTTTAATCCTTGGGTGGCATTTGGTTCACGGAATGGAATCTGTTGGAATTGGAATCTGTCAAAGGAATTGGAATGAAATTTAATCATGTTTGACCATGCGTTTGGTTGGCAGGAATTGGAATGAAATTTGTCGAAAGAATTTGAATATGCATATTTGGTTCGTTGAATATAATACTAGTGGTGGGGTGGAGGCGGTAGTCGTGGTGGCGCTAGTAGTGCTGGCGATAATGGCGACGACGGTGATTACGGTGGTTGTGGCGGCGGCAGTGGCGGCGACACCGATGCGGCGGTGATGGTGATGACGGTGGTAGCGGTGACGGTAGTGGTGGTAGCGGTAGTGGCGGCGGGGGCGGTGGGGCGGCGATGGTGATGACAGTGGTGGCGGTAGTGGTGGTGGATGGGGTAGTGACAATTGTGGTTGTGTTGGTGAAGGAGACAGTAATAACGAAGGTAATGGCAGTGTTGGAGGCGACGATGACAAAGTAGTAATGGTGGTGGTGGTGGCGACGGTGGTGGTGGTTGTTGCGGCGGGGTCGTGATGACGATGGTGGTGGGGTGAAGGATATAACGGTAATGATGGTGATGGCAAGGTTGGAGGTACCGGTGACGACGGTGGTGGTGGTGATGGCGGCAACGATAATGGTGGTGATAGCGGCGGTGGTGAGGACTTGGTTATGTTGGTGAAGCAGACAGTGTAGGGTAACGTTGGTAATGGCAGTGTTGGAGGTGACTATGACCACAATAGTGGTGGCCACATGACGACGACGGACAATGGCTGTGGTGGTGACGGTGGCGGCGGCAACGACGATGCTGGTGACATCCATCATCATGGTGGGATAAAATGAAGTTGTAGCTCAGTTGGTTAAGGGGCGAGGAGATGTTTGCTCCAATAGGCCGTTGGTCTTGGGTTCGATCCCATGCCCCCTCGCAATCGCCTTGCCGCTGAGTGAGTCAGGTATGCCCCTCACATTGGGAATTGGCAGCCTGTGTGGGCCGGTTTGCGTGTCCGGGAAATACACGTTTTGCTCCAATAAGCAAATAATGGGTTTTTCTTTAATGATGGTAGGAAGGAATTGAAATTCCTTGCTAAAATTGAAGGAATTTACATTCCACCATATGTAGAATTTGAATTCCTTATCAAAAATCAAAAAATGAACCAAACGCATGAATGGAATTTGGTCAATGGAATTGACCATTCCAATTCCTTCAGATTCCGCCGGATTCCAGCGAACTAAACACCACCTTAGACTACAAAACCCACTTCCTAGTAAAGCTTTCATTGACAACAAAATCACAAATCTAGTTTCAAATGTACGAAGATGCTTGTGAACCTTGTGAGCCTCTCCTTCTCCGGCGGTCTCCCCACCTTCAACCTTTTCCGGTGACTGTTCCCTAAATCACCACCACCGCCAGATTCATGAACGTTAGTCGATGCAGATCTCGATGATGCTATACGATCCAGATCTGCTCCCCTCTCTTCTAGATGAAGCGATGCAGACCCAAATCTGAGGTTGCCATCGATGATGGGTTTTGCGATGGCGAACTCCGACGAACGCGAAAGCTTGAGGTTCACAAGGAACCAAAATCGTTCTTCACGAGGAACCAATATCGTTTAGGATTTCTTGTGTTTTTGTTCTTCACGAGGAACCAAATTTGTTTAGGGTTTTATGTTTGAATTCGTTTAGGGTTCTGTTCTTCATCAGGAACCCATCTAGATTTGTTAGAAGTGTGTTTATGGTTTTGATTTTGTGTACAGATTTGTGTAAGTTTATTTAGGTTTTTGATTTTGCATATAAATTTTGTGAATTGATTTGAGGATTTTGATTTCATGAATGGATTTGTATAAGTTTGTATTTTGATTACTCTTTTGATTTCGGTTAAGAGTTTAATTTTAACTACCATAAATTTATGTTATTGATTCTTGAGTACTTTATATGGGTATGTTCTTGAAGATGCACCAGATGTTGAAGAAGATGAGTAAAAAGACGTGAGGGGCACATGGGGCCTCTAACGATAGCATTTTGGACGACGTCAGTGGGAGGGACCAATGTTGTTATCAAAAACTCGTTTGAGGGACCAAAAATGTACTTTTATTTTTGGAGGGATCAAAACCAAAAAGCGAGTATTCATAAGGGACCAAAATTGTAATTTACTCTTTTTTTTATAAAAAAATCAAATTTATTAAATATTGGAGTATTCTAAAAATAAATCAATATTTATATAGAAATAATATAAAAATATTTTATATTTGAATAAACAATCGTATCCAAGGTAATTAACGAATTGATGATGATAAGCACTCTCTTCTAGCCACCACAAAGAGGTAAACTGAAAAGAACACACACCGTCCGTCGGCCGCCAGAAGTTGGCCGGAAAACTTGATTCTAAACTCAGGTCAGCTACACCTACTTTTATGTTGCTACCAATATTTCAATCTTCAAAATTGGTTTCTGTTACATCTCAGTTTGTGTGTATATGTTTCTAATCGGTTTCCCGTTTCGTACTCTCAATTAGCAAACAATCTGGTTTGTTATTTGTCAATTTATGATTTTTGTTCACGTTGTTTCTCGTAAAATGTTTTGATTTCTACTGATTAAAGTTCGTTCCTTAATCCTTAGCATTCAATTTCCACTTATTTTGGGTGTTATTGTGAGCAGGGCAAGGAGGAATTATCCTAGGGTTTAGGATAAGAACAATAATTAGGGTTTTTTTGTTTGATGATATGTTGTTCTTGGTGCGTGAGAACCTCTTCATTGGCAACATCAATGCAGCTGCAGAAGTACTTTTGGGTGGCAATAAAGAAATCACCCATATTTTATCAGTTCTGAGCTCGGCTTCTATTGGGTTTTTCTCAGAATGGAAATCGAGTTTCTCGGTTCCTACTAAAGAGATTCGCACAGTGTACATTGGGGATTCAGATTCAGATGAAAATGTGGAGGGTGATGGTTCAGATAAGACCGAATTAAGCTCCAAGAAGATTCATTATGTAGTGGAGAATGCAGGCCATGATTTGAATTTGGTGAGAATGGCTGTACCTTTGAGAGATATGGAGAGTGAGAATTTGCTGGATTCATTGGAAGTTTGTTTGGATTTCATCGATGAAAGTAGGAAAAATGGTTCAGTTTTGGTGCATTGTTTTGCAGGTGTATCGAGAAGGTAAAACTTACATGCTGGTTTTTCGTGTTCTTTATTGGTTTTCTTGTTTATAGACCTGTTTATTTGTTAATGATACTTTAAGTGAATTCGTTTTTTCTTTTTTTCTCTTTGTTTAGATCTTAAAAAGTTATATTCTTGATGATGGTCAGTTGTATGATATCAATACATATTAATCTCGTTTATCTATTTATTATCCTTATTTAGCATAATAGTCACCCATACATATGTGAACATTATGTTTTTATTTCTTTTGAAACGTAGATATTATGTGGTAAACTATCTTTGCTTGTCAAGCCCCAAGGGTTTACACCCTTCTTTGCGTGTATTCGTTGCAGTGCGGCCATCATCACGGCATACCTGATGAGAACTGAACGAATGTCTCTAGAAGGTTTGAGGACAGCTGTTCTTTTAAGTATTCTTCATCTGATCCAATAATCTTCGGGCATTTTCTTTTGTTTGATATAATTTTTTTCCTGCCGTTTTTTTCCACCTAAATATCCCTGTAGATGCACTTGAATCCTTACGCAATAGCAACGAATCTGTTGGCCCGAATGATGGATTTTTAGAACAGGTAAATGCTAATGGAAACAAAAACTTAAGTTCAGATTATAATGCAACAGTGCAAAGCAAAATCACGTTTATATATATATATATATATATATTTATATATATATATATATATTTTGTGGATTCTGAACGTCTGATTCCTTCGAGGTGCAGTTGACCATGTTTGAAGATATGGGTTTCAAGGTTGATCATTCAAGCACTATATATAAACGTTTCCGTTTGAAAGTTTTAGGTGTGTTCTCTTACCTAAACTCTGTAATTCATTGATATACTCTGAATGACCTGGTTTCGGACCAATAGGTCATTTTCTTCATCATAAATTCTAAAAATGAAGGGAAACGAAGCTTGCTAGATTAACTAATCCCAATTTAGCCAGGAGAAAAAGAAAAATCACAATGATGTCTGTTAGAAATGTTCATATGAAGCTTCTTATTTTTCGTATATCTGCCAGTTTTCTTTTATATTCTTATGTGGGTATGAAGGCCCACAGCTTATACACTTATAAATCCAACTTTTATACTCTGAGGTTGGTTCAGGGGAAAACCTATAAAAAAAAACTGAAGAACACCCTAGGAGCCCTCCAGCTGGACGGTATGCACAAATTCATACAAGCTATTGAAGCTGTTTTTTTCCCTATGCACATGTGCATGTTACAAATTACCAATATGCATTTGTGCATACTGTCCAGATGGAGGGCTCCTAGGGAGTTCTTCAGTATTTTTTTTGGAGGTTTTCCCCTGAACATGAACCTGACCGTATACTCTATATCTGATATCATTTGATTATGTTTCTTGGTAAAAACTAAATACGAATCCCACGGGTTGTCAAATTGTTAATGGAATTATTCATGAATCCAGGATCATGGGTTGCCCCTTTTCTCAAAATTTGTCCTTGTGGTACTAGGTGACTCATATAACCGAGGAGATAAAATTGACACCTCTAAGTTTGCGGCCGATCCTGGCTTGCCAAAAAAAGAAGCTTCTATTGGGAGCGGAACAGGATCCCAGAAAGAAGAATTGAATCCAACGGCTGCATTTCGCTGCAAAAAATGCAGGAGAGTTGTTGCATTGCAAGAGAACGTTGTGAGTCACACTCCAGGGGAGGGTGAGAGTTCTTTCGAGTGGCATAGAAGGAGTAGTCGCAATAACTTCAATAAATTCGATGAGTTTGAATGCACCTCCATCTTCGTTGAACCTCTACGTTGGATGAAAACAGGTATGAAAACAACCTACTTTTACTTTTATCATTGGGTTCATTTATTATATATTTGTTTTCATAAAAATGGCATAAGAACAATATAATAAATATGCAGCTACTATATATATATATATATATACACTACTATACTAGGTTTCTTTAATGTTTCAAATAACTTTTAACTCATTAAACTGAAATTTATAATGAACTTTTTATGTTTCCCAATTTTGTGGTCTAGTTGAAGAAGGTGGGCTCGAAGGAAAGTTGTGGTGCACGCATTGTGAAGGGCGGTTGGGTTACTTCAATTGGTCGGGTATCCAGTGTAGCTGTGGGAGTTGGATCACTCCGGCTTTTCAGCTGCATAAAAGCCGAGTTGATATAAGCACTGTATAATTAAGACTTTTCATCCGGCTGAACCTTTTATACGCAATAATTATACATCATCAATCCATCGTGGCTTCAATACTTGGATTATTGGCTTCAATTGGATGAAGTTGGAGCCATATGTGGTGTCACGATTTCATTGTTTCTTTGACTTGATATCGTAAACTATTTGGTTTGATGTCTAAATGAATGATACAAGAAGTTCCGTTAGAAATGGAGGTTTTGCGCCCTTTTTTGGGCGTATCTGTTTCTTTTGGTTTATAGAAGCGTTATCCGTCGCGCTCAAGGAAGCGGATTTGGATATGATTTTAGCCGAAAGGTGAATAAAGGTTTAGCCATTTCATTTTTATGCTTGTTTGGTTTTTGTGGGAATTTGTGGAATTTGGAACCGGGTTCCATTCCAATCCTGTGTTTGGTTTAAAGAAGTTTGAAATTGAAATAGCATAAACAAAGAATTTAGAAAGCCTATGGGGTAGTTGGTATTTCACATGATTTCATAGGATTTTGTCTGTAATAACGTTTTAAAATAGCCGTCGGGCTTGTAGCTCAGTTGGCAAAGTGGGAGAGAGACTTGAACCCTCTAGTAACCTCAACAGTTTAGCCAACTCTGAAATGCCTTCTCATGGGGCGGGTTCCAAGTGGGCCCAGTCGGGGTTGTCGACAATCAATCTCTTGCTCAAATAATGTTTTAAACCATAATAAAACCTTCGTTGTGTAATAATCAATTAATAAAAACTAATTTAATTATTTTTATAAATTATCTATAAAAATACGATTAAATTCTATTCCAAACCCAATACTTATTTATTTTTATAAATTAACATATTCATTAAGATATTGTAACACAAATTTTATTAACAAATAGACGAATCGGACCTTAAGGACAGGTTAAAACATATCTTTGGCTAAATACCATACACAATAACAACTTGAAACATTGTTGGAAAATATTTTGAAGAGCATAATTATCTAAAGATTAGATAACAATTTTAATGAAATAAAGTAAACCGATATTGTTGAGTTATGGGTGAGGTAACGTTTTTCAAGTACAATTTAGAAGCTTTGATGAATCTGATGTATTTGGTTTTGGCGTCCAACTAGTTTGCGTAGACTAATCAGTATATCAATCTCTTGAAAATCAACCAAAACGCTAGTGCTTTTATTGAGTCTGTTTTCTGATTTTTTTTAAGCTTAAAAAAACGTTTGAAATTATTTTCGAAAAATATCCAAAAGAAATTTCTTAATGACCCAGCTCGAAAGAACCCATCGAACCTTTGTTTATGAACCAAGCCTTCAACCAACGGACCACCTTGTTCATATTGTCAATACCACATTGTTTTAATGCAACATACACTCTCAACAATATCTGTTCTAATAAAGGACTTTCAATCATCAAACATGATCACACGTAAAGGGGCATTTGGTGCGCATGACAAATATAAACTTGTTGTCTCACGTCCGATGTGATAATCACACCGAGACATTAACAAAATCAAGTTGATAAAACAAAATAGACAAATTACTAAACTATTCATATTAATTTAGTTTCATCTGATCCAGTTTTATCTGTGTACTAAATCCAAGGGATATTCAACTCTTCCAAAAACCAAAGACTTTTAAGTACAAAGTTCTATTAAAAAAAAAAGGGGTCCTCAAAGTTTTCTTAATTTTTTTTCCAAAAAAAAACATATTTTCCTATCAATAAAACATAGGCTCAATTAATTGAAGAGGCATTATTTATTTTGTTGTGGTTCGATATATTTTATTGGAGAAGAAAGGAAATGAATTAAATATGGTTAAGATATGGTTTGTGGGCATACTTTTGTTCCCACCCACATGAATAAACCCACCTTTGGAATCAAATAAACAATGAAAAGGTGCGTAGGATAACACATCTCATGTTCTTTTTGGTTTCTTGGTTCTAGTGGTACACTTGTGTTCCATATCACTAAATACCCAAATTTTTATATTTATGTATATGGGGAAGGTTTAAATGAAATATATATATATATATATATAGGAAAGTTCAAATGTGAACTCATTTTTGGTTGTGAACGTGAGGACGAATCTCAGCCACTTATCCGGTCAATAAAGGCGGCTTTGACCTGGTTCCCCTTCTTTAATAATCTCCACCCTCCCATGAATCGCGTCAATCCTCCGTGATCGCGTCCACCATAACCGAAGATGTGTGGCTGAGATTTGTCCTCACGTTCACAACCAAAATTGAGTTCACATTTGAACCTAACCCTATATATAATGTGATAATTGAGTTCACATTTGAACCTAACCCTATATATAATGTGATAATGAAAGGTTTGTATATGAATAATGGATTATTAAGAAAATATTTGAAGATGTATATGTAAACCTGTATAAAAATTTTGTAACGTGGGTTCACATATGTATATCTAAATTAGTTTATTTCTTTAAATTTTCAATGATTCTATCATTCATATATGCACTTTCATTTACACTTTCTCACCATATTTAGTTGGTGTGATTGTAATAATTTTCATATAGTAATTAGTTTTCTCTTTAGAGACTTGTTTTTCAAAAACATTGAAAATAATTAGCATATTTAACCATTTATGATCATACATAAATTTTGAACTTGCCTTATTAACAAGTAATTGCATTACTTTTAAATATCTCGTCACATCACGCATAAGTAAACAATTAATACATGCATACATACAATGGGGATGATTCAAATAGAAAAGACAAATATAGTAAGAAATGTAAAATAAATCATTTATATATGAATTATTGGTAATCAGAAACGTTGGTTGACGCATGTAATTTTATATGTGAATAGTTGGTAAAAAGAAACGTTGGTGGACATATGCATTTTGATATGTGAGTATTTAATTGGTCAAAAAGTAAACAAACTAACGTGAGTTTACATACGCATTTTGGAATGGATTTTTTCCCAAGTTTATAAGTATTTCATATTTACATATGAATCATTGATTCTTACGTACAGTGTTCTTACTATTTTTGCCTCTTTTATTTGAACCACCAATATACATACAATTTGGTCGATTCGGAAAATGGAATAGAGATTTATATCAAAGAGATATTCTTAATTCAACATATATACCAATATACCATGGGTGTGATTCCAACGTAAACTTGCAATAAGAATATAAGATGTGACTAGTGTCACCTACATACCCAAAGGGACCTATAAATAATAAGCTTAGTTTGTGTTATGAATCATTGAGACATTTGCTTACTTAGAGTCTCATAAACCAATATTATTCATACTGATAAGAAGAGATACTATACTTATCGTTTTCTGACGGTAAATTTGAATTTTTATCATAGTTTTCGTACTTGATTATGGAAATACTTGGATCATCCGCGACAACCAAGTACGAGTGCTTGCTTTTTGGTATGTTTATCCGTGTTCTCTTTCTTTGTTTTTCTTTATGTAGTTTTCATAGATAAGAGTGTTTAATTTGTTTATTTTTCTCAGATATGGACGATACGTTGTACCCAATGAGTTTAGGTCTTAATTATTCTTGCCGCAAGAACATTGAAGGTACCTAAGTTGTAGCCATTTTCATTGTGTTAATAAACTAGAAATTTCAACGTATTGGGGACGGTTCTCAAATCCAGGGATGCAATTACTATAGCAAAATGGGTCTTTTAGGACACCCAATTATCCCTGGCCATGATGATAAATTACTTAATGTGACCTGCGTTTTTAAGACTGACAACTATATGTGTTCTATACAGTAGTTTACAATAAGTTGTTAAAATGAAATTATGCAATCTAACAAATTTTACCGACGAAGTTAGATAACCTAATAGGACGTAAATAATAATCATCTTATTAGCATTTTAATATGATACTTTTGAAAAATGTTCTATTAGCCTTTTTATAAAAGCTTGTTATACAACATACTTTTCAAACTTGTCATATCAAAAAAACTAACATAACAGTATTATTTTTGTGTTTTATAAGATTACCTAATTTTTCCCTGATAAATTAAACTTGTATTAGGTTCATAAATTTATTCTAACAACTTGTTGTAATTAAATATTATTATTTATTCAAAAAAAATATTATTATTTATGGCATACTTATTAGTACTATAAAACTTAAAAGTTCTATAAAATATGGATTAAGGTGAGAAATCTAAGAAGGGATCTGGACCCTTGATCACTTTTAATCCACCCCCATCTCATGAATTGTGTTTCTCACAAGAATTGATCTGGTGCATCTCATTAATGTTAATCTTCAATTACAATTGATCCAATAATTGAAATTCTTTTTTACCCTTCTCATAGTAACTATCATCCTCGTTGGAACCCAACCCAAGCTACTTATATATATGGCAAGATCTATATGATGTTAATTAATAGACAATTTTTATCCAGAATTTATGTTGACATACTTGAAGATAGAAGAATGTCAAGTTCCCGATATGTGCTTGGACTTGTACAGAGAACATGGGACAACGATGGCCGGCCTCAAGGTATATATACATCCCGTATAGTTTCACGTTCCAAAACAATTTAGTGTTGGTTAAACGGATCGGTTCAACATTAAAAAAATATTGTTGAAATCTCATATCAACTAAACGTATAACTTTCACACTATATATGTAAAAGTACCCTTATATTGTATAAAGGTGTGTGGAGGTGACTAACCTACATCACCTTCACAAAATATAACGTAAAATTCATAAAAAATAAGAATACCTTCACCACTTCTCATGTTCTCACCAAATTTTGTTTTTTTCCCACGTGATCCCAGATTTATATACATATATACACACACACACACATATACATATATAGGGGACGGGTTCAAATGAGAACTCAAATTTGGTCATGAACATGAGGACAAATGAGAGCGCGACATGTGTCATATTTAGACTGAATATAGTATTTATTCAGTCTGAATAATCTACATTCAAACACGTGTCGCGCTCTCATTTGTTCTCACGTTCACAACCAAATTTGAGTTTGCATATGAACTTTCCTCTCTCTCTATATATATATATAGGGGTGAGTTCACGTGAGACCAACTTGTTTTCGTGAGACCACATTTTTATACTTGAAACTTCACAGCAAAACATCGTGAAGGTAAAATAAATACTGTGAAGTTTCACATTGTTTGTCTGTGAAGCTTCAAGTGTAAAAAAGTGGTCTCACATAACCAGTCTGGTCTCATATGATCCCAAGTCTATATATATACACACATATCTAATTTGAATATCGAACATGTTTTGGTTTCGCAGGCTCTAGGTTATGAATTTGATAATGATGCATTTCATGGTTTTGTTCATGGAACCTTACCTTACCATCTTCTCAAACCTGATTTGGTGCTAAGGAACCTTTTGCTATCCATGCCACAACGAAAAATCGTATGTCTTTAATTACAATCAAACAGATCGATCAGATTTTAGTTCTAAATCCTTGATTAAACTGTGTATGTTGTTTTTCAGATCTTCACAAATGCGGACCAAGCACACGCAGCTCAAGTCCTGAGTAGGATGTGTTTGGAAGACTGTTTCGAAGGTGTCATATGTTTTGAAACACTTAATACTCAACAAAGCAAAGTTGTCGAAGATGATCGGATCATCTCTCCAACCCGAATTGTATGCAAACCGGCTCTTGAATCGTTCCAAAATGCTACTATAATTGCCAATCTTGACCCCAAAAAAACTGTAAGTTCTTATGTCCTTTTTCCTTCCAATTGAGCATGAACTTTCTTTCACCTCCCAGATTATACTTAATCATTCTACACCAATACTATAACAAAATAGGGTTTATAGAACGTAAAAAATGTCTAAATATCCTAATAGACCATCTTATAAGACTTAAGTTTACAGGTGTTTTATAAAAGTGTTACCATAAGTTTATATAACACTTTTTTTGACATTTTAACAAATCTTTTAAGACACTTTTAAAATAAAGCGTCGTGTTAGCTTTTTTCAAAGACATTTTTAAGAAGTGTCAGATAAACACATCCTTTTTACTGACACTTGTTTTATATCATATACTTTCAAATAATGTCATATAAAAGAAATTAATATATAGGACGCTTTAATTCAAAAAATGTCCTAAAAGTTTGTTAAGACGCCCAAAAACATTATATAAGTTTATTGCAACATTTTTACATAGAACACACCATTAATTGTCTAGACCTACAAACATAAGTCCTTTAAAACAGCCGTCTATTAGGATTTAGGACAATTAATTAGACATTCTTGATATCCTATAAACCCCGGATTTTAGTGTTGTGCAAATCATTCGGTATATATCAAACAGAAAGTTAAATTGTTATATATGAAATATATTGGTTTCATTCGTTTTCAGATCTTCTTTGATGACAGCGTTAGAAACATAGCCACTGCAAAGGCAGCTGGATTTCATACCGTCATTGTAAGTCCACTAATCTTCATTAATTAATTTTAATGTTTTAAATATCACTAAATTCAATAAACTATAGTCATGTCTTTGCCAATTATAACAGCAAGAAACAATTAAGTTTATTGGGTGAATCTTTCACTTTGGGGTGTTATAATTTTAAACTGTTTTATATGATTTAAGTTTATAAAACCAAACAATATTGTGCTTCCTATGCAAAAGACTTAAACTAATTTTGACGTCCTGTAAACCCAGTTTTACTGTATAAAGAATAATATAATATAGGGGTTATATATATATATACATATAATAATAAGTTTGGAAAACTAAAAAATGTATACAGGTGGGAAGGTCAAGTGTTGTGGCAGGTGCAGATCATGCTTTAAACAGCATCCACAATATAAGAGAAGCATTGCCTCAAATATGGGAGGATGATTATGATTATGAAGGAGAACATCTTCAACAAGTTTTAATCCAATCTGCTGTTGTCAATGCGTAATAGGACATCGATCATCATCACATTCACGAACCTTAGATTTCATATATATATATATACGTATTTAAGCGTCAATGTGTGAACTCAAAAACACAATATGTATTTCAATAATCTAGAATAAAAATAAGTTTTAACATTTTCTCATTATTAACGCGAGAAATGTTGAAAGATATATATGTCGTTTGTGTAAGCAAGTCATTGGTTGTTGCCTATGTCGTTATAAAAAGTGCAACTAGATTTAAATTTACAAACTAAACTTATCATTAGTTGGATGAAAATCACCCGTCCCAAATTTACATGTCTCATTCATGTCCACCAATCATATGGATACACGTAAGCACAGGGAGAGAAAATAAAAATGAATTAAATAAATTTAAAATAAATGAAAATTTAATGTGTCTTAATTTTATTGGTGGAACATGAATGACACATGTGAATTTAGGACAGGTGATTTTTACCCTCATTAGTCAGTGGTCTAACTAAATACGTATTTTTATCTAGAACTCGGACCACTCAAGCCACTTCACTAGGCCCAAATACAAACACCAGGCCTTTTAGCCCGGCCCACCATGCAGTTGTTGCTTTTCTATTTTTTTTTTTTTTAATTCACTTTTTTTCTTTTGCCTTTTACTTTAATCTTCCAAATTTCAATCCATTGCTTTTTTCCTTAAGAATTATTCATCTACAATAAAATAAAACTTAAATAGAATTAATCACATAATTAAAAAACAATTAAACGTGTTTTATCATTTAAAATATAAACAAGTAAGATTGTTACGAGTATACACATTTTACAAGTTATATGCAACTTGATCCGTTTGTCCATAGAATCTCTTGGATATCTTGCATGTCAAGTCATCAAGCATCTGATAGGTTTCAAAATGGGAAGGTCTGATGATTTATGACGTCAGCCAACAAATCACCTGCGATGAATATATGCCAATTAGGATTTATTTCATTGAGTATCCCGTTATTTTCATATTTAGCAAATCCTAGGGTAATTTTGAAGACTTCTTGGTGATTTTTTAAGTTTACTTTTACCCCCAATAATTGGTGCAACGTTAAAAGATATTTCTTTTCTTATGTACATACACTATTACACCAATAGTATAACCACGTTAAATCTCATATCATTTACTTGCTTTTTTGGGTTTTCTATCTGATTTCTCTCCTACCATTGGAATTTAGTGATGGATCGGAACTTGTCCCACTCACAACCACGATTCAATCACTAAAGTCAGTAACAGAAATCAAGCCATGTTGGTTGATGTAGACTTTAGGACACATGTCAACCAATCAGGGTCACGGGTAACAATTTTAACGACGTTTTTGGACATTTGGCAACCAATTTGAGTGCATAATGTCTTTATTTAGTTGAAAAGTTGGAAAAAGGGTGGAGGCAGGTTGACATGTGGATGTCAAGAGACACTTAAAAGGAGCATAAAGCAACTTTTTTGTGTGTCAAAATGCAAGGACATGAACAGGTTTTGTAAGATGGTCTTAAAGATATGAATATGTTTTCCACAAGGATAAATTGGACCATTTAATCACATATATATATATATATGTTCTTCATTAGTTGATTATTTTAAAGTGAGAACCAAGTGTCAACACCATTGTTGATCACAAAATGCTACACATATTTCAGTAAGCAGTCGATTGATAAGTTAGTTGTTGGTTGATAAGTTATCTGATAAACTAGTCATGTTTAGTGAAAACGTGTTACTTCATTGTTGATAAGTTATCTGATAAACTGGTCATATTTGGTAAAAGAACTCCTACAGTTTATAGAAAATGCTACTTGAAGTAGCTTTTCAAAAAACTAGGTTATAAGCTGATAAACTAGTTCTTGGATGATAAACTAGTCATGCACTCATGTTTTCTAAAATTGGTTACTAATCTAGAAAAGAATGTAAAATGACTAAAAATAATATATCTGAAGAATTAACTGGAATAATCAAAAGGGCATAATTGACAAAAAAAGAACAGAAAAAAAAGAACTCTTGAAGCTTATTGAAACGCTACTCGTAGTAGCTTTTTAAAAAAACTAGCTTATAAACAGGTTGTTGATTGATGAACTAGTGATGTTTAATAAAAACTAGCTGATAAGCATGAAAAACATGTATTTTTTTTTTGAAAGGCAAGTTAACACACACACACACACACACTTTCCCGGGGTATCCGGGATCTCACTTAAGGGCGCCACCCGACTAACCCCTGTCAATCACGGCCCAGCCCAATTAGAGGTACCACTAAGTGGCAGGCCCAGATCTGGATATCTCCACATGCGCACCGCGGGGTTCGAACCCGGGTAGTCAAGAATACCATCCACTGACCCTCTAGAATGTTACCTTGCCAATAGGCTAGACATGTTTTGATTGAAAACCATGTAAATTGACCTAAACTAATATGTTAAAAATTTAATTTGAAAAAACAAGTAGCATAACTGGAAGAAAAAATATAAGAAAGTTTCTGGAGCTTATTGAAACTCTGCGTAAAGTAGCTTTTCAAAAAGTTAGCTTACAAATTGACCAAACCAGATTTTTTCATAAACTCAAAAAATAAGCTAAAAGTTACAGTCATTAAATACCGCCTTTTAAGACATGGGATTCGATTTCACGAACGTTCTATCAACTTCTTAAGAGTCATGATGCTTTCTTATAAACATTCGGTATAAAAACCGATATAAATATAGATAAAAATTATACAACACCTACCCTATAGCCCTTTTGTACAATGTCACCATCTTTTTTATTTGTTACATATCTTTTTGAAACCTTTTTTGTGCATCAACTAACAAAAACTGATGCCAAATTCATCACCTCCTAAAAAACCTGCTTAATTCTCTTCTATATATACAGTTTGAGAGATGGGTTCCAAATTCATATTTTTGCATACAGATCAAGAATACGCTAATGGCTGAGTCGGCCAGTGGTCCTTCCAGATTAAGATCTCATCGTTATTGTAAAGTTTCCTGATTCCGGCATAAAACCCGTCTGTTTTATTGCCTACTTCCCGATGATCCTTCCGGTCTATCTCCACTTCCCTCCATCTAGACCCCGGGCTGTACTGCCTGAATTCCAATATCACTGTATCTGTTGTCAAGATAACGTGTCAATTTTTCTTTCAAAAAGCCCGAAAAAAGACCAAACAGACATGGCCTGAAAAAGCCCGGTCTAAGAAAGCCCGATCGGGCCCATTTGTACACAAAGACCGGGCTTTTTAAGGGCCTTGTGCATCTCTAATAAACTTATTAGGAATCTTGTTAGATCTCATGAAATCTAAAGTAAATATATATTAAAGAAAGACCCACTCTACTTATAAGAAGAAAACAAAAAAAAAGTGAAAAAAGACAAAAATTTAAGTTTATAAAACCAAACAGTTGCGCATCATATATATAAATGTGTTGTAATAAGTTGATAAGACGTTTTTAGGCATCCTAACAAGTTTTTTAGAACAATTATGAAATAAACGTCCTATTAGTTTTTTTATATGCCATTATTAGGAAAAGTATTTGATAAAAACCAGTGTCACCGTAAAAAGATATGTTCATAGAATACTTCTCAAAAGTGTCGTATTAAATTAATAGAACACTTTATCTCAAAAGTTATCTAAAAAACTTGTTGGGATGCCCAAATACATCCTAACATCCTTTTTTTTAACACCAAGATATAAGACACAAATTATTTGATCCTGTTAAGCAGTCTATTAGGACATTTAAATATTTAGATATCTTTGGCATCCTATAAAAACAATTATGTTGTAGTGACTCTATCCTATCTATCTTTACTTTGTGATCATTGATATAATTTATATGTTTTTCCTACTTCCGATTTTTGGTAAACTTGGAGTCCGTCTATTATACTGGTCACCTAAAACCCATCGGTAGATCTATCTAAATTCAAGGTCAACCCGTTTAAAGTCAAACGTAATCGGTCAACTTTCAAAGACACTTATTCTTGTTCTTTTTTAACTTTTAGTCATATTGAAGCCAACAAGAACCCATGAAAGGAACATAACTATGTTTTATAGGATGGTTTTAGAGATAAGAAGATGCTAGAAATTAAATAAAGTGCACTTTTTAAGCATAAATAATTAATTAAACATGTTCCTAATTTATTGGCTTTTCTATGTTAAAGTAAGAATCAAGTGTGCACATAATTGTTGGTGACAACAAAAGGAGGAGCACCACATTAATACTATAATATTTATGCTTATTTACAAGATTTGAAAAGCATCATCAAATCTTTGGATGGGTTGTCAAAACTATTTATCTAGGTCACCCTGGTGCACCAAGGCTCATGGGTTTCACGAGTCTTGGGGCTATAGTTGACAAATTAGCTGATAAGTTAGTTGTTAGCTGATAAATTAGTTATGTTCGGTAAAAAGGGTATGTTTGAAATTTTAGTTGGAAAAATATAAAGGGCGTAATTGGAAGAAAAAAAGAGAGAAAAAGTCTCTAAAGCTTGTTGAAACGCTACTTATGGGTAGGGTAATGGTAATCAAATGGGGCTTTTTCAATAAGCTCAAAAAATAAGATAGCGTATGATTGCCAAACAGGGCGTAGGTTTCGGCACCAAAAGTACTACCAAAGTGACCTTGGTCCACCAAGGCTTGTGGGTTTTGTGAGCCGTTGGACCAACACCAAACCAAGGCCTTGTGGGTTCTATGAATCTTTCTTAGCATTTGCATCAAGAGGCGACTACTATAACTCGAACTTGTGACCTTATGGGCACAATACGATCAAGATATCTCCTTTTTTGTTTTCTTTATGATTTTATAAATATATATATAGAGGAAAGTTCAAATGCGAACTCAAATTTGGATTTAAACGTGAGGATGAATGAGAGCGCAACACGTGTCTGAATATAGATAATTCAGACCGAATATACAAAGAAATATGCAGACTGAATAAGCATTATTCAGAGTGAATATATACTATATTCGGTCTGAATATTTCTTTGAATGCGACACGTGTCACACTCTCATTTGTTCTCACGTTCACAACCAAATTTGAGTTCTCATTTGAACCCGCCCCTATATATATATATATATATATTAAGAAAGTTGTGACTACAAGGTTGCGGAGACTCACCACTACGATGACATTGGCAATAAAGCTTGTTTCCATCACATGATTCCAAGTGGCCAACAACTCCATACCACCAACCTACAATACATAAGCACATACATAGTTAAGGATATGTTTGGCAAACTGGCAGTGTTGTAAAACTCGGCCGCCTGGAGTACTCGGTCCTCGGCACTCAACCAGGGGAGTTCGACCAACTCGGCCTAATTACTCGGTCCCCGGGCAACTCGGGCGATTAATCGGGCTAGGCGGTCCAAGTCGGACAAAGGGTTAAAAAAGCTTAAATTTAACACATAGAGGACCAAAACTGTTATTTTTTATTTCTTGTTTTAAAAACCAAACAATCAGCTCCCTTTGCCTCCATCGTCAAAAAAGAAGCGTGAAAGCTGAAACCCTTCTGCCTCCATCTCCTCTCCTCTGCCTCCCATCGCTCTGCCGCCCGTCGCTCTATTTGCATTTTTAAACAATTGTTGGTGTTTTTAAACATATATTTTGGGTACTATCTATGATAAATTATCTTTATATTTGGTTATTTATAATTTATGAACATGCTATATATATATATATATAATTTTAAAATTTTATATAATCCGAGTACTCCCCGAGTACTCCCCGCCTAGGCCGAGTACTCGCTACAAGGGGGTCGGCCGCCTAGGTACTGCCTAGCGAGTTTTACAACCTTGTGGTTGAAAAACTAGTTGTTGGCTGAAAAACTAACTGTCGGCTAATAAGCTAGTTATTAGTTGAAAAACTAGTTGTTGGCTAGAAAGCTAGTTGTTAGCGGCTAAACTAGTTATATTTGGTAAAAACTAGCTATAAACTAGATGATAAGCTAGATGATAAGGAACAACGATATAAAAGGGCATGTCGAAAATTATTCCATTCCAACATATTAGGGACATAATTGGAAAAAAAAAAGTGAAAAAAAATAAATCTAAAGTAGGTTTTCGAAAAGCTAGTTTATGGCTTATTAGACAGGGCTTTTTCAATGAACTCAAAAAACAAGATAGCTTATAGTTGTTAAAAATGGCATAAGCCTAAGGACAAGCATGATTTATTAGTGAATCAAAGAGCACCCACCATAAGGAAACTCTTTAGATTTTCTCCACTGAATCTCAAAATGATCTCCTGGTTGTAAATCAGTCAAGCAGTCAGAGACATGAAGATCATATGCTGATACATCAACTGCTGCTGATCTTAGCCTTTCCCATCCTATATTTTCTTCGGTTGTTGGCCTACCCTGTGCCGCATACCTACATGATCATTAATTTCATTAAAAAAAATTAAGAAATTTACAACACACAAGAACAAGGCTTCTGCTTTTGTTTTCAAATTGTAATCTTTAACCGAAAACCTCTATTCGAATTAACCAGAAATGTTCTCTATATCTGCCTAATTTCGGAGTTGGGTTTTGCATTATATAATGGAAATGACCAAAACCTTTACTAATTTCTGAGTTTGGTTTTGCATAATATAAAGGAGATGAGCAAAATCTTTACCAATTTCTGAGTTGGGTTTTGCATAATATAATGGGAATGAGCAAAATCTTTACCAATTTCTGAGTTGGGTTTTGCATAATATAATGGGAATGAGCAAAATCTTTACCAATTTCTGAGTTGGGTTTTGCATAATATAATGGGAATGAGCAAAATCTTTACCAATTTCTGAGTTGGGTTTTGCATAATATAAAGGCATTGAGCAAAATCTTTACCAATTTCTGAGTTGGGTTTTGCATAATATAATGGGAATGAGCAAAATCTTTACCAATTTCTGAGTTGGGTTTTGCATAATATAAAGGGAATGAGCAAAATCTTTACCAATTTCTGAGTTGGGTTTTGCATAATATAAAGGCAATGAGCAAAATCTTTACCAACTTCGGAGTTGGGTTTTGCATAATGTAATGGGAATGAGCAAAATCTTTACCAATTTCTGAGTTGGGTTTTGCATAATATAATGGAAATGAGCAAAATCTTTACCAATTTCTGAGTTGGGTTTTGCCTAATTTCAGACATCTTCTCTATATCTGCCTAACTTCTGAGTTGGGTTTTGCATGATATAATGGGAATGAGCAAAATCTTTACTGATTTCTGAGTTGGGTTTTACATGATTTAATGGGAATAAGCAAAATCTTTAATAATTTCTAAGTTGGATTTTGCATAATATAGTGGGAATGAGCAAAATGTTTAATAAATTCTGAGTTGGGTTTTGCATAATATAATGGGAATGAGCAAATTCTTTAATAATTTCTGAATTGGGTTTCACATAATATAATGGGAATGAGCAAATTCTTTATTAATTTCTGAGTTGGGTTTCACATAATATAATGGAAATGAGCAAAATCTTGAAATTTTCACCTGGCCTTGAAACTGTCAGTACTGGAATCATAGCTAACTTTTGCATCATAACAAGATAACAAAAACCCAACATTCCCATTCTGCAGATGAAACATCATATGACAGTCAGAAATTAATAATAAACAAAGATCTATATAAAAATATTTAATAAGAATTGGAATTGGAATAAACAATTGAATCATAGAGAATTCTTTGACTTTAGATGGTCAGATACTTAATTTTCTAAATCCAAATTGATATGATTTCCTTCACTCTTCAAGAAAAAAAATTGTTAACTAGAATGAAGTTTGCAACAATTACCATGAATATAAAAAAAATTGTTGACATTTGAAACAAAATAGGATCCAATTGTTGGTTTTAGAAGTTGTATGTTTGACCAAAAAAAAGTCAAAGTGCATAATTTGGGATAAATTTACCTCTCTGTTGTAAACTTGGGCAGGGAAAGAGAAGTTGCCATTTTCAAGTGAAAGATACCAAGCCATGATTGAATCAACAGGCAAAGAAATACTCTCTTTCACATTTTTCTTCCTCCAAAAACCAGTGGTGAAAACCCCAAAATACCCTTTTCTATTTGAACAATCCACAAGGGTTTCCTTGTTTTTCTTGGTATCAATGTAGACCTGCCATTCTTTATATACAGAATCACCTATCAAGAACTTACCCCATTTCTGTTTCAAGTGTTGTTCCCAAAGATGATCTTGTGTACACATAACCCTAAAAGACCTACATACCCCTGACATACTGATTAACCCAGCAGGAGAAAGCTTCTCAAGAATGCATTCCAAGGGCAAATCAGGCAAATCAGATAAACAAACATCATCTTTCTTCTTTAAAGTCTCTGCCTTTAAAGTGATTACACCATTTTTGATTGGATCAAGAGGAGGGAAACATAGGGAAATCATGCTTGTTTTTTTTAATAGGTATTTGAATAAAGATTGAAATGAAACAGAACCCATTTGAAGATTGAAAGATGGGATTGTTTTGAAGAATGAAAACTTGGAGAAGAGAATGAAAGAGAAACAAGAAATCAGAAAGAAAAGCATTGTAGAATACTAGAATATAGAGAGAGAGAGAAAGAAAGAAAGAAAGAAAGGAGAAAACAGAGTGCAAAATGTTTTGTTTACAGAAGGTATTTATATAGTGCTCATCAGTGTCACATGACTCCACAGCAGGAGAAGGAAGATCATTACATACAAGGAAGAGACACGTCATTTTTTTTATTTACTTATTTACATCCAAATAAAATATTATTTTTTGATAAATATAAGTTTATAATTTAAAAATTAGTTGTTAGCCGATAAACTAGTTTATAAATATATTATATTTAATAAAATTAATTTATAAAAATATAAAATAACTAAAAATATATATTAATTAATTAAAATATAACTAAAATAAATCTTTAATAATATAATATATTAACTAATATAATATATTTAATAAAATTAATTTATAAAAGTATAAAATAACTAAAAATATATATTAATTAATTAAAATATAACTAAAATAAATTTTTAATAATATAATATATTAACTAATATAAATAAGATGATAGAAAGATTAAAAATACATAATATATTGATTAATAGAAAAATTAAATTGATTATTTGATATATATATATATTATAATATTTAAATTTGTTAAAAGTATAATATAATAATTTTAAATAACTATTATATATGATATGAATAAAAATGATCAATTTTACACATCTTAATTAATTAATAATTTTAGAAAATGTTTAATAATTAAATTAAATTTTTATTAAAATATTTAACAAAAATTTATTATTTATGAAACAAAATAAGTATAAATTTAATTTTTATAATTATTATATCTTTTTATAACTAAATATAATTGAATAATAATTGATATAAAATTAATTTATGATTAATAATTATTGTAAATAATTAATAAATAATATTAATGTATCATTTATAATTAAAATTAAATTTTATTTATATTAATAATATTTAATATTTATTTATAATTAATAGTAATAAATAATATATAATATTAATAAGGGTTATAATTGGAAATAGTGACAATAAGCTCTTAAAACGCTATTTCAGGTAGTGTTTTAATAAGCTAGCTTGCGTGCATCTAAACCTGTACCTAGAAAATAAGTTAGCTTATAAGCTAACATATTTTTGCAAAACAATGCCTAAACTGAAATTTTATCAGATTTTCTATTCAGAGTTCTATATTTGAATCCCTTAAGTCATAATATTAAAAATATAAACAAAATCAATGTCTAGATATATGTAAATATGGAATAAACAAGAGGTTCAATTAATCAGATCTAGACAGTTAGCTAGTTGAAAAAACGGGTTCAAAAAATCATTATTTATAAAATAGGTATGTTCGAGTTGGACCTTAAAATTAAATGGGAAGACCTAGATGATGAGAAAAGATTAATTGGTTGATCAAAAAAAATGACTAACTAAAAATGATACGAATTATAAAAGACAAAATAATAGAATAAATCGAGTTGGCTAAGATACGAAGTTGACTGCAATTACCAAGTTTTTTTTCTTGATAGTTACAACGCTATTTTAGATCAAAACAAAGTACTAATTTGTTTTTTATGTAATTCCTATGAATGAGTCCGTAGATAGATTTGAGACTTCATTTTAACACATTTTAAAGCAAAAAAGCATAAAATGTATTTGAATAAACGTTTCACATAAGTTTTATAAAAAAAATGGATAAAGTATGAAACTTGATTCTAACGTATTTTAAAATCTTGTAGTTTAATCGTTTGTATAATAAAATACCTAAAATAATCTAAATAGACATATTTTATATAAGTTTTATAAATTGGTTAGATAAGATACACTTACGTTTTAAGAAAGGAGAGTTTGGTTATTTGGCTTACCCAACAAAATTAGGTGGATGTTTGCTTGTCTTCCTTAAGATATATGGATTGGAAATATAATATTAAATAATACCTAAGAAAATGACCGTATTTCTTATAAGATTATTCTTGCTAAATTTTGAATATTTAAAAGAAACTAAGCTTGATTAAAATAGGATAATTTGTTTAAAAAAATAATATTTATTTGATTAACTTTTTAGAAAACATGTCTTTCAAAAACATATTTTATAATCCGAGGAAATAAAAAAGTTTTTTTTATCATCATCAATCTTAATGTTTTAGAATATGATGTATCTTTTTAAAATATATTTTTAAAATAAAATATTTTAGATTATATAAGATTTTAAATAGAGGTGATAAGAGGATCGAGATATGGGGATTGTAATCCCTGTTCCCCATTTTCCATCCTAGTCAGAGAACAAGTTTTATTCCTCATTTCTATTTTTATTAGGGAACAAGTTTATTCATCATCAAAGATTGATTATATTTATGTGTTATATATATTCATTGAGTTTTTCAATTTTATTATATTATAAGTGGACAAATATATTTATATATTGCATAGAAACTCATTATTAATTATTCAAAATCTTTACTTTTTTTATTTTGAAAATTTTGTTTAAAAATTATCTTAGAAATTACCCAAAAAATTGAGATTTTTGGCATAGTTACACATAGATATGTTTTTTTAGCATAAATAAAGGCATCATTTTCGTGATATCTACAAACCAGTGATTATTGCATTCGGTAAAATTACATTTAGTTATTTCAAGATGATGATTAATTATTTTTAACTATAAAATTATGCTTGTACATCTCCAACAAATTATCCAAAAAAAAATTCTCCAAAAGTATTGGTCGAAAAGTCAAATTTAAAAAAAAATTACATTCATCTCTAACATATTTCTTATTTTGGAGAATCCAACATTGATTACAATATTATAATGAGTAAACTACAATTATGGTTCCAGTGGTATACCACTTTCTTTGAAACGAGTCCCTATGGTTCAATAACTATAGAGGTCGTCCCTAGCGTTTCAATTTTGCTTTGAAAGTGGTCTTTGCTCGTTAACTCCGTTATTTTTTTTTGGTTCAACTAAACAGAAAACATTAACGGAGTTAACGAACAGGGACCACTTTCAAAGCAAAATCGAAACGGTAGGGACAGCCCCTGTAGTTATTGAACCATAGAGACTCGTTTCAAAGAAAGTGGTATACCACAGGGACCATAATTGTAGTTTACTCTATTATAATATTTCATTTATCTAAAATATTTATTTTTAAAGTTTTCTATTGATGAAAATATATTTAAAAAAATCACTCACACGGTAATCATTTTTCGACTGCCATTTATATTTGAAGTAAAATCTATTTGTAACATCCATAGTTTCCAGACTTCCGTTTAGAATTAATTACATTATCCAATGGAAAGATCTAAATATAATCAATTAATTATAAGTGCCAAATTATAGTTACTAATATAATAAATGAAATTTAAGATTAAATATTTAAAGTTTATATAACACAAGGACTAAATATGTAAATTTTCAAAACATTTTTAACAGCTCCGTTAACTCTGTTAGATGTAAGGACGAAAATAGAAGAAAAATAAAACCACAGAGACCAGAAAAACAGTTTTTAAACCACAGGAACCAAAATCGTTATAAATAGTAAACCACATGGACCAAAATCGTAGTTTACTCCCAATTTTATTAACCCTTGTTTATTTTTTAGGTTTAAATTGACATGTGTTTGTTAAGATCCTATGCTCATCATTTTAATCTTTAAAAAAAATCATTAGATTCCTTACGACTCGCATATGAACTTAAAAACAAATAATGAATAATAGAAATGTTATATAATCATTTTTATTGGATTATTGTACTTTTGATGTAACTATAAAATAAAAACAAAAAAATTTCACGTTGATTCTATAAATGTTCGTAGATAATTTCTTTTAGGAATCGTTGATTCAACGAATACCGATCCTAGGCTTTAAAAATCAAATTCTCATGAACTCAAAATTTGGGAAGAAAATCAAAAGTCTCCAATAAAACGTAATGACCATCCAGATTACAAAGTAAATGTTTAAATATGAAGGCCAAAATAAAATGCGTCTGAAAAAGGTAATGAGCCAAATGCAAAAGGCCCAACGAAAAAGCCTAAAATGAGTAAAAAATACGAAAAAATCCAAAAAAAATGCGCTTAAACAATGTTTTTGTGGTTCAAAAGTTCGTTAGGCCCCTTTGGGAACCTAACCACGATGTGCTCCTCGCTCTAGGCTTCGGAAAACACTTTTATAAGTGTAAGGATTTATTCGTTTAAAAAATGTTCATGAATCTAATCGTTCAAAATATGAAAGTTCGTTGGTTTTTCTTGACTTTAATAAATTCAAGGATTTATTTGTTCGATTTCAAAATTTTCAAGGATTTATTTGTTAAAAAAACATTCAAAATATAACAGTTTTTTAGCTTTAGAAAAAAATCTTAAATTTAGAATCAAAATTCGAACTTTTCAAAAAAAAAAAGAACATGGACATTCAACTCCAACAGATTGTTCATTTTGAAGATTTCAGTAACAATTATATTATTAAAAATATTTCATACATTTAACAAAATATTATTATATCTCTCCTAAACATTTAATTCAATGTTTCTTATTGGTGGAAATATAATAAAAATTATTTCTTTCTAACGTTAATAATCTTGTTTGAGTTTTTCAAATTTGGAGAATTTCACTCAATTTCCATTCTTTCTTCCTTTTTGGAGAAAGGTTTTAAAGAATTTCTTCGAGCAAATATTTTGCTTAGAATTTTCAATTTTCTTCATTTTTTAGAATCTGTTGGAGATGATTTTCATGATTTAAGTATTTATCGAGTAGCTCAAGCGCAGGTTCATATACTTTAACCTCGTAATTCTTGAACTCAAATCAATATTGAACATAAAATAAAACTCATTTAACTTAATAAATCAAGTTCCATATAACCAAAAATTCAAATCGGCTCGTTCAAAAACGTGATTAATTTTTTCGAGTCGAATCGAGTTATACTAGCATAAACTTTTCTAAACGAACATAATTAAAATTTTACGAATCATACAATTAAAATATTGCTACTAGTTCATACAGAAGACTTGTTCAACCAATTTGATCAAGTGTCTTTTTAAGTATTTCTTTCTTAAATTTATTGATTTAAGCATTAGAGATTGAATACGACCTAAATGAACTTCTCTTTACCGTATGATAAAGAACTAACATCTTCTTTTTAGAATCTTCTAATATTTAAGTTTACAACTTAAAAAAGGGGGGAAATTTAAAAAAAACACAACAAACATCTTATTCTGAATGATTAAGGCTATGTTTGGTAAAAATAAGCTATCTTATTTTTAGTGTATACGTTTGGCAAACCATAAGCTAGCTTATTGAAACGCTACTTGGATTAACGTTTTGGGAGCTTATTGTCATTTTTTCCAATTATAACCCTCATTAATATTAATGATTAAATATTTTTTAATATGTCATGTTTGGTCATTTTACATTTGTATACGCTAGTTTTGCCAAACATGATTTTTTCATCATCTAGCTTATCAGCTACCGGCTAACTTATCAGTCATCCGCTAGATTATCAGCTACCAGCTAACTTATCAGCTAGTTTGCCAAGCATAGCCTAAGTTAGTAAACTTTTTTTTCTAATGAAAACTATTAGGTTTTCTCATTTTGAATGATTAAGTCCTTGAACAATTTTTTTAATACGTAAACCATCGAAGTTTTGATAATTGGCTACCTACTTTCTTTTAACAAAGAATAAACTACCCGTAACCGATCAAAAAGAGAGAGATCGATGGAGGGGTCAACAATGTGAATTGAGATATGGAAAACAAACAATGATGGGGGCAACAGGGAGAAATGAGGGGGAGCGATATCGTTGTTTGCGAGAGGTATGAAAGACGTAGGGTTTGTGAACGATAAAACTGATTTAGGTTTTTCTTTTTCACTTTAAAAACTTTTCTATTCGGTTACATGTAACTTTTTTGTTAAAAAAAATACATGTAATCAATTTTTAAAAGTTAGATGATTTATTTATTAAAAAATGTTTAAGGACTTGATCGTTCGAATGAGAAAATTTAATGATTATTTTCAATAAAAAAGGGCCATCGGCTTCATTGCTTAAAATGAAAAAGTTCGATGATTTCTTTCATTCAAAAAATTACTACAAAAACTTAATCATTAAAAAGGAGATAGTTTAATAAGTTTTTTCTAAACTTTTCCTAATATATGACTTCTTATAAGTTTTACATTTTGTACTCAATAAAAGCAACCGATAAATATGTTAAAATAGATTATGAATATTGAGTCTTATTAATAAAATTCTAAATTTTTTTAATTAAAAATTATATTAGTTTTAGATTCTTGATTTACTATAAAAATTATATATCCAACTGTATTATATAAAAAGCACAACTAATTATTAAGTAAATGGGTCGAAATTAATGTCGATAAATATCTAAAAAGCAATTAAAATCCTCACATGACTCCATGGGCTCTCGCTTTTAACTCCCAACAAACTCATCAACTATTTCCTTTTATTAAAGGCCGCCAAACCAATCCAAAAAAATTCCTCCTTATATATTTTATTTATTTATTATTGAGTAAATTATGGTTTTGGTCCTTTAACCTTCATTTATTACATACTTGTGGTATGCAGTTTTTATCGGTTTTAGTCCCTCTATAAACGGCCATCCATTGTCTCGTGTGTTTATGCGATGGAAGCTCGGGAAAAGTTGTCCCGGTGGTGCCGGTGTACCCTACCTGATTTCGATGGGGTGAACAGTTTAGTTGATTTTGCGGCTAAATGGGGTAATTGTCCTAAGAAACGCAAGCTTATGATTACCATTATATACGGATTCCTTTGGTGCTTATGAAGGCGAGAAACGAGAAGGTGTTTAACAAGAAGTTTATTTATGCTTCGACTATGGTGGACAATACCATCTCCTTGACGCTCCTTTGGTATAAATTTAGGGGACGGAAGTCTGGTGATTTCGATATTAGATGGAACGTTTCTCCCTTTTCTTGTATTTAGCTGTTGCCTGTAGGTTCCGTTTTCTCCGTTCTTTGCTAGTTTTTGTTGTTTGATTCTTTTGGCTCCCTCTTTCGGCTGTCGTTGTCGTTGGGTTGCTGCTTTTTAATAAAACTATTGGTTCCAAAAAAAACGGCCATCCATTAACTCAAGCCATTTTTGTCCTCGTGCAATTCCTATTAACTTTTAAATTAAAATAAAAAACTAAAAAGTCGAGGGTATATTTTTGTACATAGATGAAAATCAAGAACACAAATCCTAATCTTAACCATCATGTCAAACCAAACCTAATGCTTGATGATTGGCGTTTAGCTTCATTCTCATGAAAGAGAAGTAGATGAATGAAACACAAATCAAAATCAAAAACCAAAACTGAAAAACCGATCTTGTACGGAATTAGAACCTCCCTTTCTCCTCAAATTTTAAATCGGATTCTTCAAATCGTTATGGGTTTTAAGGACGACCCTTAGGAAGCGAAACCATTCAAGGAAGTTCGTCTCCTTCAGTTTTTCCTTATCAAGGATTGAGTGTAGTGTAAATTGGGATAAGTTTGAGTCGTTTGCAATTGAGGTGTTAGCAGACATTTACAATCAATACCGCTAGGTCAAAGGCCCTTAGGTTCCAAGACTCGTCTTTGTATTGGTTACAATTTTGAAATAGGAAAAACAACACGTTCTATTCTATTTTACAATTGTTCCTATCTAGAAAAATTATAAGTCCAAAAAAATATCCCATGCAATAAATACATATTATATTTCAAAAATAAAAGTCGAACAAACCACGGGTGTTTGAACACATGGTTCCAACCATAGTGGTGCGTCATTGAACACATGGTTCCAACCATGAGATTTCAGTCGAGGTTTCCAACCATGACGGCTCTACAATGATTGCAAATGTGTTATAGTAGCGGTCCCTTTCGTGCTCCAACAACAATTCCAGTTGTGGTTTCGTGAGGACAAAGTGAACACACACTGCCTAATCCCAGCGAGCAAAACCGTCGAAAGGACACAACCCTGATGCGACAAAAAAATACCACTGCAGCGGTGGTGGAGGCTAGAAATAGTCGTCGTGTTATTGTGATTTAGTCTAGCGGACAACCACTATCCGATGTCGACTTGAAACAGAAAACGATTGCGATCGAACAACGATTTGGACCAGGCTCGACGCCTGGCCCACGAAATAGGGCAAAACCCAAGCCACGATGCCAGCGACAGGAGACGGGTTACCCTATTCCGGTTTTTGTTTCCTTTTTGATTTTCTAATTCCAATTTAATTTTGTTTTATGGTCAAAGTGACTCTCATACAATTGTAGGGTTTTATAACATTTTGTAACCTTAAAACTGCAGCGGAGAATAATTTAGGTTATGTTGTTTAATTTTAAAACTTAAAACCTTTAGGCGGATCCAGTGACTATTAAAACAAATCTAAACATACCATAGGATGTTTAGAGATATTATCTTTTGGATTTTGTCGTGGGTTATGACATAGTATTTTAGAAATCAAAGTAGATTTTCTCTATTGGCAACCGTTACATGAACACGTTTATGGCTTTCACCCAGTGCTAGCCCAAAACCCTATCTCTAATATGTGTTTTAGCACAAAAAGAAAAAAATATTTATTTTCTATTAATTTTTCTTTGATAGCTAAAACCTAAAAGATAGAATATAAACGGTCTTCAGCTTATCATCTTATTTATATGCCCTGAATTATAAATAAATTATAATTCTAATATGGTTATGTAATTATCTGTAATATTTTATCTTAATTTGTTGGAATTTACTATTTGAAAAATTTCCATCAAGTTATCTGTATTTTAACGTATATTTTTGAAACTATATCTTTAAAATAGCTCTTTTTCAAGGTACAAATTTCTTTCAACCTATAAGGTTTTAAAGTTTTTATAAAAAGATATGTTCTTGTAGATCAACATTTTTTCTTAAAAACAGATAATGTTAACTATTTCAATAATTATTGAAATAAATAAATATGCATTAGAAATATAAAATCTATTTTAGGAAAAAGAAAATTAGAAACCATATGCCCATAAGCACGGAAGGTGGCATGTATGACTTTTGCATCTTGCAATAAATCAAGAGGGGTCATTGTTAGATCTTTAATAACTGGCATATGCATTCAATTGTATTTTAGGACATGGAATTTAAATTTACTTTTTCATAATTATCACTGTTTAATAAAGTTCATCACAACAGCCGTCGTGACGTGACGTGCCGTAACTTAAGACTTGTGTCTCACGCCACATTATGTTGTGGTACGGCATGACTTAAATTGCAATTTTTGTTAAACAATATTTGATTTTTCTTACTCTTTTTGATGTTTTTATTTGTTAGTTTCTAATGTATAACTTGATTTAAATCATTTAATGTCATTGACTCATTGGGTAATAAGTAGAAAATATATGTTTACGTATATAATAATTTATATGATATAAAGATTTGCTGTCATAAGTCACGTCTTAAAAAACGTCACGGTCTCGTCGTGACTCCTAAGGCTTGACCTTGACATCATGACACGTCTCACACCATTTTTGAACCTTAATAATTATTAGTTTATTTTTATGCAATTGAATAAATTCAAATGAATATAAGAACGACGATAGTGTTTTATCCACAAGGTTTTCTCAAATTATTTTTAATGGAATATCCTCATATATAAATCATTACATAAACAAGGAAGATGTAAAATGTATTAGTAAATTTCCGAGCCTGATACTGATGCCAGATATATTCTACACTATTAATTCTTTATGATATTTACATACACGTATATATGTACAAATGCATGCGAATAAATTCTATGTTAAAATTAGGTAGGGGAAAATAACATGGATTGGAGCAAGATGCAAAGGCAATCACGACATATAATAGTAAAAAAGGATGAAAATAAATGGAATATCGATCAATAACGGATCCAAAAAAATCAATGAAATATGGAAAAAAAAATCTTGTTTTTTCCGTTGGAGGCGAAAATTTAATAATTTATAGAGTAAATTCGGATTTTTGTCCGTGTCATTTGTTAGTAATTTTGATTTTTCTCAGGTTTAAAATCTGCAATTTTGTTTCTATAATTTGTAATTTATTGCTATTTTTATTCTTGGTTAATTCCTACTTTAAAGTATAATAAAGGATCAAAGTGATAAAGAATTGTAAACCACAGGAATCAAAACAACAATAAATTATAAATCATAAAAAGGGATATAACAATAGGAGTAAATTTCAAAATTGGTCTATGTGGTTTGTTGTTTCTCTTGGTTTGGATCCCTACAAAATTTTTATTACAAGAAAACTCCCAACGTATTGAAAAGTGCTTGGTTTGGGTCCCTACCCACTAACACTATTAAAAAAATTCGTTGAATTATGAGTATTGTGATCATTTTACACTTTCATTTAACTTTCTTTTAAAAATGCAATTAACTCAAAAATTTTATCAAACCACATGGACCAAAAAAGCAATTCTTTTCCTTCGCAACCAAACCATCGGTAAGAAGTAAGAACCCAAATCTCCTTCACACTACCACACTCTTCCGTCCTCCCCAACTCTTCCTCTCTTAACTTCTCTTTCTCTCTCTCTCTCTCTCTCTCCCCCCCCCCCCCCCCCCCCCCCCCCCGATGAATACTAGAGAAAAGAAGTACAAAGTGAATCGTCAGCCAAACATCTTCTATCGATTTTGCCAACCAAAGCTCGAACCACCATTGCTCCCGTCCATTGTGAACTAGACAATCATTGGCCAGTATCTCATCAGCATCTTCAACAATCATAAATCACCAACACCACTCTGCTCTGAACTTTGTCTTCACTATCGACTGAAACCCCTTTATTTCATCTGATAATCATACAATAGAGAAGTCATCGTTCGACTCAAAATCACTACTTTGATTATGGGGATTTTGTTTTAGGGTTTGGAGTTACTGATTTGGGATTTGATTTTAATGAATTTGTGCATGATGTTTTGTTATTTGTGTCTTAATTTTTGTTTTTAATTAAGGTCTTGGATGATTGTATGTTAATTGTTTGGATTGGTGGGTTGTGGTTCGTCAAAGAAGGCACAGGGAGTCGATAAAGGTGCTTTGGTCGGAAACGGGGACCGGAGACGGTGTAGGGAAGACAAATGAGTGATTACAATTTTGGTCACTGTATATACTCTCTATATATCTATCTATCCATCCATCTCTCTCTCTCTATATATATATATGTATAAATTTATTACAATAATATATAAATTATATGATTTTTATTTTATTATTATTATTTTACAAGGAATATGGGAGAGAAACGAGAAATGACCAAAATGTCCCTTACTTAACGGATAGAAACAAACAACCGTTAGTGAGAGGAACCCAAACCAAGAACTTTTGTATACCATAAGGATTTTCTGGCAATAAAAGAGTAAAAATCTTACTTATCAAGTTATAGGTAAACAACAAACATATTTATTAACAAGAGAAACATTATCGAGCGACCATGATCTTTGATTTTAATCAAATTAAGTTTAATTATAAGTTTTAAAATCATATACGTTATGAAACAAAATTATTTTTATTGATAAAATATTAATCAGATCCCAATAGACTATAATAATATTAACAAGAAACCTAAAATTCAAATATTTTTCTAAAAACATGATAAGTCATGTTGACGATTGATGTTTACCCTTAGATTTGTCAAGAATGAAGTTATTGGCAAATTGTTGGCGAATTTGTGGGTCTAGTGTGTACTTTTTGCTTGATTTGGTCCCACATTTTGACATAATGTGAAATATGCCAATTTGAGGATTAATTTAGCGAAATTTATGGTTTTTTTCAATGTTCTAAATAACTTGTTATGGTCTCGTTATGGTGTCAAGGCTTGGGGTCGACGCCGTGTTAACCCCCATGACTTCACTTTAAGGCTTGACTTGCATCATAATGCGTTATAACGCATTACGACACGTTATGACACGTTACGACGCGTTATTTTATAAGGTGATGGGTTACTTTAATATATAACATGCGCGATAATTGATAATTATGTACAAGAACTAGGACTTGAATAAACATAAAAAGAAAACTTAAAAACTAATTAAAACCTTAAATCCATCCACGAAAAGTCGAACACGAAATCTTTGATAACTGAAAAAGGTAGTGAGTAGAGATTCTAGAGATTTAACCCCGATTTTGCACTCTTGATATCATTTTTTATAAGCTTTATATGCATTCATAACTTTTTCTACGAGTGAGTGTCTATCTCTCTTTCTCGGTGTATATATATGCCGCCTTAGGGCACGCCTTAAAATACGCCGTGGCCTCGCCGTAACTCTTAAGGCCTAAGGCTTGACCTTGCCGCCACGCCACTCCTCACACCATTTAGAACCTTGATTTTTTCTTATAAACATTGAAAACATGGCTAATTTCTCAATTTCTTGCCATAAATGGTTATTTTGATGGGAAAAAAAAATATGATGGTGATGTTCTAAATAACCTTGCATCCACCAAACTAGTGAAAAGATTTGTCAAAGTAAAAGTGTAAGAAGTACAAAGAGAGAGATAGATGTTAACGACATCCAAACTTCTATTTTCTTCAAAAGAATAAAAACAAAAAATCTTCCAATTAAGTTCAGGATATTTGATTGCTAAGGAAGTAAGGATGGTGAAAACAAGTAAAGATTGTTAATTCATGTTTCTTCTTTTTATATATACAAAGCAACATGTCTTGATGTCTCAAAAACAATAATGTCATTTATATTTCAAAGTTAGTCGATGCATGATGTAATGATGCTTAGGTTCATGATGCTACAAAAGACATAAAATTTGTTGTTTATTCTAGAAAAGAATCCATGTATCCGTTTTTAAGTATTATAAGTTATTTGAATCTGTAATAATTTAACCGTAAAGGAATGAACATTTGTTGGGTGTTGATTGAATGCAAGAGCTAGCCAATACCTAGCGCAATATTTTGAATACATATGGGAGGAATTGTAAGCTATGTCCACTTAGGGTTATGGTCAAAAAGAGTTCATCAATAGGGTATATTTCATATTATAATAATAATCAATATGGTCAAAAAGAGGTCATCAATAGGGTATATTTCATATTATAATAATCAATATGGTCAAAAAGAGGTCATCAATAGGGTATATTTCATATTATAATAATCAACTCAATGCTAGGTTGTCTCATGTATTGAGGTTCTCCTCAAATCGTGGTCTCATATCCATGGAAGATAGATAGTGCAACTTAGTGGCCTTCATGATCTATCTCATTCATTTTGGTAGATAATATTCCCATATAACCATATGATCATTTTCTCTCTTTGTGCTTCAAATTATCAAACATTAAAACTCTCTCTCTCTCTCTCTCTCTCTCTCTCTCTCTCTCTCTCTCTTTCTCCCCTTACTTGGTCTTTATCTTCTTGGAGGGGTCATCCTTTTATGGATACATTTCCTTTTGGATTTCTTTTCTTTTTGTGATTCTTTGAATCAAATCAAAACTATTTATCTTTTAAATATTCCAAGTTTAATATTTTTAACATCAATGAGCTTGGGGTTTACCACCCATGTTATCTTTTGCCTAATGTACCTATAAAGACATATTAGTCTATTTGTAGTTTTATCTTTGTCATTATTTTATGACAATTCACTATCTTTAACATTTGTGGGATTTCTCATTGTAAACACCAATCAATTGTTCAACTGAATTTTTTTTGCTAGGTGTTAATGGTATATATTATTTCAAGTTTCAAAAACATGGGATTTGTTGAAAGAAAGGAGAGTGATTCACATAAAGATGAAAGTACCAAAAACTCAGGAGCAGACTCGGAGGTTGAAGATTCTAGTGGGGCGGCAAAGATTAATAAGAATATGAGCGAGAGTTCTGTATGTGCCACAGAAGATGAAGATGAAGATGAAGAAGATGATCAAGGGAAGTTACAGATCGGCCCTCGTCGCACTCTTAAAGAGCAATATGAAGCAGACAAGGTTTGTTTCCTTCTCTTTTTATGATGTTTCCGTATTGAACAATGTCAACGACTAACAAAGAGTTTTAGTACAACTTCCAACAATAGTGATCACCTGTAATCCATTGAAGGGACTTCAATTTTTCATATTAATTTAAAGTTTAGGAAGTTTCCCCCCTAAAATGGTTTCATAATAATGAATAGGATGACAAGAGCTTGATGAGGTGGAAAGAACAACTGCTTGGAGCTATCGAATATTAACGCTGTTGCATGTAACTTTTAATAAAAAAAAAGTTTCAAATATAATGCTTTGAGCTGTCTATGTAATATGACATTAAATTATTGTCAACAAAAAAACAAATAATGTCAAGGTCGTTTAGTGTCACAAGATAAGTCGAACTACAAGTAGTATCAATAAATGTTAGTCGTCCAATACTTCTCTTTGAATTTGAGCCGAGATTTCGGGATTATTTGAGCAAGTTGGACCATTCCACCTAGAGGCAAGACTTAGTGAACCAAATAGGAAACCTGGGATGAATATGATTTATAAAGAACCTTTTAAATGTGCAAAAAGAATTGTGAAGTGCATTTGTGTAGCAGAAAATAAAGATATTTGTTAGGGTTTTTAATTGATATTTATTGATCTGATAATATTATTTTTGTAGAAATTCTAGATCCAGAAGTCAAGATTTTGAGCCTTGTTATAGTATGTCCTGGTAGACAAGATTTGGTTCTTCTAATTCCTGATAATGGAAAAATCAAAGGAACATGGTTTACACTAAAAGAAGGGAGTCGTTACACTATCAAATTCACTTTCCAAGTTCACAACAACAACATTGTGTCTTGGTCTAAAGTACACCAACATAGTTTGGAAAACTGGTCTGAAAGGTATGAAACCCTCTCGGTGATCAAACTGTCCGGTGTCTCTATCGTTTTATACCCTTGCACAATTAGATGACATTGCTTACAGTTGACAGAACAAAAGAAATGATTGGCACCTTTAGTCCTCAACATGTGCTTTATACCCATGAAATTTCTGAAGATATTGCACCTTCTGGCATACTTGCTAGAGGATCATATTCAGCAAAAACTAAGGTACTAACTTTAAAGTTTCGGTTTTTCTGGACATATTTAGGCACATTTGTGATTCCTAGAATCTTCTTACAAGACCCTTTTTGGGCTCTTTCTATATTTCGCAGTTTCTTGATGATGATAAGAAGTGATACTTGGAGTTGAATTACACATTTGATATCAAGAAAGAATGGCAATCATCTTGAAGTTTTCAGATCCCAAATACCATGTTAACCTGATGCCTGTTTTTATAGATCATAAGCTAGCAAATCTCACTTTTTTTAATGTTGTTTTATCATCACTAAAATGCAAGAATTAAGGTTGGGGACTGTTATCTAGATAACGAATTCACTGTAAACTTTTACCAAGTAGATGTTAATTTCATTTGGTTTGATGTATTGAAGGCCATATAACTGAATTTCTGATCTCTTTATATCAGGCTATCAAGGTCAAAAGAATTGAAATCTTCTTTTTCTTTAACTTTAGACCAAACTTCTTTGGCCTTTTTCTTTAGTACCTAGTTTTCTTTTGCTCTAAATGGGTACTTTCGATGCCTTATTCTTTATTTGACGGACAATCCAAATTTCACTGTATCTGTGATTATGAGACGCTTAGGTGAACTTGAGAGGTCTGGTTGAGGATGGACTTCATTTGGATATTAAAAGATATATCATAACATGATATTAGGTTTTTTGACCCTACAACGATGACAAATTGATGTTGTTGGTCCCCATACTCTAAATTTTTAGAAAATATTTTTTTTTATAAATAAAAAAATGTGTAATTCATAATTAGCAACGATAGGTCATCGCAGTATGTATCATAAAATTTATTTTATTTTTTTAAATAAATTAAGAGTGAAAAAATTTATTTGAACATCTATTGCACCGACATGTCATCGCTGTAAGTGTTTATTTAAAAACAATTGAACTCTTCATTCATTTGTAAAAAAGAGTTATTTAAATACCTATAACAACGAATTCTGAGTCGTCGCTATAGCTTTTATTGCTATAAATATGATTTTTTGTAGCGGCGATGGAAAATCTTAGGGAAAAAAGAAACCTAGTTTTATTCCACTTATACTAATAGAGATATATTTAAAAAAAATATATTTTTAAGTATTTAAATTATGTTTATTTTAATATGTAATTGTTAAAATAATATAAATAAATTTGAGGTATTTTAAAAGTAGGTTACTCAAAATTTTATTATAATTTACTTGGATACCATAATATCTTGAGTTTTTTTTTTGGTGGTTTTTTTTTGGCGTTGTTTTTATTTTTGATGGTGTTGAACATGGTATTGTACTAATTTTTTTAATACTGTGTACCAATCAATTATAATTAGTATGTAATTATTTATATCCTGTAACAATCAATTCTACTTGGTATCACAACTTTTTCTGGTTGGTATATATTGATACAGTTTTGTACCAACATCTTAAAAGTTGAAGTTACAATTACAACCTATTGTCCAAATAATTTAGGCTATGTTTGGCAAACTAGCTGATAAGTTAGCTTATGACTTATAAGCTAGCGTATGACTTATAAGGTAGCTGATGACTTATAAGCTAGCTGGTAGCTGATAAATAAGTTATGTTTGACAAAAACTAGCTTATGAGCATGTGAAATGACCAAAAAGGGCATGTTGAAAGTAAATAAATAATATTAGTTAGAGGTATAATTGGAAAAAGTGTCAAAAAGCTCCTCATAAGCTACTCCAAGTAGTTTATCGATAAGCTAGCTTATAAGCTGACTTATAAGCTAGCTTATGTGCATCCAAACGATTACTCAGAAAATAAGTTAGCTTATAAGTCAGCTTATAAGCTAGCTTATTTTTGCCAAACAATGCCTTAATAAAAACCTAGAGTGGAGGTGTGCGTTGAGAAGAAAATGAAACTAGGGTTACTGATTAACACACAATAAGTCACTAAAGTCGAGTAAACAATAAAATGTTAATTAATAAATGATTAAATTCCTCTAAAAACAACATGATGCATTAATAATGAAATATAAATTTGCTTAATTGATTTTTTATTTAATAAATATTATATATATATATAGGAGAGGGATCATATGAGAACACTACCAATTTAAAGGAACAAATGAACTCATTTGGGACCACATATGATGTGGGTCCCACATAATATTAAATCATTTAGGATTTAATATTAAATCATAAATGATTTAATACTATATGGGACCCACATCATATGTGATCCATAATTATCCCTTTGTTCCTTTAAAAATGCAAAGTTCTCATTTGAACCTTCCTCTATATATATATATATATATATATAAAAGTCGGTACAATAAAATATTACCGTGGTATATGATTTTCAATACCATATACTAACAAAGTTTAACTTGGTACAACAGTATGATAGTTAACGTAATTGGTGTAGGTTTTTCCCCCTTCGGGAGAGGTTGTCGAGAATGTGTAAATGGTGTTTGCCAACGTTCACTTAATTCTATATTCTTTCTTGGTTCACCTAATTATGCTTGTAAGAATCACCGGTTACTTTTTCAATCTTTTACTAAATAATAAAATACATTAATAATATCATGTTACATTTATGTTTAATAATTATATCGAGTTGAATTCATACGAGATCAAAATATTTTTTTTATATTCGTGATATCATATTTTTACATTTAAAATTCATACTAAAATACAAAACACGGTGAAGATAAAGATAATCTTGACAATGTTTTTGTTGTGAAGGTCCGAATCTTTTTTTACCTTTACAGTATTCTGATGTGAGGTTTCAAGTGTAAAAATGTGGTCTCATGAATCTAATAAGGTTGGTCTCATGTGAATCCAACCCTTTAGTCTGATATGGGTTACAACCTAAACAAGTATTAATCCAAACCACAAACCTAAATTAAATAACCTCAATTAAAGCTAAAAATGAATCAATAACTAATGTATTTGTTCTAAACTCGTAAACATCTTTGACGTATAAGTATATAAAATCCTACATAATTTTGAGCACGTATTTGCATCGTTACATGGTCTGTTAAGTATGGACAGGTATATTAAAAAATAAAATAAATGGTGCTTTATTGTCCTAAAATAAGTTTTTATAATAAAAATGATACGTAGTTTTGTATAACTATTATTATTACGGTATATAATTAATCAAATTACAATATTACCTTTATTTAATTTTTATTTTGTATAACTTTTAAATATTTATGTATTTATTGAAAAAGATTTAAAAAGTTAACTTTGTAAAAATAACACTTATTTTGAGATAAATAGAAAAGAAAAAAAATATATAATAACATAATACTTTAATGGCCCAAAAATGTTGGGCGTGTTTACATTACATGTGTCATTAAATGCTAACACGACGCATTAAATGAAATGTCGGCCACTGGAATGTGTTGTTGGTAGTGGGCTAACTAAATTTTTATGGCTGTTGACTCGAAGACCTAGGGGATAATTAAATAAAACCAAAAAAAAATTAATGGTTACTAAAAAAGATGGCATTTTTGTAATATTAGTAAAATACACATCCAATTTCATGTCTAATTTGAAAAGTTAAGGAGAAATATGTAATTTCAACCACTTGTTCCAACTTTTATCTCCATCTTATATGTCGTCGCCATCACTAAAATGAATTTTTATGTTTTATCTAGTGAATCTTGTTACCAAAATGACGATTAGCCCTTTTATTAATTAAAAATATCTTTAAATTAAAATCATAAGATTTGAGGCTTAGATCGGTCCTCACAGTTTTCAATATTTTTTTGGTTTTTATTTGTTTATCTCTCTGAAGACCTAATGTATATATAGTTTTTTTTGGTTTGGTGGATATTTAAACTAGTTTGCATGTAATTAAGTAACTTATACGTATTGGTTAACTGTAAACTAGTCCACATAAGTTTACGGAAATGTTACAAATAATTTTCACAAAAAGTAAAAGAATCAGACAATTATACAGACGTTGTAGGATGTCGGTTTTAAGTCTTTTAAACAAGCATTTGAGACATCTACACAAGATATATTTCATCTATCTCACTATATGATTGAATGTATAACGGTCCAAAAAGATCAATTGAAAACATTTTATGACTCATATCATAGTGAATTATACCATTAGTACTTGGGATGGTGGGTTGCCCAAGTATTATCTAAAATGTTAGAATTTTAAAAGTTCTATTCTGAAATGCTCTAGAGTACGTATTACCTGTTAGTTGTTTTTCAATGATAAAATATATTTATTTTTTGACGACAACGTTAAGAGAATACATATCTGTAGTGATCGTCAGGTAGTTGTAGTTTCCTACATGAAATAAAAACTAATAAAATATTTCAAAGAATTGCCTTCTGTTTTTTTATATATACAGTCCTCTTGAATCACTCGAGATTCGTGTTTGTCTTAAAGATTATTTAGATAGCTACAATCAAACACAAGATACTGTCTCACTCAAGGTTAAACTTGCCCACGTTGACGATAATATATAAGTAACAAAGAACAAAAAACCAGTATCTTTCAGAAAACGTCACAAACGGAATGTAATGACTTAACAACAATTGGAAACACTTTGAAGATATTGAAGATTTATGAACAATGTTACTGTTTACATTCATAATTTATGAGTTTAAAACAATTTTATATAAAACTTTTACGATTTTTTAGAAGATTTTTTAGAGAGATAATCATTTGCTAACCAATTAATTAATACCAACTTTACAAACTCATCTGAATCGTTTTTCATTCAACGGTTCCCATCCTGGTCTTTTTAATGCTTGGTCACGAGTCTTTTTACGCATCTCTAACTATTTTAAATTGGGTCGAATTGAATGGCCACATTAATTAATCCCTTTGTTTAAACAAGATTATGAAAGCTCTTGCAAAATTGAACACCATTTTTTTAGAAGAAATCTCTCAAATGAATCAACAAAATGGATTGTGTTATACAATTATTGTATTCATTGATGAATAATCTTTTGATGGATGTGGAGAAAATGGTGAAATCAGCTTAGAACAAGGCTCTTTCCAAGAATAATGTCATCCGTAGTGAAATCGGCTTCTTTCCTAAACGTTCCTCGGCCAAAATCCAGATTGTACGAGTCGGTCAAACCTTCGACCAACCCATATTCCGGAACGATTCCAAGCTCCGCCTTCGCTTTCTCCACTGACGCAAAGAAATGCTGCAAAATAACGGTTTTCCAAATATGTTATCAAAAATCACATGATGAAATAAATATAAACCTAGTAGTCCAAATGTTGTTTTTAATTTTAACGCTGTGGGTATCTTGGCCAACTTGCTCGCAGTTTGATTAATCCCATGAGGCCCTGAAGTTAACAGTCAGAAAAATCTCTAGTGGCCACCTCAGGGTGTGTTTTGTAAGCAGGACAGGATAGGACAAAACAAAAACCAATTAATAAATGACCGACCAAAATAGGTGGAATAAGGATCAGGTAGATGAGACAAGATTGGTAAATTACTAAACTACCTGTGTCAAATAAAGACACCAAAGCACAAGTCCATATTTACCTGGTCTCGGAATGGGAATGCTTTCTTTTTCCCGAAATCAAACTCCTTAGGATTGTAGTGAACGATCTCGGGCTCGGGGAATCCACCGGCCTGAAAGAAAGGGGTAAATACGTCTTTATGCTATAAATAAATTATTGGATTTCAAATTTCGGTAATTTATAGGGAAATTTTACCTTAGCGCATGCTCTTGCTAGTCCGTCAAAGGTAACGTATCTATCGCCTGATATGTTGTACACTTGCTTGCTTGCCTTTTCGTTCCCCAAAACCTTTATAAAAGCTTTCGCCAAATCCTGTGCATTCGGTCAACATTCACTAACCTTTAAAAGATTGCATTTCAAGATTTTTTTTTGACTTTAATATATATATATATACACACACCCAAATGGCGGCCTCCCAGGGTGTTCTTCAGTTTTCTATTTTTTTAGCGTTTTCTCCTGAACCTCCTTCTCTCTCTCTCTATATATATATATATGTATAGAGGGAGGTTATCATAATTCATTATTTTGTTTCCTAATTTAAAGTCATGATCATAATTAATGAACCTATCATCTTCCATATATAGGTCAACCATAATTAATGAATTATGATAACTATCCATAAATATATAAATTGTTTCCTAATATAATGGTTTGCAAAGTTTGTACAAATAGATGAGTTTGCAATTGAAATGTGTCTTATATATATATAGAGGGAGGTTCAAATGAGAACATTGCATTTTTAAAGGAATAAAGGAACACCCTTAGGACCGCATATGATGTGGGTCCCACACAATATAAAATCATATCTGATTCAATAGGGCCACCATTGAATCAGATATGATTTTATATTGTGTGGGATCCACATCATATGTGGTCCTAAATGTGTTCCTTTAAATGAGGGGTGTTCTTGTATGATTTCTCCCCTATATATATGTATATATATATATAGAGGAAAGTTCAAATGTGAACTCATTTTTTGTTGTGAACGTGAGAACGAATCTCAGCCACTTATCCGGTCAATAAAGACGGCCTTGACCTGGTTCCCTCATTTAATAATCTCCACCCTCCCATGAATCGCGTCAATCCTCCGTGATCGCGTCCACCATAACCGAAGATGTGTGGCTGAGATTCGTCCTCACGTTCACAACCAAAATTGAGTTCACATTTGAACCTAATCCTATATATATATGTATAGTATATATGTATATATATATATATCCGCAAGTTACTAACCTTCACGTGACCAAGTTGGGTTACTTGAATACCCGAGTTGGGAATCGGGATTGGTCGGCCGGCTTTCAAGCGATGGAAAAACCACTCTTCAACAGGGTTGTAGTTCAATGGGCCGTAGATATAGACCGGCCTTATAGAAGTGTAATTAACACCCTTCGACTCCAATAAGGCTTCTGTCTCAAGCTTCCCCTTGTGTCGACTTTTAGGATCAACAGCATCCGTCTATCGCCAACGAAAAACAGAAATCCAAAAGATAGTTTAACGAAATTGTTTCGACTATTTGTCAAATACCTAAAATACCCTTTAAGAAACATGAAAAATTGTTGAAAACTGACCTCACAGTGTGGTAAAAGATCAGATTTAAGGTAAACACCGGCTGAAGAGCAGTATATATACCTACGATTCAGTAAAATGGTAAGTAAATATATATATATATATATATATATATAAACGACTCATATGATCATTGGAGCATTGTTATGTGATTTACTAGAGGTTATGTTGATAACTTACTGTTCTAGTTTCGGCAATGCGTCTAATATTGGCTCCACCTCTTCCGCCTCACGCCCTAAGAAGCAAAAACAAAAAATGGTCCAACAAGTTTAGTTTACAAAATTAAACGAGCCCAATATATCCCACATGGAGGTGGGGTAAAGGGGGGGGGGGGAGTGGGATGTATACATGTCTGATCTCTACTACAATGAGTAGAACTGTAACATCCCAGACCAACCATATCAGATATTGTCCGCTTTGTCTACACTTGGACTCACGGTTTTAAAACGCGTCTGATAGAGGAGGTATCCAAGTCCCTTATAAGGCAACTTTTTGTTCTCCTCCCCAACCAATGTGGGATATTACAAGAACAGTAGTTTCCGTGAAAACCACTTGCTTGTGCAAAGTGCGCCAAAAAAGTTCTTTTTTGGTTTTTCAAATATCCAAGATTGACCATTACACCCTCTAGAAACCAAGACAAATCATCATGATTATCCTTTTGGGACTTTGGGGAGTTAGAAATCAAGAGGGGTAAACTTGTCATTTTGCACCAATGTTTTCACATACCATTTATGTCATAGACAACATCAAAGCCTTCAGCAGCAAGACTAGTCTTCACAAAATCGTAATCCTTCCTATCACCTTTTAAGTGCAATACCTACAACGTGAATCACACCCTCATTACTTGAAAACAACAAGTTCTTAATATGCAAAACATTATTAAAAAGAAAAAGTCAAAAAGAATGCTACCAACATTATTAAAGAAAAAGTAATTTGAGGTATCTACTCGTTTTATACTCGTGTATATATATACATACATACACATATATATATAGGGGTCGGTTCAGTGTTACATATCATGAGAAGGTAAGAAGGGAAGGTTCATATGTGAATCAATTTAAAAGATCCGAAAAAATCTATTTGAAGATGCATAAACCAACGTTACAGATTATTTATATATATGGGTTCACATATGCATCTTAAAATGGATTTTTCAGTGATTCATATATTACATGAACCTTCCATTAATCTTTCTTTTTCACCTTCTCACGATATTTAGCCTTCTTTTTTGAACCTCCCACAATATTTTAGAAGTTATAACTCTTAACAAACCTTGGATTTGAAAGCATTGTAAGCGTCATCCGATTCACCAGGCAACGGTTGTGTGATGGGTGCTTTTCCTCTAGTAAACAGAGTAACCTGCACCATGATATCTTTTTTAATCCGAAGTTCATAAAAGAAAGTATTTATGAACGACCTTTATGTCATTATAATATCGAAAATTGAAAGATTATTGGGTTCATGTAAAAATGAACCCAATAAGTATAGAGAAAAGGGTAATGAGGAAAGAGTAATTAACCTGATGGCCTTCTTCAACAAGTAGCCTCGAAAGAAAGATTCCGATGAATCTTGTGCCTCCCATTACCAGAATTTTCTTGGCACTCGATGCCGTCACATTCAAAGCTCCTTTTGGTTGACATACTTTCCTCTTATACTGAAAGCCAAAAATGTCTAAGTGTCCTAATAGACCGTTTGATAAAGACTTAAAGTTTTATTTGGCTAAACAGTACGTAAAAATGTTACAATAAGTTTATAGAGCGATTTTGGTGAGTTAACAAGTTATAAATAAGTACAGTTCATTAGCTTTTTCACAGGAGACTTTTGGAAAGTATCATTTAACACATACTTTCTTCTATTAGTCACAAAAAAAATTAATTGAAAGTTTTATTTTAAAATTGTCCTAAAAAACTCAAGGCATCAAGAGTCATCGTGTAAACTTGTAATGACACATTTATGTCACTGCTAAACGAAAGACTTTTGCCTACAGACTTTTCCCTAGGAAATGTGTCGCTAAAGGGTGATAATATTCCTCACAAAACCGTCACAAAAGTTGGTGGGTAATTCAAATTAGTGACAAATTATACAGGGATTATCTGGATGATCCGTTGGTATTTCCTCGAAAAACATCGAATTTTACCGAATGATTGATATTTTTTGGGTGATCCGCGGCTAATCACCCACGAAAATTTCTAACTTTTGTGGATAAAAGTTATTTGTCTTGTAGTATATATTAGTTATCCTTAAGTTACAAATTGGAGAAAAGGATTTCATATACTTTGACTTTTTTTTAAGTCAAACCTAGTACTTCCCATTCCCATTTCTCCAAATTCGATTCTAATGATGATGATGCTTCTTCCATCGTCATTCATAAAAACCCAGAAACAATCTTGAATCGAGTGCAAGAAGACAACAATTTTATCAAGATACAAAACCAAACAAAGAATCATAAATAAATAAATAAATAAAAATCCCCAAATGGCTTGTGTTTGTTTCTTTTTCTTAGAATTCAAGATTGATCTTTGATTAACCAACATTCTCTTTTAATCAGTAGTGATCATTTGAAAGTTGATCTTGGTTAATTAAGAATATACTTTTAAACAATGCGTTATGATTTTGAAGTTGAGAATTAACAAAAGTAATGATATGATTGAAGTGAGATGAAAAAGGGAGGGTACCTGGATGGAGGTGTTGAATTTGGTGCCACAGAAAGAGGATTGAGAAGAAGGTAGGAGTGAGATGGAAGTCTGCATTTTGAAGTTATGTTGCACCGTTGCAACACCGCCGGCCGCCATGGTAAAAGAAACCACTGAATATGAAGATTAAGATTAAGAGGAAGAAGAGAGGAGGAGATGGGTGTGCTTAATGAAGAAGATGGTGTATAATAAGAAGCCATTATCTTGTGAGGAGGAGGATAAGAAGAAAGGACCCCACCCTTCCCTTCCTACATATGGTTGTATTGTATCCATGAACTACTCTCTCACCCATATCTTTATGCTTTTCCCTTTGCTTGGCTACAAACCAAAAGGGGTTCTTTTACAATTACATTCTTCTCAAGTGAATCAAACCTGTGAGAGATTTTTTTTTTTTTTTGTTTGGATTGCTTATAAAAATAATTTATTGACTTATTTTGGTATGACACTTGTAATAAGCGCTTTTGAGTATTTGGATAAACAGCTTATATCGTTGTCAAACCAGTAACAAGGAGTTTTTCAAAGAGTTAAATCATTCTAACTTATAATAAGTTGATAAGGACTTTTGTAGAAAAACATAAGTTGTTTCTAATAAGCAACCACAAACACCCCCTTAGGCTGCGTTTGGTCGTGTTTTCGAGTTCTTCTAGACTGTGTTTGGTATATGGGATGGGATAAAACGGGACAAGATCTCATTGGACCACCTTACAAAAAGTTGCTTTCTCTGCAACATCTACTACATTTGGCAGGAACGGAACAGGAGACTGTTTGAAAACTGCAATAAAAGTATTGAGAAGCTTTTCAATGAGGCTAGAGGCACGATTCTCCAAAGAATGGCTTGGAAGCGGAATTGTAGGCACTTTGTCCCTACTAATGGTGATGTCAGTTAAATTGGATGATGTGGGTTTCGTTTGGTCTAGGACCTGGTTCTTTGCTTGCTGCTAGGTCCTCTCGATGTGTCTTGTTTGTTCTGGTTACTTGTGGCTTGATTTGTTTTATCCAAGCTTAGGTTTTTCCGTTTTCTTTTGATGTAGCCGATCTTTTTCTTTTTTTACTTTTAATGGATGTGCCTGGGTTTTCCGCTTAAAAAAAAACTGGACAAGATATGATAGCACAAAACTCGGTGTACCAAGTTTGGTACGAGACAAAAACTCAATGTCCCATTATCACCCACCACCATTTTTGCCTCGACCACATCAGCCACAACTACCTCCTCCATCACCAACCACCATCTTCACATCCTCCATAGTCATTGTCGTCCACCGATCATTATTGTGATAAACTAAATTGTGTAAATGTTTATAAATTAAATTATTTAAATATTACTTGATTTGTGTGATTTATAACTATTCAAAATGTATACATTCATGAAACAATTTTTAGGAGCAATTTGTCTAATCCATTTCTATTCAGTCCTAGTCATACCAAACGCCAGACAAACAACTTGTCATGTCCTATATTATCCTGTCATACCATCTTGTCTTGTACAATAATGTCTACTTACCATACGCTACCTTAGAGTATCTCTAATGGTTGTTTGAAGATGACTTGAAGAAAACTTGACCATTGGAGCCGATGACTTTTTTTTTATCAAGAGGTTTCTTAAGTCTTTGAAGAAATTAATAGATGTGAGAGACAAAGAAAGAGAGTATATTACAGTAGGACCAAAACTTTATTTTGTTCAAGTCTTTTACTCATCTCGACTATATTTTTATAAATTCTATCAATTTTATTTATTATTAATATATTTACGGGGCAGAGATGATAGTTATTTTCCCAAATCAAATTACAAATACAAAAAAAATTCATGGTCTAAATTGCTCCTATTTCGCTTGTCGTTACTATGGAAATCACGTTTGCTTTCTTTTCCTCTAGTCATAAAGATGTTTCAGTTTGCTAGATTGTGAAAGTGTAGACACATAGGAGACTAGATATGTTCGACTGAGATGTTCCCTAATCGATGTTTCCTCTAGCCATTAAGATGTTTTCTAATCATGTAATTGAATTTCACACTGATTTTCATTTTGAAACTTTTAAAATTGTTGTGCTTTTTGTCTTGATGCTAGACATTGTGACAAATATATATAAGATTTTTGCTTATTTTAACCTTTTTTTCATTTATAAACATAACGGCCTTTGTAGGCCAAAAAAGTCTTATAAGCATCAATTGAACTACCCGGAAGGTGTTTGTTCGATCAAATGAAGTTTTGGAATAAACTCATCATCTGTCTTTCCAAAAGCAAATGATAACAACTAGGTTTCTGATCTATATTGTTATGTTCTTTTTTACGTAAAAAAACATTAAACTTGATGCATGCCATATTTTGATACATAGAATGAAAAAAGTAGGAGAAAAATCGTCTCGTATCCCTTTTGGAGATATCCTTAGCTGACTTCTTGTTCATCTTCAACTCTATGAGGTACCTAATGATATCGAGCCTGCTCTTGGTTTATTCCTTCCTCTCATTCATGTCCCAAATTCACACGTCCCATTAATGTTTATCAATTACATGAACACATACCATCAAAGAGAGAATGTGAACATGAATTAAATAAATTTAGGGGGCGTTTGGTTCTGACAAGGGAATGAAAATGGGAATGGGAATGAAAATGACAGGGAATGAAAATGGGAATGAATTTCCATTCCCTCCAGTTTAATCAGGAATGAAAATTTGGGGTTCTGGAGGAATGAGCTCATTATATTATATATATAACCAAACAGTTTCTTTTATTATAATTCCCATTAATTCCTGCTTAATACCTCCAACCAAACACACCTTTAAAATAAATAAAGATATGATATGTCTTAATTTTTTGGTACTTGGGTATTTGACACAACGTATTTTTACCCTTCTTGGACATTTACTACGAAACAAATGACTCTCACCCACAAAAAAACACCCAGGGAAATTTCCGTGGGTGATTACCACGGATCACCCAGGAAATACTAATAATTCTGACGAAATCCGATGTTTTCAAGAAAATACCAATAGATTACCCAGAAATTTCGTGAGTAATCTATCACTGATTTAATGTATCCACCAACAATTTAGCAACAAACTTTTATGAAGGTTTTGTGACGGATCACCTTTTAGCGACGGATTTCTCAGGGAAATGTTTGTAGGTGAAAACCTTTCCATTGTAGTAGTGATTGTACAAATTGGTATAAACCAAATCCCGTTATAAGTATATTTAGGGGTTGTTCTGTTAATCTACACATATAACTTTATTCGTACAAGACTTAATGAAAATGAAACCAAACACCTCCTTAGCCATGAAAGAAAACACACTATGTACTTACCATGTAGATAAACATATATTCTCGTATTAGGATAAACATATTATTTAATTATTATGCTTTATATTTATCATAAAATTTAATAACTCTTATTCTTGCCATAGTCATAGTACTACAATTAGGGTGTTACAAAAGAAAAAACGATAACTTTTTAATAAAATATGTAATAAGATAAGAAAGTGAGTTTAATGTCTTTCATATACAAGTAGAAATAAAGATGTAACTCAGGATCAAAGTAATTCCCTTTGATGGTAAATGATCATGTAAATAAAAAATGAGTTAACATTATGAAAAGCTCTAGGGACTTTTTATGACCTCATGAAAAAACGTTAGGGACTTTTTATGCAATCATGAAAAATCTTAGGGACTTTTTATGACTTCCGATTATAGATATCATGGAGCTCCATATGTTTTTAGGGGTTTAACGGCAAAAGGGGGTTTTGGGGGTTCTCCTTAATCGGATCCCCTCTGCATCTCACTGGTTTTCATTACTCGGGACTCGATTATGTGGGCGATTCGACGAACCTCCTCCATTTCTCTCAAGTAATGTTATGCTTTCTTGCAAATACACATGCACATTTCTTGTTATCACCTCATAGTTCCAAAAACTTCATAAATTTTTACCAGAATTGCATACCATGATTACTCTTGCGAAAGTAGTAGTTTAATTTCCAGTGGGTTTAAGGGTTTTAAGTGGGTTACAGTTCTATAAATGAAATGTCGATTTGCTGTGTTAGCAGTACCAATTTCTTTTAGTGAATCGGTGGAGTTTTTCAATATAAGTTCAAATCCCCCTCTGTTTTACGAAATCGATGATTTACCATTTAAACCTGTTTTAAAGTATTTTATCATGAAACTTGATATGAAGTGGAAAAATCTTAAAAAATCGGTATCATAAATCTTTTCTAAAGATACTTGTTTGGTGTAATTCCCATGCTGTAAAACCTGTTATGGTAACAAATGCAATCAATGACATATTAATATTCCTGTTATGAATATTAATATAATGAATCCATGGGAGTGGGTTATTGAGGATAGGTTACGGTTGAGACTAAGGCATTGGAAAGTTAATGTGGGTAAGCAAGAGAAATCCAAAAAGAACCCATTCTTTTAATTCTACAACTCAAGGCAAGATATATGGGGGCATAAAGTTCATTTGCTTATGGTGTTCACAACTGTTATCATGGCTTCTCCCGGGGTCTGCTAGCCATTTTGTCAACAAAAGACATTGGATGCAATATGTTGAAACTTATGACCATCACTTACAATCTAATACATGGTGTCGTTATGAAAATTAAGCTCATCACCTTATCACCTAGGTGAAGCCATGATAAAGAAATCAAAATTGATGCCCCATAACCCTGAGCCTAAAATGATCCGATGTTGGTCTATAAATAAACACCCACATACAAATCTGCTCTCTTGTCCTTCTTGCAATATATATATATATATGTGTGTGGTTATATGTTTGGTATGCATGTATCTAACTATATATGTGTGGCTATATGTTGGAATATATGTGTCTAACTATATTGTCATTGAAAACTTTGTGTGTCGTAATTCATATGATTTCACTTGTTTTCTAATATCTCTTTTCTCATATATTTAACAACTTATGTGCCAACCTTGTTGTTGAAGTTGTATACAAATCAGATTATATGTGTATTTTCCATAAATGCATCTCATATTTTATTCTCTTGTTACTTTTCTCAATATATCTTTCAGGCCACAAACGTTTTCTGCAGTTACCTTTTCCACCTCCCGTGCCGAACATGAGATATTAGGTTGTAGCTACGTGGACATAACTAGATTCAGTGACCCTTTACCACATCCATCTGATGGATCACGATTGTTGAAGAGATATTATTTTGGTACCCAAGCCACTTCAAAGCATGTTTATTCTTCACTGGCTAGCAGAAATTGTAGTGGAGAGAAAGATGATGACTTAGAGGATGGATTCTCTGAGCTTGAAACTTCTAGCTCTGAATCTGATGTTGAAGATGAAAGTGTAAGTGATGATGAACTGATCTCTGAACCCGAGCTTTCTAAAGAGGAGGGTAATGATTTGGCCATGGAAGTACATGAAAATGAGATGGAAGCATCAGATGCTGAGTCAGAGCCGGTTAAAAACATTGGTCAGCACAAAAGAGCTTTTTCAGCATTGTTTAAAGCTGTTATGGATTCTCCAACACTGCCTGTTGAAAAGGTGCTGGATAAGTGGCTTTTAAAAGGAGACATTATAACCAGATCAGATATATCTTTGGCCATGCTTGAATTCCGAAAGCGTAGGATGTATGTAAAAGCTTTGGAGGTGTGTTAATCATTTTTTTATTCAGCATGCCATTTAATTGGCTTTTTCTCTGTAACTACCTTTTTTTTCTGGCTGAATAGTCATTGCTTATGTGGTGTCTTTTTACTGCTTTCTTGATCCATATAACTTATTATGACATCTATGACGACCTGCCCTCATTAATTTTTCCATAAATCGTTATAATTGTTGTATTATATCGGTCGTGCAGCTGTCAAAGTGGTTGGAGTCACGAAAGATAGTAGAGTTTAATGAGAAAGATTATGCTTCTCGTGTTGATTTGATTGCCAAGGCACATGGTCTACAAGCTGCAGAAAACTATATTGAGAAGATTCCAGAATCTTCTAGAGGTCAGTTTATCTACGAAACTCTCCTAGTTAACTGTGTTAGTTCCTTCAATAAAACAAAAGCAGAACAAGTGTTCAACAAAATGAAGGACCTAAAACTCCCAATCACAACCTCCGCTTGCAACCAATTGCTTCTTTTATACAAGAAAACCAATAAGAAAAAGATCGCTGATGTGTTGTTGTTAATGGAAGAAAACAAAGTGGAACCATCGATCTTTACTTATCGATTGTTAATAGACATCAAAGGCCAAGCTAATGATATAAATGGGATGGAGAAAATTGTTGAAACAATGAAGGCTAAGGACCTAGAGCCAGATTTGAAGATACGTGCTTTATTGGCAAGGCACTATATGTATGGAGGGCTTAATGAAAAAGCTAATGTGGTTCTACGTGAAATGGAAGGAAGTGATCTTAAAGAAAACCGTTGTGCTTGTTTGTACTTGCTTCCTCTTTATGCGGAACTTGGAAGTGTGGATGATGTCAAAAGAGTCTGGGAGGTATGCAAGTCAAATCCGTGGCTTAATGAGTGCATGAATGCTATCGATGCTTGGGGAAAGCTAAGGAAAGTTGAGGAAGCCGAGGGGGTATTTGACCAAATGTCAAAAAGATGGAAAAGGATCCCATCGAAGCATTTTGCTGCAATGTTAAAAATTTATGCAAATAATAAGATGTTATCAAAAGGAAAGGATCTTGTGAAACAAATGGCTGATAGTGGTTGTGAGATTGGGCCTTTGAGTTGGGATGCTCTTGTTAGACTGTATATTGAAGCAGGAGAACTTGAAAAAGCAGATTCGTTTTTGCGTAGGGCTTCAGAGCTGAATCCGGTAAAGCCGTTTTTTGATACGTATATGATGATTTTGAAAGAGTATTCTAGGAGAGGAGACGTACATAATGCTGAAAAGATGTTTTATAGATTGAGACAAGATGGTTATGTGTCAAGGCCAACTCCGTATCATTCTCTTTTGCAAACGTATATAAACGCAAAGGCTCCGGCTTATGGGTTCAGAGAGCGGATGAAAGCCGATAATATAATGGTGAACCACTCATTTGCAGGTGAGTTGGCTCTGGCGGACCCTTTCAAGTTCAACAGGACTACAGTTGTTGACCTGCTCGATTGAGAAGATAAGCAAAAGTATACCTATTTCTGTTTAATATATATATATATATATTCATTATCTGTCTCTAGAATCTAAATAACAGTTGGTTAATTTGGAACTTTATGGTTGTCCAATGGGTCTTTCTTTGACATTTAAGATGAAAATAGCGGTCATTCATTGTATCTAGTGAATTTGTTTTAACTATCCACTTACCTCTTATTGTTTCCATGTTGCATCCTGCAAGAAGTTACCTTGGCTCCTTCATGTATATTTTACTTTTTACTTTTTTTTCCTTTCTGTTTTATTTTTTTTATCATCATTTTCAGACAACTTGTTTTCCTTTTGCTTAATTCTTTTGTTTATGCTAGTCTTCTAAGAACAACACTTTTCCTTATGACAATATAGTTTGATATATTCAAAGGCTTGTGGTTGTGGCGTACTGGTTAAGGCTTGTGGGGGATGAGGCTAGATAACCCATCTACCCCAGGTTTGAATCCAGACCCAAACAACTTGTGGCCGTTGGGGAATTATCTTAGGGCTGCATGCTTTAACAGTTTTAAAATTGTCAGGGATTAGTCTAGACAAATGCCTAAGATACCTTTTCCAAAAAATGACATTTTTATGTCAAATAAATTTAATATTCCAAAAAACTAAAACACAAGAAATCGAGATAGGAAGAGTGTGTGAGATAGAGCATAATTTTAATTCATAATATAGCATGATAAATAAGACGATAATTAATTAATCTACGACCAAACCTATCACATAAATTGAAATCGATGATATAACTTCTTATACAACTTTATTTTTCCTGTTATTATAATTATAATTATTATTTTTAAGATGTCATATGTCATAAGAGAAATAACTGTATCGTCGAGTAATCCAAAAGATTTTTTTTTTTTTTTTTTTCTTTCTGGATTACGAGTTGAGGGAGGAGATTTTTTGAGATTGTTGGGCAATGAGTGCAGCAGTTGAGGGGCTTTGGTCCAACACAACTTGGTAGCCATCACCCCAATTCTCCATTCCTTCGGCCATCACCTGCCAAAACGTGGAACCCGAACACGACCCTCCTTTTCGTGCACATTCATAGACCATATTGAATATGGTACCAAAGTATTTATCCCTTGATTCAACAGTGTAACCTGCGGATGATGAAGACTTGCCAAATTCTGCAATGAGTAACGGTTTTCCCAAGATGGATTTACAATCGTTAATATGGGAATTAATCCATTTTTCTACAAATTCAGCTCGAGCTGCATCACCTCCCGAAACCCTAAATCACAAGTTACAAAACCCATATGTTACGAATGGAGTAGAATGACAGTTATTTCTTAGAACGTTAAATATGTATATGCCAAATACATATATAAAATAACATATTTCGATATGAAGTTACCATTGATCGGGATAGATGTGGATAGTAGCAAAATCCACATTGTTGATGTTGTTGTTTGAAATGAAGTCGGTCCCAACTTCATATCCTGGATTGCATTGTTTCTTATCGGGCATCGATTCCCCATAAAACCCTTCAAGCCCGATTTCAAGAAGATGGTTCTTGTCAATGGACTTGATTTCAGCAGCCATTTCAACAATCCATTCCTATAAGAATTAAGAAGGCATGATATTTGTCATAATTAAGCAATGCACATTGCAAGAGAAAAGGTGTTCCTTTATTTAAGTAATTTGTAGCTCTTTTACACATGACCTTCATATATATATATATATATATATATATATATATATAGTTGATATAGAAACGGAGAAGAACCTGAAGTATTTTCCCTGATAGATCAGACTGGCAACGGGGTTCATTCATTAGCTCCCATGCGAAGATGGTGGGATCATCCTTATAGGCAATGCCCGTGATTGAGTTGCATCTCATAAGCACACTCTATATATATGTGTAGAAAGATTTTTGCAACATTATCAAAAATATATAGCAACAAGATTCAATATTTGTACATATAGAACAAATGAAATTAATAGGGGATATATATAAGATGAAGTTTTGATTCCATATTTAAAACATATATATATATATATATATATATATACCTTGACATGATTCTTGTAATACCCTTTAACAACAACGTTAGAAAAGAATTTATCATCATTATTCAAGTACTGGCCTCCATGATCTCTAGCCCATTGAACATATTGTTTCTTACCTCCAAAATCATCCCAATTATTAACCAAGCTAAGAATTAAGTGAAGCCCACATTTTTTGGCTTCTGATATTACAAAATCCAATCCCTGCATAAAATTAATTAAAAATATTCATCATATATATAAATAACATATATAATTAGAAACAAGATTTCAACGTATATACTAATTTTTGAATCATATATATATATATATAGCTACTTAATATACCTGTTTAATTAATTAATGTGTATAGATAGATCAAAAGAGAAAATTAAAAGAAAAACATATGAAATTTAATTACCTTAAACGTGTTCTCGTTGTAACAACCAGGAGACGTTTGCAGCGGTTTGTTGCCACCATCACTAAAAGCCCAAGTCCTAACGACGTTCATTCCTGATTTAGAAGCTTGTCGAAAAGCCTCTGTGACCTTCATTCTTGTAGATGGATCAGAAGCCATAGACATTAACCAGTATGCATTAAAGCCATTGAAATATAAAGGTTTTCCGTTAACCATAAACTGATGCATCCTAGTATCCGCAAACCTCCCATTATCCTTGCAGACAAACCAATTTGCGGACATGGTTGAAGAATTCATGCTTTCTAGTACGTACTGGATATTATATTATATATATGGATCAAGATCGAAATGAGAAATTAAAGAATTTTCAAGTGTGTTTTAATTTCTTCGTTGGTCTCAACTCATCTGGTATTTATATATTTATATATATTGAGGTTCTTCGTGAAGATCGAATCTAGTTGTATCTGTTAATGTATAACTCAAACAAACTTATATTTATGCCATCATCGTACAACAACATTAGTTAATTTGCCATGCCCATGCATGCATGGCTCCCATGCTTCATGTTGCACCTGCACAACACACACAAACAACTTTTTTACTCCAAATAAGTTCAAATTTTCAGTTGTTATTGTTGTTGTATTTTTTTAGATATATGATCCCAAATGGATAATTAATTAATTGTTCTAATAATTAGCTTTGATATGAGTTGCATACAGAGAAATAACTATTATATATGAACAACCATCACCTATGTAGTGTACTACTTATAAGTTATTGTTAGCGTCAACATGATGTAAATATATTTTAATTGCATCATAAAAAATGTCCATACCATGCAGTTTCGGGGGCCGAAAACGTAATATTACAAAAAATTTAGAGATCCAAATGATACGTACAATTTTTTTTTCTTTTACCTTATCGGATAGACATGGTAAGGACCGAGAATGTTACCCGGTTATAATCATAGTAAAGATCATGTATTCATGTGTCTTATACCTTGTAAGTAAAGGCGACAACTGTTACTCGGTTAACATTTACCGGTAAATAGTTGTATATGATGTCATTTTGAAGGAGTTAAATCTTACCCGACAAGGTAAGTAACAGTGTCAAATTTTATGGGTACACGTTTACCGGATAAGTATTTGGATAAACAATCTCTAAAACTCAAAACCTTTAAACTATTAACCAAAAAATAATAATACAAATTTGTTATATTTTTATACTACTATTAACTAATAAAAACAAAAAATTTAGATTATTAATATAACACTATATATAATAACTCAAACATTGTTTTTTTAATATATTTTAAGAACTAACTTTTAATATATCTTTTAATGAGCACAACAGGTCTTAGGGTTGGAAGTTGGAAAAAGATGACAGATTCTCCGTTTCCTCGCTTAGCAATGTGATTGATGACTCCTCCCTTATTGCTCTCGGACATAGCACGAGATGGAATCACTTGGTGTCGGGTAAAGTCAACTTACTGCTTTGGAGGACAAGATTGAGAAGATTACCGACTAAATTAAATTTGATCAGAAGAGGTATCGGGCTCAACTCTGATATGTGTTCACTTTGTTACTCGGGGCCTGAATCAGAAGAACATATTTTTATCCATTGCTAACTAGCAAAGAAATCAAGGCGTTCATCACTTCATGGTGCAACAAGTTCCCTTTTACCGCTGGTTCTATTCCTGGACTATTGGATGTGGCAGGGGACGCTAACACAAGAACTGTCAAGGTCTTGATCTTGGGAGCAGTCATCGCTGCTTATATACGGTCTGTTTGGCAACTTCGGAATTCACTAATCTTCAACAACAAGGGGGTCCCGTCCAGCATCATCGCATCTAAAGTGATTTCGACCTCTTTTTTATGGGTTAAAAGTAGAATTAGAAGAGGGAATTGAAGGCCATTAATTGGGAGAAATGACGGTGTAATCCGCAAGAATTGGTTTGATGTTTCCTGTTATCTTGTACTTCTAGCTAGCTTCTCGCTAGCTTGTGGGTTGGAATAAATTATTGCCGTTAAAAAAAATTTAATAACATAATATGTAGGGCATGAAGAACAGAGCATATGGGATTTGATACCAAGACCTATTGCACACAACCACAAGGTGTTAACCACTCCAGCTAACAAACTCTATGCATCATTATTGGACTTATATCGTATTTGAGTGAAAAAAGCTGGGAGGCCATGTCCCCCAAAGGCCCTTATGGGGTTCCGCCACTTATACCATGGCCACAAAATTTACCCATTTAATTAATAATATACCATCGTTTGTATTCTAGGTTCTTATAGGTGCGAAATTATTATGACCAACATGGTTATCGCCATGCATTTGCAAAAATAAAACTTGAAAGGGTAAAAATTTAATGAACATGTACGTCTCATATAGTTCTTTTTTTCGGGGAGAAACCATTTAGAGTGGAAAAAAATAATCGAACAAGTGGTTGCTTGTTCATGAAGAAAGAAATGGTTTCTTTTCTTTAGTACTCTTACATGTTATCCTCCTTTTTTTTTTAATTAATTTTAGTATAAGTTCGTCGTAATCGAACATGCAAGTTTCTAACATTTACATATCATCATATTCATGTGTGACATATGAGTTTATTTTATATGTTGTGCTCCTTTGGTGTCAACTGCCAAATTAACTAACTATGTCACGTAATTATTTTCTTGTGTGCCTTTTGTCCGTTGCAACATTTTGTCCTTTCTCCAACTGCATATAATTATATGAATGCAACATGAGGTAAGAAAATGCACGTTGCATACCATAGAATTTAAAGTCAAAAACACTAGTTGGTTAGAATAAATTTGTCAATCTACGGCAACATTTTGTCCTTTCTCCACATGCATTTGTCCATTTTCTATTTTTAGGAAAGATGAAATCAATTTGACATATAACTAGTTGTTATCCTAATACATTTTCTTGTGTAAACTCTAGGTTAATGAAGGCAAACTCAAATTTGTGCGGTTCTATATCAAACCAAAAAGATAATTTAATTTCAATGGTCACTCTTTTATATATATATATATATATATATAGAGAGAGAGAGAGAGGGGAGGTTCATATGAGAACTTTGTAAATTTAAAGGAATAAAGGAATACCTTGTGGACCACATATGATGTGGGTCTCACGTAATATTAAATCATTTCTGATTTATTATGGTTTAATATTATGTAGGACCCACATCATATATGGTCTACAAAATGTTCTTTTATTCATTTAAGAAGGGGTGATTCTCGTATCATCCCTCCCCTATATATATATATATATATAGAGATATAGAGAGAGAGAGAGAGAGGTTCAACGGAAAACGCTAAAAAAAAGAGAAAATCGAAGAACACTCTGGGAGGCTTCCATCTGGACGGTATGCATCGGTAATTTGTAACATGCATTAGTGAATATTCATCAATGCATCTGTAATGATACATGCATTGATGCATAGGAACAAAAAACGTTTGTATGTATTATTGCATACCGTCCAGATGGAAGCCTCCCACGGTGTACTTCAGTTTTCTTTTTTCTTTAGTGTTTTCCCTTGAACCACTACTAGAAAATTGAGTATTTTCAATGAAAATTTTCAACGGAAAATGTCGTTGAAAATTTTATATGAATTTTAAAGGGATTATTGACAAAATATAAATTTTCTACGAATTTTCAACGAATTTCTGTTGAAAATCTCTCACAAAATGCATTTTCAACCAAAAACTTTTTGACGAGACATTCCGTTGAAATTTTTTTGGTTGAAAATGCATATATGTTTGTGAGAGATTTTCAACGGAAATTCGTTGAAAATTCGTAGAAAATTTATGTTCTGTCAATAATCCTCTAAAATTCGTAGAAAATTTTCAACGACATTTTCCGTTGAAAATTTATTTCCGTTGAAAATACTCAATTTTCTAGTAGTGAACCTCCCTCTCTCTCTCTCTCTATATATATATATATATATAATATGACATGGAAAGTTTTATTTCACTCTAATTTTTTAACCACCTTAATTGTGTACATGTTACGGCAAGTGCATGATTATTTCGACATAGAATTTTGCATACAAGAGTAGTACTACTATATATAGTGTTCCCTATATCCGATAGACGTGTGACTATTTAATTGTGATTTATGCAAATTAAAGGGACCTAATTTTTGGCCATGTTAATTTTGCATTTGTCCTTAAAAGTCCAGATAACCATGACACACAAAAATGAAAGGTGTCAAGACATCAAGTCACCTTATGATGGGTAAATGCTATGAAATAACTAAATAAAATATATATTTTGTAGGTTCAAGTTTCATGAACAAATGAACTATCTATACAAATTAATAGTTTGTCGAGAAATAATTTTACCAATTAATTTTAACTTTGAAATGATCTAAAAATTTGGCAAAAGGAAAAGATTGGTGTATTTTCAATATCGTAGTGTTGAATTGGGTAGAACATCATTTTTTTCATATGGTTGTTTGGAGGAGCCGGAACGATATAGTTTTTCTCTTGCAAGTTGTAGTCCATCCGTGAACTAGTTGTAAATGATGTTCGGTTTTTTTTTCTGTAGACTAAAAACAAAGTTTAGATGGAGAGGGGAATTATATTAGGTGGGATATTTGGTGATGTAACTTTCTTTAAGTTTTTCGGATGCTTTTTAAGTCACCCGGTTGAAATGTATTTTTTTACACTGTTTTCCGACCATGTAAAAATTTGCAGTATATTTATGATCTTTACGTTTTATATTGCTTAACAAGTCTGTAAGAAGATATACCTTCTTGCACGTTTGTAAGCATAACAACAACGTAAAAGAACACCATCTTTTTTCCGTTTTCAGCATTGCAAGCGTCCAATAATTAATAAACATAAAACCTTCACCTGTTAAAAAATTTGGTTTATATAGGGGCAAAACTTTTTACATTTAGGCCTTGTTTGTTTTTTCTTTTTCAGCTCTTAATTACCTCTTATGTCTGAATCAATCAGACATTTTCACATTTGTTTGTTTTTCTTTTATTTTCATATTTCAGACTTCAGCACCTCTTAAAAACCAAACGTCACCTTAATGTCAGTGCAAAGTAATACTTAACTTGTAATAGATTAAGATGATAATAACAAAGAAAGAAAAAGATGTGTGGAATCTCGAACTATTTCAATAAGTAATAACCAAATCAAACAAACCCAATGAATTCCACCTAAAATTGGGTCTTAGAAAAAACACATTACCACTACCCAAAGGAATAGAGAAATTGTTTCCTTAAATACCCCCAAACAAAGATCGTGATTTATTATAAGAAAAGAAATTCAAACGAACACAAGGAAACAATTAATAGATGAGATCCCATCACCGTCTAGCTTTCTTGAGCGGTAGAACCCGATATAAGGTCTTCAAGTTCATCAACAATAGCTTTGAAGATGAATTCATATTGTTTCTGAAGCATAAAAAATGTGAGTATCATGATACAAATAAAATAAAACAGTCTGTTAAGTCACATTGTTATTAAGGAATCACCGAGTGCCTCACGGATAAACAATTGCAGAAAAATAATAAATAAAGTAATTTAGGATCCGTCGGAAATTATTAAATTCACTTGCGGTTTTTTGTTTTGTCAGTAAAACCTGTAGTAGTTGGATTTTTGTTGATGCATGATCCGTCGGAAATCACCAACGGATTCTGGTGCACAGTTTTCTAGTAGTACTTTAGTTTTCTGGTTGTTAGTAAAACTAAAGGTGTTTGACTACTCTTGAATATCTACAATCTTTAAGAATATCATATATATGCAATGGGTCGTTTTTCATTAAAGTATCCATAGACTAACCAAGGTGTGGTTGTTGCCTCTCTAAGCTATGATTACTAAACTTACCACACCAAATCGGGTTTATAAAATGTCAAAAATGCCTTAATCAACTTTTTATGAGACTTAGATTAACAATTAATCATACTACAATAAGTTTATAAGACGTTTTAAGATGTTTTAAGAAGCTTTTTAAGACATTTTTGGAATAAAACGTTCTATTAATTTTTTATACAACATTATTAGAAAAATGTATTTTTACAAAAACAAACGTCATTTAAAAAAAATACGTTCATAGGACTTTTCTAGAAATTGTCATGTAAAAAAGTTAATAGAACACTTAATTTTGAAAATATTCTAAAAAACTTGTTAGCACACCAAAAACGTCCAATAAATTTATAGTAACATTTTTCATGATATGATACACAATTGTTTGATTATATAAACTTAAGTCCTGTAAAACAATCTATTAAGACATTTCAATTTCAATCCTATTAACCTGTTGTAGTAACTCAAATAATAGTTATGTTTATGCACATAAGTAATCGAATAAAACACGAGAGAAAAGGACTTACCAATGATTGAACCATCCCATACCGCTGGGACCTCAAAGTACTTACGGTTTCAGCAAGATCCAAAGCAGACATATCTCCAACTAAAACTCTTTGAATGGTGTTATGAATTGTACAATATGTTCCAGTTCTACCAATGCCAGCACTGTATAAGATCAAAGATTTCTCACATATACATATATATATATAGAGAGAGAGAGTCAGGTTCACAACGATATGCACGTATGCATAACATTTGCATACCGTAACTTTAAGCAATTTGTCCGGTATGCACATGTGCATAGCACACGTCCGTAAAAACCAGAAGCAACTTCAATTACCGTAAGTATGCAGATGAACATTTATAATGTACGTATGCACATGTGCATACCGTCAAGATGAACAATTTACGGGTGTTCCACAGTTTTTCATTCAGTTTTGAGGTTTAACTAATTCACATATCTTTGTAAATATGAACTCAACCTGCAATGCACCACAATTGGCACTTGGGACAATGGCAGATGGCATAGTCTTCTAAAGATTTCTCGAACAACCAAAGTGTCACTAGGAGCTCCGTGATCAGGCCATTCAGGATATTGGATGTGCAAAACAGGCATAGGAGGATCCTTAGACTGAATAAAGGCAGAATGTACAGTAATTAATCAATCTTGCTAAAAGATAAAGGTATTCCTGATTGTTTCATAAACTATAAAAGACCATTTCTTTTACATATATATATATATATATATATAAGGGAGGGATCATACGAGAACCACCCCTTTTAAAGGAATAAAAGAACACTTTGTGGACCACATAATATTAAATCATTTCTGATTTAATATTAAATCAGAAATAATTTAATTAATATTATGTGGGACCCACATCATATGTGGTTGACAGGGTGTTCTTTTATTATTTTAAATTTACAAAGTTCTCATTTGAAACTTCCTATATATATATATATATATAGGGTTAGGTTCAAACGTGAGGACGAATCTCAGCCACACATCTTCGGTTATGGTGGACGCGATCACGGAGGATTGACGCGATTCATGGGAGGGTGGAGATTATTAAAAGAGGGAACCAGGTCAAAGCCGCCTTTATTGACCGGATAAGTGGCTGAAATTCGTCCTCACGTTCACAACCAAAAATGAGTTCACATTTGAACTTTCCTATATATATATATATATATATATATGTTAAGCCAGAACGCTAGCCAGGTTTATATGATTGACTGACCTCTTTATAGTTCACCTCCAGATGGCGTAACTCGAGTAAACTGTCGGTTATTACTATTTTGCTGGTAACAGTACATATATTGCCAAACGATCCCCGACCGTTGTCTCCTTGAAAATAGTCTCCGCACATCTCGACCTGGATACGAAATTGAGACGGCAAACTATCAGGGAGAGATTATATATATTGATTGGAAACAAATTAAACCAACAAAAGTAATTAAGCCCCGTATTACAAAATAATCTTCTATTTTATATTACAATGTGTATTAAATTAGTGTGAACAAATTTTATATGCCAATATATGATGCATTGCATTAGTATGAACATATTTCATAAGCCAACATAATAAAGATATGAACGTGTATATTATATATATATATATATGTATGTGTGTGTTATATGTTAATTCATATAAATTCCATTTTTATACAACACTGATATAACATGTACATAGAATCGTGCACATTTCTGAAATTTTATAGGTAAAGGGTGTATTTAGAACAAGGGTGATCGATAAGTGGAAAAAATCTTAAATAAATTATTTTTATTATCAAACATAAAATTAAATACGTACTAAAAATGTTAATAATTCATATAAAACAATTTCTTCTAATATTTTTAGACACAAAATCAATTGATAGTAGTTTTTAAATCAATATTATCTATGCATATATTTTTCAATATATACATCGTCAATCAGTTCGATCATCAAAGACACCCTATGATACATTATACTTATAACTTATATATATACATAGATCGACATCATGTAGGTACAATGTTAATTGTTTTAACACTTTGTATGCAACAATTTATAAATTGTTTTAATTTCTATTTACCTTATGTTTATTAATGTCTTTCATCACCTTTTTTTTAAATTAAAGGTCAAAACGAACTTTTTGGAAGCCATCAAATTTAGGGTCAAAAACCTATGTCAGTTATAGCTTGAAATTCAAGGGTTCAGATCTCTTCTTATGTTTCTCACCTTAACTTTCCTTCTCACACGATCCTAAGCCTATATATATACACATATATATATACACACGCAGACTACGAAATCGAGAGGCTTCACTGTTGGATTTTTGGGCAGGTAATTTAGGATGGATAACAGATTACCTTACCGATGGATTTTTTGGATGGTGTTTGTCAATCCGCCAACTATCACCGGCTACAATTTCTCCAGGGAGATGAGCCGCCGGTGATGGCTTTTTTCGGTGGACTGCCAACGGATTTTTCCGTTGGTGAAGCCCCTTAAGTTTTGTAATAATATATCATGAGTTGGACCATCTAGTATAATTGGTAAAAAAAAATGTAGAAAACGCCTTATTTCATAACTATAATCTAGTTTATTCTGTTACAAAAAGAGAACTCTAGATGAAATAATCGAAAAAAGTCAATGTGAGATGAATGATGGAAAGAATTATCAAAGTTTTATGTACAAAACCACAAACGACTAAGGATCAAACGTAAATTAAAATAGCCAATAGAAATATGTAGCAATAGCATCATACGCAGATAAAATATTAAAGTTTAAATTCGTTGTGTTGTTGAATTGTTAAAACACGGAAGCAGATAGAAATAGCAATAGCCAATGGGCTTGGACCTAGGTATATATCATATAAAAAACTTAAAGAAATAAACAATAGGCTCTTATTATATAGAGAATTTGGTCATAATTTTCCTTCTCAATGTATTTAATAATACAATGTTTGGAACTTATCAGCTAAATTCGTTTTAGGCTCTTATTATATACTATAAAGAATTTGGTCAGTTTTATAAAGTTTTTGGACTACTACTATATACTAAAACAAAATTGCTTACCTAGCTAGTTATTGCTTTTGGCCAGAATGGGTGCCAGCCCCGGCCTTCTCCGGGTTGACTAATATATACATTTTTTTCTCGAGTCAGAAGCACCATCTCAGAAGGCGAGTCGTGATCATAAGGTGAGCCGAAAGCAGGTTCAATTGCTTTGAGCTGAAGGCAAGGTTCTAAGTCCACATGATTTTGATCTATACTTAGGCACTTTTTTACCAAGTTTTAAAACCAATTCACAAAGGTTTCCAGCCTTCTAAAATCCGTCCAGAATGTTCCAGAAATCAAAATTCCTAAGTAAATCTCTTCTGAAATTTGTCGAGAACATTAATGTCTCGAAACTCAAAAATTCTAAGTAAACTTGCACCTGGCTAGGGGTGTTGCCCGCTTGACCTGCCTTACAGCGATCTAAGGTGATGGATGCAACATTTGTGAGTACGCACTCTGCACCTCATAGTTTATAGCCATTGGAGATCTCAATTAGTAAATTACAATCACACTGATAACACTAAAATCACCAACATCAAGACCCTAGCTAATACAATTTGTCCTTGTCTAGCCTCCTTTTTTGGAGGGGGCATGTTGGAGCCCACGTCGACTAGACTTAATTTGACCATTTCTACTCAATATTGTTCGAACTCCTTTATCTTCTTAATTAATGGCTCTTTTTGGAGAGCAAATTGGTTTCCACAATTATCAAATGGTAACACTAATATTCTATCATACAAACTATCACTACAAAACAAATGATTTTCACGCACAAAATTTGCCCAGGGAAATTTCCGCACCGGTGATTACCCACGGATCATCCAAAAAATACCAGTGGTTCGGTAAAATCCGATGTTCTTCGAGAAAATACCAACAGATCACCCAGAGAAACCCTGGGTAATCTGTCACTAATTTGAATTACCCACTAGCAATTTACCCACCAATTTTTGTGTGATGGTACATTTTGTGAGTAATCACCCTTTAGTAACAGATTTCTCAGGGAAATGTTCGTACGCAAAAGTCTTTTGTTTAGTAGTGTATTAATTATAAATATTAAAAGATGTTGATATTTTGAATGTGAGATTATTGGAGAATCAAATACCATATATGAATAATGCTCTATATATATGATTACAAAAGTTGGTGGAGATAGTAATATATATATATATATATGTAGAATTGGATATATATACCTTAGGTGGGTCAACTAGCCGAGTGAGCATGACAATTGCTGGACAACGTTTCTGGAGTATCATTTCCCAGAAATCATCAAAGCTTTGAGGAATGGGGCCTTGAGTGGCTATGAAACGTGAAACACTTTCAGATGGATTAACCTACATTAATCATAAATGGAACTCTTCATTAAGTTCAAACACTTTTAGATGTGTTTCTAGATATATAATATATACAGAACTTTTAGCATGCAGCTGAATTCATGAAGATATTATATATATTGAATATATAGGAGAAATTAAATTATTGACCTCTGATGTGATATAACTAGCATTAATGTATCCGGTTGCTGATGACCCTTTGCATGAATCAAGAACAACCCTATTTGCATCAACTGAGAAAAAAGGAGTTCAAAACCGGTCTATATAAATTAATTATTTCTATATATATATATACATAATTAATCTTAAATTCTTAATCAATTGGCTGCAATGAAAACACATATGTATATATACATGGTACAACTCCTTGATAGCGGTTTTTGGTACGATTAGCAAGTAGTTTAGCCTCCGAGCACCTACTATTAACTTCTTCCACGCTCATTTGGTTATCCTATAAGAAATTAAAGGATCGATCCAGGAGCCATGAGTAATCACTTGTGAATAATTAATGAAAAGAAATTAACCTAAAGATATCGTAAAATAACATGGCTATATATGACCTGCAAAAGGGAGAACTCTTTCTTAATCGAATTCTCGTCACTCCGTCTGGCCTTGAAAAACTTTAGAGCCTCGATGCAGTGACGGAGTTGATAAGGTTCGAGGGATGGCGTAGACGGAAAACCAGTAGACATATCAAAGGAATTAGGAGCAGCAGTAGCCGCCATAGATGATTTACCGGTTGAAATCAAAGTGATCATAAGTCTTGTATGTTATAAAGGGCAAGGTGACCACCTTTTTTTTCTTCTTTTACAAATATATATATATATATATATATATATATATTCTTTTAATCTGTCATGGTGTTCTGTAAAATGGTCTTTTATGGATCCTTTGCAGGCTGTTTCTTGAATATAATACTCTATTGGGCTTAATGGCATATGTATCATGAACCACTCCATTTTAGCTATTGATTAACTTAATATTGATAGGAACACTAACATTTAATTAATAAAGTTTCTTGTAAATTATACCATCTTAGTCAAGAAACAATAATATTTTAGCCACAAGATGTTAAGAAGCCAGTTCCCTGTATACCTTGAATTAATAAGCATTTAATTAATAAAGTTTCTTGTAAATTATACCCATCACTATTAGTCAAGAAAAAATAATATTTTAGCCACAAAATGTTAAGAAGCCAGTTCCCTATATATCTTGAATAAGCATTGGTCCTAATTGAACAATTTGTTGTTTGTTGGGATGTTTTCACTTGGTTGATGGAACTTGTTGGACCCCTAACTTTGTCATAACAATTTATTATATCGAGGATAGACAATTATTGGTCGTATAAATCTAAAGTCTTATTAAGTATTCTATTAATACGTCAATAACAGTTGGACATGCATCTTAAAAAACTCGATATATATTGGCTTAAGCTAAGGATTTCTATATGTCAGGTATACGAGGGAACTTGTGAAGTCTTCTTTTGGAAACCGCAATTCATTGAAACAAAGTTAGCAAGAGGCTAGTGAAAAGATTACAACATATATATCGAGGCAGTTACAAGGGGAATTAAGCTCTCCATTCTACAATGCTTTTTTAGCTCTCCTTAATTACGTCTAAGGGTCACCCAACTAAAAGAGTTTTCGACAACGAAATCAAACAAATCACTTAACCTCGGTTTAATAGAGATCTATTGTGAAAGCACCAGATAGAGTAGCAAGTCGCCATGAAAATGGCCCCCGTACTTTTGTGAAGTCGAGAGGTAACACGGGTAGAGTTGATACCAGTAAGGGCCATTTGTAAAGAGGTGAATCCAAAAAAGGCGAAGTTCCATTTGTCAATTTTAGTCCATATCTCCTTAGCCCAACTGCAAGAGAAAAGCGGGTGATTGACGGATTCCACCTCATAGGGGGGAATAGAGCACTGTCTAAGTCAATTCCCATATAAATCAACCTCTCTTTACAGGGGATGCGGTTGAGGTGTGTTCTCCAAAAGAAGATATTAATTTTGTTGGGAGGAGTTTGTTCCATCTAGTCTTATGAGGGCCGAATCCTAGATGACATTTTTCAATTTCCTTTCTCAGGGATTTAATATCAAAATCTCCATTCGGATTTAAGCTCCATTGCCATTTATCAGGGGACTCATTAAGGGAAGCATATCGGATATTGTTTTGTAGATTGTTGATGAGCTCGGATTCTTCTCTATCCCCTTTCACCTCCCTACGCTAGTTCCATTTAAAGTCGTCATTGCCAAGTCGATCGACAAACAACAACGGCTTTGTCCAACTCTAAAGAAAATATTCTCGGGAATCGGTCTTTTGGGATCTTGTCTCCACACCGTTTATCCTTCCAAAAAAGAGTATTCAACTCATTTCCAACTCGTTTCCAACCTGCTTGTTGCAAAAATTATCAAAAAATTAAAGATACCAACATTGTTAAGATTACCAATCGTGCCTTCATTATGACCATAGCTAAGACCCCCTTGACCGCCATGTATTGCCTTTATCACTTTTACCCAAATCACTTGCGGGTCTGTCCGAAATCTCCATACCCACTTTGCAAGGAGGGCACTGTTGGCAGCCTCAATACTTCCAACCCCGAGACCACCAAATTCTTTACATCTAAGGATCAAACCCCATTTGACCCAAGCTATTTTTTGTTGCCATCATTAAAGCCCCCAAAAAAATCCTTTCTTATCTTTTCGAGTTTGGCAGTCACCGATTGTAGGACTTTAAAAATCGATAGAAAATATGTTGCTAAGCTACCCAAAACAGATTGAGTTACCAAAAGGCCTTGGCCTAGCGGTATATGAGCATTTGGCCTTCTAGGAAGACGGGGGTTTAAACTTCACCAAAGGGTGAGGGGTGTGTGACTTTCATATTATTTGATATGATCAATAGACTTATAGAATTCATTTATTTATTTATTAAAGTAATCCAACTATCCAAAAATGTTATTAAAATTATTCAAACTTCTTTCTTTAACATTATCCAAAATAATAAAATATAAAAAAACATAGTGGTTGTAATAACTTTTAAAATTTAGTCAAAATGTAAATATAAAAAATACGTTGGTATTTCATTGTAATTTACTTACAAAAACTAAACTTTCTACATCGTCGTTTTCTTTCTCTTCTTTGTTATGATCGTAGTTTCAATAGATTTACGATGATTTGCATGAAATCGCTAAAGTCATGACATGTGGTATTAGATAATGAGATTTCAATTGGTGTGTACATTGTTTATTTATCCCATAAACTAGTATAAATCGTTAGGAGTAACCAATGGTAAACATTACTTTGTATATATTGAAGAAAGAAATTTGCAGAAAATAATTATATAAAATCTATGTAACGAACACAAAAGAACAAAAACAATCACAACATTAGTAAGGCTTATTTAAAATTTGTTGATTCTTTAGAAAACGGAATAGATTAAAGTCTGCAACGATGCAATGTCCTAAGACAAAAATTCGTCGGTATATAGTGAGTGTTTGTCCTTTTTGAGGATACAACAATCAAATTTAAGTTTTATATATACTTAACAATGATCCCAAGAACCCCAAGACCCATCTTTGACCTTTAAATGTATATGTGTATCAAGGCAAGTCCACCATGAAACAGTCACACACCAAGGCTCAAGCTATAAATGATTAATTTAATGCTAAAGTTTGTGTTTATTAAGTGGATAAAATTTTCATGAGGTTCCAATGTTGGACTAGTTTCTCGCATATAGCCTAAGTTCCAACATAAATACAAGAGGGATCCTTGTAAAATAGGAAACCATGCATCTTAAATTACATATCTTCCTAAATTAGGAAATCATAAATACACAACTTCTATTCATATAAGGGTTTATCGACGGAAAAATCCGTTCATAATCCACACGTAAAGGCCATATCACTGGCAAATTACCGACAGAAGAGCATTCTTGCCAAAAAGTTCGCTAATGATCTTTCTTTACCGGCAGATTAATAATCACCAACGTATATGGTCCGTGGCTAAATCAATAGTTCCTCTATTTATTTATTCTATTTATTTATTAAATAAATTATTTAATTACATAATGAAATAAAATGGACGACAAATATATTCATTGGTAATTCGCCAGTACTACTCACAAAAATAATTACCGGTGGATTGTTTTTCTTTTTTATATAAATTTGTCAAATAATTACCCACTAATGTACTGGTAATTGTCCGCTATATATAGATAATTTTTTTGTTTTTATAATTACTTTACCAATAAATTAAATAAATATAGAAAACATGTAGATACACACAAACGAAAACGGAAATGGAAACGTAAATATAATACATTCAAATTTAAAAACGACGAATTGTTCTCGTTAAAAATACAAATTACAAATTGAAATAAATAGTTTGGTAAAGAATGTCCAACAAACTAATCAAACTCTGGACCGTCGGCGGAGAATGTGATTGTGTAAACTTCTCGACCAATGCACGCATCTGATCCATCTCCCTCTTCCTTGCATCCTTCGCCCTCTTCCTTTCCGTCTCTACCTTTCCTCCTCCAGTCTCCTAACTCTCGAAGGTGCTTCTCTAATTAATACTTGAACCTACAAATATATGACAACGTAAATGTGAGTAAATAAACTTAATAGTTAGAAGTAGACATCATAATAAGTAAAGAATACAAACCCAAAGATCAGTGGACGAGCTAGCATTAGACGCAACGGTGCTGCTACATGTCCCTATCAAAAACCATTTTGAGATCTACGTTTTGTCTGAAACCGAACAGGTGACATTTCTTGCTCTTGCCTACTCTCTACATCCACAACTTCGAATCCACAAAGGATAAACGCCAACATCCTTTGGATGAGGTTTAACCTAATAATGATTTTGTAGTAATAAAAAAATTAATAGTGAATTTTCAAAAGTTGGGCAACATGTAATGGTCGTAAATCAGAAGTTTCCAATTTAAAGTTAAACACTCCTAATGTGCCCAATGAATGGCAACGTACTCAAACTAGATATGTAAGACAGAAGATTAAAGTTAAACAATCTTAACGTTTCCCAAAAAAATGGCAATCTAACTAGATTTATAAAACGAGACGAAGAGTCACGACTTACAACAAAAGGCGTTGGGTGACAAGTTATTGAGGAGTGCACCTTGCTAAATCGGGTTAGCCATGATTGTTTTATCAAAATCAATGGATCAAGGTTAGTCGTATTTCTTCTCATTCCAAAAACAAAGAAAAGCCATGGTATAAATACAAAACCAGTGCAAGCAAAGAAAGGAAACTAGCAACTATCTAGGCTAGAAACAAGGCAAACAAATCGGGACATATATGGAGAGGATATGGGATATATTTAGAATTCCAATATTCTCAACCTATCCTTAGTCAAATGATAATTTTACTTTGTAAAAGTTCTTGTAAAGGTTTGGTTGCTCTTAGCAAGTTCAACGAATCAAAGCTAATTACAAAAGAACATGTCTACCGATGTGGAACTGAAGACATGGTTACCGATTTTTCCCAGACTTTTTGTCGTTGATTTTATGCTTGCTATCTGTCGATTTGTTGTCACAAGAACCGGTAGGACTTCTTGAAGATCTTCTACATAGTATTTTATCTGACAAAATCTTATCAACCTTGTACCTGATGAAGACATTCCCTGGAACATCTGAAGGTGTGTTTGTCCTTATCTGCAGGTTGATATGACAAAATAAGAGTTAAAAGAAATAAGTGCCAGAGACTTGTCTTTTTCATGTGTACTATGAAAAAGACTCCTCCTTTTTGTTCAAATTCAACTCTGTCATTTTATTATATATTGACAAGTGTCCCCATGCATTTAATAAATGAAGGACTATAAAAGGAGAAGAAGACCTCCCATGCAATGTTACGCTTTCAAATAGACATTCTCAGTGTGGAAGCAAAAAATCGACAACTCTCAAACAGCAACATAACTATTTTTTGTTTTTAAGTTGTGTTCTTGTTTTCTAAGCGTAAAATTGTTAGAATAGATTTTAATCTTTTCTTTTCTACAACAATCTTGTTTTCTAAATGTATATTTATATCAATAACAATTAAAAGTTGAAAAATATTGTGTGTAATTGTATTCAACCCCCCCTCCCCTACAATTACTTGTGTTACTGTCTGCCTAACTTAAACGGGACTAACATTATCATTAACTAATTAGATATAATAAAATATAATAAGATGTATAAAATGAAAAATAAAATGGTTGGAAAGATAAAAATAGAAAAAAAATCATAGGGACAAAAATTGTAATTTACTCTATAATCAAATAAAACATGAATAAGAAAAAAAAAGTCAACTAACCTATTTAACTATAGTTAGTCAGAGGAACCAACAATGAAATAAAATTACAATAATAATAACCAAAAATCAAACAAAGCTAAAACCATAATAACTAAAATTATAATTAGTTAAAAAATGGACCAAATTTGATAGTGAGTGGCAACCATATGGATCAAAATTGTAATTTACTCTAAAATAAATTAACTTTCTTTTTAAAGGAAAAACAAAGGTGGAGGTGTGAGCAACCCTTTTAAAGGCAGCCTAAGACCAAATCCAATATAATGAAAGAGTAGTAGGCTAGCACAGGGTACAAGTCATTTTTACGATCACCACCATCAGCCACCGCCATCCACCACGGGCAACGCATCCACCTCTCGCAGTCGGAGCCGTAAATCGGCGATGGCTGCCTCCGCCGGTCGTAAAACCCTAACATCTTCCTCTTCCTCTTCTGCAGCTGCTCCCAATTCTTTCGATATGTCCAATGGTTTTCCACCCAAGCCCTCTCTCAAACCCGATCAACTCCGTTACTGCGCTCAAGCTCTCAATTTTTTCAAGGCCAAACAGACTGATCAGTATTCAATTGTTGAAAAAGAGTTCGCCATTTTGCAGGTTTTGTTATTTAATGTGTTTATGAGCCCTTATTTAAAGTTTTCGTACAAGTAATTTTGTTTTTATTTGATTGTACGGCCTGAAATGTTTTTGTAGCTCTAATGTACTGTAAATATTCAGTTCTCGATGCAAAAAAAAAGAAAAAAAAAACAAAGGATAAAAGATAAAATAATAAGAAGAAGAGGATCTAAGTGGGTGTATTCTTCGACTTTAAGCATAAGATACACAAATTTTTTAGAACTTCAGAATTGATATGGACTTAGAACCAAAAACTTTGGCAACATTATCTTTATTAAGATATTATCAACTTTGACAGGTACTCAAAGTTATGTGACATTGATGCTAAATTTGCAATAAAATGTATGTGAATTATGCATTTGGAAAAATAAGTTTGACATCTAACAAATTTATCCTTTGTTGAAAGGATAAAGTATGTAGCTTTTTTCATTAATGAATATGATCCGTAGGGCCTGTTTGTTAGCATCTTAATGAGCTTAATGGGACTCACATCTTATTCGTTAGGTTCAGCTATACATGACTGTTTGGTAGTGGCTTAATGATACAGAAAGTGGCTTATTCAGTAAGCTTCTAGACGGGAGCTTTATGAAGAAAACCAAAAAAAAAATCCGAACTTGGTCCTCCCAGTTAAAGAACAAGCTCCTTACATCTATGAAAAAACCCTTACAGACAAAAACATTTCCAATCTATACAGACAACTTTATCCTACACGACTTAATGGAAAGCCAACCAAACAACCCCTTAGTATTGGTAGGTAAAGTTATAGGCTTTCTCAATAAGCTGCAGGGCGTTTTAATAGTAATTTAGAGTGTATGTGTAAAGCGGTATCAACACAGATGGAAAGCTGCTATGTATATCCAGTATACTCTTTAGACATCAAAGCTAATGAAAATCATGCATAGTCCATTTACTGGAGGTATTAAGTTAGCTTCTCATGTGTGGTTATCAGCAATATTAATCATCAATGCTTAAATCTAAACATCTGTCTAGAGTTCATACTTGCTCACACTAAGTTGACCATATGTAAATTTAAGAAGAAATCATTAGCTTGAGCTGCCTGATATACAGAAAATAAGTAAACAATGGTGTTATGTTTTTATTCATATCATGCTTATTCAAGAAACACAATGGCCTCTTATTATCTTTTATGGCTAGAACACTAGATAGATAGTTCTAGTGATAGACATAATTCTACTATTAAGTATTAACTTTCTTGAATCTTTCAGGCATTTTGAATCCTCTTTATTTTAAAGACAATATCATTAGGTTTTTTTTTTTCATAATCATGGATCCTGTCCCTTTTTTACAGGACCAAAGGATGAGAGCATCAGAAGTTAATAGTAGTTGCTCGGTGGCTAAACTACATGTTAATTGTAGAAAAAACCGCTACTCAGATGTTGTACCATGTATGCTAGTCGAAATCTTTTGTCTTTTTACTGCAGTTAAGATCAGTATGTAGAGAAATAACAATGAACAATATTGAACTCTTTGTGTCTCAGTTGATGCAAACAGGGTTGTTCTTGATCCATGCAAAGATCACAGAGCATCAGCAATGGGATACATCAATGCTAGTTTCATCAAGGCAGAGGTCAATACTTTTCTCCTAATCTCAAATTTTATTTATCTTTGGATGGTACAATTTTTGTATTAATTAATTTGAAAGAAACCAAATTTGAGACGTTAGACGTGGACATCGTTCATGATTCTTTGATTCAAAGCATGATCTTCACACCTTAATTGATGTATGCAAACCTAATCTCTAGTTCTCTACCCCCAAAGATCGGGTTTTTTCAATAACCTAAAAGTAAATATATTCATTAATTAATTTGCTCATTTAATGTTTGACCTTTTAATGGGAAGTCTAAATTTATAAAGGATGGTTTTTAACGTTCTTTTCTTTCAAAGTTTATATATGCGTGCATTATCTTTGCTTCAAAATAGTATATGATTGTAATTACTATTGAATTAGAATTTGGAACCATTTTTGAACTTAATGAACAGTTCCATCTATGATTAATGTAGGCTAATCCATCTGAAAGTGTTTCTCGGTTCATAGCCACTCAAGGCCCCCTTCCTGAAACCTTTGAAGATTTCTGGGAAATGGTACTCCAGAGTCATTGTCCGGCAGTTGTGATGCTCACTCGGCTAGTTGACCACCACAGGGTATTGAATATTTATATCTTCTTTCTCTAGTAACTTTTGTAATTATATATCATTTCTACTAATTGATGATAATCTTTGATTTCCAAATTTTTGTTTTCCAGATATCGTTATATTTTAGTAACTAATCGTGTTAATAGGAATATAATATTGAATAATATGTTATTGATGTCTATTGAAGTCCTAACTACTTTCTATTAGTGTCTGATAGAGGTACAGCTACAGTGACTTTCCAGATATAGTAACTAATCTATTTATTGAATATGATATTGGATGATATATCATTGATATCTTTTAAAGTCCCAACTACTTTCTATTAAAGTCTTTGCCTAATTCTGGTCTAATTTCATATCCAGATCCAGAAGTGTGGAGACTATTTTCAAGCAGAGGATGGTCCAAGATTGTTTGGCAATATATGTACAGTTACCAAAAAAATAGCTACGACTGACACTTCACTAGTGCTGCGCCATCTGGAGGTGAAGTACGAGGAGGTGAGCCAACCATATTATAACTATTGTTTTGCTCTAATAAAATAAAAATGTTCTTTGTATGGTTTATGAAACTTTTTGGACTTCAATGAAGTATATATAAGCAATTACCAAAATAGGAATTTGCAAATTTTTAGGTTCCTGTAATCAAGCAGATTTAAGGCATGCCATCATTCAGCACATTGATTAAATAACAAATATCTATTGCAGAACAAAAATTAATCATTTGGCACTAATTACTCTACACTCTGACCCTTATTCAGTCAGCGGATCCTCCTCTGCCTGTTTTGCATATTCAATATCCTGAATGGCCTGATCATGGAGTCCCATATGACACCTTGGCTGTTCGAGACATTTTTAGAAGATTATGCCATCTGCCATCATCAAAAGGACCTATTGCGGTTCATTGCAGGTTTGAGCTCGTCTTTGCAATGATATATATATATATATATATATATATTATATATATGCAGTAAAGATATTTTTTGACATATTATCTGAGAATTTTTTATATCTTATATACAGTGCAGGCATTGGTAGAACTGGAACATATTGTGCAATTCATAACACCATCCAAAGAATTTTAGTTGGTGACATGTCTGCTTTGGATCTTGTTAAAACCATAAGCACTTTCAGGTCACAGCGAATGGGGATGGTCCAAACTTTTGTACGTCCCATTTTACTCGCATATATGGCTGACATTCTATCTGCTTGCCTACTTGCACAGAAGTATTTAAATATTTAAATGCATGACCTTCTAATAGATTTTGAGTCATTCTTGGGGTTAGGAAGAGACATTCTTAAATATGTCAGAAGGTTAATTCTCCTAAATAAACCCTGTTTGTTAGCAGCTTAATGAGGTTAATGAGACTCGCAACTTATTCAGTCAGCTATACATGACTGTTTGTTAGGGACTTGATGATATAGAAAGTGGCTTATTCAAGTAAGCTTCTGGAGGGGAGCTTTATGCAGAAAGCCAAGTTTCTAATTGTTGTTTATGGAATCTTAACTAATAAATGTAGTGAAATCCCTATCCCTATATCTGTTTTGAGCTAATCTCGTATTAACTGATATTTGGTGCTTCAGGATCAATACATCTTCTGCTACGAAGCTATTATTGATGAACTCGAAGACCTTATCTCGGGTTCCAACATTCAAGAGAGCGTAAAATGGTAAATTTATTTGTATATGATTTTTAATGCCCATACATAGTTATCGACATTTTACAAACCACAAAGGCTATGTATGGTAAAAACTTGCTGATAAGCTAGTTGTTGGCTGAAAAATAGCTGATAAGTTAGACGACAAAAGAAAATGACCTAAAAGGACAGGTTGAAAAATTAATTGGAAAATTCGAAGGGCGTAAAGTAGTAGTAGCTAGTTTATGGCTTACATGGGGCTTTTTCAATAAGCTCAAAAAACAAGCTTGTTGATGGTTGCTAAATATGGCTTAAACCTTAATAGATTCATATCTGTAATGCAGATTGATGATGATTGGATCTAATCTCAGCTAATGCTCTTGATCTTGAAGAACCCAAAGTCTATTGTTGTTTCATTTTTCATCGATTCGAAGTTAACGGCAAAGTCCGATCGCTTTATTGTTTAGGTGCAAGGCAATGTGCATTCTTTGCTCTCTGGTGAAATGACATCTTTACCCCTCTTGCCCTAAGGTTAATAGGTTGATTTAGGTGTGATTAGTGATTGTTAGCAAATTCATTGTGATTTGCATGTTGTTTCTGATTATAAAAAACCCAAATGACCATGGAATATTAGGAGATTCTACATCATCATGTTCTGTACAATTTTGTTTTTTTTTTTTTTTACTTTTTTTGTGGTTTAATTTAACCCTTCAATATCTTCTTTTACTAATTTGTGGATCAGGGTTTCGTCTAGCTGCTCCACTCTTTGAGGTAGAGGACATATTTACGTATATCTTGCCCCCTAGGCCCCACTTTTAAGCGAGATTTACTGGATTCGTTTGATTTAATTTGTGGATCATGAGAAATACTGTCATCTTTGTAGTGATTTACCGTGAAGAGGATTTATCGACAAATAAAATTAAAGATAAAATCACACTTTGAAGACTTCAATGAATGGTATCTTGGTAGATTGGAAGATGAGAATTGCATTGTTTCAATACCAAATGACTCAAGATGAAGTGTTTGTTTTTAGGGTTTGCAAGTTCCCAATTGTTTTTATAAATTTAGTTTGTGGATATTTCATTTCAAAATATATTAAATACATTTTTAATAATTTACTCTAAGATCTAAAAGTCATTGAGAATAGAGGTGGGAATGATGTATGAAGATCTGATAAGATACTCCTTCCATTTCGATATAAATATCCACTATAAAAATAACATACTTCTAAGCATGTGTAATTATTACATTTTTTTAGATAACTAGGGAAACAAATAGGGAGTATGTGAAATATACATTGACACAAGAAGGTAGAAAGCCTGTTCTTTTGGTACAAATCCTCTTTATTGAATAAAACTAGTTGTCGAAGGGGCGGGCGAGTCTCAGTCTAGGGATGAACATACGGACCGAAATCCCGAAACCGAACCGGTACCGGTACCGGTACCGAATATCATTATCAGTTCGGTATTCGGTACCAAGATTTTTCATATTCGGGATTCGGTACTTTCGGTACCGGTACCGGTACTAGTCCCGGTAAATCCCGAACCGAACCGGGTAATTTAAAAAGTCATTTTTTTATTTGAATTGGTAACAAACGCTTTCCTTTTTTATAGAAAATCCTCTTAAATATATTACAATTTTCGGTTCTTGTATTTTCAACTCAAATACCGATTTTTTCTTGCAATTCTTCATATTTCGGTTATTGCAATTCTCCAAAATCGGTTCCGTAATTTATCCAAAACCCGGTTCTTGCACAATCGGCTCCTCCAATCCGGTTTCCGCTCAAGTGATTTTGGTTTTTGTTATTGTGTTTAATGGTCAACGGTGAAAAACGGTTGTCGTCCAAAAAAATGGTACCAAACGGTTCTAGTCCCGAAAATCCCGGTACCGAACCGGTGCCGGTACCGGTACCGAATTTCTCTTATCGGTTCAGTATTCGGTATTGATTTTTTCCACTCTCGGTTTCGGTACTACCCGGTTTCGGTACCGGTCCGGTACCGAGCTCATCCCTATCTCGGTCCGTGTCCAACACCTGCTTGACTAGCTCAAACAGTTGCAGCTAAAACAACTTGACATTTCTGACCCTTAATTCTCGAGAATATAGAAAATAGACATCAGAAAAGAAAAAAAAAGAAAAAATTGATTCAAATAGAAATAATAGGGTAAATTTTTTACTCAGTACGCCTGGTTCATCGTGTTCTACCACTTCAGGTCCCAATCTTTGGCATGTCCCTTAGTTAGCTGAACATTTGCATTCGGGACCTAGAGCCTTTCCATTAATGACATTTTAATCCCTAATAACAGAAATAAAATTACATCTTATGATTAAGGCTAGAATAATAGCAATAAAATTTCATCTCATGAATAAGGCTAGAATGTGAAAGTTTAAACTTATTTTTGAAATTATATTGATTTTAAAACAAACTAAAATAAAAAAAACGTGCACACTTAATTTAAAATGAAGTACAATTTTTTTTAAATAAATGGTCAACGAGATAACTGAATTTTTTTAGTCGATTGGTCGATAACAAAAACACCCACTTCTCCTATTCAACTTTAATGGTTACAAACACCCACAAAAGCATTCATTTGATTTTTGGAACTAGAACACCATCAAACACATTTAGATCACCGAACAAAAACCGCTATCATGCGCTATACCGCAAAATAAAACCAAACCAAATGCATCCAGTAAGCCAGTATATCTCACTTGAAAGTAAAATAAAGGCAAAAAGTACATCACAAGATATAAACAAGAAACATGAAATAGAAATACTACCAAACGAGTCCTTCGATTCCATGTGTTGGAGCAAAAAGAGGACGTGGAGATTTACATAATGGGGTTATAATCTTACAAAGCCATGGTCAAAATGGTCATTTCATGTTTTACAATAAATTACTACCAATACATAATGTACCATCATCATCATCATCCATGGAAAGGTTTTCTAGGTGTTGGTGTTCGATTCTCCATTGATTGCAGCCTTTGTTTCAGATGGAAAACTTCAACCTGCATTCTACCACTTATCAAGAAATGTATACATACTGCTGATTTCATGCAAAAATATGAAAGATTTGCCATCTATTCGTGTGTGATCCACAACCTCAAACATGTAACCTAAATTAGCTTATAAGCTAGCTTTTTGAAATGTCAATTCAGATAAGCTTATTGGGTCTCTTTTCACTTTTTGCCAATTATGTGCCTTTAACTTATTTTTTTAAGTATATAATATTTATATACGACAAATGAACAGACAGCCTCCTCACATTTAGCGAGGATAGAGGGGCTGAATCATACCTGTAGCTGAAACGCTCTTGCTCTTTCTCCTGAGAGGACTCCTCTGGTTGAATGCAATTCCTACATTATAAAATTATAAACTCTAATTGCTAACACAAAGGTCAATATAGAAATCATAAACCCATGACCGTCCGAAAATAAGTGTCCATTCTCAAAAATGAATGCTTTCCAATTCTACCCTTAATTATGAGATGAAGAAATTCATTACGTCCTCTATTATCAAGGGTAAAATCGTCATTTAGTTAATTAAAAATATGTAATAATTACATATTTCTAAAATTCTGGACATTTTATTTTTGGGACGGATGGAGCAGATCTGTATATATGTACAGTACCTTCTGTGTATCATCCAAAACCGCCTTCAGAAAAGCCACATCATGCTCAAGCCGCACATGGTCAGTGTGCACGATATTTGACAAACTGTTTGCCTCTTCTTGTGCCATTTCTACCAACACTAGTTTCTCTTTCATAAGTTCCATATCCTTTAAGGTATCAGCCAATCTCTTCTCGACTTCTTGTCTGCTTTTGAGCACAGAAGACAGATTCTTTTCTGCAGCTTCACGACTAGCCAATGCAGATGCTAACTGGCCTTCTAGAATCCCATTCTTTCTTACTAAAGCAGACATCTTTATTTCATATAATTGATATATACTTGAAGAAGCCGGAAAAAAACCTGATTTTCCATCAGTTTCTTGAAATGGGTTGGTATTATCGTCATTATTGGGATGCAAATTGTTAACATTTCTTTCTTTCTCTTCTTTATCTGTGTTTTCAGGTTCAACCATCGATAAAGTCTCTTCTCCATTTGTTCGACCTCCACCAACAGTAGTCTGAATGTTGGTATCTGATTGTTTTCTTATCTGCTCCATTGGCTGAAAATGAAATCATAAACTTTCTCAGATCAAAGTATTTTCTGTTTTCCGATTCCATGTTGCAGTCGGCTTAAAAGAAGTATAAGCAAAACTAATAAGACATAGTGGCAGGTTTCAATAGTTTCACAAATGGTAAAATTAAAATAAATCAAAATGCAAGAAAGTTTGGTTTAGTTCCTATTTAATGTAAAGAAGAATATCTTTTTTCTTCAATCAATGTAACAAAGTTTTGAAATTTCCTATTTTGTACCCTTTTTGATGACGTGGATACCCATTTACGTAAGCTTTACAAAAATGTTCATGAAATGGTTACAGAAAAGTGAACAAACTTGACATCCACGTCGTCAATTGTTACAAGATCAATAGATTACCAGTCAAAAAAGGGGTAAAAATTTGGAAATTTTTTGGATCTTTGTTACATTACGTAGACAATTTTGATAATTTGTTACATCAAGATTCTCAGCAAATACAAGTGAAACATTTTGACCAAAATGAAGTATCACACATAAGAAAATCATTTTATGATGTTTGAAATAAAAGTTGGCCAACAATGGGAACACTTTGTTTTTCCACAAAGAATTCAACTTTCAAACGAACTTATTGTAAAAATCTTTTGGCTCCATAGTTAATGAATTTAAAGATTGAAAGCTAATGGAAATAAACAATTGTTGTTTACCAGTGAGGATCTTTCATCTTCAAAACTTCTTGCCAGTTTCAAAGCCATGTCCTCATCAACATGTTCTTTCCGAAGTGAAACATTACCAGCGTTTGAATCCACTAACAAAGATTCCGATAAAGATTTCCTACCAGAACCATGATGTTCAATTGCAGAAGCTAGATTTTGTCTCCCAAGCATTGCGGGTCCCATAGATGAAGACCGTTTCTCAGATGGTGCTAATCGCCTACTCATGGATGATTCATTCCTTTCCATCATCAATACCTCAACCTGCAACATATTTAAACGTAATTGGAACTTAAATGTCAAATGGTTCATCCAGCTGCACAAAAGGGCACTCTTGAAAATTCTTTTAGGCCATGTTTGGCAACCATAAGCTAGCTTATTGAAAAAGCCCCTTTTGGTTAGCCAGAAGCTAGCTTTTTGAAATGTTACTTCAAGTAGCATTTCAACAAGCTCCAAAGGCACTTTTTTCCAATTATGCCCCTTATATTTCCCCAATTAATTTTTCAACATGTCTTTTCTGGTCATTTTGCATTATCATCTAGTTTATCAGCTAACAGTTAGTTTGCGGAAAATGGGCTTGATTCATATTTGACCTGATCTGACGGTTCCTTCTTGAGACCTCCGAATGCAACCAGATATTCTGTATCCTTCTTTTGTAAAACCACGAGGCTAAAGCCCTGTGAAGAGAATATCCTTCAGTGAAGTTGCAAAGAATAGCAGTCAATATATCTACTCACAAAATTAACATCAAAGAATATTAAAGATTAACGTAATGCTTTTCTTCTCCTGTTCTCTTGGCATCTAAACATTGTGATAACTGATAACCAATCTTAATACAGCTTTCTTATCCCTCCCCTTTTTAGGTAGCTCCAAATGGAAGTTTCCGTTCATAAATTGAGGTTACAAGCTTCTACACTTCAAAAAATTGAATACAATAGGATTTATCTTATCATGACTATTTTCATGCGTAACGGATGCTTAATAAAATTTGTCTTCCAAATTGGGTCTTGTCAGATCAGAAAGAATACCACAAGTTATTAATTTCTGGTAATCAACACAACGTATTTGAATGGCAAAAGAATGTTGGTTTTGATGGCATTATTTAAGATTAATCTAATGGACGGAATTCTTGGGTTCCAGATGGTAAATCATGATCATAAATATTGAAACTAAAATCAGAAAACAGTACCTTGTTGGTGGTGATAGATTGTTGGGATGATGCAAGAACAACAGACCACTCACGTTTTATGATATCAAACGATAATACCTCTGGATGCCCTATTTAAAGTAATAAAAAAACTATATTAAAAGAAGGCTACTCCAAACTGAGGGAGTTCTATTTTCTCAAATGCAGCATATAAATTAATGTATATTTAATATGTTTTTTGGCCTAGAAGACGTACGTTTTTTTCTGCTGCCACCTCCCGCAATATACCATTTTGTTCCACACAAGACTCCACAACAACCAGCTCGAGGTGATGGATGGAATCCTCGTATCTTAATTCTTGCCCACATCATCTGAAACAAGAAATTAGTTTGTTTTTAGCATGTTTTACTTAAATCAAGTTTGAATGATTAGATAAGATAATAGAACAATTATCTGTATACGCACCGTCTCAAAGTCAAGCGAGTACAAATCATTCAAAGATTTCGACTTTGAAGTTCCTCCAAATACTAGAAGCAATTTATCATCATAGAGAGCTGCAACATGATTTGATCTTGCAGAAGGTCCAGGTCCCCTAGCCATATATAAAGATACATGGACAAAGTTTATTTGATAACATGTGTGTGTATATATATATATGCCGATTTTCATATGTTAACCTAGACAATATTATATTTTACATGATTAAATCACCATCTTATGCTTTCACTTAACGGTCCCTTAATCCCTATTTAGGCAATTAAGCACCAGAAGATTGCTTAAGCGTCTAGCCCCATTAATCACCTTTTATAACACCAACAATAGAAAAATAGGTAACTACGATATTAAACGCTATTTTATTCAAATTGGATTTTACAAACTAAAACAAGATATAAAAGCAGTGAGTGATGTAAAGAACGACTGTTATTGAAAGGTTCTTACGTGCAATGAAGAGGAAGCCATGTGAGTGACTTAAGATCAAACATATGTAGGTCATTTAATTTTCTCCTCTTGGTATCTTCACCTCCAAAAAGGATTAAAGCAGAGCCTGCTCGAACTACAGTGTGGCCACTTCGAGCAACCTGAAAAGTGAAAAGTGATACATATTTAGGTCAGATTATGTGCTATACATATACTAACCAAATCCTATAATGAAATCAACTACATACAAAGAAACATTCCATGAAATAGCAAATATGATTAAAAATCTCAATTCTCATTTCTCAAGCTACGAGCGGCAAAAATGAAAGCCATCAAGACCATCAGAAACCCCATGACATATTTATTTGCAAAATTAATATTGGAGAGCAAGAAAGATTACCGGGATGTCTCCTTTTGCTTCCATAAGCGACCAACACTCTGTTTCTGCATCAAATGCCCACACTGCCAAACCCAAGATTTGTAAGACTACACACCAAGTAAAAGTCAAAAGTGGTGTAGCGGTTTACCTGACACTCGATCACTTTGTAGGGCAGTTCGCCCTCCAATCAAAAGCACCTTTTTCCCCCAAGGTATCTAATATGGACAAAAAGAAGTTAATTGTGGTTTAAGACCCCTAGGTATAAGTGAGGTTTCTAGTAATTATATTTCATAATCAAGGATACATACCTTCAATGGATACAACATAATATATAATAAGCAATATAACAAGTGTAAGATGCTAATAATACCAAACAATGACCCTTGCATGCAGGAATCTTTAGTGTAAGACTAGATGGTGAAAGGTATAGTCTTGATGAAGCTGTCGTCCACGTAAAATTCTCAAAATTTAGAACCTGAAACAAGAAACAAGTATACAAAAACTCTCAGTATTACAGACTCGCGCTATTTTAAATACACTTTTTATAGCAAGTGATTCTTGTTAGATTTCTTCAAAAATATACTTAATGAGGTAAATTTAAAGACAAAATTGACATAAGAAAAAAAAAATTACCTGTACATCTTCTAACAACCCGTTTCCAGATTCACCACCAACTATAATCATCTTTTTTCCAATTACAGCTGCTGCATGCTATTCAGCAGCAAACGGTAAACATTTTACTTTCAAATTAAGACAATCTTTAATAGGTGATTAGAGAATAGTATTACATTGAAGCGTGGGGTAGGCTTATCCCCACTAGTTGAGAGCTTTCTCCATCCTTCATTGTTCCCAGAGGGGGAATTATCTAGCTCGGGTGTAGTGGATGAACAACGGTTATTATCATCAGAATCATTAGTAGCAGTTGTAACACCATCCACCTGTGATGTTTACACCCAACAATAAATAATTAAATATAAAACAAATACAATCATTAGGGTTGATACTTTAGAACGTCAAACATTTGCTGTAATGCCGAATAAAATGAGCAAGATTTTAAGTTCTTACATGGGAATTAATTGTGCGCTTGGGTTGTCGAACAGGACTGCGTGTACCCTGAGCAGAGTCAGAAAGCTGAACTTTTACTCTACAGAAAGAAGATGAGAATCCAATTAAGAACCAACTAAAAGAAATGGTTCGATGGATATACATTCCTATCAATAAGAAGCTTAAAATCTCGTTTATTAAATGTACTAACATGTTAACATTTCTTTTATTACACCTCTCATTTGTTCTACAATGAAGGATAACTAATTAAAAAGCATTTGTTTATTTAACTTATGATCTAACGCTGGCGTCTCCTAGAAAGCTACACGTTCACTCTAAATGGAAAGGTATGTTTCAGAAACTCAAATTAAAAAGAAGCAAAGAGAAGCATGATATCCAATTTAAGTTTCCTATCAAGAACTTGCATTATGTCAACATTAGTACCGCCACTTCACAAGTAGAAACTATCCTGCCGATAAGAAAGTTCAAAAAAAAAACCTGCATAATGTAGGCTAAAAGGACTGCTCCAAAATCTATGGTTTCCCTAAAAGCAAGAATAGTACAATTAAGCTAATATCACTATCATTGAACAACCAAATAATTACCCCTAATTTCCAAACATCCGTCGAATATCGAAATAATGTTAACCATCAAGTATCAACAATGAGCGTTTAATCATGTAGGTTCACTAATTCTTTAATCTAGAAGCAACCAAATAATTACCCCTAATTTCCAAACAAGAATCAACCTTTTGTATAGTAAATTTTATTTTGTTTGATATGATTTCACAACAGGGTTCAGAAGAAATTACCATTTTGCTTCATGGTTTAACATTACTTTCAGGATCAAAACAATCAATAATCACTATATATATATATATACATATACATTACACACAATTGCTATATAAATAGACCAAAAAAAACCTAACCTTCCAAGCTTCTTCCCTTTCCGAGAAAATGCAAACATGGCTGCTCTATCAAACTAAATAAATAGCTCCACAGCAACCGTAGAAAAACCAAACCTTCACAAACAAAATCATCATTGTTGCATCTACTAAAACCAAGAATTAAAACAAAGTTTAACCACAATTGGGGAAAACCCATTAAAATAGAGATTATAATTAGGGTTTCTGAAAGCGAAAATGTTGAGAGAAAGAGAGAAATTGAAACTAACCGTGGTTTGAAAAGGACAGCAGCTAGAAATGTGGAACAAGTTGAAACTATTTATGGATTGGTAGTAGTGTAGAAATCAGTGTGTTTTTTGTTTTATGGGTTAAGACTTAAAAGAAGAGAACCAACGTAAAATTGATCCAATAATGGAGAGTTACTGTACCCTGTGAATGCATTAATGGCAGTGAAGAAGCCAAGGAGTGGTGGGGGGTGGATTTGGGGGTGCGTATGTTAGCAAGCAGACTGATTTTTGCTTTTTGTTTCTTTCTTCTTATGAACACGTGGCTTCTTCAGTAATACATCACATCTAAGCTGTCGCTTCCCTTATTTGAATTCAAATTTAACTTCCACACCCTTTTACCTTTTTCTAAACTCATTTTTGGTCCTTGTGATTTGTTAAAAGTTACGGATTTCTTACATATGGTTAGTTTGTTACTTTGGTGGTTAATGTGGTTTGTAAATCTTTATGAATTTGATTCTTCTGACTACCACTGTTAAAATTTTGTGATAAATGTTTTTCATGTGAGGGTATTTTAGTAATTTGACTAACTTTAAAAATAATATGACCTTTTCTTTTTCCTTTCTGTTCCCATTTCCCATTTAACGCAGAAGCATAAACTTGTCCGATTTCCCTCTCTTCTTCTTCCCTAATACATTACCGACCTTCACTTGTAGGTGTCAGGGTTTGAATAAACTCATTACTCGATCGAGCTAATCACCCAGGATATGTTGTTTGAACTAACTCAATGAATCAAGAATGACTTAAGTCTATGGTAGTGTTGATGTGCTTTATAAGAGCTATGGATGAGAGTTTTTGGAGTTAATAATATGTGCCAGATGAACTTCGTTAGATAAGATGGATCTGATTCATTTTCAAGCTCGAGTAGAGCATTAATGGCAGGCGAATAAGAGAAGCTTTTTTCGTCATTAGTCTTCTTGCAATCAGGGTTTTTTTGCAAGTTGTACGAATCTAATTTGAGAGCTTCTAGGATTTGGCAAGCGCCGGCACACAATACACATAAACCCTTTTCTTGTTTCGAACAAAACACCTCATAACAGATTAGAAGTTTCTTCGTTCGTTTTCCAAAGATCTATTGTAGGTTTAAGGATCATATGTAAAGATTTGCAAACCATGTGATCATCATATAATAAACTAACTATAGATATTAAATTTGTAATTTTTGACATATCCAAGGGACCAAAATTGTGGTTTGCTCTCTTTCAAACTTTGTCGTCTTTGCATTAAAACTTAAATTAAAGAGTAAACTACGATTTTGGTCCCTGTGGTTTACCAAATATAACGATTTTGACCCTGTGGTTTAAAAACTACCTTTTTGGTCCCTATGGTTTCATTTTGCTTCCATTTTGGTCCTAACATTTAACAGAGAAAACGGAAAGTTTGGAAAATTTACATATTTAGTCCTTGTGTTATATAAAGTTTAAATATTTAATCCTAAATTTCATTTATTATATTACTAACTATAATTTGACACTTATATATATATATATGTTATTTTTTATATATATTTTGATACTTTTTTTATTTTCTTATAATTACTAAAAATAAATAACTTTTTTAATATTTTAATTAGTAGCACTTTTTATTATTTAATCAAAGTTTTATTATTTATTTAAAAGCGGTTGATTTTTTTGTTAATTTTAAAAAAACGAATTGGTTTAAAATAAATAAAAATTTGTTAATCATTAAAATTATTGATAAATAAGTGACATTTTTTTCAAAGTTTTGTATTTATTTTAAATTATCATTTGAATTAATAACTCTTTTTTATATTTAATCGAAGTTTTATTTATTTATTTATTTAAAACCGTTTGGTATTTTTATTAAACTTCTTTTAAAACCAAATTGGTTTAAAATGAGAAAACAATTACGAATCATTAAAATTATTGATAAATAAGTGATATCTTTTTTTTAAAGTTTTATATTTATTTTAAATTATCATATGAAAAAATGCATTTAATAAAAACAACCGATTGGGTATATATAAAACTATTTTTTTCTCGGATTCTATTTAAAACTTTTTCAAATGACAATTTAAAATAAATATAAAAGTTTGAAAAAAAAACACTTATTTATCAATAATTTTAATGATTCGTAATTTTTTTCCTCATTTTAAACCAATCAGTTTTAAAAAAAATTAATAAAAAAATCAACCGCTTTTAAATAAATAATAAAACTTTGATTAAATTATAAAAATAGTTATTAATTAAAATATTAAAAAAATTATTTGTTTTTAGTAATTATAAGTATATAAAAAAGTATCAAAAATATATATAAAAATAACATATATATAGTATTAAAGTATATTGAAGAAGGAAAAACAAAAATGATAATATATATATATGGGAGGGATCAAATGAGAACCACCCCTCCTTAAATGAATAAATTGTGGACCACATATGATGTGGGTTAAATCATAAATGATTTAATATTTTGTGGGACCCATATCATATGTGATCCACAAGTGTTCATTTGTTCCTTTAAAAATACAAAGTTCTCATTTGAACCTTCCTCTCTCTCTCTCTCTCTATATATATATATATATAAGTGCTAAATTATAGTTAGTAATACAATAAATAAAATTTAGGATTAAATATTTAAAATTTATATAACACAAGGACTAAATATGTAAATTTTCCAAACTTTTTTAACAACTCCGTTATGTCTATTAGATGTAAGGACCAAAATGGAAGCAAAATGAAACCATGAAGACCAAAAAAGCAATTTTTAAACCTCAGGGATCAAAATCATTATAAGTGGTAAACCACAGAGACCAAAATCATAGTTTACTCTAAATTAAATTAGGTGTCTAAACTAATTTTTTTTTAAATTCAACTTCTTTTTGTTTTGATATAGCAAAGAAACCTTTGTTTCATTTTTATTTTGGAAACATGAATTTAATCATTGTGTCCTTTAATAAACGAGAAAGGATGAATTCCATTCTTTTAATACTAAGTTTTTAAAAATTGGCTTTGGAATAGGGTTTTCCTTTTACACCCTACTTTAGCATACACCGTACTCTATTGATGTGTGTGGTAACTCTTAACAAAAGTCAAAGTAGGCATGAATGTCATAATTCTATTGGTGAAAAATATATAAATTCGAATATAAATGAAAATTAAATTAGTTTTATTTTAATACAACTTACCATTTTAAAATTAAAAAGATGAGTAAAAAAATGTCCTTTTACCTATTTTTTTTTTTAAATAAAAAATCCCTACTACATATTAATATTTAATTGTTAACTAATACACACACACACACACGCATATACATGATCACATAGGGGAAGTCCCCAACTCTCTACCACCACCCTACCCGGCCACCTCCATATCTGTCAAAGAAATTTCAGGGGTGTGTGGTTCGTAAAATGTTTTTGGATGAAATAGAATTTATGATGGTTCAGACCTACTATTGAGGTTCAGATCGATGGTGGTCGATCTGATCGAGGGTGGTTCAGGTCGGTGATGGTCCAGGTCAACGGTGATTCTAATCAACGGTGGTCGACGTTGGTTCAGATGGCGGTGGTCGATTGTGGTTTAGGTCGATGGTAGTTGGCGATCATTCAGATGGATGGTGGTCGGCGATCGTTCAGATCAATGGTGTTCAACGGTGGTTCAGATCGATGATGGTCGTCGATGGTTCAGATCGATAATGGTCGTCGGTGGTTTCAGTTGACGGTGGTCGAGGACAATTCAGATCGATGGTGGTTGGTGGTTGTTCAAATCGATATTGGTCGTCGGTGGTTCAAATCGGCGGTGGTCGACGATGGTTCAGATTGAGGAGGTGTGCGACTATTTTATCATAATAGGGTTAAGGGCATATTTGGGATTTTGAAACTAGAACATTTCATTCCATCAAAATACCACCTTAGAATGTTTAATTCCATTATTTGTGGAATTCAATGGAATTTGAAGATTCCTTCCATGAAAAAGAAAGAAGCAAACGAGGAAAAGGAATTTGGTCAATGTAATTCAACATTCTAATTCCATCAGATTCCTCTAGAATCTGCGAACCAAATGCAACCTTATTGTTGGAGGTCATAACGGTAGAAAGTCATGAAGATAAGGAAGGTAAACTATGCAGTTTTGGTCCCTCTAGTGGTTAGGTAGGGACGAAGGTGGTTCACCGACAAGGAGAGGGGTGCGGTAGCCAAAGGGAGAAGGGTGGAATGATGGTGGTTGTTGACATCACATTCACAATGTTTGCGTGCACACACACATACATATGAATCTAAAATATATTAAAATGCAGAAAGGACAAAACACAAAAAGATTAAAAAAGACAAATTAGTTAATGTTAGAGAGAAGAAAATGTTGGAAAAGATGAAAACACCCTCAAAGTTAACAAAGGATGCTGACGATCGTTGATCAAGGGACCAAATCATAAAAAAAATGCATAATATCATGTTATCTACGTAAGAAATGAAGTATAAGGACCAATTTTGTAATAATGAACATACCACTGAGACCAGATCCATAATTTACTCATTTCTGAACCACCATTAAATTAAGATTGAACTCCATGTCACTTTGCTATTCTTTTAATTAAGTTTGTTTTATACATAGTTATATAACATATTTAAGGTTTATAGTGTTTATCATTGAGAAACAATGTCAACTGTCCTTAAGAATGAAGGTCAAGAACATAAATGGTCGTTTTTGGATGGAGTAGGTTGTTGATCTGTAGAAATACTAGAAAACATCCTTATGCGTGTTTTGTTGAATTAAGCAAGTAGCATGTTAATTGCAAGGTAAAATGGATGATTAGAGGGGATCATATTATGGTAAAAAAATGGAAAGTGTAAAAAAAATATACAAGGAGGGGTATTTTAAGAAAATCAATTGACATGGTGTTTTTCTTCTTTTGCACACATGCACACATGCACACATTATATCTTAAGAAACAATCTTATATTGTAAATGATTAATTGGGGTGATTACAATATTTTGTTTTGCAAATTACGATACATGTTATGTATGTACAATTATGTGTTTGGGTGTGTACCGTTAAATAGGATACACATAGTATGTTGCATCTTTTGAGTAGTGGTGAGATTTTTTGGAATGAAGTAGAGATATCATCAAGAAGTGCCATCAGAATTATTGTTATTGTCTTTATATCTAATGCACTTGTTTCTTATCTTCTTTAGACCACTGGCCTGGACTTTGGATATAAACCTCTCTTGAGATCCAAAATATGTCTAGCTAGTAGGAATAGTTTGAATAAGAGCTTTGGGGATGAAAGGACCATTTTTGACGATTCCAAGAATATGACTAGTGACACGTTCAATAAATAATGATCATTTTGTTCTTCCATATAGGGAGGTTGATTTTGTTAAATCATGGTGGTTTAGCCAAGGAACCATTATCAAGATGAAAATAGTGTTGATATATAAAATAAACTGTTCTGATACCATTTGTTAAAGAAAATGATGGTGTTGAATACATACACAATATGTGTGTATGCGCGAAATTTTATTTGTCGTTTTACAAACACAATAACCACTAAACTAATTCACGGTCTGACGGGGTTTCATAAAATGACCGTATTAAGTGCTTAGATCTCTTATAAGATTTTTACGTACTTTCTAATGATGACCACATTAAAGTAAATACACCAAACATACCTTTATTGATATATAGAGTAGAACCTTACATGAAAACAAACTTAGTTTGTGGCAATAGCCAATAGGCGAACAAGTCTTCAGTTCTCCGGCATGAGAAGTATTTAACAAACTACTCATTTGCGTAGCTGCTCCGTTCCAATACACCGGATGACATATTGAAGTGTTATTCCGTCATCTTTCTTCAACATTATCTATGAATAGTTGATGTCGTTCAAGATTTGTACCAATTTCAGCTTGATATCCCATAGCCATTTGATTTGCTAGTGAATTGGTCTTAAGAACAAAACACAATCGTTGGACACCAAATACAAGAGCTTAACGAGCTTCAATGTCTATAAAGGCTTAATTGGTGATTTTCATTCACATTAGACGTTTAAGAATAAAGACAAAAAGTATTACATTTTAATCCATTTGCTTGTAGAGGAAATCATTAAAGTTTCATTTTACTTAAAATAGACCAAAACAAAAAAAAAAATCCAAAAAATCCAAAAAAAGGTATTGATGTGAGTTTCCTTTTTAGTGTATGTTGCAACCAAACATTTATATGTTCCTTAACAAGGTCTAGGTTCATCACTCCATCCATAGGGTCAATAATCATGTCTACGTGCATGCTTATATATTGAATATTTCAATATAATTGTATATGTTATTATCATCTAATTTGTTATTTTTAAAATACGATATTACGATTAAGTAGAATTTATGAACTTGAATGTTGTAGTTTTATTTTTTAAAAGAGATAAGGTAATTACGAGGAGAGAATGTATATTAAAATTGTCTATTTTTTCTATAAAAGGAGACGGTGATGATGTTTGGACAATAGGGTTTGTAACTGTTCAAGCCGATTCATACAGTCCCGACTCAACAATATCACGTGAAAGACAAATCAGATATATAATGACTGCTAGGTGGCTAGTTTAAGAGTCTAGTGCCCATAAAGAACCCAATTCCCAAATGAATTGTAACTCAATGCGACAACCGTCAGACTCGAACCTTCGCATGTTTGTGCAAGTATATCATTTCGTAACCAATTGTGCTTCAATCGTGTGGGCTAATGATGATGAGGTTTACCGTAAACTTGATGATAATTATAGATTTTTATGTAATTACAAGTTCAAAAGATATGTATACTTTGTTGATTACTAATAGAATCAAAATGCGTTAAATACTTAAACATAACATTATTTTTCAGTAAAGTCCCTTCAAAGAAAAAGAAACTTGTTATTTTTTTTATCTGACAATGATAGCATTTGGTCTAATATCCCAAAAAAAATCTTAGAAACATTCGTCTTTTCGCTAAAGATGAGGTAACATGCATTTTCTACAAATAAAGCAAATGGTTAATCTGGCGGGTCTAGAGGTCACCCAATGGTCTGCAACCTATGATCGGGTACAAGAGTCTTTGACAACCACTACCCGAAATACCAAATTTTTGTACGATTAAAAATGTTATACATTAGAATTATTAAAAAAAAAAAATTGATCCCAGTAGACTACTTACCAATAATCATTGTCTTCGCTATTATCAAAAAAGCCACTGAGATTTTCCAAACATTTTTCGGGGTCCTACGAGATTAGTTGGGTGCACACAAGGTAAGGGGTTTTCGCAAAATGGTGGGAAAAGGTGTCGACATAAAAAATTTTGATTCCTAGTCGCTTTTATACATGTTTTAAAAAGCGTCATATTAAAAAAAAACTAATAAGATGATTCAATTCTTAAGTCTTATTATAATTTAATTTAATAGGACTTTTAGATTTGACTTTTACTCTGATTATATTGTTAAGCTTCTCAATTCTATCTCGTAATAGCCTATTGTAACTATTTGTATAAGACGTAATATGGTTGGTCCTATAAACTTAACTATAAATCTAGTTAAGTAGTTTATTAAAACGATTGTAGATGCATGGACGGACATATTGAAGGGCATATGGTGGCACCTGCCACCGTATTATTTCTCCGTCGAAAGGTTAAAAACTTTACGTTAATGAGAGGTGCAATCGTATCGTTTAGAAGGTGTCACGGTATGATATTCAGAAGTTCAAGAAAACATAAAATCTTAAAATCAACCCAAGAAACCAAGAAAAAACTCTTGAAATCGACCAAAAAAACTGAAAAAGTCATCAATAAAAACACTTAAAAATCCCTCGAAACGGTGGAATTAAGCTAAAAACACATCGAATGATATCGAACGTTGGTATAAACATGAAGACGTGTCGATAAAAACCGTTCTTTTGTAATTATTTTTTATCTATATATTATATGGTGTCACCGTATAAAAAAATCTGGATCCGTTCCTGTGTGGACGTCCTAACAAACTAATATTATGTTTTAGTATGCGAGAAGAGAGAACATATCATTGTATTTCATATTTTTTTAGTTACATATTTGAATAATAAATATTAATTACATACTTATACTTTCACAGTCTATATCTTGATTTTTGTTTGACTTAAACCGACAAATCCATCAATTGTTAAGGTAATATGGTAGTCTATGCATGTTTTATTTGTCGAATTACAGTAGGGTTGGATTAAAATAGACTCAGGGAGTCGTTTACCAAATGTCCACTAGATAAGTGCTTAGCCACAAGACTCACTTACTTTGTTATGTAACATTCTCGACCGTCAAAATTTATTGTTTATAAGAGTCTCTTACCTGGTATGCGCTAACCTGGTAAGAGTCTTCTTCCTCATTCACCGGATAAAAACATCGGTTCTTGTCATGCCTCTTATTAGGTAAGATTCTCAATCATTATCATGTTCATCTGGTAAAATAAGTAACTTGATAAGTGTATGGTAAACAACCCCTGTTTATAAGGTCGAGGACGGGCTAGCAGCTAGAGTCCTCCTCTAGTTGTTAGAGTAAATTTTTTGGTTTAAAATTGTAAAATAGAAAAATGATTATGATCTTATGGATTAGATGAAGGCCAGGAGTGATCTATGCTCCTCCCCAATTTTGAACTTTTTTTAAAACTTTATGTATGGCTAACATTTTTTTTGAAAATATTACGTATAAATCGTATGGTTAATATACAAAGTCAACAAAAGCCCACAAAATATTTAGTGTGGGCCCTCTCTAAAATCAATCCAGTAAAAAATCTCACAAACTTAATTAAACAATAGTGAAAAGGAAAATACAAGTCAGTAAGAAAAAACTTGCAGCCTCCACTGTTTCAGACTTCAGTTTGTTTCTCCGACTCGCCATCACCTACTGAGATTTAACTTTTTTGTATTAATATTTCAATTATGCATTTCATGTCTTGTATCTCCATAAACTTACTATTGTTTTTATGCTTTATCCATTTAATTGGGGCCCACATAGGATTGAACAAATTGTGTTAAACTTGGCGTTGATAACCTGTGTGTATTTCCAAATAGATTAAACTTGTTGTTGATAACCAAAGTGTATTTCCAGATAGAAACCATATGATTTGAAACTTTTGGTGTTGCTATTTTAGCATTCTTAGGGATTGTTTATCAACCGTTAACTGGGTTTGTAGGTGTTTATCAGATTGAATTACCACCCTTACTTACCTTATTTAGTAAGATTGTCTGTCATCAAAATGAAATGCTAAGGTTGTTGGTAAGCGCCTGTTACTTGATAAGCACTATCTGGGTAAACGCTTACTGTTAAAACTCCACACTATCAGTTACTTACCGGGTAAGATTTTAGTCCACCAAACCTATATCGTATGTAACAGTTTACCCGGTAAGCATTGTGGTAAGAGTTCTCGCCCTTACTTACTGGGTAAGCTCTCGATCCTTGTCTTTGCTCTTACCGGAAAAAGTTCTTGGTCCTTGCCATATCTTGTGGTAAGCTTTTGGTAAACGTCCCTTAGTCCTTGTCATTTTTCTTACTAGGTGACATTCTTTTCATGCTCACTCGATAACATAAGTGATCCGATAAGCCCTTTCTTGGTTAACATTTGGTAAGCGACCCTCTAATGAGGTTAAAACCATATGTTGCCAAAAAAATGTTCTATTGGAAGCGCTCTTAGAGTTTATGGATTCTATGCAACTGGTGCTCCCTGTGATCCTGAATCCTGGCTCTGCCCCTGATTAGAGATGGACAGGTATTTGGACTGAACCTAATGAACTGGATATAAACTGGTCCATGACATCCTCAATTTAGGGGGTGTTTGTTTTAGCTTATTTAAAACAACTTATGCTTTTATGAAAAGTGCTTATCAACTTATGTCGTAGTTATCACACCGGAGTTTTTAAAAAAAAATGTTTGGATTAGCTTATGGCGGTTCCCCACCGGAATAAGTCAATAAGTTGTTTTTTAGTGTTTGGCAAAAAAGTACATATACATGCAAAATCACCTTTTCATCGGTGGGGAACCCGTATAAGTTATAAGTTGTTTTTGATAAATCATAATATTTTAACTTATCAAAATCTTTTTTTTTACCAGTGGAGAACCGGTATAAGCACTTTTTATTTTCTTCCATCCAAACACTCAAATCTGTTTTTCACCGGTTTCACACCGATATAAGTTAATAAGTTGTTTTGATAAGCTAAAACAAACACCCACTTAGTTGATTCTTATTCGGATCACATTTTTTTGAGCCGGACCAAATAGAGATTGGTTTTTCGGGATAAAAACCAAAACTACTCTCTTTTTATAGGTTGATCCGGCTTATCAGTTTTTATATTACACGAATTAACCTAATTTAACGTAAATGAAATAAATTTCCCTCTTTTTAAATAAAGTAATTATACAAAAATATAGAAACGAAAACCACACAAAAAATTAAAAATGTGAAAAGTGAACCAATTTTCATGTAATGATTCATATTGTAAAGCAATGCATGTTGCTTTATAATGTAATTATTTTTAATGTGTTTTTCGTACGTCTTGTTTTACCCATTAGTCTATCATATACATTGTTTCATAATATAAGATAATTAATGATTCACGCGATTCTCTAACCTTTTCATTTATATCAATTATAGATACTAGAAGACGTATCCGCTGCAATGCAACGGAATTTAAATATTTCATCAACATTAACGTTAGAAGTCTCGAACTCTTTTATAATATCAAATTATCGATCATTATAAACTTATAAATCGATATCCATTATTTTTAAAAAACCCAAATACAATCCTAATTTAAGAGAAATAAAGTAGCACATTTATGACATATTTGATTTGACGAAAATGTAAAAATAATGGATGCCGATTTATAAGTTCATAATGATAGATAATTTGATATTTTAAAAAAGTTCGAGACTTCTAACGTTAAGTTGATGAAATATTTAAATTTCGTTGCATTGCAACGGGTACGTCTTCTAGTAATGGTATAATTTGTAAAAAAAGAAACATATTTTTTAGTGTAATTTGATTCATATACAATTATTTATTTTAATATAATAGAGATGTAAGATGAAAAATAAAATAGTAAGGGATATGAACGAAATTTAAAAACTAATACTATAGATAAGGGTGTAAAATAAAAAGATAAAGAAATTAAATAAATAATTATAAGGCATAAAATGTATTTTTTTTTAAATAACTCGTTACGTTTTCATTTATATAATAATATATGATTAAATCGAAAAATATTCAATATTTGGCTCATTTGAAAGTTGATGACACGATCATAATGATATAATTTATAAAAATAGAAACTTACTTTTTAATTGTCTTATGATTCATATAAAATTATTTAGGTTAATACAATAAAGGTATAAAATGAAAAATGAAAAATTGAAGGACATAAAATAAATTAAATAACTAACTATATGAGTGTCAATTGTAACTTAAAATTTTAAAATAATTTAATTTTTAAATTTATATAGGAAACGTGGAAGGTTGGAGTAAAATTTTAAAGCTTTAGATGTTGTACCTCATGCAAGTAATGTTGTACCTTTTAAAAATATAAACTTAACCGTTTAACATACTTTATATAATAGTATAGATATAGATATAGATATTTCAAATATTAAAATTATAGAGAATCCAACCAGCGTCCAGGTACATCACCAATACCAATGAAGAGCCAGAACTACGTCCAGATACACCATAATATTTCTCAGTTTTATTCAATTGGTCAATAACACGTTTGGAGTTTTCAATAATTTAAATACATACTAGAAGTCGTACCCGCTACAACGTAGCGGAATTTAAATATTTCATCAGCATAAACTTTAAAAGTTTTGAATTCTTTGAAAATATCAAATCGTCTATTGTTATGAACTTATAAATCGACATCCATTATTTTTACAAAACTCAAATACAATCCTAATTTAATAGGAACAAAGTAACACATTTACTACCTATTTGATTTGACGATTTTTTTTAATAATTTGGATTTTATGGAAAGATTTGGAGTTTTTGGTATGTTTGGTTTCTAAGATTTGGAATAAAATTTAATTTTATTATTAATTGATTTTTACAAAACAAGCATTTTAAACATTTATAAGTCTTAAAAATTTAAATAATAACCACTTTTTATAGTACAATATAGATATAATTATAAAATGGTGTAAAATGAAAAACTAAAAATGAAAATTTAAGATGCTAAGTTTCAATAAACAGCTCAGTGTATTTATCATTTTTAATATTATTATTAAATACAAAAATATTCATATTGGGCTCTTATGAAGGTATTGAAGAAACAACTATAACCGTATAATATATAAAAATAACGTTTTTCCTTAATATGTTTTAGTTAATATACGATTATCTGTTAATATGAAAATGACATTAAATGAAAAAGTAAAATATATAAAACTTAATTAAATAACTATAATATATAAACTGTAAGTTTGAGAAATAATTCACTGCGTGTTTATGTTATTGATAATATGGTTAAGTTAAAAAATATTCAATACTTGGTTCGTTTCGAAAATATTAACAAGACCGATTATAATCGTATAATTTGTATAAAAAAACATATTTATTTAATTTAAGTTGATATGATAGAGGTGTAAAATGGAAAATAAAATAATAAAGGATATGAATGAAATTTATAAATTAATTATAATATAGATAAAGGTGTAAAATGAAAAGATAATAAAACTAAATAAATAACTATAGGGCATAAAATGTAAATCTTTAAAAAAATAACTCGTTACGTATTTATGTGTATAATAATATGATTAAATCGGAAAATATTCAATATTGAGCTCATTTTAAATATATCAACGACATGATTATAATGATATAATTTGTAAAAATAGAAACTTATATTTTAATTGTCTTATGATTCATATACGACTATTCAGGTTAATATGATAAGGTATAAAATAAAAAATAAAAAATTAAGAGACATAAAATAAATTACATTACTAATTATAAGGGTGTGAAGTGTAACTTAAACTTTAAAACTAATTTAATTTATAAAATTATATGAGTAGTGGGAGATTTGTGGAAGTTTTTGGTGCTTTAAACATTGTACCTTATGTATAAAAGTTTGTACCTCTTAAAAGTGTAAACATAAGCGAATAGCATCTTTATATAATAGTATAGATATAGATAATAATAATGGGTAACTAAGTTGGGTTCATGTAAACCAACATGTTTTGGTGACCATATTTTTACACTTAAGACTTCATAACAAATTACTGTGAAAGTAAAAAAATCTGAACATTTACAGTAAAAACACTGTGACGTTAAGATAGGTCATATGTCAATCACACATGTTCATATGTGAATCAGTTAATTAATTCATATGTTAATTACACAAGTTTACATATGAACATGTTAATCACATAGGTTCATATATGAACCTGTTTGCCTATATGTAAAAGTTACGAAACTACTCTACCTATTTTTCTCATAGCCGTAAACTTTAACCAGTCAAAACCGCGTTTATTGACCAATAAAATCCAATTTTTATCATATGAATGGTTAGGATCAATTCTTTACTTCTCAAATATTTACCACTACAGCAAAATTTTTTATTATAATATATATTTTTACCTAAAATTATATTATACTTTAATTCTCATTTATTTTACAACCAAAACTTTTATTTATTTATGGCGACACCGTGACAAATAAACTGAGACAACATGATTATACAATATTAAAAATATATAAATCATCATCAATGTATAAAAATTACAGTATATTAATATTTACCTAATATGAATTTGATTTTGTTAGTTGTTATCAATATTTTTTGGGTTATATTGATTTTTTACATAATTGTTTTTTAAAAAATAACATAACAATATATTAACTGTCTTTAACCAAACTAGCATTTAACAATAACCTAAATCTTATTATGGGATGCGTATCGTGTAAATATATTTTATATTCTTGTTCATTAGTAATCATTAAATTTACTTGTATATTCGTATTAACCATGCCTAATTTATTTAACAATTGATAGTCATATATTTTAAGACGTAACTACTTATAGACCCATTAAACTGTACAAACTCACAAACCAGATTTCATATGTTGTTTCACATACGAAACAACACGTAGATACAATGTTTTTGCATATGTGAAATATTTAAGACTTACGTGTCTAAATAAAAACAGTTTTCAACATTTCACATATGAAATAACACTATATAAATTTTCACACATGTTTGTTTCATATTTGAAAAAATACATAAAAATTAGTTTGTAAATTCGTACCAATTATTAAGATTGAAAGAGAATGAAGACTCTATATTTCTATTTGACCCCTATTAAATGATATATTAAATAAAAATGTTACATTTATTATAGAGTGCAATCTAAATATACCACAATAATACAAAAGGCTCGAATGGACCAATGCAAATATCCCAATTTCGTCCATTCTCATCCATTCTACAGAAAAGTCAAACTTCCCATTTTGCTTCTTCAAGCCACCAATGAGGGCAAACTAGTAAATTCCCACCAAGACCACAACTGGTATGCCTTCACACTTTGTTTCCACAAGACCACCAATCTCATGCTACGAGGGTAAAATAGTAAATTCAACTAAGATCAACACCTATAAATGCTTTGGGTGTTCTTCACAACTTAGCCGCCCAAGAAAACCAAACCCATCATCATCATCCCTACCCCCCCCCCCCCAACCCCACCCCACCACCCACTTTCAATCCAATTTGGATCCAGCGACCTTTCTCAAAAACTCATAAACACATAATATATATTTTTTTCAAGAATGTCGACACTCAAAATCACCAAGAAACACAATAAACATCTAAACAATCCCTTCCCTTCAAAACCCAAATCTTTACCCTTCAAACAGGGAACACTAATCTTGAATTCCCAAACTACCCTTTCACCACTCCAAATCTTTCCCATTGGAAAAGATTTCCAGTTAGTTTGGAGATCAGAAAATGGTGGGTGTGTCTCCATCTTTCATAAATCACAACCTACAAGATCCATATGGTCTACAATCCAAGGTCAATCATTCATCTCTACTGCAATGGCTGAAACAGAGGTGGAGGAAAGCAGGGGATCATTCATCATCAAAGATAAAAATGTTCAATTAGTATGTGATCATCAAACTATTGAACAAATTAAAGTGTTCAAAAATCAATCTGATATGATGAATCTGCAAGAAAAAGATCAAGATTTTGCATCTGGGTATGTGGAATTCGATCCAGAAATGGAGTTTAAGCGATTCGAGTTCCCAATTCTGGTAATAACAGGTAGGGTTTTTGGTATGAGGAAGAACAAGAAGGTTTCTAATGGCGAAAAGTGGGAATCTGTGGAGAAAGATGTTTATAGTTATGCAAGATATAAGCTTTTGTTCGATCAAAAGAACGGTAATCAGATTGGGTTTCAAGTAAAACTTGGAAAACCGAATCTTGGATCTTCACCAAAGGTTTCACCGAGAATTTACAGAGGATTTGTTAGAAAATCAAGCCGACCACGAAGGATTCGAGTTAGGTTATGGGGGTCTTTCTTGAGGAGAAGACAATTAGTGACGGATTTTAGTAATGAAGAGGAAAATGTAGCAATGAAAGATGGTGGATATGGATGTTTTAATAGGATATGTTTTACATATTCGAGTGAAAAAAATGAGAGATTTTTTGGATTTGGAGAACAGTTTTCACATATGGACTTTAAAGGAAGGAAGGTGCCGATTTTTGTTCAAGAACAGGGAATTGGTAGAGGAGATCAACCAATCACATTTGCTGCTAATCTGGTTAGCTACAGGTATGATCAAACTTCCAATGTATCTATATTTATATATATATACGGGCAGGTTCATTTGAGATCCGTAAGAACCAACTATTCTTGAATTATTCATTATGAATATCTTGATAGTTATTCATGAATATTTAGGTATATTCATAATGAATCATTCATGAATAGTTGGTTCTTACGGTTCTCAAAATATTTACCGTTCTTAAACAAACTTTCCCCCATGTATCTATATAGAATGAGTAACCTAGGAAATATTTCTATGTCATTATATAGGGCTGGGGGTGATTGGAGTACAACATATGCTCCTTCACCGTTTTATATGACATCAAAGATGAAGTCACTTTACCTTGAAGGTTACGACTATTCGGTCTTTGATCTAACACAGGATGACAGAGTTCAGATACAGGTGAATTTTCTTCCATATAACCTTTTCCAATCTTAAATGGAAATGCATTCTGACTTTTGCTTTTTGGACCAACATTTGATGTACATTTTTTTATACATTTATCATCAGCATTTTTCTATTTGTAGCTATTGTTATGAAGCTAAACATGGTTGCTAATTTTCTTAACAAGTTGACAAAACTACAGCCAACAAACAAACAGAAATATGATTTTTAGTGAAAAATAATGGTTTATATGGGAATAGTGAATCAAGATTATGCTTTTCGAAAACATGGGCCTCCCCAGATTTTTCAGTTTGCAAAAATGGGACTTTCTTTGATTTGATTTGACAATGCTTGCAGATACGTGGAGATTGTGTTGAAGGTAGGATATTATATGGGAACTCACCTTCAGAGCTGATTGAACAATTCACTGAATCCATAGGCAGACCACCTGAGCTTCCTGATTGGATTATATCTGGTGCTATTGTGGGAATGCAAGGTGGAACAAATTCAGTTCGTCGTGTTTGGGAAGAACTGGTGGCCCATGATGTTCCAATATCAGCATTCTGGTTGCAGGTACTATTCCCTTAGTTCACCTGTTTGAAATATGCATCCATAATATAGTCATTTAATGGATTTTCTTCATGTGGTTCGAGTATTTAAAATCAGATAGTAGGAAAGTATGTTCAGAAGAAAGAGGAAGGAATATAAGATACACGACTTTATTTTTGTTGCCTACTATTTACTAGTCATGGTTCTTTCCTTTTCTTTTCACTCACACTTCTGCACTGAAGACCCCAGATCCTACTGTCGAGTGGGATATACATAGTTCGTTTGGTTTGGTTTGGTTTATGTGTCTGTGTATGTATATATATATAATATTTGATGTTGTGCAGGACTGGGTAGGGGAGAGGAAGACAGTAATTGGATCACAACTATGGTGGAATTGGGAAGTGGATGAAACACGGTATCAGGGATGGAAACAACTAATTAAGGATCTTAGTTCTCGACATATTAAAGTGATGACATATTGCAATCCTTGTCTGGCTCCGGTAAGCATCATTTTCTTTTGGTCAACATGCCACTATGAACACGTTTCACAGCCGCTCTACTCTTTGAGGTAGAGGTCACGTCTGCATACATCTTACCCCCCTAGACCCCACCTCCAAGTGGGTTATTTTAGGCACGTTTGTTTCGGTTTAAGTTTAACAAGCACTATGAACATTATTGGTCACCTTTTGAAGAAATCTCACTTAATATCCCAGATGGATAGCAAGCCAGATGCAAAGAGAAACCTCTTTGAAGAGGCTAAGAAGTTGGACATTTTAGTGAAGGATAAGAATGGAGAAGCATATATGGTTCCTAATACTGCTTTTGATGTGGGAATGTTGGATTTGACGCACCCAAATGCTGCAACTTGGTTCAAACAAATTCTACAAGAAATGGTAGATGATGGTGTCCGTGGATGGATGGCTGATTTTGGTGAAGGCCTTCCTGTTGACGCCTGCATCTACTCAGGTTTGACATCATCACACATACTTTCTTTCTAATAATGTGATTTAATACATCAAGTGGTAACTATTATACTCGTAAGTCGTGATAAATGTATTGATCTAAAAGACAAGCAGTCTATTTTAATCATCATTAGATGCTCTTACTGCAAAAAGGTGGCAGATTTCGTCTTTTAAGGGTGCGTTTGGTATGCAGGAAAGGATGGAACACGCTCACCAAAAACTACTTGTCCAATGTTTGGTGCGACAAAAATGCATAATTTTTTGTCCCACCAAAATAGATGGAACAAAAATTAGGAAGATGCAACAAGATTGGAAAATACTAAATAACTAAACTACCCATGTGAAAATAAAACCCTAAAACCTTGCACAATTCTTTTACCCGCTTACTTCACTCTCACCCATCTGGTCCTAATTGTTTTTTTTTGTTAAATTAATCTCTTTGTATGGTTCTCTGTGTGAATAGGCACTACTTTTCATAGCCTATATGTGTTTGCTTTCAAGTAAATTGTAAGTTCAATAAAAACCATTGCATATCAATCTAACATCTTATGGCATGCAATCTTTTCAGGTGAAGATCCCATTTCTGCCCATAATAGATATCCAGAGCTATGGGCCCAAATAAACCGGGAATTTATGGAAGAGTGGAAAAGTACACTTGTGGGAAAGGAGAAAGAAGACCCTTCAGAATCATTAGTTTTCTTTATGAGAGCTGGTTTCAGAAATAGTCCTAAATGGGCAATGCTCTTCTGGGAGGGGGATCAAATGGTAAGTTGGCAGGCTAATGATGGGATAAAAAGTGCTGTTGTTGGCTTGCTAAGTAGCGGACTTTGTGGGTATGCATTTAATCATAGCGATATTGGAGGTTATTGTGCGGTAAACTTACCATTCATCAAGTATCGAAGGGATGAAGAGTTACTATTGAGATGGATGGAGTTAAATGCCTTCACCACAATATTCCGAACACATGAAGTAAGTTAGAAAGCTGGAAATCTTACATACGTATATACTAGTTAAATAGCTGCTGCATTTTACATATACATAATAATGTAGTTATATCCTGCATTTCTAGCATCTATCTTATGTTTTTCTATCTTTTCTTTTGGCACTTTCTTCTCTCTCAAACTTTTGTTAAACTTTCAGAACTATTTTCCAGGGTGTAGTTGTCTCTCCTAATTTTTATTTCCCGATTAAACGACATCATAACTTAATTTAATCTATTCCAAAACTTTGAGCAGGGAAACAAGCCGTCTGTTAATAGCCAGTTCTATTCAAATCAAAGGACTTTATCACATTTTGCACGCTTTGCAAAAGTGTACAAAGCATGGAAATTCTACAGGGTCCAACTCGTGAAGGTGATATATAATTTATAAACTATAATCATTTTCCATATACATATTTAGCAGTTACATCTATTCACAGGCCAGGGGGTCTTAACCGAAACAGCCGCTCTACACTTTGAGGTAGAGGTCAGGTCTGTCTGCATACAGCTTACCCCTGGACCCCACCTCCGGGTGGGATATACCAGGCTCGTTTGGTTTGGCTTATACATAACATAGTATTTGCATATAATGATATAAATGATCTCATGAGCATGTATATAATGCAGGAAGCTTCTCAAAAAGGTCTTCCAGTTTGTCGCCACCTATTTCTCCATTACCCTAATGATGATCATGTACATAACTTGACGTATGAGCAGTTTCTAGTTGGTGAAGAGATCCTGGTGGTGCCGACTCTTGATAAACACAGAAAGAATGTGAAGGCTTACTTTCCGGTTGGAGAAAATTGTGGTTGGAAACATATATGGACAGGAAATATATACGATATACAAGGTTCAGAAGCTTCAATAGAAGCTCCGATTGGCTATCCAGCTATTTTTGTGAAAGATGGATCGGTTGTTGGAGAGAACTTTCTAAGAAATCTGAGAGAATACAAGATTCTGTAATAATTGCTGTATAGTGATTTGGGTTGTTGAGTATAAAACCAACAGCCATTGTAATTGGCCACAAGGGAAATTAGCAATTGATGTACAAATGTAACTATGTAAGTAGCTTTCCGGAGGAGTAAATACAAAAAATTGCTTATTAAATAGAGGTATCCTTCATATATTAACATTTTCTTCACCAAATCCAACATCATACTTATAATCAATGTTATAAGTGGACTTCTCAAACTAGGTAATAACTAATGGAACTAAAATCATCAACCATTTCTAATTTTGGTAACCAGTGATGTCTAGAACTCAGTTGGGCTCGACCAATTTACAGGATCCATGCAAAGCAACCCCTTTACATGGCCTACACAAATCTAGTGAGTTTGCACCAAATGGAAATCAAACCTTATTGTGAGCTAGCTTATTTTTTGTGCTTATTGAAACATCCTCGTTTGGTAAGCCATAATTAGCTTTCTGAAAAGCTACTTTTGAACAGCTTATTAGGGCTTTTTCCAATTATGCCTTACATAATTATCCTTTATATTTTCCTTTTAGGTTATTTCACATCGTCATCTAACTTATCAACTAGTCTTTTATCACGCATGAACTAGTTTATCAGCTAGCTTATCAGCCTCGGTCACCTCTTAACCTTCAAGAAAACAAAGAGGGTGTATTCACCCACTGATTTCTCAAACATTTTCAAATAACTAAATCACAATTCATCATCAAAAAGCTATAACTTGAAATGGAAACAGCCAAATACAACGAGACCCAATCACCCCATGTTCTTATTTAGGGCACACTATTGTACGAAAACACTGGCAGACTTATCAATAGCTAATAAATCACTTCAGAACAATTATCATTCAGCTAATCAAACAGATGCTGGATGACTTCAGAAACTAGCAATAACTGAAAGCAATCAGTATAATAAATGGCATTAAAGCGTAATTCGTTAAACTACTGCACATAATCGATGAAACCCCGAAAGATACCAACCAGAAAGAGTCTATGAACATAAATCAAATGCAATTGAAGAAAGAGAACTGACCTTCAACTTGAAGATTCAAATGATTCAAACTGGGGAGGATGAAGCAAATTAAGGGTTTGTGAAGATGTAAACAATAATCCAGAGCTTATTCCCATGCTCAAAGAACCGATTCGCATAATTTTGTTGGATATTCTTTTATTTTCTTTTACCATATTTTCGTAGGTATAATTTTTCTTAGAGTAAATTACGGATTTGGTCCCTAAAGTATGTCAATTTTGGTGGATTTTGTCATTATCTTTGTTTATTACAAAAAAGACCTCTATGTATGTAGTTTTTTTGTGGATTTGGTCCCTCATGTTAACAGTCATCCAACTTTCTGTTAAATATGACTTTTTAGCATGTTTTCTTTTCTTTTTTTTACTATTTTTTCCAACCACATGGACCAACTCTGTAATTTATTCTAAATTATATTTAAAGTAAATTACAATTTTGGTCCCTGAGGTTTGTAATTTGTTATGGACTTGGTCCTTTATCTTTAAAAATTACAATTTTGGTCCCTGAGGTATGCATTTTGTTATGGATTTGGCCCCTCGAGCTGACGGCCATCCACTTTTTCCGTTAACTTTAACCCACATGTCATCTTTTCACATTTCTTCCTTATTTTGCCATTTCTTGAATCACAGGGGCAAAATCTGTAATTTTCTCTAAATTAATTTATTTTACTTTATTTTATGTATTTACATCTTATATAAATATTAAATTATATTTTATAATTTTTTTTAAATACACACACATATATAAAATTAAGACCCAAATTTTATACACACATATATATAAATTATATTTGTCCTCATCTTAATAAAAAAATGATTTTTTTCAGACATGAAAATCAAGACCCAAATTTTAGATTTTGAAATTCTATCAGTTTTTAGTTTTCCCACCGGAACCCGCCTGACTTATCGAACCCAAAATAAAACCAACCCGAAGCAATACGAAATCCGACCTGAATTTACAAAAAGTATATAGTTTATAAGAAATATATATATATATTCCTTATACTTTATAAAAGTTTAAAGATATATATTTCTTACAAAAAGTATATAGTTTAAAGATATATATATTCCTTATAATTCGGGTTGGATTTTGTTTGCTTCGGTTTCAGGTTGGTTCGACTTCGGGTTCGATGAGTCAGACGGGTTCCGATGGGGAAACTAAAAACCGATAGAATTTCAAAATCTAAAATTCGGGTCTTGATTTTCATGTCCGGAAAAAAATATTTTTTTATTAAAACCCGAACGTGAGGACAAATGACAGCACAACACGTGTCATAAAATATATGTATAATTTTTATTTTTTTTATAAAATATACGTATATTTAAATTTTTTATAAATACATATATTTAATTTTTTATAAAATACGTATATCTATAAAATATACGTATATTAATTTTATATATATGTGTGTATTTAAAAAAAATTATAAAATATAATTTAATATTTATATAAGATATAAATACATAAAATATATAAAATAAATTAATTTAGAGAAATTACAGATTTTGCCCCTATATGATTCAAGAAATGACAAAATATGGAAGAAATGTGAAAAGATGACATTTGGGTTAAAGTTAACGGAAAAAGTGGATGACCGTCAGCTCGAGGGACCAAATCCATAACAAAATACATACCTCAGGGACCAAAATTGTAATTTTTAAAGATAAAGGACCAATTCTATAACAAATTACAAAGCTCAGGGACCAAAATTGTAATTTACTCTTATATTTATATTTGTATTTATACTTATAGGGTCAGGTTCAGTGAAAAACCTAAATGCATACTGTATTTATACCAAAATTGTAATTTACTCTATCTAGAAGATGTGTACAAATGCATACTGATAATTTGTAACATGCATTCGTGCATAAAAAAAAACGTTTGTATACATTTGTGCATGTCGTCTATGCACAAATGCATACTGTTCAGATGAAGGGTTTTCAAGTTTTTCTTTAACTTTTTAGAATTTTTCCGGAACCTCCCTCTATATTTATATATTATATATTTTACAATCTATTTATATTTTTATTATAAATTATACTATATTTTTCACAAATTTTTATTTCATATATAAATTATATTTATAGATTTTTTTAACAATGCATATATAAATTATATTATATTTATATTTTATATATTTATAAATTTAATATATTGAACCATCTACCTACGAAAAGTTGTACTTTGGTTTAGTATTTGTAACATAAATTTTAAATTAATTAGAAACTAATATCAAAACCTTAACATATAAATCACAATTTTATACAATTTTGTTATAAAATTTATGCTAAATCGGATTACTATAAATTGTAAGATTCAAATACGAAAAATAGAAAATATAATACTAACTTATATATGAAATATAAATACGAAATAAAATTTTATAAAAGATAAATATGATTTATAAATATAAATAAATAAAGAGAATATAAATATTTAAAAGCTCCTAATTTTTAAAAATGCTAAAACTAGTTCTAAAATATTTGTATTTTGTTTTTGTTTAATAGTTAATGCATTTCTAACAAATTCTTTAAAATAAAATGGATGAATTTTACATAAAAATTAAAATGATGATTTTCTTTTCAAATTTGAATAACTCTTAAGAACAATTGTTTGGGAATGAGAAACAATATTTTGAGTGAATTACGATTTTCGTCCTACAGTTTGTTAATAACTTTGATTTTCGTCCATATGGTTTAGAATTTATGATTTTCGTTTATATGATTTACAATTTATTGCTATTTTTGTCCCTGAATTAATACTCATCTTTTAATTACAAGGGACCATTAATGTAACTGAATAAAATATTAATTTATCTATCCCTACATCAAGTTTTAGATAATTCTTTAAACTTAAGGATTTTTTACCTTCATATTTTCTCTTATTTATAGTACATTATAATGAATCTCTTAAAAAAATAAAGAAAACATAATTTCTATTTTCTATTGAAAAGTATTAAAATATAACATATAACTAACGAAAATATCTTCTCATTTATCTATTTAGTTAATCATAATTTATTCAATAAGTTTATAACTAATTTACACGATAATTTCAATAAATTAAATAGATTATGTCGTCTTTGTTAAGTTCAATATTTGCTTTATTGAGCTTAAGATGGTTCGAATAAATTACAGATCCAAATATCATATATTATATATCGTCTATATGAAGAAGATGCATGTATTTCTTCAATCCCATTCCATAAAAAAAACTAGAGGTACTACTCTTTTCAATACAAGGGGACAAATCTTATAATTGATAATGCAAGTCTTTTAACTTTGATTAGAAACATTTAGAATCCATTATTTTAAGATCATTAATATACATAACTAAAACCAAGGGTTTAAATGATGTGAGATGTGACATGACGGCAATGTCAGGTCTCAAATCTTACGAGTTATGGCGAGGTCATAACATTTTTCAAGGTCTGTCCTAAGGCAATTTATATATATATATATATATATATATGTGTGTGTGTATATACACCCACACTCACCCTTGTATGTGTCATTGTTTTGAATAACATTGTAGAACAAATTAAATTCCTATAAAAATAGTAGAACTAAAAAAGAAAGAAAAACCAATGATACCAAATATATAAAGCTTATAGAAAATGATATAAAGAGTGCAAAATCAGGATTAGATCTATTGAATCTCTACTTGCTATTTTTTTCAATTGTCAAAGAATTCATGTTAGACTTTTCACGTACGAGAATGTTAGTAATTATTTACCTATTTAAGGTTTTAGTTTTTAAGTTTTTCTTTTATGTTTATTTAAGTTCTAAGTCTTGCCCATAATTATCATTTATCCCTCAAGTTATATATTAAAGTAACCTCACACCTTACATAATAATGTGTCGTAACGCACTATAATATATTGTAACGCGCCATAATGCGTTACAATGCAAGTCAAGCCTAAGAAAGAGCCATGGGGGTTAATCTGGGCAGCAAATCCCAAGTCGTGACGCCATAACGCGCCATAATGAATTATTTAGAACCATGACTAAAACACAAAATCAAAATACAATAATCAGGCAGTGTCTTTTTACTAATCATAATCCAATGTTTACAATCATTTAATGCTTGACTTTTGGGAATATTATTAACAAATACATTTTGAAATTTGTTGTGGCATGCATTCCAAGAATTTGTTCTTCATCGATTCAAGAATGCTACACGTTCACGAGACGACATTTAGAAACCTTAAATATTTTAAGAACTCTTAAACCACCTATTTTATGTAGTTTCATGATGAATAACCTTCTATATTAATGAATATCTATTACGTTATTCATCATGAATGCTACACAAAAATAAGTGGTTATGAGGTTCCCAAGATATTCGGTCCAATTAAATGAACATGCCCCTTGGTTTGTATATTGAGATGTATGTCGTAAAAACTAAAAAAGCAGACATCTCTCCTTTGGAACTCAACAGTAGTTGTATCATCCTTCCTAGTTTCAAATTCTCAATATAGTTCCTTAATCATGTGTAGGTGTGCACAGGAACCTGACCAACCCAACCCAACCCAACCCAAAGCGACTCGATACTTAAATGAGTTGTGTTGGAATTGGGTTAGAGCCATTTGAACCCAACCTAACCCGAACAGATGCATTTCTATACCTTGGATTTAATATAATTCTTAAGTCCTTAATTAATATATGTACATTAGACATTAGACCTACATCAACCATAACCATTTCATTCGTATGTGAATAACAAGGTGCATATTAAAAGAATATCTGCTAAAATCTTTCAAGGGAAAGATTACCCTACCTCTGTGTGGGATTGCCAACTAACTCTTAACTGAGTTTGCATATAAAAGAATTTATTAGAATGTAAGAACATATGTCTCTCAGTGTTGCCTAATAAGCAGATCACAGAAGTTGCAAATTTGTGGTCACAGTCTTTAAAAGCCAAGTATATGCACTTTTGTGGACATCAACAATTAAGGCCAAGGGTTATATTGGTCCAGCCATACAAAAGTAAACTGTAAATCCCAACCTCCCTAAAGGTTAATTCAAAGTTGACAAGCATGTGTGAGTTTTCCGGTATATAATTACTATGTAGTTACAAAAACAGTTAGGGCCATACTATTAGAGGAAACAGGGGTTAAAAAGGCACATTGGGCTGGCCTACATGAGGGTAAAATAGTCAAATATATGAAGTGATAAACCAATCAAACCCTAGGGATGGCAAGTTACCCCTGCATCTGTTCTTTGATGCATATCGAGTCTAAACAAGAGAAGACTCATCATCAATTTCAACATTCACACATTGACATTGTGATGTGAAGGTTAGTCTAATTTGTACTTTTTGTGTGAAAGCATATAGTAACATTTGTTTGTTCTTACCTTTCACAATCTGATATGCAAAAATCTGCAAGTCTTCAAGCCCTCTGATCCTGAAGAATTAAAGCAAAATAATATGAACCCTTAACATACTTTGTGGGAAAAGAACATAATAGTTTGGGTGGTAAATACAGAATACAGACATTATATATATAGGCCTACCACATTCATCATCAGATATAGAAATCATCCAAGAATGGAGACTGGTGCACCAATGTTGCTCAACTGCATCCATGACTGAAACCCATGATCAGATTGCTCCAAATGATCATCCTTATACTTGCCTAATGATTAAAGAATGTCAATCATATAACAAAGATTCAACCTTTATTTGAAAGGATACTGAATCACTTCATTCCTGTGAATTACTGTACCAATGGCAATCACATCTGTTCCTGCAAAAACAAAAGGTTTGGATGGCAAGATTGGGGTAGCAGCCATCTACATAATGCTTTTAGACATCAAATTGATGTGGGTATCTTTTGCAGCCAATCCAAAACCCTTTAGTCTTCACACAGTTCTAGTTTACAAGAAAAAATTCCTCTTTTGCTACACTGTAAAAGATCAACACATGCATAGATAGGTCTATTCATTCCATATCATGTATAAATGTATATAAGGATACTAATGCAGTAGACAAATGGGTCTCAAAGCAGGAAAAAGAAGATGATATATCAGTGAAGATTAACAAAAGAAGCAACTTAAAAGAAAACCAAAAGTTAGAGACAAATTTCTTCAAGAAAGATTAAGAGGGTCTACCACCATATTGTTTTTCCTAAGCCGGAGACATTGAATAAAAGTAACTACAACATTGATATTCTTGTCTAAATAATAATTACTGAGCAGCAATTTACTCTTACAGTTAAAAACCATCCTCTTCCTTCGAAATCATCCAGATATTATATATACTTCCTTTTTTCAGCATGCATAAATACCAGAACGCAAATGGGGAAATTGTCTGACTGAAACTCAACAATCAACATCGTCAAATGCAAAGCCTACCTCTTTCTGGAGGCTAACTGTAAACATCATCATCTGAAACTGTCCTCTTTGCTTGCTTAATCTTCTCCAGCTGAACCTGTGTATCCATGAACAGCTGCATCCTCTGAACTTCCAAATCTTTAGTGAATTGCATCCTCTGCTTCTCCAATTCAATCATCTGTTTCTGCTTCTCTCCCTCAACCCTCTCGTAAATCTCTCCGAATCTCTCAATAGCCCTTGCCAACCGCTTCATGCAGTCGGAATCCCCTCCACCTTCCTTCCTCACTCCCTCCCCTCCGGCAGCACCGTCGTCCTCGCTAGTCCCCAGAGACTCATCGTCCTCTGATCCATCCTCCTCCGCGGCTGCAGCAGCGGCAGCAACAGCTGAGTAATTCCTCCGGAAATAGGAGTCATCGACAGCCGCAGCCACCGGCAGCGGTCGTTTCTGAGGGAGAACGACAGGCTGTTGAAATTGAGATGACAACACCGTCGAAGGTGGTTTCCGGTAGGATAACGGAACGGCTGTCGGCGGTGATGACGAAGACGACTTCTTCGCAGTTGCAGCCGATCCGATTAACGTGTCCAACCGAGAGTAAAACGGCCAAGTACTAGTAATTTGGCCGTTGGATTCAGAAACCCTAGCTTTTTCAACCTTATACTTCTTCTTAAGAGTGTCGATTCGGTTTTTGCACTGAACATCGGTACGCCTGGTTTTCTTCGTATGGCCATGACGGGCGTTAACGGCATCGGCGACCTCCTGCCAATCCTTTTGACGGAGGTTCCCACGGTTGAGCTCAAGGTAACGGCGGCCCCAAGCGTCGACGAGCGTCGACGTTGCATCCTCGCTCCAACAATCCTCACGGAAAGGAAGCGGACGAGATGACGGAGTCTGAGTGGCTCCACCGGCTACGGCGACCGGAGACGGAGAATTGATCAAAGCTAAGTCGTCGGCCATCTAGGGTTTGTTTATCGGTGAAAATTTTGGGGGAAAGAGATAAATAGAGAGAGAAGAGTACAAGTGGGTGAAGCGTCGGTGTCGGTACCGTTTCCATCCATTGTCTCACTGGCATCTCTTCGCCGATGTACGGCTCCAACTCCGACGTGGAACTGACGTTATCTGTCGCTTTAGATACTTGTACATCCTAGACGTTGCTTTACCCACTTGTACCTTTTCGTTTCCATTCTTTTCATCTTTTCATGCGAAATAAGTTTTCATGTTTTTATTTTAGTTTGTACGAAATAAAAATAGTCTATCACAAAATAAATAAAAGAATTTAATTATTATAACCATTTCTTAGAAACTTTTTAGCCAAATAACTATTTTCTCTTTAAATTTATCAAAATGGCCAAAACTTACTCGAAATACATACCGAAATATACAAGGATCAAAGGTGATTGAAACCTACTCGAAAATTATAAAAACCTACTCGAAATTATAAAAACCTACTCGATATTATAAAAAACCTACTCGTTGTCGAGTAGGTTTTCAATTCTGAAAAATGTTGTCGGGTAAATATTTTCAATTTATATATGTGTTGTCGAGTAGGTTTTTTGTAAAATTTATATGTGTTGTCGAGTAGGTTTTCAATTTATATATATTTTCAATTAATACAAATAAATTTTTATTTATAATATTTTCGAGTAGATTTTTTATAATATCGAGTAGGTTTTTATAATTTAGAGTAGGTTTTTTATAATATCGAGTAGGTTTTTATAATTTTCGAGTAGGTTTGATCCATTTTGAGTAGGTTTCAATCACCTTCGATCCTTATGTATTTCAAGTAAGTTTTGGTCATTTTGATAAATTTATAGAGAAATTGATTATTTGGATAAAAAGTTTCTGAAAAATGATTATAATAATTAAATTCCCAATAAACAATCGTTAAAAACATGAAACGAAAATAAAAATACATTTCATTCTTACTGGTTTAACCAAGAATAAAAATTTGGATTTTTAGAAAAATAAACTTATTATATTATATAAACCAAATAGTTTCTTTAATTATCATTCTCATTAATTACTGATTAATATATTTAATCAAATATCCTTAATGATTTAGAAAAGTTTTGTTCTCCAACACTTATACTGAATTTAAAGAAATGTTTGACTATCTCCAACAACTATACTATTTTATAATTTTTATAAGTTTTGAGATAAGAAAAATGAGAATAAAAAACCTTCAAATTTGAAAGAAGAAACAACAAATATAACATATGAGAGAAAAATAAGTATTTTAATAAATTTTCAACAATAAGATGTACGAAATTTTTTAGAAGAAAATAATAATATTTTATTAAATATAAAAAATATTTAAAAAATATAGTTAATGTTAAAATTAATAAAATAGAGTAGTCATTGATTCATTGGAGTTGAACATAACTTTTTAGAAATTTTGACTTTTGATACTTTATTTTAGCAATTCAACTTCAACGTTATTTTATTTCAGTAATCATATTATTAATTATATCACTAAAGTATGGAGGAGACTAATCGCACCCTTAGATGTTGCAAATGGCATCCCTACAAATGAATTTATACTCATATACATCTACATCAAAGCTCCTATAAGTACAAAAAATTATGTGCATACCCCTACTGATAAGGGGTGCTATTAGCCCTCAACAATTTAAAACAGAGGAGGCTAATGACACCTCTAAGGCTATGTTTGGCAAACTAGCTGATAAGGTAGCTGATGACTGATAAGCTAGCTGATAGCTTATGACATTGTTTGGCAAAATAAGCTAGCTTATTTTCAGTGTACATGTTTGGATGCACATAAGCTGACTTATAAGTTAACTTATAAGTTAGCTTATCGATAAGCTACTTTGAGTAGCTTATGAGGAGCTTTTTGTCATCTTTTCCGATTATACCCTCATTAATATTAATTATTATTTTTTCAAAATGTCTTTTTTAGTCATTTAAATATTTATCAGCTAGTTTTTGCCAAACATAATTTGTTCATCAGCTAGCTTATAAGCTATCAGTTAGCTTATTAGCTATCAGTTAGCTTATAAGTCATCAACTAGTTTATAAGCTATCAGCTAGCTTATCAGCTAGTTTGCCAAACATAGCTTATAAGCTAGCTGATGACTTATAAGCTAACTGGTAGCTGATAAGCTAGCTGATGAAAAAATTATGTTTGGCAAAAACTAGCTGATAACCATTTAAATGACTAAAAAGAACATCTTGAAAAAATAATAATTAATATTAATGAGGGTATAATCGGAAAAGATGACAAAAAGCTTCTCATAAACTACTCAAAGTAGCTTATCAATAAGCTAGCTTATAAGTTAGTTTATAAGTCAGCTTATGTGCATCCAAACATGTACACTGAAAATAAGCTAGCTTATTTTTGCCAAACAATGCCTAAATGTTGTTAATAACACCGCTACATATAAATTCTTTCTTACATACCTTTACATCAAAATCAATATATTTCCAAGATTATAGTAATATAAAAAATTTCATGGAGACCCCTGTAGGTTCCATTAAGACATTGTTTGGCAAAAATAAGCTAGCTTATAAGTTAGCTTATAAGCTAGTTTATTTTCAGTGTACATGTTTGGATGCACATAAGCTGACTTATAAGCTAACTTATAAGCTAGCTTATTGATAAACTACTTTGAGTAGTTTATGAGGAGTTTTTTTTCATCTTTTCCGATTATAACCTCATTAATATTAATTATTATTTTTTCAAGATGTCCTTTTTAGTCATTTAAATGGTTATTAGCTACTTTTTGCCAAACATAATTTGTTCATCAAGTTTATCATTCTAATTTTTATAAGTCATCAATTTTATATAAGCCCATCATTAGTTGCCAAACATAGTCTAACACTCCTTTTAAAACGTGTTCCAAATAAATTAGATCGTACTCTTTTTTTACCACATGCTGACGTGCACAATAAAATGTCATACACTTTTAAAATACATTTGATATATTTTTTTTAATTAATAATGATATTATACTTAATAAGAAAAAACGCACAATTTTAGTAATATATAATTATTCCACTAATAAATTTATCCATTTTATTAATTGATATTGAATATCTATCCATCACAGTAAAAGGTTATTGAATCTAGAACTTGTTATGTGTTTATTTTCTAATGAATATAAAAGGTTAGGCAACTTCTTTTTAGGACAAATATTAATAAAAAAAAATTGTCCTAAAATAAATGTCCATAATAAAAAAGACATAAAGTTTTAGTTATGATATTTTTTAATCAATTAAATAACATTTTTTTTCTTTAACAATAACGAGAACAATGAATTGTTATCTCATAATTAAGGGTGAAAAGTTAGAACACCTCTAACATCGTTTCTTCAACAGCTAAGTTATAATATGTAAATTCATTCTCGCACACATCAACGTCAAAACCAATTTTTTTATAATTGCAAGGCTATAAAAGTACAATAAATTCCGTGCTAAACCCAACTAAAAGATATCATTAGCACTCATCTTTAAATTTAGTCATTAAATTTTAAACAATTATTATTTTTCGTAATTTTGACCAAATAACTTGTTATTCGTTTATAAAATTAAATGATTTTTGTAACGATTTTAAAAATGTTTTATGGTCTTAAAAAAATTAGTAACAACAATCATGAACTAGTTATATGTTTAACACATACAAGTCAAACGTTGATTTCGAGGAGCTGGGTAAAAGGAAAAGAGGAATATGAGTAGAAGAGTGCTAGCATCGGTTGCTCTCTATCGATTGCTTACCGTAGTCTCATCCAAAGGAATAGAACTGCAGAGTAAACTATGACTAGTTTTCCGCACTACTTTTCTACAGTTAAGAACTATCATACTTATTTTGTGAAAAACCGGTTAGTTCTGGCTACCTTGCAATGACATTCTATTTGAAATTTCTAAATTTTTATTTACCCCTTGATTTTTCACAAATTTGGTTTGTTGTTTCTAGGGAAATATTTGTAAAAACCCAACAAACTATCCTATTTTGAATGGTAAGTCCCTAAACTATTTTTTTGAATGAAAAAATCATTAAAATTTCTTATTTTGAATGATTAAGTTTCTGAACTATTTTTTTGGATGAAAAAATCATTAAACTTTCTCATTTTGAATAGAAAAACCATTAAACTTTTTTTATTTTGAATAATTAAGTCCCTAGATTTTTTTTTTAAATTAAACCATTGGATTTTTAAAAATTGGTTACTTACAACTTTTAAACATAAATAAACTATATTTAACCGGTTATCTTTTGATTATCCCTCTTATTATGAATAAAAAATAGATCAAAAAGAGGAAGACCGATGACAGGAGCCAACAACGTGCTAGGCGAAATGGAGAACATACAACGTTGGGGTAATATGGAGTTGACGAGGGGGAGCGATAACATTGTTTGCTAAGGGTTTTAATTGCGTAGGGTTTTTGGAATGGTAAAACTGATTTAAGTTTATTTTACTTAAAAACTTTTTTAGTGAGCTACAAGTAACTTATTAAAAAAAATTGTAGGTAACTAATTTTTAAAAGATCAATGGTTTATTTATTCAAAAAAAAATGTTTAGGGACTTAATCATTCAAAATGAGAAAGTTTAATGGTTTTTCCATTCAAATCAATAGTTCAGGGACTTAATCATTCAAAATAAGAAAGTTTAAGAAATTTTTTCAATCAAAAAAATAGTTTAAGGAATTAACCATTCAAAATGGGATAGTTTGTTGGGTTTTTTTGAACATTTCTCTTGTTTCTAATAAGTTTGTTTCCAATGTTTTGTGACTATTTTTTGTTGTTTTCCACATACGTTATTTTTTACAAGCTGAAAGTCTTCATGAAAACGATCTATCTATTTTTTCATAGTAGAGGAAATAATCACGTACATCATATCCTTCTCTAACCCTACTCCAAGTAGGATTTGTTGAGTTCGTATAGTTTGATTATCTTGGTTTATTATGTTTGTCAATTGCCAAATAAGTTAATTTTGAAACTACAAACTAAAATTTAATTCGAAAGAAGCAAGTGAATTACTTTCGACATATATAGACGTTAGAGAAAGGTGCAATGGCTTTATGGTTAAAAAGGTGATGCTCAAATTTGAATCACTCGTGAACATTAACAAGTAATCCATAGTCAACAAATCAGTTTGAGTTTCAACTGTTTCAATTAGACCAAAAACGGCCTTCTTGTCATACTGCACACTAAAACCTAAAATCTTGATTCATAGGAAACCCTCCAAAGTTTATGTTAGATTCCAAAAGACATACACGCCTAAAATCTTGATTCATAGGAAACCCTCCAAAGTTTATGTTAGATTCCAAAAGACATACACGCAACATAATAAAACCGAAAAATGATCCATGTGAAACAATACCATGAATTTAATATGACTGTTAACTCCTTAATTAATATATGTACATTAGACATTAGACCAACTCGTAATCATTTTAGAATTATAACACGTCCTTTTGGGACTTGGTTCCAATTTGGGAAATTGTGTTCGTCAAAGAAGGAGAGTTAACGTGAAAAACGTAAGAAGAGATCTGAACCCTTGATTACTTTTAATCTCATATTCATCCATGAATTGCCTTTAGAAGGGAATCGATCCGGTATATCTCGATGCATCTCATCCTAATGTGCATCTAAGGGTGAAGATCCCTTCTTACGCTCCTTACTTTAACTCTTCTTCTCACCAGAACTCAACCCTTCTTTTGAAGATGTCTTGATGAGGTTTTCAAGTTTATGGGACTAATACCTATGTCTTATACAAATGTGTTGCATTAAGTTGTTAAAGACAAAATTAAATAACCTAACAAAGTGAATCCTTATGAAGCAATAAATTATTAAGACAAATTTAAATAACCTAACAAAGTGGATACTTATGAAGCAATAAATTATTAAGACAAATTTAAATAACCTAACAAAGTGGATACTTATGAAGCAATAAATTATTAAGACAAATTTAAATAACCTAACAAAGTGGATCCTTATGAAGCACTAAACTATTAAGACAAACCAAACTAATAGGAATTAAGAACTGAATTGTCATATAAGCCTTTTCATATGTTACTTTGGGAAAGTGTTTTATAGGATACTTCTTAAAAAAGACTTCATAGAACACTTTTCATGAAGTGTTTTCAAAAGAAAAAAAATCTAAGATTTACTTCTACTTCGCATAATTTATTTTTAACAACTTATTGTAATAATTTTGTATAAGATGCATAATTATTGATCCTATAATCTTATAATTTTCATCTGACACTCTAGTAAGATTGATTGAACGTTCTAACAATCATCTTTTTATTATAGCGGATTCTAAAAACTTTGAGAGGTTGTAACATAACTTAAATCGCATGTGATATTACAAAAAGAGTAGCATAAATGGCAATGTGTAGACACATACAATATAAATACAATCATGGATTGAAGAGAGAACACTACAAAAATAACAGTGAAACCAATCTAAACCATCCATGTATTATAAATGTAACGGTTGTGAATAATAGGGCATGTACATTCAACCATCTATTTTTCAGATCCAACGGTTCTTAAATATTCCATTGTTCTCCTTTTTTAGGGTTCTTTCTTGAGCATCCCTTTGCTAATATATGTACATAAATAAACAAAAACATACATACATACATAAAGTTTGATTACAAACATACATAAGGATATAAAGATGAATAAGTAACCAAATTATGTGATTTCAAGCACATTGGTTAGTGCCATATGAAGGCACCTATTGGATCACATATAATCTTTAGCTAGTCCTCATGCACACAAAAACCAGAAACATTGTGTAACATAACACCCAACAAAAGGAATTTACCAAAGGGTCATTGGCCCAATGATAACCCCACCTTCCCAAAGGTCAAAGGTTCTAGTTTCATGTGACAAGTGTATATCAGTTTAATTTGTGTTAAAAAAAGATGCAATTTTGCCATATTTCAAGGTCTCTAAGAAGCGTAGACTCGCCCTACCCACAAACCTAATGGCCGGTCGTGCTAGGGCCCAGTCAACTTGCTATGTAAAACATATAGCCATAGCTCCGTGCCCTAGGCATAAACCAGCGGTTGCATGGTTAGAAGCAACAAGGGTGTAGCCACGTGCCCTTGGGGCCATGCTATGGACCACCTCCATAACCCTACGGGTTTTGGGGGTTGAAAAAGAGCCCAATCAGGCTCTATAAGCTTTTTCGGGCCACGATTTAACAAGGCCTTGAAAAGAAGTGGGCCTGAGTGGGCTTTAAGCCCGACCCAAACAACAAGCTTGAGCCTTTTTATGTATCCTAAAAAGACAATATATAGTGAGCTTTTAGAGATTAACATGAACCAAAAGAATAGATTAGTGTACACTAAAGGTTTCACAAAATTTGGTATTTTCATGGACATAATTTTCTCTTTTGGGGGTTGGGTTGGGGGGGGGGGGGGTTGGGGGGGGTGTTATGCATCTAACACATACAAGCATAGGTCTGAAAAAATGAACCGATATCACCTCTCAGTAGCTTTCTGTTTTTTTTCTTTTTTTTTTTGGCTGTACAATCTAACAGAAGAAAGAATTGAGTTCCTCCTCCTCCACCATCATCATCCCCAGATGATGATAACTTCATACATCAAGATGCTTCAAATCCATCTTCCTTGCTGTGCTTTTTATCATTGCCTTCCGCACATCCACCTAAATAATCCGTTACCAAAATATAATTATAAATGGTAAGAACCAAACGGTAATAAATTAGTGTTTGCAAGGGTGGAAGCAAGTCTTCGATTTGCATATTGCAAAGAAGTTCTATAAAAAAACAAATGAATCCAATATCACATTTGAAAGTAGGGTTTTAGGGGGTATGCACTATAAAGGGAGGTTCAAGGGAAAACACTAAAAAAAAGAGAAAACTGAAGAAGACCCTGGAGCCCTCCATCAAGACAGTATGCACTAATACATACAAGCGTTTTTTTTTCCTATGCACCAATGCTTCTATAATTACATATGCATTAGTGCATATGCATAAATGTATGTTACAAATTACCGATATGTATTTGTGCATACTGTCCAGATGGAGGGCTCCCAGAGTGTTCTTCAGTTTTCTCTTTTTTTTGACGTTTTCCCTTGAACCTGACCCATGCACTATATATGTACTTATAACACTATATATATGTACTTATAACGGGAATTAAAATCTTACCCTGGCACCCATAAGGGAAGAAAAAGTAACATTTGCTTCAGCTGCATCTTCAACCACCAGTTTCTTCAATAGTCGAGTTTTGGGATCTAAAGTAGTTTCCCATAATTGTAAAGGCATCATTTCTCCCAACCCTGCACATATCGATGAAACATTTCAAGTAACGTTTCAATGAGTTCCAGAGGCTTTTTTTTTCCAATTATGCCCCTTGATCTTTTTCAATTAATTTTTCAACATGTCCTCTTAGTAGATCATTTTACATTTAGATGTTAGTGATCCCCAAAATATCAATGATGTAAGTTTGATCAGCCAACAAGCAGTAAATTTTAAGGTTATCACCTTATCTTGTATTCATTGTTCTTAATTCTTATTAAAAAAATACGTTTATTTTGCTTACCTTTGAACCTCTGAATATTATATGATGCATTTGAAGGGAAGGAACTCTGAAGTTTTTTAAGTTCTGATTCATCATAACAGTAGAATGCCTGCTTCCCCCTCTCTACCTGAATAATCACCCATAAATGAATCAACCATTGCAAATTTTATAGAAAAATAGCATTTTTAATATTAGTAAGAAATAACGCAAACCTTATATAGGGGTGGGACGCCAACATATATGCAACCTTCATCAAATAAAGCTCTCTGCAAAAGCATCCCATGAAAAATTACTATACTACCCTTTCACGTTCTTTTGGAAAAGCTTCATGTTAATTATTTATTTTGCCATTTGTCATCATTTCAACATGATATTTATTTGGATTCACAAGATTCATTTATTTGTCTTTGTTGAAGGGTATTTTTAAATACTTTTTACCTTAAACTATGTGCTAAGTCAAAAGTAGCAAATTTCATGGGTCTCTAATTTCTTTCTAAGTAATACAAATATAAAAATAAGAAGAGATCCATTTGTGATACCTGATATCTATAGAAAAATGTTAATAACAATGTACGAATATGAGCACCATCAACATCAGCATCAGTTAAGATAATGATTTTATGGTAACGTAGACCATCTTTTTTAAAATCCTCTCCCTGAAACACGAAAAATTGAGTGAAGATCACGTAAAGAAGACGTAACTAGTTATAACTTTATTGCTGCCTTTCTATATATATATATATATATATATATAACTTTATTAAACAAGAACCTTCACTCCAAGGCCAAGGGCACGGATAAGGTTTTGAATCTCTTCGTTTTTGTACATTGCCGCTTCATCCTTTCTTTCAACGTTCAGAATTTTACCCTTCAAAGGAAGAATAGCCTGAAACAAGAAAACTTCTATCACCAACATTTTTCACATTACCGACTAAAATTTTGACATTTTATGAGCCAGATTCGGCATTATTTCATAACCAACCATTTAAGCTCAATGAACAGCTCTAGCATAAACTATTAACAAATCAAACAGCACCAGATCCTAAAAGAGCTTAATAGATAAAATGCTTAATAGATGAACAAGGTTAAGCCTTTTTCTCTAATGATCACCTGAAAGTTCTTATCACGGCCTTGTTTTGCACTTCCACCTGCTGAATCTCCTTCAACTATAAATATCTCTGCAAAGATGTGAACGAATTATGAATCATCCGATTGACTTCATATTTATATTTACATTTAATATAAATATGAGATAGTGGAAAGCACCTGCTATTTCAGGATCTGTGGCTGAACAATCAGCAAGCTTTCCCGGAAGAGATGACACTTTCAAAACACTCTTTTGTCTCTCCAATTCCCTTGCCCTCTTTGCCGCTTGAGCTGCCTAAACAAACAGCTGACTCATTAAGAAAACAGTGCTCTAAAAGTTCCCACTTAAGACCAGTTAAGTGTTCATCTACGCATTAAATGTCCCTGGACAGCTACAATAAATTTAGACCACTTAATTGGCTGTCTAGGCTTAAGCATTCCCACAACTCCAATTAGAAGCTTCTTTTTTAATTGACACAATATGAATAACTAAACCACATACAGTTGAGCTTCAGTTAGTAACGCGTCACTGAATTAAGTGTGTCGAACAATAAACTGCAATTTACAAATTAATGGAATTCTCGTTATTTGGTTGGTTTTCCATTAAGGGGTTGTTTGGCAGTTGCTGAATGATTAAGTGGTCAGAATGATTAAGTGGTCAGAATGATTAAGAGGTTCTTATGATATAATGCAAAATGAAATATAATTGTTTGGTAATTGTTCAGGATGTAATCAGGGCTCTTAATGGTTAAGAGAGGTCCAGGATACAAAATGATTCAGAGGGTTTAGGAACCATTAAGAGATAAACTTATTTTTTGCCAAACAGAATTCACCTCTTAGCGATTCAGAGGCTGTCTCTTAATGAAACTGTTAAGAGGTAAACAAACAGCCCTTAAGTCCTGTATGGAAAAATCTGTCTGTGTGGATTAATTTGTCTGTACAATTTGGAATTTTTTTTTATTGGGAGGGTTTTTTCATAGATGGAAGGGGCAGGTTTGAAAGAAATAAAAACTTGGCTTTCTGCATAAAGCTCCCCCCCCCCCCCAAAAAAAAAGAAGCTTATGAAATAAGCCACTTGCTATATCATTAAGCCAAATATATTTGGAGAAAATGCATGTGGCTATGTTGTCATTGGATAAAGAGTACAAAATATATATTAAAAAAACTTGGCATACCTTTAAAGCATTAAGGGACTTGCTGAGGATTAAGTCGAGCACATCTGGATTTAACTCCAAGTATTCAGTAAGGAATTCTTGAAGTGACTGATCAACGAGCCTCCGCACCTCCGGATTTCCCAACCTCGTCTTTCAAGCAAACGTCAAGTAAGAATCAGATTTCAATAACACAACAACAGGTACACATCCACCACATTAGTGTCGATAACTGAAGAACACACACACACACACACACACACATATATATATATTACAGATTACCTTTGTTTGCCCTTCAAACTCCGGATTTGGAAGCTTGACGGATATTACACAAGTCAGTCCCTCTCTCACATGCTCGCCACTTAAACTGATGTCCTTATCCTGAAGTAATAATAATAAACACCAAGAGTTTATGGTCCTTTTTCATGATAAACAATATTAAGGCAGAAATTTCCGAGATATATACATATATAGGGTTAGGTTCCGGTGAGAAGGAGAGTTATGGTGATAAGCGTAAGAAGGGATCTCCACCCTTGGATGCACATTAGGATGAGATGCATCAAGATGTGGTGCATCGAGATGCACCGGATCAACTCCCTTGCCCTTCTAAGGTGCAATTCATGGATGGGTATGAGATTAAGGCCTTGTTTGTTTTTTCATTTTAAGCTCTTAATCACCATTTATGTCTGATTCGTTTAGACGTTTCATAACCATTTCAGAATTGAAATCAGACTTCAGACTTCAGCACCTCTTTAAAAAACAAACGCCACCTAAAAGTGATCAATGGTTCAGACCTCTTCTTATGCTTCTCACCTTAACTCTCATTCTCAAACGATCATAAGCCTATATATATATATATTATATGAAGAGTATCAAGAATCAAGATTCTAAAACTGAAAAACTGTCTTCTAAAGGGGAGAGGATGATGAACAATGAGATTAAAAATACCTTGATAAGCTTCGACTTCTTTCCAAGGTTATTTATGGTTCTAGTTAGCGAAGCTTTGATACCATCAATGTGGGATCCACCATCAACTGTGCGTATGCTGTTTGCATATCCCAGCATTGTATCTGAATATGCATCTGAACACCTAATGTGAAGATTGAATGCAGAACCAAATTTACATTTTGATTTAGTGGTATTTTCATTAATCCAAAATGAATCTTCAAAGTGCAATGTAAAAAGTAGCATATTTCCAATCTTTTATGCAGTAATTTGTGTAAAACTTCAATTAGATAATTAACCAAGCATTCATATAAACAGTGTATGTTATTAAGGGGCTGTTTCATTGGTTTTTCATTAAGTCGTGTATCACTGTATGGATAAAGTTGCATGTGTGGAGTAATTTGGCTGTATAAGAACATGTTTTTTAATTGGGAGGTGCAGGTTTGGGAAAAAGCCATGGCTTTCTGCATAAAGCTCTCCCCTAGATGCTTACTGAATAAGCCACTACCAAAAAACCATGTATAGATGACCGAATAAGCTGTGAGTCCCATTAAGCTCACTAAGCTGCTAACAAACAGGCCCCCAGAAAAGAATACTGGCAGGGAACAAAAATACAAAATTATGTCTGAGACAATCAGACAAACAAGATAGTAGTGACTTACCACTGGAAAGCCACATCAACGTTTATCCCATCTGCTTCTTTTCTAAAGCTCAATATGTCATGAAGTGGTTGCTAAATAAGAAAAACAATCAGTCACTTTTATTGAACGCGTAAATACGATTTTCAAGAATAAAAATGAAATTTCTACTAATAAAGATAATGCCGAGTGTACATAATTGATTGATATATTTACAACTCCAAAATATAAAAAGGTGAAATATCTTTTCATTCTTTGATTATTTTGCTATTTGATTGAACCCTTAGCCTTTGTAAGTCAATTGTTTGTAATTGACTTTTTATGTTTATTATAATATTCTTTAAATGATCTTATGTTTGTTAATTTTCATAATCTCATGTACCTTTTTTATAAAGTTGTACAACTTTCCCAAATTCTGATGTTATTAGAGTATTTAAATAACATCTATATTGGTATTATTATTATTATTATAACGAACTTTTCCAAATCCATGAACAGTTTGAGTTTAAAACCATCAAACAACATTTAGGCAAGAATTAAAATTTTCAAAAATTAAACAAAAACGATCATAGACAATAAGACGGAAATGAAAATTGACAAGCACCTTATCGGCATTTAGCCACTTCACATACTCAACTAATCCCCCAGCAAAGCAATATTCATCATATCGGCTTTTCTCAGGGTCTTCATCCTCTTTCTTGAGAGTAATAGTTAGCTGTCAATATTTGAAAAATAAAAGAATATTAAGTCAAATAAGAAAAACTAAAAAAACAGGAAATATACTTCCCGACAAATATAAGAATAGAAAATAATCCATATTCAACGGTTAAAATGAACAAATAAAATCTCCTTGGCGGGAAGAAGGGGAAAGAATAGTCCAATTTTTAACGGGAATTTATTCCATTGATAAAGTTCTAGCAGAAATTAAAGCGATCCAAATGACTCTACTACCCCTGGGACTAGAAAAGCACGCTCACGAACGCGTGCAGCAAGAGTATCGTAATCAAATTCCATTCCAGATGTGAATACTGCATTACAAATTAAAATCAAATTATAAAATGCTTTATCGAAGATAAACATTTGAAAATAAAAAACTCAACGGAAATGTAAGAAAAAGTACTTTCTGAATCCGGCCAAAATTTTATGCATGTCCCTGTACGATCTTCTGATTCAGCTGGAAGATCTTTACATGCTAAAGGTTTATGAGGCTTTCCACGGAAATATATTTGATGACATTCCTTTCCATCTCGCCAAACAGTAACTTCTAAAGTCTGTGAAACAGTAAAACGAGTCCCGGTTACAATGAAATACGTTCAGAAGGAGAAGGAGGTTTTTGGAGCGCACGATGCTTAGGCATTGGGTACTTCAGTGGTTGGTAATGATGATTGAGGTAAAAAAAATGAAAGTTTACAATGGTGACGATGAATTTAACGACCCTCAAACAGCTTTGATTACTTGGGTATTTTTGTAAAATATTATGATGGAAACTATATGAGAAAAGATAGAAATAAGCACCTCAGACAATGCATTAACTACTGACAAACCGACGCCATGTAGTCCACCTGAGACTTTATAACCACTACTCTCCCCACCAAATTTTCCACCGGCATGCAAAACCTGCAACATTAGATGTAAAGTTATTTGCCATCTATATATGTATATATATATATATTATACTTCCAAACAAAATAAAAAGATAAACAAGTGACCATAGCACTCAAGAATTATGATACTAGGGTGCAATGTTTCCTGTTGAATAAATTTAAACTTTAAAGATGTAATATATTATATATGATAATAAGTAAGGGGTTGTTTGGTTGGTTTTCCATTAATTCTGTATGGATAAACCTGTCTGTGTGGATTCTGTCTGTATAAATTGAGAAGGTTTTTGTTTGGAGGGTTTTTTCTTAATAGGGAGTGACAGGTTCGGAAAAAAAAACTTGGCTTTCTGCATAAAGCTCCCTCCTAAAAGCTTACTGAACAAACCACTTTCTAATATCATTAAGCCACTACCAAACAGTCATGTATAGCTGACCGAATAAGATGTGAGTCCCATTAATCTCATTAAGCTGCTAACAAACAAGCCCTAAGCCAGTTAACCCAACAGTAGCACATATGGGGTAGTAAGTAGTAACTATATACATCCTTGTTAAATCTTCTAACTACCATTAAATATTCAATTTAGTACTTCACAAAAATACTTCCTTTGGTCAACAATCTATCGAGCAAAGATAAAGCATCAGAAAATGGATTATGCGGCTTAAAATTCAAAGCGAAAAGATGAATTTTGCAACATACTGTCAACACAGTCTCCACTCCTGATTTTTTCGAGCCTGGATGCAAGTCAATTGGTATCTGCAACACAAAAAAAATGAATACGTAAGATGAAAAAAACAAGTTGGAGCTTCTTCGGTGTTTAATTTAATGATTTTCATCTTGAAACATCTATTCTTTATAGTTACAATTACATATTTAAAAGTTCATTCACCCACCATGATTTTAATCATCATTCTTAAAGATTTGAGATAACTTTATTTGATTCTTTAATTATGCTACCAATTACCAATTACTAGTTAAAGAATAGAAGTGCATACCCCACGTCCGTTGTCAGTGATACACACTGAACCGTCTACAAGTAAAACAATATCAACCTTTGAGGCAAATCCTGCTTGAGCTTCATCAACACCATTGTCCAATATTTCATAAACCTGATTAAATCGATATAAAAATTATTCCAAACTTAAGATAGCGTAAAGGAAGAAGAAGTAATGCAATAATGAAAAAAGTAAGGAAGATACCATATGGTGCAGACCCCGGGGACCCGTATTTCCAATGTACATTCCAGGTCTTTTCCTCACGGCTTCCAAACCTTCTAGTATCTGATACAAGAAAGATATAAATATATCATATACTTGAGTCGACACACTAGACAAGCTGCATTAATGTAGTCAAACATTTTCATGGGGGGCACAATTTTAACCCATATGAAGGCACATAACTTAGAGAACATACAAATGGGAGTTTGAAAATGTTTTTGTTCAAGGTGATTATAGCGACTTGAATAATCATAACCAGAATCAGATAATTAAATAATTGATTGATTAAAGTTGCGGATAGTTATGTAATTTTACATTTAATAAATAATCAGTCTTCTTAAGACAACTCCTTACTTTCTTATTATTTTGAACCCAATAATCAGAAAACTATAATCAGTTTTTGCTAAACACTCAAAACTACTTATTTGCAAATATCACTTTTAATGAACATCCAAACACCCCCAAAACCTAATTGACCAAAGAACCTGCAAAATTCTTCTCAACAAACTAAGGGCTCATAGTATTTATTTGCCCAAAATCAAATTGACAAATTTCAGCTCCAAAATTGGTATAACTCATCCATAAATATCAAGCAGAATGTGATTAATAACTACATGTGCCTTCAAGTACTAAACAAAAGAATGATGATGTTGATAACAAGAACCCATATCAACTTTGAATTTATAAAACATTAGGTCAAAGTATCAATTTTGAATATAACATCTTCACCTGAATATTTTCAGACCCATAATGCTCTGAACCATCTTTTCCTTTACGAACTTCAGTAACAGGGGTTGGTGAAGATGACATAAAAGCTCTAGGAGATACCAAAGCTCTTGGAACCAAAACCCTGTTCGTTGATAATGTCCTCACTCCCAAATTTGACCTGAAAAACAAATTACATCAAAAACTTACAAAACGTTAACGAACTAAAGGAACGAAACACAGTTTAATTTCACATAAATGAATCAAATTTGTACCTTGGTTTAAGGAGGATAGATGGAGAAGGGCAAATAGAAGAGATAGAAAGGCCATGAGTGGGAACCCAGAACCTGGAGGACATGATTAAACGTAGAGAATGATAACAGCTTAAATGATGAGGTTTAAGAAGAGCCATTCATCCACATGAAAATGGTTTTGGCGCTTCGATTGATTGATTGATTTTTGTGCAGAAAGAGAAGAGAAGAAGATAATGATGCAAAGCAAACGGGTAGGAAGGAAGAAAGGAAATTACTGTTTGTGTTATAAACCCTACTACTACTACTACTACTACTACTACTACTACTACTACTACTACCTCTTTATTTTGAATTTTTGTGTATCTTTTAACTTAAACCCTATTGCTTCCGTCACGGAATACAAATGACACATTTTGTGATTTTGGATTGAATAAAATTCACAATATAATGTTAAAATTTGGACACGAGATTTTTGTCAAAATTCTATATAAGACGGTAACATGGTATCTTGAACAGTTACATATCTAGGGCCCCTGATACAAATACACTCGTCACAAATTGTTTTTAAGCAAATCAGTAAAGTTTTATTTAATTCCTATTTACTACGACGGATAACTTTTTATTATTAATTGATATGATAATCTTTTGGTCCTTTTTATTTTATACAACATTTGTATCGAAAGAGGTATGAAAGAGTTGGTTTACCAAAAGATTACAAGATGTGTAAGGAAGGGTTACAATGAACTTGGTTTACGGAGTGTTTTGAAAGGGTTAGGATAAAGTTGGTTTACAAAAGATTTTCAAAATGCTTATGAAACATTATGAGAGAAAAGCGAATTTGGATCGGGCGGGGCCGGACCGAGGAAAATGATAAAAATCAATCCGGTTCCGGACAGTGGGTCTAAAACCGGGCCTTACCGGATTCGGATCGGGCCGGTCTTTGACCGTATTCGGATTCGGGCTTTGATCATATTTGCATCGGGTCGGGCCGGAATTTACATCTTTAGGTTCAAGCCTCTAAGGGGAAACCCTAAAAAAAATAAGAACCACGGAAAAGTGAATGAAAAAAATATATTGATGTGGATGTCAATTTAAATAAATATATGGTTGTTTTTTTGTTGTAATTTGTTTTGCTCCAATTTTAATTATATATATTCCATTTATTTTCTATTAAAAAGAGTGAATCTTTTTATAAAAGAAAATTGTAACTACCTCTTTAACCATATCTCTTTAAAAATAAAGGTTTACAAAATGTTTACGATAAAGTTGGTTTACAAAAGGCTTACAAAATGGTTATGAGAGGGTTATGACAAAGTGGGTTTTCTGTAATGTTTATTGAAGGGTTAAAATATAAGTCAGTTTACTTTAAGTTTTATAAAAGGTTTATGAAAAGTTTAGGATAAAATATGTTTATGAAAAAGATACGTTGAAGAGAAGCTAAACTTGACATCTATATCATCAAATATTACAAGATTAAGGTTGTGTTCTCGAGTTTTTTTTTTTTCACGAAGAAAAAAAGGGAAAGAGAAAGAAAGTGGGTTTGTTATATTTAGCAAGAATTTTTTTTCATTATTGCACTAAATAAGAATTATTTTAAGCCAAACTTCATTGCATTTTCATGCATCTTGTGCTTTGTGTTTTTTTATCAATCTTTTGGAAATCAACACTCATTATTGAGAGAGAATCTTAGAAGTTCATTTGAGCATACATCGGTAATATTCATATTTTGCCCTTACAACCTTAATTTTTATTTCAGTCTCCTTCTCATTTATAAGTTCATAACCCTACCCGAAAACATTTCTTAATCGATGTATGTCAAAAGTAAGAAGAACGTAAATAAAAAGAACCTTTCCTCCTCCAAAATTATCGAAAAGAATAAAGTAAAATAAATGCATAGATAAATCGAAGAAGTCTTCTGTGTATGGCTTAACTCCATTGGTAACTAGTCCGATGATGAGATTCTTGGCATTAGTACAATCTTGTGTTACGATTTTTTTAAAAATTTATAGCTTCGATAAAATTTCTGTTACAAATATTATTCCTTTGAGGATTTCATTATATACACAACAAACCATGATAAATCCCTTAAGCAAGTAATGGTTTGTCTTGTGTTGGTTGTTAACGAGCTCAATTCAAGAAAATAGCGCACATAATTTTTTATAAAACAATGCTAGTGCTTGATCAAATATTTTAAGTAATGAAATCAATAGATAAAAATATAATAGGTCAGGTCTGGACTCTGCTCAAATACAAATGATCCACTAATACAAAGGTTTGTAATAAAACAGGAAAGAAAGATCAATGTCTTCATTTTTTTATTGAATGGTAACACGAACAAGACAAAAGTTTAAACAATCGTAAGAAATCACAACTTGTGACGGGAAAATCTTTGGTTTTTTTATAATTAATTTTGTAATCTTCAAAATAGAGATGCTTTTGGAGTTGAATGTAATATTTTCTATGAATTTTTAGTTTTGATTTTCTGTTTTAAAGAAAATTACCAAGATGCTTTTGGAGATGCTTAGTGAATAGTTTGGTGCTATACTATTCATTACATCAATTTAGTGTTATACTTTTTTTTAATTACAAAATGGTTTTTCAAGTTTCATATTTATGTTTTTTTAATTTATTTTTATTGTAAATGATATTTTATTATAGTATTTGTTAATATTAAATTATATATTATCTTATTAATTTATTATGTTTTTATGTTTTATATTTATTTAAATAGTTAAAATGTTTTTTAATAATCTAGAACACCAATAAAATATTTAAAATAAAAAAACATACCATTGGCATAAATAATATTAGAACCAACTCAACAATAATCGATTTTAACTTAGCAAAATTAGAAATAACACGGAAATTGAAAGGAAGGAGTTAGATAAAGAACCTCAAACGATGAAATCAAATCTTCTTGTAGAACGATCAGATAGAGGCCTGCAAACACAGTATGCTAAGACGAAGTTTCGTCCCTAATCGTGCTTTTGTAACGGACGTTGCCTTGAGCGTCAACCCAATTTCATTGAGTGGATCATATGTTTCATAGAATAGCGATCGATATATAGAGAAAAGGAGGGAATTTTTTTGTATTTGAAATCTGGCATTTATGAGGTATTTATACATTTTGATTTCAACCGAAATTAATTGTCAAAAAACTGCACAGAGCAAAATGCGAATTTGGCACGAGTTTACTGGCATGGAAGTCCCATAAGGCTCAAGTCCCAAGGCCCGATCTTTAACCATTACATATTTCTTGTTTTCCGATACAAAATCCAATACTTATTTTCTCCATCTTGTTAACTAAGAGCATCTCCAAGTGAATCCTTAAAATTTCTCTAAAATGGATAATCAAAATCTAAAATCTCCAAAAATATTTACATCCATCTCGAACAAATTCCTTATTTTGGAGGACCCATCATTGATTATAATATTAAAATATTATTTTTTTCTCTAAATATTTATTTTCAAGAATTTCTGTTGGTTGTTTCGCATTGTAATCATTTTTGGAGCGATCTTCATATTTGGAGAAAAACTCACTCTCTCTCTTACTTTTTTCATTTTGGAGATAGTTTTGGGAATCTCTTGGAGCAAAGTTTTGACTTAAAATCCTTATTTTCTCCATTTTCCCCATTTTGAGGAAGCTCTTGGAGATGCTCTAATATGGGTTTAGGCATTGTTTGGCAAAAATAATAAGCTAGCTTATTTTTTGTGTAATCGTTTGGATGCACATAAGCTAGCTTATAAGTTAGCTTATTGATAAGCTACTTGGAGTAGCTTATCACGAGCTTTTTGACACTTATTCCAATTATACCCTTGATTAATATTAATTGTAAATAAATATTAATATTAATTATTCATAAATATTAAATATTAAATTACAATAATAAAATTAATTAAAAAATATTAATTAATTTTAATTATACATTGTTAATTAACTTTAATTATACAAATCAATAATTATTACTTATTTATAAATGTTATTAACTATATCGATTAATTTTTTTAATTATTATTCAATATATTTAGATGTTAAAAAGTAAATATAACAATTTTAAAAATGTTTATGTAAGTTACGTAAAATCAAAATTATAATTAGATAAATTTATAGACAACTAAAATATGTTAAATAATTTTAATAAAATATTTAATTTATATACTAATTATATTTTTTATGTGAGATTGACGAAATTAAAATTTACAGTGTATATATAAATAATCAATTTTAAATTTTTTTAATTGATATATTATTTTATTTTTATTAGTTAACATATTGTATTATTAGAAATTTGTTTTAGTTATATTATTAGAAATTTGTTTGAATTATATTATGAAATATTTGTGATGCCCTTCTTGGTCATTTTACACATTGATAAACTACTTTTTGTCAAACACAATTTGTTCATCAGCTAGCTTATCAGTCATCAGCTAGTTTGCCAAACGTAGTCTTAGGCTTATCAACAGTGGTGAGCCACTTAAGAACCAGAGGCATGGGCACCCCCTGGGTTAATATTATTATTATTTTTGAATTTGTTTTAGAAGTCATCCTTTAATTTCAACCCAAACAAAGCCTTTTATTGTGTATTGTTTATTGGCATCCTATGAAGTTTTATCCACTTAGTTATTTATCAAATGCTTACCCGAGTACACACTTATCAAGCCATATTACCTTACCAGATGAATATGACAAGAACCAAGAATAGTACCTCGATAAGAGTAAAGACAAGGACCAGGAGGCTTACCCAATAAGTGAGGGCGATGACTCTTACCACGGTTAACATTTACCGGGTAAATTGTTTCATATGGTATCGTTTTTGTAGACTAAAATCTTACCAGGTAAGTAAGTGATAGTCTTGAATTTTGACGGTAAGAACTTACCCGAAGAACACCCCCTCCCCCATATGGTATCGTTTTTGTAGACTCAAATCTTACCAGGTAAGTAAGTGATAGTCTTGAATTTTGACGGTAAGAACTTACCCGAAGAACCCCCCCCCCCCCCCCCCCCCCCCCAACACACACACACCCCTCGGTGATTATCATCTGTACCGGAAAAGAATGATGGTTAATTGTTTTGATATTTGTTATAGGATGACATCTTGATGCTATTTGAAACTTAAATCTGATTAATCCAAGGGGCACTTGGTTGGGCGATAAGATGAGTCATTAAATATCTAATACCATTCCGGAGCATACTGTATTGATCTATTTTATCATATACCGGTACAATACGTACAGGGTTATACTTGTGCAGAAGAAACAATGTGATGTTGATATAAAAAGAATGAGGATTATGATAGAGGAAATATGAGGGAAATGGAGTTCTACCTTGATCACTTCGATTGACTTAACTAAATATCTCAGAGAGGATGTCTAATACGACATATGTTAATGTAGTGATGATGGTGAGGGTCTACTTTCGCAGGTTACTCTTAATTATGAGATTGAGAACAAGTATCTTCTATTATTAGGTAAAATATTATTTAATTAATTAAAAATGTAATAATTACAAATTTCTAAAACCGTTTACCATTTTCATTGTGGACATTTATTTTAAGACCAGGGAATATCATAAAAATCAAATGAGAATGACGATAATGACACATTTACGCATACCATTCTTTAAACAACAAGAAACATCGCACATATAACCTTGGCCTTGAGGGGCAAGTTGTAAGTTGTAACACAACACCTTGCGTATGCTTCCCACTGTTCAAACCCCAGTTCGTTTGTTTTACTGTTAACTTCAGAGTTTTCATAGGATAAATCAAGTCCGAACACCCACATTTATCATAACATCTTACAAAATCCAAGCTCAGAGTGCAAAAGAATGAATCTTGGTTTTTTAGAGTCAGTTTGGTTATTTATGTATTAAGAATACATTTTATTGCACATTGCAAATACAAAATTACACACAAAAGGATACCATAAGATAAGTGTACCAAAGATTAGTTATTTTACACAAATAATGAATAAATTCTATAATTTGTCTATCTCATTCGTATAATCTAACGTGTTTTCTTCTTACAAATCAACTCATAACACGGGTCCTGAATATGGCAAAAGAGAGAAATGCAAATTAGTTCCATTTTCATACGCGTTTGTATATAAGTTTTAACCCAAGAAAATATATATAAACCGATGAAAGAACAAATGGTGGTGTATATGTAATGTAGTATTCAGGCAGTCTAAATTGTATTAGCGGATATCTACAATTCTTAACTCCTTTTTTCTGTTATGTTCATTGTATTTGTAGTTGTTGTAAAGTTCAATTTCATCCTTTTTTAGATAACTTGAAGTAGAACAAATATCATGAAAAATGCAACATATTTTGGTCAGGTTCCTATTTTTTATAATGTACTTTTAAGACATTCATTTTGGTACCTCAGATGTGATGTATCAAACATTTTAGAACAAAGTATGTTACACAAAATAGGCGTCGGGCCAATCTATGTTCATTTTCATCCATTCTCGGATGTAAACCAGGTATCTAAATGTTTGAGATGTCATATCTGAGCCATCAAAATGACAGTTTTGAAGGCACGTTACCCAAAATAGGAATCTGATCAAAGTATGTTTGCATTTTCAAACAAATTTTGCCCCTAAAGAATCCATATGAATTTCGTAAAAAAAGAAATGCTTTGTTTGATCCCTTAGAGTCAAAATGTAGCATTTGTTGTTATGGTAAAGAATGTAATAGGTGTATATATGAAGATTTTTACCTGGGAACACTAGGACGCCTTCCCATCTGATTTCCCCGCTCTTTACCAACACGCAATGCAGCAAGTTCCTTTTCCATAGCAGCGAATTCTCTCCTTGTTCTTTTGCCTTCCACTTCCATTGCTCTATTCAGTGTCTCAACATTCCTTGACAACATCTGCAAGTGTAAAAAATTATAGGGTCGTGAAAAGTGTCACCGTATCAATTGGTTGTATGCCTCTGTATATATTTTGAAACTACAATAAGGACACAAGTTTCCCTTGGTAGAGTTGGTTTGAAAAACTGATGGGTCCGTCCCTGGTCGAGATGGGGCTAGGCGAGTATAGATTTCCCTAGAATGTCAAGTCCTTGACTCTAATACCATGACAAAATGTTTGGAACCCCATTAGATTTTGCTGCAAAAGAGCCTTTGAGGAGAAGGGGGGGGGGGGTCAAACATATATTGAACAGAAAGGGTCCAAGTCTAGCCAATGTAGGATTCCAACATCCTCCCCCCCCCCCCCCCCACAACTAGAGAGGTATAAGTTGTCCCAAAGTGTAGCAAGGGAGCTAGGCAAGTACAGATTGGCCCAAAGTGTCAATTCCTTTAGAGTGGTCGACCTTGGCTCTGATACCATGAAAGAATATGTGGAACCCCCGTTAGATTACTCTCCTCAAGGACAGAAGGGGGGTTCCAAGTTTATTGAGGAAAAATGGTCAGAATCTAGCTGATATTAGACTCTAGCAAAAATAATGAAGAGTTAGCCACAAACCTCAATTGCGTTGTCCTTGTCTTTAAGGTTAAGATCTTTTTGATGACAAGCTTTCCGTAAGGTCAAAACCTCCTTCTGTAACATGTCATACAACATTCCAGATACAGAATCTTCAAGGTTTAACTTATCTTTCTCTTTAACATTCCCATTTTCCTCATATAAACCTCTTATCCCAATCCCATTACTAGTTACATGTTCGTCAGCTTGATCCGATCCATTTGGAAGCAGCTTATCAGAATCAGCTAACTTGCTAGAGTCATATACTTTTGATGAGATGCTCCCATTCCTAAGTAAATTTCTTGATGATGAATATCTATTAGAGGTTGATCTTGATAAATTCTCAAGTCCTCCAAGAGATTGACGCTTTGCATGTCCATTGCTTACGGTTCTTTCTGGGGCAGTGCAAGAAACACCATTACGAGATGATTTAAATCGTTCCTCCAAAACTTTGAAACGCAATTGGTATTTTTCCTATGAATGCAACAGTTACAACACCAAAGTTAAGTTTTTAATTAGAAACAAATATATATATATATATATATATATAGGAGCGGGTTCAAATGAGAACTCAAATTTGGTTGTGAACGTGAGGACAAATGAGATCGCGACACGTGTCGAATAATCAAAGAAATATTCAGACTGAATATATTCAGTCTGAATAATGCCTATTGAGAGTTTGAGACTGAATAAACACTATATTCAGTTTTATTCGGTCTGAATAATCTACATTCAGACACGTTTATCACGTTCACAACCAAATTTGAGTCCGCATTTGAACTTTCCTCTATATATATATATATATCATGAATTGCGAATTCCCTCACTTTTAACTGTGCTTCTGCCTTTGCGGTGCGTTCTGCTATTGTTAGCTTTTCTTTTAGGTGCTGCATTTCTCCCTGAAAAAGTATCAAAAGAATTAAATAATGTAACATATTTAGTTTCGTTAACCATAAAGGATCAAGAAAAATGTATACCTGAAAAACTCTTCTTTCCTCCAGCCATTGTCTTACAGGCATTACTTTGTTGTGAGTATCTTTCCAGTCATTTGCCACTACAGCAGCAACTCGATTTGCGGAAATATTAGCACGAGCTAATTCACGATCCAACACCTTTTTCTCTTCCTACACAAGATTTTAGAAATCAGCACCAATTAGAAAACATAATCATTTCCAAGTTGCCAAACTTAAATAAACTGTTCATTCCCAGTGAGATATATATATATATATATATAGAGAGAGAGAGAGAGAGAAATGGTTACATTTATCTCTTGCATTCTGCGCTCATAATCACGGACAGCATTGGCAGCAGCTCCGCCAGCCAAAACAGCTTCCTCAAGCTCACGAACAGTTTGAGTTAGCTTTTCAACCTCTGAAACTTTCTGTCGGTTCATTTTATCCAAAATTCTGTTTTCCTCCTGCATTATAAACCAAATATCAACACTAAAACACTGGAAAATGAAATTATACTTGTAAAAATTAAAATAATCTAACCTGACATATCTCAATTTGTTTCATCAGCTCTTGGTTTTTGTTCTGAAGATCATCAACCAACGATGCTTTTGCCATGGCTATTTTAACACTTCTCTCTGCCTCCAAAAGAGCACTTTCTTTAGATTTACTTAGACGATCCAGTGCTCTATTATCATCTTGCAACTTTGATATCTGATAGATACAAAATGTCACACAAAATCAGAAACCTCGGTGATCCACTTTGTTAATCGAAGATCTTTATCTTTTCCTTATGGTGGGTGTAAATGTAATTTAGAGTCTTTACCTCCGTCCTAACCAACTTGAGTTCAGCCTCCAATGGAGCAATAATCGCTTCAATGGGAGGCATTTCATCATCTTTTTGGGCAGCATGAACTCTTCGAAGAGTGGCTTCTGCAGCAAATTGTGCAGCTAGAGCTTGCTTTTTCTCATCATGTATCTTTTTAATCTCCAAATTCTAGAAACCCATATAAATATATAATAACTTAATCAACCCATGCTAAACAAGTTATAATAATCAAATATAGAGAAAGAAACTTTGTATACTGGGGGTACCTTGCTTTCCAAAAGGGATTCAGTTTTCTTAAGCTTTTCATCCACCTTATTTAGCTCATCATTTAGCTGCAACAGCATAGAGATAATAAGATTATATGAGCCAAGGAGCATTTTAGAAGCCTCTATAACACATAAAACTGAATGGTGATTATTGATAGAAAAATGCAAGAGAGTAGCAGCACCTCTTCTACCGCCTTCTCTTTAAGGTGCTCATGATACTTCAATGCCTTGATTTCTGTATATGCATCTCCTAATTCCCTATCTTTATCTGGAAGAGTAAAGAATACAATGTTTTTAGCAAAGAAGTTTGAGCATATGATAATTAATATGATCAGAATTATTATCTTCAGCCTTGGGTATAGGAACTTGGGAACCAAAACAATTGTTTAGGATATAACACAACTTATATAAGCATCTTCAACAGCAAAGTGAGTATTTTTTAACCACAAGGCTTGTGGCATACTGGTTAAGGCTTGTGGGGGATGAGGCTAGATAACTCATCTACCCCAGGTTCGAATCCAGGCGCAAACAACTTGTGGCCACTGGGGAATTATCTCAGGGTTGCATGCTTTAGCAGTTTTAAAATTGTCAGGGATTAGTCTAGGCAAATGCCTAGGATACCCTTTCCAAAAAAAAGTGAGTTTTTTTCCTCTAAAATGCTCCAACAACTTTTTTATCTTGTTTTCTAAAACAGAGAATCATGGAAAAATCTCTAAAACTTGATTATTAGGATTATTTTATTCAATTCCACCAATGAGATTTAAAAAGTAAATTAGATAATATTATAATAATATAATTTAGGAAAAAAATATTAAAATCTCTAAAATAGAGAATCTGTTGGAGTTGAATGCAATTCATTTTAGAAATTTTATGTTTTGGTTTTCTATTTAGAAAAATCATAGAAAAGCGGTTGGAGATGCTTACTAAAAAATGTGCTTAAATGTTTGATTAGATTAAAAGACAAAAACCATCTTATACTTGTATTCTTGCTAATTGCTATACTTACTTAACGTAGAAACTTTGCTTACAAGATCATCCAAACTCCATGAAATTATGTCCTCACTATTTACACCATTATTACCACAAACAGAATCCACTCAGGAATCATGATTCCACTCTTGATTGTGGAGACTCATACCTTTCTATTTATCAATTTTAAAATTGACATATATGTTTTTAGCCTTTTCGTAACCCGTTCTCATAGTTTCATATATAGGATAATCATTTTCCACCCTGCAACTAACACCAACCTTATTAATAATACAATCTAGAAAGCAACCATTTTGCAAGTCAGACACTAACTCTTTCTGTGGAGCAGATGAAGTAATTTTATCCAAATATGGTAATCATTCAATTGTCTGTCCTGAGGTTCATTGAATGGTGCAAATTGCAATCTAAACGATCCTCCAATCCTCTTAAGCAAACTAATGTCAGGATCCACAAGTAGTTTATATACAATACTTGGATCTTGTTATGAAATTTTTTTTAAAGCACAAGAAGGTATGTATTACTAGTATACTACTGTACCAAAGACAGACCAAACAGAATTTGGGACCAAGTACACCAATATATTGCTTCAAAGCTTTGGACATCAAGGTTAATAAAAGTAAAACTATATATTGTTTCAATTTTCTTGTTTATTTGTTCCTTTTTTCTGTCGAAACGAACAGATTCAAGGATTATAATGCATCATATATCAACTCTCAAGTAAAAAATGTTAAAATCACAGAAAATGTTGTAATTGAAATTTCATTTCCCTTGTTTACTTTTCTCAAAACTTTTTTCGTGAAGTAGGTAGTCCACCAACACTCGCAAAAACCCCTAGTACTCTCTTGCCTTATGCAAAAAGTCAAAAACCTATAATAAATCACAAAGGAAAGTTGTGTAACGAATTGACGTTGAGTTAAACTTTTCAAGTACAGTTCAGTTTTCAATTCCCAAACGAATTCGATAAAATTAGTTACAATTTGTTTTCTTATGAAATCCATGTCAAATTCTGCATTTAGAAACTACTTACATATGCATCAAACTTGGTGCTAACTTTGCAACAAAATTCACATCAGTGTCGCCTTGGAAACTTGATTGTATAGTTAGATTTGAGAACAGTACTCAAAATTAACTAAATTCTGCTCCAATAGCTAAAAGAAATTAACAAAACAGATCGAAATTGGAGAATTATGATGGAGTGAAATTGAAGAACAATGAAGTAAATTATCACCTCGCAGTTGGTTTTCGAGGCGGTTAAGCTCGAAACGGACGGGATCGGAGCCATGCAAATGATTAATGATATCATCAATCTCGGTGGCGGTCCGTGATATTGATTTTTTCCGACCGTATCGGAAGGACGGCGACTTCTTTAATGGCGAAGAATCGGCAATTGAGCCGTTGCTCACATGAACAGTAGCCATTGATTATTGGAAGGGGAGAGATAAAGGAGGAGAGAAAGAGAGTCGGTTGTATTTATAGTACAAAGGGTTAAGGAATGGAAGGAAGACCGTTTGCAGTTAAACTGACAGAGAGGGAGAGAAGAATGAGTGGTGGTACGTAGGCTGCCTCCTTTTTCTTTATTTATTAGTTTCTTGTAAAAAAAATATATTATTCTTCTTATATTGGACTATTGGAGTATAAAATATTTATCTTATATTGCTAAAATATCTTAAAATTTTGAGGTGACTTTTGGTTCTTGTATTGGAATCATTTGGATTTGGACTTTGCTAAAAAAAATTGAAATGAGTTTTATCATATTTGATTCGTAAAAATTAATATATAATCCATCAGAAAAACAAAAATGAATTTGTTAGTTTGATTCATTGAATGTAAGAGTGGTTGTAGGGTGGAGATGCTAATAGTAGTGGTAGTGGCAACGGTGATGATGATTGTGGTGACGCTGGCAATGGTGCTTACAATGACAGTGATAATGAAATGGAATGAAGTAAATATAAAAGAGTGTTTGGTTCATGGATTTTGAAGAAATTAAAATGGATAATTACTTTCACCAAATTTCAATTCCTATGTTTGGTTCACATACTGGAAAGTAGAAATTCTTTGAATTTCATTGAGTCCCAAATATTCCAATTCCTTTAAAAACTCCATTTGACCAAACACGTGGTCAAATTCCACTCTACTTCCTTCAAAGTCTAATTTCTTGAATGAATTTCAATCCCACAAAATTCCATTTTGAGAATCAAACGTCCCATAAGAATATAATAATTTTTTTTTAAAAGATGGTACTAAGAAATTGAAATTTCTTGTTAGAACCCAAGAAATTTACATTTTACCATATATGAAATTCGACTTTTTTATACCAAAACTCAAATAATGAACCGAATGTGACGACAAAGTCAAACCTCGATATATGTAACGCACCATAACGAGTTAACTAGAACAATACATATTAAATATTATACCGGGTCAGGTGGGGAATACAATCTTTGTCACCAGCCCCATCGCCACCAGGTGGAGATAATGCATATGTCCCATCTTCATACTTGAGACTTGATTATGTGGGGCAATTCTCGTCCCCTAACCGGGTCAGATGAATTAAGTACCGATTAATATCGGTTGGTAAAAATCCCATCCCAATTAGATTCCTATGATTCTATACCATCACTTTGAAAGGCAATTGAGAATATGTATGTGGTTGTTTTAAAATGATCGATGATGCCTCCATAAGAATTTTAAACTCGCAATTATAAACTTCTGTTTTTATAATTATCTTTTTACATATTTGAAATTATAAAACGTCTTCTAAAATGGTTTTCACTTTAGTATCAACAGCTATTATATAATTTAAAAAATATTATATATTATTTAGACTTCAGAATGGGGAGTGCTAATGGCACCTCCTTACTAGAGGTGTGTACGGAAATTTTTGTGTTATTATAGTATTGAGAATGTAAAAAGTTGGTGTTGGTGTTGATATAGATGTGTGTGATGAGGAATTCACTTGTAGGGGTGTTATTAACAACATCTATGGATACCATTAGCCTCCCTCTTCAGTATATTCTTCAACCGGTTGATTAGAGTTGTGATATTTAAATGATGAGATAATTTAGATTTTAAACATTAAACATTTAGGTAGCGTTTGTTTTTTTAAGAGGTGTTGAAGTCTGATTTCACTTCTAATTTATAAAAGGTAGTGTTGAAGTCGAAAATCAGAATCAGTTAGACCGTTTGTTTTTACTTCTGAAGTCTGAAATCTGAATCAATCATTGATTTATAAACCCCTAACAATGCAGGTGTACGCAAATAAGATGAATTAAATGGTGAGGTTACCACTTTTTTCAGATGTTTTTCAGACTTAAGAGGGTCTAAAAAAAGAAACGACTTGAATTTAAAAACGTCTAAACGAATAAGTGATAAGTGGTCATTAAGAGATCAAATTGAAAAAAACAAACACATCCTTATAGTTTAAAGTTTAAAATATAATAGAATTACTTTGATAAATTAACCATGTTTAGTTTCTATTGGTTATGATATAATTAAGGGAAATTGATTATTTTAACCATTTTACAAATCAAGATTACCAAAATAATCATTTTCTCTCCACTTTTACCAAAATGACCAAAATACAATCGAAATGTCCACCGAAATCGAAGCCTCCTCCAAATAACTCCGCCAAATACCAAAAACCTCTACCAAATTCCTCTTAATTCAATTTCTAATTTACATTTTACATTTTATACCCTTAGAGTTAGTTAATAAATTACTTTAAGTACTTTACTTTTTAATTTTTCATTTTACACCCTTATCACATTAACACACATACTCGTATATCAATTAAAATACGTCTAAAAAATACGTTTTTATTTTAACAAGTTACATCATTATAATCGTCTCGACAATACCTTCGAAATGAGTCCAATATTGAATATTTTTCGATTTAATTATATATATTTTTAAAGCCAATTATCCTCTTGATCGGTGAATATGAATATTTTTCATAAAATTCAGAATATTAATTAAAATATAATGCTATTATGATTTAAGAACAAAGTATAATATTATGGATATGTAAAGAAATAAGATATAAATTATAGTGAATTTGTACTTTTGTGTTCTTGTCATTTCTATAATAAAAACAATATAAATTAATATTCATGTAAAATAACACATAATGCATCAGTTCTTAAGGTTATTACAATATATACTATAGTTAACTCATTTTTGAATCAATGATATATACACAGTGTGGAGGGAACTACAAAAATAAAATACAATAATCTTTCAAGCTTATTATATTTCCATGCTCTCCTTCTCCAAGACCTTTCAATATTTCATGAGTAAATTTTGCAGCCTCAATGTAATATTTTAATAGCCGGAAAAGACGATCAACTTACAAAAAATAATAGCTTGTTAAAATAATAAGCTTGAAAGATTATTGTATTTTATTTTTGTAGTCCCCTCCACACTGTGTATATATCATTGATTCAAAAATGGGTTAATTATAGTATATATTGTAATAACCTTAAGAACCGATGCATTATGTGTTATTTTACATGAATATTAATTTATATGGTTTTTATTATAGGAATGACAAGAACACAAAAGTAATACAAATTCACTATAATTTATATCTTATTTCTTTATATATCCATAATATTATACTTTGTTGTTAAATCATAATAGCATTATATTTTAATTAATATTCCAAATTTTATTAAAAATATTCATATTCACCGATCAAGAGAATAATTGGCTTTAAAAGTATATATAATTAAATCGAAAAATATTCAATATTGGACTCATTTCGAAGGTATTGTCGAGACGATTATAATGGTGTAACTTGTTAAAATAAAAACGTATTTTTTAGACGTATTTTAATTGATATACGAGTATGTGTGTTAATGTGATAAGGGTGTAAAATGAAAAATTAAAAAGTAAAGTACTTAAAATAATTTATTAACTAACTCTAAGGGTATAAAATGTAAAATGTAAATTAAATTTTTTTGAAGGAGGCTTTCGTTGTGGATGTTTCGATTGTATTTTGATTGTTTTGGTAAAAGTGGAGAGAAAATGATTATTTTGGTAATCTTAATTTTTAAAATGGTTAAAATAATTAATTTCCCTATAATTAACCATATTTACTTAGTAAATAATACAATAATTAATAAAGTAAAGAAACTAATAAAATACAAAACTCTAAAGTGAAAAAAGTGGACCAATAGGCGAACTAGAATATCTCTATTGGTTATGATATAATTTTTCTATAATATAGTATAAAAGTTAAAATTTCTAAATAAAAAAATTACATTATACTCTAACAACTATTTAGTTTTAATAATTTTAACATTAATTATATTAATAAAACACTCAGTATATACATTTAATAAAATATTGTTTTAATTTCCTGCACATTTAATTTCAATACCTTACTAGTGGAAAATAATAAAAAGATTTTTCCAAATACATCCTAGTCTATGATAATAAAAATATGACTTCTCTCCCTTTTATAAAGATTTCTTCAACTTCGAAGATTTTCACCTTATCTCTATTCTTTTATTTATTTTAACATGCTATTTAGCATAGTTATTTAAGTAAAAATAATTGTAATATAATTTTATTTTATTTAAAAAAATATTTTATAGAGTTTATTGGTTAAATTTGAAAAAGTAAGAGTCTTATGTTGGTTACTTGTTTTTATGGAGTATTATGTTATATTAATATGACTAAATGTTTATCTTATATTTAATAATTTAAACATGTTTATCAGTTGGTACTAATATTGTTTTATAAAGTTTAAACATCTCAAAACGTCATAAGAATGTAGTAATAAGTAGTAAATGTCATATGATATAATAAAAATATTTTATGAATATACTAGTATGTGAATATATCCTTGACTGAAATTTTGAATACTTGGTTAAAAAATGGGAAAATAACATATATCAATACCAATATCAAATTGAAATACTTTTTTCATATGGATAATTTGTTTGATTAAAAAAGTTAAGTGTATTTAAAATAATTTTTGTATTTTTTAAAATTTGGATGAATATTTAAGTTTCCAAAACTTCATCCGTTATGAGTTGCAAAAACTCTTCAAGTTTTAGAGCATCTACAGTGATGGAACCTTCAAGAACATCATTTACCATATTTTTTTTTTCTGTCATATCATTGACATATCAACAAAACAATAACTTTTATAAAACTTTACAATTGAGGTTCTTACAAAACCTCACTTTCCTTAATTTTAATTTTTAGTTTTGTGTATTAATTTTAATTTGTTAATTTATATATTTTATTAACATATTTGAAAAACAATTAAAACATAAACATAATTTTATGCCGCAATTAAAAAATTACAAAATTACTAAAATATTAATTTTTATAAAAGTAACATTAAATAACAAATAATAATACATATCACTCATAATCTCAATTCGACCAAATATGTTCAACAAAGTCGAATCAGAATGAATATTATAATGAGATAGTTAAAAAACTTGTATAAAATTTGACAAAAATCGAAAAATAAACAAAATTATATTTTATAATAATTGTTTTATTTTTTTTTATATCAATTTTAACTAATATGTTTTATAGATTTATGAAATAAAATGGTTAAAAAATAATTAAAATAATAACAGAAAATGAAAGTATGGAAGAACCCAAGTATTTGTTAAAGTACATGGATTCTAATAAAAACATATAACTGGACAAGAACCTCTGTCCCACAATAAAGATTTTTATAAAAACTCAAAAAAAACCTCACTAAGAACCTTTATTATGGATACTCTTAGTTCTCATTGCTTAGAAAATATGTAAAATAAAGATATTGTAAAAATTGAAAGATTTTGTAACATTTGTATCCTTAAAAAATTAATGTTTTTAAGTGGTTAACTATAAATGCTTTTATATTATAACATATATAATATTATAATTAATAGATAATAAACATATTTTATTTTGATTTCTATCGATTACAGTGTACTTTTTAAGATCATTTTGATATATCATGTTATATCTCATGGCTCATGTAAAGTCCTTACCCCTCCCTATAAACGGCACATTAACGAGTTGAGTTGAACGACAATTTTTTTTTTTTTTAACAAAAATATTAAACCTGAGTTCGAAATAAACTTTCAAAACAACATTGGAACTCGAATAATTTTTATATTTACCTTCAAACATCAATTCTGTAGATTAACTAAAATAGTCATTTTTAACTTGTGGTTTCATCTTTCAACAATTTATTTCCTAGAATCACCAAAATAGTCATACGTCTGTAATAGCATCTCCAACAGCTATTTTAAATTTTTTCTAAAATAACATATTAAAAGTTAAAATCTCTATAATAATTTACGTTCAACTACAACATCTACTCTATTTTAGTAACTTTATTATTAACAATATTAATAAAATATTCCATCATTTAATAAAATATTATTTTCTCTTTCCTACATACTTAACTTCAATTATTTTGATTGATTGAATATAATTAAAATATTATTTCTCTCTCTTCTATATATTTTTTAGAGATTCTCTAAATTTATAGATTTTTCTTCTCTTTTTTCCCATTTTTATATTTTAGCAATTGATATACCATAGCTGTTGGAGCACTTAAATTGCTAAACTCCTTCATTTTTCTATTTTACAATAGCTGTTGGAGATGCTCTAAAAAGTCAGGTTTGTAATTACGAAGGGATAAAAATGTAAAAAAAAAGTTTCTGAACTAAGTTATAGACCAAATATTTAAAATTTAATCCATGTAAATTGCAGATGTATTTTTCAAATTTCACATATTTGATTCTTGTAGTTGTGGATCAGGTTTAAAAACTTCTTTTTCCTGCATATTAAAACTAGAATTAAAATTAAATTTATCAAACACCGCTGAATTGATAACTTTTTTTCTTGCATATTAAAATTTAAAATAAAAATAAAAATTATCAAACACCACTGAATTGATGATTATGGGTCGCCTACAACCTAAAAAAATCCTTAGCCATAGACGGTCCAACCCATGCCTTACGTTACATCTTTGGCATGCCTTGAAGACCTTTGAAAAAGGGTGGAATTATAATATTTAATTTAGATCTATCTAAATTGGTTGTGATGGATATACTCATGATACCATAAAATTTCTACAGTTTGGTTTGTAAATTCTGAATTAATATGATGAAATTGGAATGTTAAGGTTGCGTTTATTTGATGAAATTTTTTCTGTTTTCTAGAAATAGATTTTAAGTGAAAATGAAAATTTAAAAAATGCGTTTAGTTCGTTTAGTTTTCAAAAAATTTATAATAAAACGAATATTTTCATTTTCTAAATTTACATTGGATTTAGAAAACAACTTTTATCAGTTTTCAAAATTTTCATTTTCTAATTTTTTCCACTTTCACACACTCTCACACACACACACACACACACTTTCATAGAAATGCATACACTCACACACACACACACACACATTTTCACAGACACGCATACACTTTCACACACACACACACACACACACACTTTCATAGATACGCACACACTTTCATTTTCACACACAGACACACTTTCACACACACACACACACACTTTCATAGATACGCACACACTTTCATTTTCACACACAGACACACTTTCACACACACACACACACATTCACTCACCCCCCCCCACACACACACACACTTTCACACACACACACACACACACACACACACACACACACTTTCATTTTCACACACACACACACACATTCACTCACTCACACACACACATTTTCACGCATACACACACACAATTTCATTTTCACACACACACACTTACATTTTCACATACACACACACACACTTTCAGTTTTACACACACACACACTTACACACACACACACATACACACATTCACACACTTTCTAATTTGAAAAAAAAATGAAAAATGGAAAATGAAAACTGGTAGAAAATGCACAACTAAACGCGTTTTCTAATTTTCTAAAAATGAAAAATGAAAACTCCAACATTTTAACTAAACGCGTTTTGAAATTTTTTTCATAGAAAATTGAGAATGAAAACTCAACTCTATTTTCTGAAAACGTTTTCTTGGAAAATGAAAACAATCCCCAACTAAACGCACCCTAATTTTTTTGTTCATATTTCATTTTCTTGTTTGGCTCATTTTTTTTTAGGAAAATGAATCTTCAAATCCATCAAATCCCACAAATAAAGGATTTCAACATTCTTCATCAACATCATGGTATTTTGATGGAATGAATTTCTATATTTTCGTAATATCAAATATACCCTTAACCCAATATACCATAATTCTAATAAAACCAAATATACCATAATCTTCCTTACTTGATCTGAACCATCGTCGACCACTACCGATCTGAACAACCGTCAGTCATCGTCAATCTGAACCATCGTTGACCACCAACGATCTGAACAACCGCTGACCATCGTCAATTTGAACCACCACCGACCACCGTCGACCACTAACGATCTACACCACCACTCATCTGAACCACCACCGACCACCGTCGATAACTGAACCATCACATACCACCTCGTCGACCACCGTCGATCTGAACCGCAGTCGTCCACCACCGATTTGAACCACAACCAACAACCACCGATCTAAACCACTGCCAACCACCACTGATCTAAACCATCATCGATATAACCACCACTGACTACCATCAATCAGGACCACAATTGACCACCGCCGATCTGAACCACCACCGACCACCACCGACTTAACCACCGTCGAATACCACCGATCTGAACCAACCCCTGACTACCACCAATCTTAAACCATAGTAGTTGGATTTCGGTTTCAAAATTTTCGAAAAAAGTTTTAGTCATTTACCAATATTTCATTTCAATTTCAAAGCTATATTATGTGAACCAAAACAGACATATTCCAATTCTTTTAATAAATTTCATTTCAATGTCTATCAACCAAATATGTGCTCAAATCTGATAACATTCCATTCTAATTTCTTCAAAATCATTTTTTTTGATATATTCCATTGCATCCAAAAACATTCTGCGAACCAAACACCAATTATATTTTTTACAGCCTTAGAAATGAGATGCAAATATAAACCTAGTTATTTTAAATTATACTATAGTAAAATAGTGTTTCATTATTAATTTATTCTATTTATAAAAATATTTATTTTATGATAGAATTTAAAGTAAAACAAAATTTAAACTACACATTTTATTGTTAAGTTATATGTTTTTATAGTGATTTTATTTATCAAATTATAAATTAATTTTACATTGTCACTTAATTTTTATCAAATATGATTAATTTATTAATTAAAAATTTAATAATTAATAATTAATTTATTAATTAACGGTTACGTTTTTAGTTAACAATAGTTTATTACATACTTTAAACATATCTTATATTGGACTAAGAATTAAAATCGTCTGTAACAAATTTTTGTTGTGAAACCATATGATGATATGAATCACCTCATTCCCCTTTAGCGAAAGCGCATCCGGATCTGATAGACCTGGAGGACATGATGACATTTTTGTAATTATGAGGAACTTTGATGGCAAAATTGTAGACGAACGCAGAGGTTAATTAACCTTAACATTTGTCAAATAGTTTAACATACGTTAAACTAACCATATTAAAACAAGTTAACATAGAAATATTCAACCCCTAATATAGATTAACATTTATCAACAACACTAAACATATATAAACATAAGTTAATACTTAATATACCTTATAATCTTAACATAAAAACCTTAACATGTATTAACATGCAATCTTAACATAGAAAATAATGAACATTAATGCGTACTTTAGTTTAAGTTAACATATATTAATCTACTTTCACCAAAAATATGTTAAAGATACTTACGTTATGTTTTCGAAATTGAGAAAACAAAGAAAAAAAATAATAGTAGAAGAAAATGTATCCATGTGTTGTTGAGAGAGGGAGGAAAATGGTAGGAAATAAAAAGAAAAAAAATTCATGTTATTGTCTTATTGAACATGATAAAAATTAAAGAAGATATGTTTATTTATTTATTTATAAATATACCCTTTTCTACTTTACAACAACTTATAATCAATAAATCATCCCAAGCAACGTTAATGCTATGGTCGAATGATCAATTGACCCTTCCTTCGAAACATGCAATGTGTCCGCATGCCTACGAGCAATCCCTACACCCTTAAAATCAACGACAAATATAGGGGATGTTTGGGATTGCTTGTAAAATCAACTTATTGACTTATACGGGCGTGGAAACGATGAAAAACATTTTTGAGTGTTTGGATGGGGAAAAAAAAGTGCTTATACCGGTGAATGAACCGGTGAAAATGAGTTTTCAGTAAGTTAACTTATCGAAACCAACTTATGACTTATAGAAACCAATTTGTCATTTTAACCATTTTTTAGTAAACTACTATTTTCGTCCCTGTGGTTTGATGTTCATAACGATTTTCGTCCCTGTGGTTTCAAAACTACTTTTTTCGTCCCTATGGTTTGCATTTCCTTTCCTTTTTTGTCCCTAAAACCAATTTTTTTAAAATTTCAACTATTAAATCAAGGGCATTTATGTCTTTTCCTATTTTATTTAATTTTCTATCAAAAAAATATTTAATATTTGATTAAATAATAATAATATATTACATATTAGTATTTAATATTATTCTATTATATTTAATATCTATATAATAATAGATAGATATATATATATATATATACACACACACACACTATAATTATAAAAGATGCTAAAAATTTATTGTTAAAATGTACAAGATTTTAAAGCTACGCTAATATTAAAAATCAAATCATTTTAAAATTTTAAATTACCATTTATACTCTTATTATGTACAAGATTTTAAAGTTACACTATTTCCACTAACCTCACGAAAATAAATCATTTTAAAATTTTAAATTACATTTTATACTATTTTAAAAATATTTTTTTACAAATTATATTATTATGATCGTCACATCAATAACTTTAAAATGGACTTAATATTGAATATTTTTAACATTTAATAATATTATAAAGTATCATAACTTTGGTTATTTATTTGAGTTTGAAATAATACTTAACTTTGAGTTCCTTTTTTAAATTTGAAATAACATTATCTTTATGTTCTGTTACTTTTATAATTGCAATTGTATTTTAATTATAAATTTTGGATTATATAATGAACATAAACTTAATACCTTTGATTTACAAAAAAAAATCTTGTGCATTTAACATAATAAGTTGTACCTCTTAATTTTTAATTTTTTTAAAACATGTTTTGTAAAAGAGTATATATATAATATAAAATATAAAGTATAATAGGATAATATTGAATACAAAAATGTAATACATTATTATTATTTTTTTAATCAATTATTCAATAGTTTTTAATTATAAAATTAAATAAAATAAGAAAAGATATCTTTACCCTTGATTTAATTGTTTAAATTTAAAAGAATTGGTTAGAGGGACTAAAAAAGAAAGGAAATGCAAACCATAGGGATGAAAAAAGTAGTTTTTAAACCACAGGGACAACAATCGTTATAAACATCAAACCACAGGGACGAAAATAGTAGTTTACTCAGTAATGAACTGGTGAAAATGAGTTTTCAGTAAGTTAACTTATCAAAACCAACTTATGACTTATAAAAATCAATTACCATTTTAACCTTTTTTTTTAAAGTAAACTTTCATTCCACATGCAAAACCAAACAGTACATACTAAAATAGGACTAGCTCCCTAAACATACATTTTCATTATATAAATTAATAAACAATTTAAAAAAAACATAAGTTATTTCAAATAAGCAATCGCAAACACCCCGGTAATCTTTGCACAATCCCTACCCATTTTAGAATTCCTAATGATCTTGTAAATTAAAAAGGAAAAAGAAAAGAAAAAGAAAAAGGGAGGAAAGAAAAGATGGATACGGTAGACTAATCTCTAGGACCCACCAAATCAACGGCTGTGTGAAGTCAAGTGTCAAAGGTAACGGTAACAAGCGGTAAGGCGTGTGTACCGTTGGAAGTGGATTATGCCCACACCTTACCTTACCCCTTTACCTACTAAAAAACTATAAAAAGTATAAAAAGTAAAAAGTGTTTTTGTTACATTATCTATAATATTTATCAACCATCATAAATATAATGTATTTAATATTACACAATATTTTATTATATGCTAATTAATTGTTCGTTTGTCATGTCTTCTGTATTTTACATTTTCTTTTGAATTAAAGGTTATATTTTATTGAAAAAAGTAAACAAGAAAACTCATTAATACAAAAGTATTCGATATTGGTGTCATTTTAAGTGTCTTGACGAGATACTTTTAATAATATTATAGATTTTTAATGAACTATATTGATTAATGAAAATTATAAGGATTTAAAATGAAAATTATATTCATAGTGAGGATAAAATGGAAATGGGTACAAATTCTTCAATAGGTTATTGTGGAATAAGTTTTTGTATAAAGTATAAATAAACTTTGTTTATTATAAAGCAATTTTTGAGTGTATATTGCGTAATAAAAAATGTAAGGAAAGTATAAATAAATTTTTTAAGACTAAATGAAAATATATTTTAATTATTATTTTATTGTATTAAATGATATTAAACTTTAGTTCTCAAGTGAAAAAAAAAGTTAATATGATATTTTATAATAATTGATGCCACGTCATTATTTTAAACATGACATGGTATATTAGTTGGCATTAACCTGAGCCATGTCATAATGTTATCAGGTAAAGCAAGCCCTTAAATAAATGAAAAGTTTGGTTCAGACCCTAAAATGATGATTTTAAAAGTTGGTTTCCCGAAATAGAAAAGAGGTGAAAGTTGGTTCCATTTTGATGCAATTTTCCCTTGTTTTAATAAGTCATTATCTCCGATAGAAATAAGTCATCTTCAAAGACTTTTTACAGAGAAATAAGCTATACATAACTAATGCATTGGAGATGCTCTTATGAGAAAAAATTTAACAGTTTTTTTCTATGATTTCTTTAAAATTAAAGAAAAAATGATTAAGGTCCGTTTACCAAAACTTACTCGGATAAATGTTTAACAAGTCACATTACATTACCGGATGAAATATGGTAAGAACCAAAATCTTACCAGGTAGGTCGGTAAGAGCGAGACAAGGACCAAGAGTCTTACCTGGTAAGTGAGAACGAGTTAATTACACGAGTTCACCTACGTTAATTATACGAGTTCACATATGAACCCGTTTGCCGCATATTTGTAAAATTTACAAAACTACAGTTTCTATTTTTCCCATAATCGAAATTTTTGACCGGTCAAAGAAACAATTACTAACCAGTTAAAGCCGCAATTAGTGATCAGCTAAATCCGATCTTGACCGTATGAAGGGCTATGATCACTTATTTACTTCTCAAATATTTACCACTTCTCAAAATAACTTTTGATATATATATATATATATATATATATAGAGAGAGAGAGAGAGAGAGAGAAGAAAGTTCAAAAACAAACTCAAATTTGGTTGTGAACGTGAGGACAAATGAGAGCGCGACACGTGTCTGAATGTAGATTATTCAAAGTAAATATGGTATTCATTTAGTCTGAATAATGTTTATTCAGAATAAATAAATACTATATTCAGTCTGAATATGACACGTCCACCCCTATACATATGTGTGTGTGTGTGTGGTGAGAAACGTAAGAAGATATCTCTTCTTTGATCATTTTTAATCTAATGTCCACCCATAAATTACGCTTTGCAAAGGAATTGATCGGGTGCATCTCATCAATTTTGATCTTCAATTAAGATTAATTTAAGGATGAAGATCCCTTCTTAACTTTCTCACGGGAACCCAACCCTATGTATGAGTGTGTATATGTGTATGTATATATTACATGTATATATAATATTAAAATATAATAAATGGTAAAGACATAACGAGACAAAATTTTATAAAAGTAAGAGGAAAGTATACATAAAAAGACGAATATGCCCTTCATTTAATGGATGAAAGTTAACGGTTGTTAATAGAAGGGACCAAAACCAAGCAAAAATGCAACAATAGTTTCAAATTTGTACTAAATGAACTCTACCGACCAAAACCGAGATTTTTGACAAACCATATGGACCAAAATTGAGGTTTATTCTAATCTTTAATAGAACAACCAATTTGACATATTTATTTCGGGTTTTTGTTTACCAGATTTTCAGAACCAGCAAAATATGTCCAACCAATTGTAATCATAATTTTTATTTTCAAACAAATTTGGATTTTTTTTAAATGAGAGATTTTCTTAATTTTTCTTTCCCAATTTATAAATAATAAAATTTTACATTACCTTGCATTACATAGATACATATGTTAGTAGGAACGGGTTCAAATGAGAACTCAAATTTGATTGTACGTGAGGACAAATGAGAGCGCGCCACGTGTCATATTCAGACTGAATAATGAAGAAAATATTCAGACTAAATAATTGTATTATCCAGTCTGAATAATATTACATTAAGACTGAATGTAGTATTATTCAGTCTGAATAATATTACATTCAGACACGTGTCGCGCTTTCATTTGTTCTCATGTTCACAATCAAATTTGAGTTCGCATTTGAACTTTCCTCTATGTTAGTATTACTAAAAATATTTAATACATTTAAAATAAGAGTGAGTTAGAGCGGTAATCTGTGTGCTTTGCTCAAAATTAAGGTGTTTGGTTCCTAAAACCAACTATCTATACTGGTTCTTTTCTTTTTAATTTCATAACACTCAGGACTCTTAGAATTAACATTGTCAGCCAGTTAACAATCATCATTTAGAAAAAAAAATCCTTATGTAAACTACAAGAACCAAAAGTGTAATTATTTGTAATTCACATGGGATCAAACAAATCATTTTAGTTGGTTTCAAGATCCAATCACCCTATAATGGAAAATTTTGCACTAATTAGCAAAAAGAAAAGATATCAAAATAAGCGAAGGACCAATTAAAACCATTACATTTTGTATGACTTTCCACAACTAAATATCAACAAGTGGTTCAAGAGGGTGTTAATTGTTTTATTTTAGTTGAATACATCAAATACTAAAAATGCCCTTTATTTATTTATTTATTTATTTATTATGCACGTGAAATTTGTATCACTTCTTCTAAATGAAAATATGATGATGATTTTTAGACAGAGAGGACGATTATCGTTTAAATGATTTCTCGAGTGTTGAATGCAAAAATATTAATATTGGACCCAACGATTAATTATAAATTGATAGGTTAAATAGTTTTTTATTTATTTATTGCAATTCAATATATAAGATTGATAGTTGTCATTAATGGATTCCGTTAAATTCATCATATGCAGTGGCGGAATCCCATAAGAGACTTTGAAGGCCATAGCCCCTCTGCTTTTTTATTCAAATAATGTATTTGAGCTTTCTAAAACATACGTTATTTGTATTGTATTTCAGCTGATTTATCACTTTGGCCAACTAATTTTAAGGAGGTGTTTGGTTGGAAGAATGGAATTCAATAGAATTGAAATCCATCAAAGGAATTTGACTTTGAAGGAATTGAAATGAAATTTGATGGAATTTGACCACGTATTTGGTTGATAGGAATTGAAATGGAATCTCACAAAAAATAATAATAGAAATATGCATTTATCGGGGGTGAGGGTGACAATTGTGACGGCGACATTAGTGGTGTGGTGTGGGTAGGTGGCGTGGGGTAGGGTGTGGGGGCGGATGGCCGTTATGACGGCAAAATGGTAGCGTGGTGTTGATGGTGAGTGGTGGTAGCGGTGGTGGTGGTGGTGGCAGCGATGACGGTGTTGGTGGCGGATATGTTGCCGGCGAGGGTGGGGCGGGGAGAGAGTGGTGGTTAAATTTATTTTTGTCTTTCTAAATGAAAATTATAAATTATCTTACATCTGTGACGAAATGGAATTCAAAATCCTTCACATATGCTAAGGAATAATCAAATCCCTCGATCGTGGAATTCGGTGGAATCCAATCAATTCATTTTGCAAACCAAACATCATTAAGGAATTTGTTCAAAGGAATCTGTCATTCCAAATTTCATCAAATTCCATTAAATTTCACAAACCAAACAACCCCTAAGATTCCAGGTTTGAGACACTTCCTATGCAATTAAGTTTTTTTTTTTTGTCATTTTTCCTTTTCTTATCATCCATTTCCATCCACTGCATACTAAATTATAAATATTAATTATATGTAAAAATTAATTTTTAGATATAGAAATAATATTTAATTTTTGTATATAGTGTTATATTATTAATTTTGTATAATAGTTTAAAAACATAACAAATTCGTATTGTTATTTTTTTAGTTAATAATTTGAATGTTTGGAGTTTTAGTCTTGCGTTAACTAATCTTTTTTATCTTCTATATTTTAATAGTAGATCATAGCAAAAGAAAAAAAGAAAGTTACGTGCATATCATTTTAATCTCTGAATTTTTGTAATATTATATATTTCGACCTCCTAACTACAATAGTTATGTTCCATCTCTATTTATATGACTCTAGCATGCCATTAAATAAAGGGTGATATTTGGAAAAAAATGTTTAGAAAAAAAGTTTGAGGATGTGTAGATTCAAAATGATTATTATTAGATTCATTAAGCTGAATCATAATTTTATTTGTTCAAACCAAGTGATTGGAGTTATTATTATGTAATTTTTTCTCGAAACTCATTTTACGATAGATAGGAAAAACAAATAAAGGGAAATGTAAGGAAAATGAAAAAAACTCATTTTTTCGAAACTTTTTTAGGAAAGGAAATGGAATGAAAATAATGACTAGCTTCCTTTCAAAACTTTCCTTCCAGACGTGGAAAGAAAGGGAAGGAAAAGAATTAAAACCATTTGAAAAATTATTAAATTATAAAACTGTCTGATCTTTCATTTTAAGTGATTTAATTTAAAAGAGTATTAGGAAAAATGACATCGTTTCTTTATTTTATTTTTCCTGTTCAAAAATATGAAAAATTATTTTCTCTAATTTTTCTTCCATTTTGAGAATAGGAATAAAAAAATTATTTTCTTTTTTCAAATTCGAAAACACATCGTGACCCTTAACAATTAGCTTTGTTATGCAATTCCTTCTCAAATTCTCATAATTCTAACATTAAAAAAAAAAAAATCAAAACTGGAATCAGATTTCCAAATGCTACAAAACTGATGATTATAAGAGTTATTCTATGAAAAAAAATCATTTTTTTTTCTTCTTCTTATATACGAGCTAAAACTGTATGTAGTCTGTGGTGGAAAGTCGCAATAAATAAATTTCTAAAACATCTACACTCCTATTTAAACAACATAAACATATAGCAAGGTGATGATCAAATCATAATCATACAAAAGTTATAAATACGTGAGAATTGATATAAAAATAATTTCTTATATGATTAGTTTTCAATAAAAAGCTATGATTTAAGATATTATATTACATATGTTTGTTTTCACTTTGTAAAAAAATTACATAGAAACTCTTTTTGTTTATTTAGTGAAACGAAAAATACACGTAGAAACTATAAAAACAAATATACGGTGAAACAATATCTTAAATCCTATCATTTGATGGAAAAAAAGACCATGTAAATAAATACGTTTTAAATAATCTCTCACAGGTTTGTAACATATTTATGGTTCTCATTTGATTTGGCCCTTGTATATGTATATGTAGGGACATGTTCAAATGAGAACTCAAATTTGGTTGTGAATGTGAGAACATATGAGAGCGCGACATGTGTCATATTCAGACTGAATATTGAAGAAAAATATCCAGACTGAATGTAGTATTATTCAGACTGAATAATACTATATCCAGTCTGAATATTTTCATTCATTATTCAGTCTGAATATGACACATGCCGCACTCTCATTTGTCCTCATGTTCACAACCAAATTTGAATTAGCATTTGAACTTTCCTCTGTATATGTAGGCGTAGGCGTAGGATCGTGTGAGAAGTTGAGTTAATGTGAGAAGCGTAAGAAGGGATCTGTATCCTTGATCACTTTTAATCTCAAACTCACCCATGAATTGCGTTTCATATGGGGATTGATCTGGTGCATCCCATTCTAATGTGCATCCAAGAGCGGAGATCTCTTCTTACGCTTCTCACGAAACCCAACCTTGTATACGTATACATACATGTATATGTAGGGAGAGGTTCATTTGAAAATGTTAAGTATTTGATAAGTAAAGAAGTGATCCTAACCCTTCATACGATCAAGACTGATCAAAGATTGCGGCATGGTAACAACTATGTGAAAAATAGGCGGGTAGTTTCATAACTTTTACAAACAAACGACAAACAAGTGCATATATGAAATAATTAATTAGTTTATATGTGAATCGCTTAATTAGTTCACATGTAAATCACACGGGTTCATATGTGAATTACACGGGTTGACATACCAACATATAGTTCATATGTGAATCACACAGGTTCACATATGCACTTGTTTGTCGCCTATTTGTAAAAAAAAAAATACAAAACTACCCCTCTATCTTTCGCATACCATGTGATGAATTATCCGGTGCTTCACAGTCAATACCGCAAATCTAACTAGATGAAGGGCTAGGATCATTACTTCTCAAATACTTACCACTTTTCAAATGAACCTATGGCCGTATATTTATAATTTTATATGTACATGTATATGTGAAGGTTCAAACCACACCTTTTTCTTTTTTCATAAATCCAAAAACATGTGATCATACTATAGGTCATCATATGTGATATTATAGGAGAGGAAATCAAGGGGCGTGCGATTTGGTCGCAACCAAAGTTGCTCGACTTTCCCACATTTAATGGCCTATAGTATCATATGTGATATATGAATACTTTAACGTTTTTTTTTCCAGAAGGGTCATATTCTCATTTGAACCTTCGTCTGTGTATGTACATATATTAGGTGAAAAAATGGATATAAATTATTAATGAAAGAAACAAAGGAAGAGGAGATGTTTCTTCTTTTAAATTTTAACTAATTCATATTAAGGCCATGTGATCCATTTAATAGAAGTCATGAGGTTGCTTGATGAGGGAACATAATTGATAACAACCATCAATGGAAAACATTTGGTCAAGAAATCCATATATAGTTTAGAACAACTTTTTTATAACATCCTTATATTAGGGTTGCATATGGGTGGGGTTGACTGTGTTTAACCCAACTCTATTATTTTGATCTAAAATATTACATGTTTAAGAAAAATAAGTAATCCAACCTAATTTAACCTGTTTGTGAGGCTATATGTTTCTTGTTAATTTTCTGATAAAAAAATGTCAAAATTGCACTTTGAACTACACAACTGAATTCAATGAAGATATACGTGTAGAGTCTACACGTATAAGTACTATAGAAGGTTTTAGACACATTTGGTGCTTATAGATTACATCAACAAAAAGCTCTATTTGAATTAAAAGATTTTGTTTTGTATTAAATACTTAATAGTAGTCCCATCAATATAATGGACAAGCATGATGGTGACAACTCCATGTTCTTTCTTCAATTCTATTTGTTATCCTTATCTGTTCCATACTTAGGCGTGTGTTACTTTAGTGTTACATTTATAGTAAGTTATACTTTCAATCAAAGCGTTGTTTCATTAATGCATAATTGATCCAAGTCGTAAAACAACTGTTTCTATACTGATGACAATCAACAAACATCATGTGACCTAGTTGTTATAGCATCAATATTGTTTGTCAAATTGCATTCACTCGAGTCTTTATAGTTTGATCACCTAGTTGGAGCTTGTCAGTCAAGTTAATTCTACGAAATAGGTTAATGTACCACAATTATTTGAAAGAACAATGCTTAGAAATGCTCTATATAATTCACGTGGGAATACAAATCCTATTCATATACACTTACCACGAAAATACCATCTTGAATGACACATATATTCATATATGAATAGTTCAGTGACCTATGATATCTGGTATTTTACTACTTTATTACTTGTAAAAGAGGATAACCAGAGTAGATATACACTTACATGAACTCTTACTGATTTTTGTACTCGTACAAACGTTTTTAAGGTGTTAAAAACCTCACCATCTACAACTTCACTCATTGATCCTATACTTCATTGGTTGAGTTGTTACAAACAATGAAACAACCAAGAAGTGAAGTTGTTTGTCGGTTGATAGTTCACCAAACCATGCAACTCGTAATTTGGTCATACAAACAAAGACGTGACGTTCTCCTAGATTAAATAAGTTTCAGAGTTCGTATTTCGTTTAATATTCGAAGCCAAAGTTGGTAATTTCCTGTGTACATAAAGATAAACACTCCCACGTGATAGAAACATGACCATTCAAGTTGATTTTGTCATATCGACGAATGGACCACCAGTTCCAAAGAAACAACCATCAACTTTTCGCTTAATGGCCGACAATGATGCGTCACTTGAAAGAAACTAAAATTCACCCTCTCGACTATTGTTTGCCTTCTTCAAGTAATAAAACCATACAATAAACACTAATAACACTTGTACACAAAGGGTTTCTAACCACTCCACCACCAAGAGCATTATGTAAAAAAACAAATTAGATACACAACAGTCTGCTAGGTTATCAACTTAAAAACCGATACCCGAAAGAAATATAACTCCCACACTAGAATTACCAGATTCAAACCATTGCCTGTTTAAACGAATATACCACCAGAGAACCAAAGGTAAGAAACCCTACACCTTTGGATCATTTACAAAACTTCTTGATTCTTTAAAATGCAATGCAAAAGGGTAGACCTCAACTCACTTTCCTAGGATTTATTTGGCCTTATACATAGAGACTATTTCAAGACTCATATTGTTATTGTAGCATAGAAGTAAATTTATTGTACATAATGCAATAGGAAAAAAATGTCCTTGAAGGTTATCCAAACATCACATCAAGTGTTGGTTCCGATGAAAACAACCCATTTTTGTGAGAATGTGAGAGCAAGTGAATGTTTCATTATCTCGTAAGAACAGTGAAGTATAACCTTTACACAGTATAATGTAACCTTCACAACACGTAATTAAAGATGATCTGAAGGTTACAATCTTCACATACTATAAGGGTGCCTTCAGTTATTCTCACACGATCCCAACTGTATACCTCTCAACTTCCATAACCATTGTCCTATGCAAAACAAAAACCATTGTCTACTTTCTTTTCATTTCCGGTTTTTTGATTAGTACCAACTCGTTAGAAATCGGGATGTTTCAGAAACCAACATAAGAATATAGAAAGGAAATTGAGAGTAGAAGCCAAGATGGAGTAAGGACCACATCACTAGCAACCAAAAAGGGAAGCTCTTTCATGGAGTTGGGAGGATCCTATATATATGTGGAGTAAAGAAGCCATGTGAGCCAATATTTCAATTGATAGAAAAACAATAGACAACACAAATACTATCACATAGAAGCAAGTACATGACCCCACTTCACACATGATCAACAATTGTTGATAGCAACCCTACAATAACATAAAAACAACTCTTTAATACCCTTCCTTTGTCTTTTGTTATCTCACAAGTTCATTTACTTTTTTCATCTACAAGCAATGGTCAAAAGGGCATGATTAGTTTGGTCAGGTTGCATTTGGTATGCTAGACAGGATGAGACATGATAGGACAAAACAAATACCTGTTGTCCCATGTTTAGCACAATGTTAGGCTGGGAGCACGCGGTAGGGCAAGACTGACATTTTTGTCCCATCAAAATAGGTGAAACAACCAAAGGGCCTTTAGCCTAGCAGTATCGCAGCCCTTACCCTCCTAGGAGGTCGGGGGTTTTCAAACCTCACCAAAGGTGAAGAGGGTGTGTAAGTTTATTTGTTGCATTTGTCGTATATAAATATTATATACTTAAAAAAAATAGGTGGAACGAAAACCAAGGTGATGGAACAAGATTGGTAAATTACAGTAACCATTCATGTCAAATTAAAATCCTAAAACCATCCAAAATTCTTTCACCTGCCTACCTCACTCTTGCCTATCAGTTCTGTCCAATCTAGTCCAATCAGTGTACCAAACGCCCCTCAAGGTCCAACTTAGTTGAAAACTCCTATCATTTATGATTGAAAGATGTACGAAGCAAATTATGTGAATTCACAAACGAATCATAGTATGTCAGACTCGCCATACATTGGAAAAAAATGAAAAGGTAAGATATCCATGATGAATATTTAGGTATATTCATCATGAATAATTGGTTCTCACGATTCTTAAAACATTTACGATTCCTAAATGAACTTTCCCCTTGTTACATATATCTCTAAACTCCCCAATTTCCATGTGATTTTATCTGTGTACTCCTTACAATGCTCTACAGAAGAAATTTCATATGCTCTATGTGAGTGTTCATTCACAAAAACAGCTATAACTAAAGAATAATTAACGATACTACATATCTGCTTCTTTATACAGGTAAAGCAGCATAACACTTAAATTGGCCGAGTTCATTACGCACCCAATAGCAAAAAAAGTGACTATTTGATGTATATGCAGACATCCTGTTATAAACTATTACAAAAATAAAATGATGACTTATGAATTAACAACTTATAAAATACTTGAATACATCATGCAAAATCGAGTCTTTAAGTCTGTATCTCAGTTCTAATCCACCTACATCTTTCATTTTTCCGCAAAACACCCATCAACTATTTCACATTTCCAATGACTAACATAAAGATAGTTTCATCTTTTTGTCCATTTGTTGGTTGAAGATGCAAAACTCTCCTTATTTTTTACTAAATTTCCTTCTCTTTTTAGTTACAAAAATGCAAGTGACCATTAAAATCTTAGAAGACAATTGTCAATATAAAGCCCTGACCTTCTTGTTAGTTCATCCTGAAGTTGAACCTTTTACTAGAGTAGTTTCACGCTCCACACGCCTACGTTCTCTCTGTAACAAAAGGATATCAGTGCCAAAAATTGAGTTCATAGATACAAATAGAGATAAAGACCTATAGAAAAAAAGGGAATTAATTCTCTAGAACAGTCCCATGTGTAAAATTAAACAACAAATATGGAGACATATAGTCCTTGAAAGATGACTAAAAACACGTGCATGAATTACAATAACGAAGATATTATTTTGATGTACTTTACATGCTTGAAATGGAGGTTTCTATTAATATGGTTTTAATATCCGACTTTTACTTCCAAAATTAATAAGATTGGCAAGCATGCTGCCAACTTATATTAGCCATAGTGTCATTCCCACCTTCAAGTTCAAAAACACATCTTTTGACATTATGAAAACTGAGAAAAACATGACTATATTGTCATTTTGTCAATGTAGCCAAATGTAGAAGAGAGCAAAAGATGAAATTTAATATAAACATGTGAACATAAACAAGAAGCCAGCTAGAAAAAAAAAACACTTTAAAAGAGGTAGACAATTAGAAGGATGATAACAATAAGCAACCAATATCAATTGTCTTATTATTTAGATGAAAAATTAAAAAAGTAATTGTGCAATAGTGACACAAATAAAGATAAGAAGTATACCCTTCGCTCCCAATATGGGAGAAAGCAGACGAAATCGTAGACAGGAGTGATTGTTGACACCAAAACAACATTGAGTCCAGTAAATAGCAGAAGTGCTGCCATAGGACGGGTTTTGTGTGGCATCTTTCTTTATATTGAAGCTGAGCCTGCAAGAACCATTCCAATTTTGAATCATGGCCATTAGATAAAGAATAAAATAGTACTTTTATCTAGCAAATGTTGATAATCATTCCTAAGAACACAAGCTATCAACATAATCCAACACTTAAAACCCTCTTAAACTATCAAAACAAGAAGGTTATTTGATAAAATCAAATTACAAATGTTGATAACCTTGTCACAAATAGAATAACAATTTGAAATGTAACTAAAACAAAGTAAAAAATAGCATTGTACAACATGTTGTTTATATACTAAAATGGTACTTTTATGATTTTATCTAGTAAATATATCAGGATCTTCTATATAATATTGGTAAATAAGTACATTAGTATCAACATCTTCTACAACTCTGAGGTGTAGCTGGTAGAATTGAGTTTTTGAAAAGGTTGAATTAAGTGTATTAAGCTTTGGGTTTAGATTTATTTTTCTGTTGGCTGGATGCATTTGTGATGATTCATGATTGTGCATATCCATTGCACATATCAGTCGGTATGGAAGTTGTAATGGTAAGTTTTCATTTTTCTGAAACTTATCTATAATGTCTTCATTATGCATGGCTGTTAAAACAAGAATAAATAAAGAAACATTTAAGTTGAAACAATTAAACATTTACTTAAATACCTATCCTAGACTTTATGTCTTCATCCCTCTAATTGCTAAAGAACAATAGTCATAAGAATGAAAGATAAAGATCACCTAATCTAATTGCAACTTACAAAACATTGTAGACAATTGTTTTCCCACATTCCAATATATTTACAAATTGCAAATTTGCAATACATAATAGATTAATAATCAAAAGATAATCACATAAAAAGCAAATTACACAACCTAAACAAAACACACAGAAAGAAAATTACACAACCTAAACAAATTACATAAAGCAGGGAAGTGTCAAGGAAGGTGATTGCAAATTACGCACACATCAGCAGGCCAGGAGGACGTCTTTAACTTAAACAAATAAAAAAACAAACAGAAAACAGAAAACATAATTCTTGTTGATTTTGGAAAGCGGAAATGATGATAAGCAAGCAAACAACCATAGAAGAAAGCCCTAAACTCTATAGGGATGCTTACCGAGAACTGTGGTGCGCCGATGTGGTCTGGTTCGGCGGCGTGTTGATCGGTGCACCGATGAAATCTGATTTTGGATGTGGGTGGGTTCAAGTTGTATTGGACCTACTCTTGGGCTAAGATTTTTGGGTGCGGGTTCAAGTTGCAGGGATTTTTGTAATACTTTAAATTTTGGAGTAGAGATGGACAAAAATCGATCCTAGGTCCGGTCCAAATTGGTCATGGTGTTAAATAGTGTTAAGCGGGATTGGAACTGGTTACGGTCCCGATCAAAATATGAAGGTCTGGTTAAGCATATATAGGCTCTCGGTTATAAGAACTGGTGCCGGTCCAGGGTGGGACCAGATCAGTACCAATATATTTTTATTTTGAAAATGGATTTTTTTCATATAAAGAATACAAAAATGTTATTCTAATACATTTTGAAATATGTAATTGAGTTGATCAAATATACTTAAAAAAATACGTTTTATTATCGTTTTGTAATTGACTTTTAATCAAGTACACTTAAAAAAATATTTTTTATTATAGTTTTATAATTGGTTTTCAATCAAATACACTTAAAAAGATATGTTTTATTATATTTTTGTCATTGATGTTCAATCAAGTACACTTACAAAGTTAGAAATATATATATAATTTTTTTTTTGAAATAATCAGGCCGGTCCCAAGACGGGCCCATTTCCCCTTCTCTAATTTGAAGTAGAGAAGGCTAAAAATGGGTCCTCTTGACGGGTAACACCATGTTGTAAGATTTTACCTTCGTGGTTGGTGATAACTTTGACAATTTTTGCATTGGATGCGTCATTAAACGGGTTTTAAAACTGTATGTCTAGATGTAAACAAAACAAACAATATCTAGTACAGTTAACTTAAGATGATACAGATTTTTAGAAAATCATTTGTATACGTAATTATAAGTACATGGATTATTCATAACATAATAATACCTTATATGTATTCAATAAATATTAATACAATTTGGTTCAAAAAAAAAATATTAATACAATTATTATTAGAAACTTGGATCATTATTAAACATAAAGTCATACAATATTTATTAAATATAAAAAAGATCGCAATAATATTTAAATAATAAAGAGTAGAAATAATATAAGTAAATACAAAATTGAATTGTAAAAGTCTTTCACATTCAATATAAAATAATACAAAATTGAATTGTAAAAGTCTTTCACATTCAATATAAAATAATACAAAATTTTATTGAATACAAGTATAGTAAAAGTTATTCAATTATAGCTAAAAGCGTGTTAAAAAATACAGACAAAATGTAAAAATCTGATAAATCAAAAATAAATGTCATTGATTATCAATAGTATGATAATTATAATATATCAAAAAAGAACTCATGTAAAATTTGTAATCATTTTAAAAAAAAGATTATGTTAAATTCAATTTTTGCTCAAGAAAAACACCATTATTTTCACATCTAAGGATTATAAGAATTTGATGAATCTTTGATAATAATAACAAAAACAATCCACTTTATTTTGTTGCTACTCCTACTTAACTTAACTTAACTTAATTGATTAATATAATAGTAATTAGATAGAGAGTATTTGTTGTCACCTATTTTCAACAGCCACACTGAGTTACAAAAGCTACTGTACATGGAAAATTACATTCAGACTTTCTTCTTCCAAACCATAATAAGAGTCTTACTGTTGCTGAAGCGGCCGAGCTAGCCAAAGAGAACTAAGGGCACGAAGCCGAGAAAAGTAGTCGTAAATTGCAAGCAGGGCTCGTGCTGATTGTCGGGTTGTTAATATCGTATGCATTTGTTGTAATGTCTTTTCCCTCAAATGATCCGCCTGGATTTGCCACAAACGGAAGCTGAATTGGTCAGACAAAAATCCTACTAATTTGTCTGTATAGATTGACAAGGTTTTTGTTTTCGAGGGTTTTTTCCATGGATGGAAGGAGCGTGTTTTTTAACTGTGAGGGGAAGTTTTGGAAAAAACTTGGCTTTCTGCATAAAGCTCCCCCCTAGAAGCTTAATGAATAAGCCACTTTCTATATGATGAAGCCACTACCAATCAGGCATGTATAGCCGACTGAATAAGCAATGAGTTCCATTAAGCTCACTAAGATGCTAACAAACAGACCCTAAATCTGACTTCAAAGTTGATATAATTTCACAACACTTCCAAGACTACGTTTATACTCTGGGTTTAACTAGTGGCAAACCAAACGAACCTCGTGTATCACGTGGAGGTAGGATCTAGGGAGGGTAAGACCATATAAAAGAACCGTCCTTTAGACATTTTAGTTAATGGTCATAGACTTTTGAACAACCATACTTAGAATATATATATATATATAATATATATATAGGGGCGGATTCAAATGCGAACTCAAATTTGGTTGTGAACATGAGGACAAAGGAGAGCGCGATACGTGTCCCATTCAGTCTCAATGTTGTGTTATTCACTCTGAATGCGTGTTATTCATACCGAATAATGCATGAACTTCACCTTCATTATTCAGATTGAATGGACACATGTCGCGCTCTCCGTTGTCCTCATGTTCGCAACCAAATTTGAGTTCGCATTTGAACTTTCCTCTCTCTCTCTCTCTCTCTCTATATATATATATATATATATTATAGAGAGAGAGAGGGAGGTTCACGGGAAAACCTCAACAACAAAAAACTGAAGAACGCCCTAGGATCCCTCCAGCTGGACGGTATGCATTTGTACATAGACTGTATGCACAAACGCATACAAGCGATTGAAACTGTTTTTTTTTTCTATGTACCAGTGCATATTGTGCATTAGTGCATAGCACAAATGTATGTTACAAATTACCGGTATGTATTTGTGCATACCGTCCAAATGGAAGGCTCCAAGGTATTCCTCAGTTTTTTTTTTACGTTTCCCCAGAACCTGACCCTATATATATATATATATATAACACAAACTGGTGTTGAATTTGTAATGAAAAGTTGAAACCCATAATCACATTTAAGTAGTAACGGGGGTCTTTACCTGGCGCAGAAAATTTTCGAGTGTACCCAACTTCCCCATGGCCATTGCCATTTGACCCATGTAGTTAGCCATACCCGATGATCCAGCTGGGACAACGGGTGCGTCACTGGCCAACGTCTCAGCCAAAGATTGCTGCAATGCATCCATTCCTTGAGATAAAGCTTCTTCCGCTTGCAATGACGTTTGCTGCAAATGATCAATGCTTGCCAACTGCTGTTCTGTTAGCGGCTCCAAGTGACTCACAAGAAGCTGCATTCCACATTTCAAACAATTTTCAGAGGAAAGAACACCAAAAAGCATACAAGAAAGCGGCTTATTCATTAAGCTTTGTAACCCGGGGTTGTTCGAGAATTGGGGGGGGGCTTGCCTTGAGTAGTTCAGATGAACGGAAACCACCGATCCAGAGAAAACAGCGTTCTGCAGGTGAGGTCCACATTCCGTAGATGATATGGAAGACATCAGCCTTGGCGGCTGTTCTTTTTAGCCGGAAAATGTCGTTGAAGTGTGAGGTGGCGTTTTCCACTATAGATCGAAGCTCACTGTCACTTCTGTGTGAAGTAACTGCTGTCCTGAGTTCGTTTATATGTTTGCTTTGCTCTTCTAACCATCGTGAATATTCTGCTACGAATGCCAACGAACCTGTAGAATATCCACCAAAACAACTTATAGTTAATGATCATGTAACTGTCTATCAAGAAACAAATGGAAAAAAGATAGAAATTCTTTATCTAAGGACCTGAACTGCGGTTCTTAAATATATATATATATATATATATATATATAGGGTCATGTTCAATGGAAAATGCCAAAAAAATGAGAAAACTGAAGAACACCCTAGGAGCCTTCCATCTGGACGGTATGCACTAATGCATACTGATAATTTGTAACATGCATTTGTGCATATGCACTAATGCATACTGGTCATTTGTAACATGAACTTGTGCATATGCACTAATGCATATGTAATTATAGAGGCATTGATGCATAGAAAAAAAAACGCTTGTATGCATTAGTGCATACCATCCGGATGGAGGGTTCCCAAGGTGTTCTTCAGTTTTCTCTGTTCTTAGTGTTTTCCCTTGAACCTCCCTCTCTCTCTCTCTATATATATATATATATATATTTATATGTGTATGACTAATAAAACTATGTAGGCAAGTACACCAAAAATATGGAAGGTGTTGCAATTTTCATGGAATGGAGAAACTATTGAACTTTTCTTCTTTTGGTTGGGTTTTAAGTTACAAAGAATAGATATGAAACACACAAAAGAATAGCATCTTAGGCTACTTAAAAGGACTATTCACTTGTGAATAAACACAATGTAAAGACTCGTTCTACTTCCCAATAAATCCAAAAATAACTAAAAAAAATTGCAGGATTTGTACATACCATTCCCGCCATTTGGTTGAGACTGGTCGCCCCCAGGGTTTGAAATTACAACACCCTACAAAAATAAAAATAAAATAAAACCAAGTTCATAATCTGTAAAAAGATGAAACAAAGATTGTGTACAATAATAACTCCTCTTAGCCACACACCCACATCTATAAAAGCAAAAGGTAGAGATCCATTGTAACCCAAACCTGCTTTCGAGCTCGTTGGACCTCCTGCTCTAGCTGAGTTAGCTTCATTCGACTATTCTCCAACTGTTGCACATATGCCTAAAAAATAAACATGAAAAAAGAAAAGTTTAACTTACGGTTTTCCTTTTCTTCTTGGTACGTTTTCTTGGTTGGCTGTTATCTGGCACCTTTTCACCAATTTAGTCTATGGGGACACTTAAGTTTAAATAGACCCAAATATTTTGAATTAGGAACCGTGAATATTTTGAGAACCGGGAGAACCAACTATTCATTATGAATACACCAAAATATTCATGAATTATACATTATGAATATACCTAAATATGAATGAATATAGCGCATTTTCATTATTCATTTGTGAATAACCGTCACGATGTTCATTGTTATGAATATATCTAAATATGAATGGCTATAGTGCATTTTCATTATTCATCATGAATAACTGCCATGATGTTCATCCTTATGAAAATACCTAAATATTCATGAATATCATGCAATTTCATTATTCATCATGAATAACTGTCACGAACTCACGATGTTCATCATTATAAATATACCTAGAAATTCAAGAATATCGTGCATTTTCATTATCCCCATGAATAATTGTCACAATGTTTCATCATGAAGAAATGTCCACGATGTTCATTCACAATATTCATAATGAATAGTTGGTTCTCATGGTTCTCAAATGAACCATCCCCTACCTCTAAACAATTAACTGTAAAAAAAAGTTTACCTTTTTCCTCAACCGGCTCTTTCTGGCTGCTTCACGATTCTGAGCTAGCCGTCGTAATGTCTAAAAATTTAATACAAAAAGTCAGAAAAAAGTAACAAAACTCGGTCAAGAATAACATACTTATATTGCTCATCTTTTAGTTTACCTTTTGTTCTGGAAATTTTTCTTTTTGTTTGTCACTAGAACCAGAAGCTAGAAAAGGATTGGATGGATCCATATCAAACTGCAAACGGGATAACAACCATTTAAATCAAAATTAAATTATATTTGTTGCATCTCTCACAAATAGCAAAGTGATACTTATAATCTTCAAAAACAAGATTTCTTGCTTACTCCTTGATTCTTGTCATCAGGGTCCATTTCGGTTGAAGTATCTGTATGTGGACTTCCATCGGCCATATTAGATTCTAACCAGGCCTCACGATTACCCCCAGAATTAGAAACTTGATTTGATTGAGATCTATTTTGTCCTTGAAACATCTGAAACAAAAAAAGGCAGAGTTTATAATGCAATTGGCATGAAACTCGACAACCTATGTTGCGAAGATACATGTATGTAAGACATGGATGCCATAAATTTGATATTGGGTGTTTTTGAATGTGTATATATATATATGTGTGTGTGTGTGTGTGTTTATAGAAAGAGAGGGAGATTCAAATGAGATTGAGGTAAAAGTAAGGCGTTCTTCTGTTCTCTTACTTTGCCTTTTTTCTCGTTTGAACCAAACCTATATATATAGGGTTGGGTTCAGGGAAAAACCGCAAAAAATGAAAAACTAACACCCTGGTAACCGTTCATCTGGATGGTGTGAACATGTGCATACAAGTAGTAAGTAATTTGTCCGGTATGCACATGTGCATAACATGCACACGTGCATAAAAACCAAGAAACAACTTCAATTACTTGGATGCACATGTGCATACCGTCCAGGTAACGGCTACCAGGGTTAAACCGCCCAAACCGGACCGCGAACACCCCTATCCTCAGTTTTTCATTTTTTTGGGGAGGTTTAGGGGAAAACCTCAAAAAAAAAATGAAGATTACCCTGGAAGCCCTCCATCTAGAAGGTATGCACTTATGCATAGATGGTATGCACAAATGCATACAAGCGATTGAAGCTAGGATCAGGTTTGGGGAAAACGCCAAAAAAAAGATACAACTGAAGAACACCCTAGGAGCCCTCCATCTGGACGGTATGCACAAATGCATACCGGTAATTTGTAAACATGCATTTGTGCATATGCATAATATGCACTCGTGCATAGGAAAAAAAACAGCTTCAATCGCTTTAATGCATCTGTGCATACCGTCCAGATGGAGGGCTTTCAGGGTGTTCTTCAGTTTTCTTTTTTTTTTTGAGGTTTTCCACTATATATATATGTATGTGTATATATATATATATATGTATGTATATATATATCTATGTATGTATATATATATATATGTATGTATGTATATATATATATGTATGTATGTATACAAGTCCTAAAACCAAAGTTTTATCATTCTTTTACTTTTAGTTGAAACCATGAGACTTGTTGTGCTATCAACAGTCAAAATAATCTTATAACATCATAGGGTCGAAACATCAAAATCACCTTATCATATGTACCAAACTGGAGATCAGGGTGGACAGCTGGGTTGATCAAAGCTGTGGAGTTGTACACTGAACAACAACAACAACGACAAAAAAATCATACAGGAAGTATGAGTAGCAATGATGACGATAAATGTAAAAGGACTACGAATGTTATATAACAACAACAATCTCCAATTTTGGATGACCAAAACTAATAAAAAAAACATTTATATCCTCATGAAATATTAATATCCCACCCGGAGGTGGGGTCCGCGGTGGTGGGTGGGATGATGTAAGCAGACCTGACCTCTACCCAAAAAAGTAGAGCAGTTGTTATTAACTATCATTGATATCAATTTTCTAAAGAAGATTCCCTTAATTTGTCATTACTAGTTGAAATATTTTTTACTATAGTTATAACATGATCATTATGTTGAGTGTCCAATTTACAATATGTATTACATTTATTTCAGTATTGCTGCCACAAAAGGGAATGTTTCAGTAGTACTTAAAAAGAATAATGCTTTATTATCACACCATTTGATTAAGTACATGATCATCAGCCAAATGCCAAAAAAGCCCTTCCACAAATAAAACAAGAGGGTGAACCTAAAAATGTGAACAATTATGTTTTTTTTAAACATTTTCGCACTTCTCGTATGGCTCATGCCCTCATACAGCTTTATGGGCTCAATATGATACTAAATATACTCAAACTCTACAAAGATGGATACCCTATATATATATATAGTTTCTAGCTTGCAGTCATATTAACTTTAACATCAATAACACACAAGTTTTATTTTTTAAAGCAATGTAAAAGTTGCACTTCAAGAAAGAAAGAAAGAAAAAAACTACAAAAACTTTAATAACATTAAATTTCTACCTCCTCCACGAAATCCAAGGGATTCCTCAGGCGCCCCAAGATTAGAAACTCGAGAGGAATGACCAGCGTTCCCCTCTGTATCACTGATTTAGACATAAGTTAATTAGAATCATTTTAAAGAATCATTGAAAAGAAAAGTAACAAACACACCATTCATCCCAAAGAAAGGAACCCACTTTGATTTTTATGAGTTTATTTAATAAAATGTAAGATCTTGTTCGTAGATCGAAAGAAACAATTAACAACATATTACGATAATAAAGCATATTTCAACTAAAAAGATAAACCATTCTATCAACTCAAGAATCACAACCCTGAAATCTTTTCATAAATCATCATACTTAAGTAAATAATATAATTTGATTTAAAGAATTAAAACCCTAATTTCATCCATCCAACCCTAGCTAGTTCATAGAATCTAAGCACTTAGAACAAACAGGAAATAGGTCTAAAAAGTAGCATATGATGCATCAAGATCATAATTGACAGAAAAAAAAAGGTTGAAACAAAGGCTATCAAACTTTAAAGCTCAACCTTTTTACATATTTCCAATATTTAGGTTTGATTTTAAAGATTATCTAAAAACTACCAAAAACCCTTTATAAGTTTTAACAAAAATCATCATCATATATTTCAACAAGTTTAAAACATTATCAGAAAACAGAGAAGAGATTACTTTGAATTCGAGATGGGTATCTGAGAAACAAAGCTAGGCATCGAGCCACCAACACTTGAATTAGCTTTTCCACCAACCTTGAAGCTTTTGCTACCCATAAATCACCATCTTGATATACCATATATCCACAGAATTTAGAACACAAACGCATAACAAAAAAAAACCCAATTCAAACACAACAAAATACAGATTATAAAAAAAAAATGAAATCTTTATATGCTTTAAAGAACAAAACCCACAAAAAATTAGACCTATTTTGATCCATAAAACCCTCAAAAAACACCAAATTTACTTCAAAATCATGTATATCTATATATATATACTTCCTCTATATATATATATATCCCAGCTCTCAAGAAGATTACCTCAATCAGCAGCTCAAAAGGGAGACATAATTCGAAGCTTTGGGGAAGGAAAAAAATGGATCTTGTTGACTTGAGGGCTGTTTACCTATTTAAACCAAGCAGACTTTTTTATTACTGAAATATGCATATATGTGTATGAAAATTTTATCAGTCCCACTTACAAAATTTTAGCATCTTTTTTCTTTTTGGATTAAATATGTTCATTTTGCTAAAATTCGTCAGACCCACCAATATTTCAAGTTTACTTAATAAAATATTTAAAAAAAAACACTTCTTTTTGTTCCAATGAAAACCAACCTGCCACTGTTTATGGAACTTGACTAATAAGGATTGATTAGTGATGAATCATCATATGGGTGTTTTTAATTAAGCAAGATTTTGAAACATAAATCAATTTTTTTAATATCTTGAAATAAAACTATTGTTTTTTTAAATGATTAAAAATAAGAAAAGATCCATAAAGAGTATATATAATATAATACAGCACTTGACCCACTATGAAGGAAAAGAAAGAGGGAGGAAAGTGAGGTTTATGACGTTTAGACCATTCAAAGCCTTCGCAATTATTCAAAGCCACTAATGTTTTTTACTATCTTTTCATGCATATTTTATACTTTCTACCGCCACTTTCTTTTCATTCGCATAAAGATTGTATAGTGCTTGGATCCAACCAGTTTTCGGGTGTCAAATTCGTACCAAATCAAACCATTTAATATATAAATTAACTATGTTAATTAAATTGATATCGATGTAAGTAGATTGATACTATTTTATAAAGTATATATAAATATGATTGGTATATGATAAGAGAAATCTTATACCATGATACTATTGTATTGTACCTATTTTATTAATTATTTATTTGTTATTAGTTAATCGGACAACAAAATGACGGTTTTGTCTGATCAGTTTAGACCATTTCCAACTCATAATAAAAACACAAAAATGAAGGTTTTATCATTTCCAACCCAACACTAAAACAGTAAAAAAAACGAAGGTCTAAAATGTTGATCTCTATATTTGAAGGTCAATAAAATAGGTCTCTAAAAATATATGTTGATATTTTATTTAACTTTTCAAATTATATATATAGATTAATAGTTTAATACGATAAATACTAAATACATATATTATTTTATTATAATAATAATAATATTAAGGATATTTTTAGTGTTGGTATTTTAGTGTGACTAGAGTTGGGTTTTTTACCGTTGGTTTTTTATTATTCTATAGAACCATTATTTTTAGTGTTTTTAGTGTTAATTTTTTAGTGGTTGGATAAGAGACGATCTTAAGCGATTTCGCCTCTTATGGGTTTTAAAGTAAAAAAAAACATAACATTTAAGATTAAATAAAAAACATTGATTAAGTTGAAAAAGTTAAACAAATCCACCAAAAATACGGATAAACATTGAAATTTGGAATTTCATATTTGATTTTTACGGATTTCATAATGTTTCCATTTTAGATAATGCAGTTAATTGAGAAATGGAAAAACTAAAAGCATAGTGTCTTTGACGAACTTTTTAATTGTGCCATAAAAGTTGATCCTACAACATAAACTAAATATAATTAATATGTGTGTATTGTTGGCGGTCGGTTCGGTCCAAACCCTTCAAATAAACGTTTAAACCGCATACTAGACCAGACCAAGAGATTTGACTATTTTTCCGACCAAACAGGACCACGAAACCGCTCAAACCGTCAAAAACGATCGGTTTAACTTAGTTTAGCCGGTTTAAACAATCCCACGGTTTTTTTTTTGATAAGCCCTAACAAAAAAAGTAATATTCTTTGTATTTGGGTTAACTAGCAAAAATTATAGCAATAGTTTTTTTAATTTCTTTTTTAGCAATTTTTATTTAACATAGCAGATAACATTATCTGATAAATATTTAGTATTTTGTTATAATATAAAATATATTTTAATAACATAATCGGTTATAATCAACATAATAAAAAGTTAATGGAATTAAATGTAAGTTTTTTTTATTTCTTCATTTTACATAAAATATAACAAATATGTTAGAGACACTCCCACGAAGCTTTTTGCATTAATGGAATATAATCTTTACTTCTTTTTATAAACTTTATTTTCAATAATGTTTAATTCCTTTTATGGTTTTTTTTATGATTAAGGATACATATTTTATTTTTTAGGGTAAACTTTAATTTTGGTCTTCATGGTTTAATGAAAATTTTAAAAATGGGACCTAAACTATGATAATTTTAACTTTTGTCATCGTGATTTTTATTTTGCTTTAAAAAGGGTATGCATTAACTCCGTTAGTTTCTCTGTTAGTGACATGACCATTTAGGCTAGGGATGGCAACGGGGCGGGGATTGGATGGGGAATACAATCCCCGGGCCCGGCCCCGGCCCCAGTCCCCGGCGGGTACGGGGAATCCAATCTCATCCCCGGTATTTTTTTGCTCATCCCCGGTCAATCCGCGGTTAAACAATAATTTTTTAAAAAAAGGGTAAAAATTACATTAAAAATATTTATTTTTTAGTTAATATATACATACGGGGACGGGGCGGGTTGGGGAATACATTACCTGGCCCCGGCCCCGGCCCCGGTTTTCAACATGTAGGGGATCCCCGGCCCCGGTCGGGGAGGGTGAACCGGGTTCCCCAACGGGGCGGGGCAAATCACCATCCCTAATTTAGGCTACTTCCCTAATTATTATTCTTTAAAAATAATAATTATATAATACATTGTATTTATTAGGGACAAGAATTTGGCCTGAACCCGATTTGAAACCGGAACCAGAAATGAAAGATTCTTAGTACCAAGAATGGACCGTATAGGCAATATCGGTGCCGGTGTTGGTGTTGGTGTTGGTGTTGGTGTAGGTCCCCGGTCCTGGTTTTCTGGTCAAAACCCGGCTGGAACCGATTGTAAATGCATTTGTTTTTTTTTAATTTTATATAAAAACTAATCAACCCATTTATCAACCATTCTTCAATTTTATATAATAACTAATCAACTCAATTTCATATCAATTTTATATAGAAACTAATCAACTCAATTTCATATAAAATTAACACATATTCTTCAAGTTTAAAATTAACAATCAAGAAAAAATCCAAGAACTTACTTGAGTTTCATCGACATCTTCAACGCAATTATTATTCAGTATTCAATTTTTTGAATTTAGTGGAATAAGTAAATTTTTGGGGTGGGAATTACAGCAACGCTGTCAATACCTTTGGAGGGAAAGGGGTTTGTTTTGCAAAGTGATTTTTGAACATCCTTCATTAATTTAGATTGGTTATTAAAAATATGTATTGTTTTTGAAAATTAAGATAATCATTAATTGAAATAAGATTGTTTCTTGAACTTCCTTGATTAAATTAGAATGCACCGAACCGGTACCGAAAATGAAGAATTTGAAGGACCGAAAACCGGACCGGTTGAACTACCGGTTTGGTTCCGGTTCGGGCCAGTTTTTACGGGTTAGTTGCTCACCCTAATATTTATTATAGGAAATCAGAGTTATACATAAATATAGTAAATTGTCCATAATTATTTTTTGATGAATATTTTTCCATAAATACTTTTCTGATATAAAATTAAAATCTGTATGAATAAATATAGAAATTATTATAAATATTTTTCCATTTACCATATAAAATTAAGATATACTAATTGATAAAACATTTTGTAAATCAGCAATATATACTTTTTATGATTAATTTGCATTTCTTTATATTTGGATTGGGAATTTTTTTTATTTTCTTACCAGATTTAGACATTTAATTATCAAAAATATTTATAGATAATTTACATGTGTTATTTTAGTTTACGGATCTTTATTTTCTCATCAGATTTAGTCATTTAATTATCAAAAATATTTATGGATAATTTACATGTGTTATTTTAATTTGCGGATTTTAATTTCATATGATAAATGGAAAATATTTATGGATAATTTATTATATTTGTGCAGATTTTAATTTCCTATGATTTTATTTTTCTATCAAAAAAATATTTATTAGAAAAATAATTCAATTTAATTTGAATTAATTTTTTAAAGAGAATTAGGAAAATAGTCTAAATGGACAAAAATGTCTTTGCCACTAACGGAGTGAGTGACAGAAGACCACTTTCAGCGCAAAATGAGAACCATCGAGACGATTTCTAGAATTATCAAATTTTAGGTTTTAGTTTCAAAGAATTCACTAAACCACAGGGACCAAAATTAGAGTTTACTCTGTTTTTTTAAAATACCTCAAATGGAGGATCATTAATCAGGTTTGTTCTATTCGGAGAAATAAACTAAAATTGTCTTTCAGCTAGATTGTTGAGTGGTTGAAAGCCCCGGTTTTAACCGGTCCTAAGTAAAATTGGATTCGAGCTATTTTTTTAATTGATATATAGTCAACATATCTAACAATATACCAGACTAAATTTCTTAGGAGCGGTTTTGAGATAGACATGGAATTGATGTATATGCTAGGCCCGGTGGACATTGGCTATTGAATAAGTTTGTTTTCATTTAGTTTTTTTCCTATTCTTTTTATAATCATGGACGCTGGTATTTAATTTTTGATCGATTAACAATAAGTACGAATTCACTTCTCAATTGTAATAAAACTATGTATCCTTTGAAAAAATCTACAGTAGCCTAGAATAAAAATAATATCTAAATTAATATCAAATCCGTCTTCTACTATTAATTTGTATTTTGCCATTGTTGTTTTACAATTCAAACGGAACTAAAAACATGAAATGTATCTTTGAGTAAAGTACGACTTTTGTCCTCGTGGTTCGTTAATGATTTTGATTTTCGTTCATGTGGCTTAAAAATTACATTTTTTTTATCCCTATGGTTTGCAATTTATTGCTATTTTCTTCTCTGGACTAATTTCTATCTTTAAGTACAATTGACCAAAATAGTAATTAACTATAAACTATAGACATCGAAATAACAATAAATTATAAATCACAACGATGAAAATAGCAATAAATTACAAACTATAAGCACGAAAATCGTAATTTTTAAACCATATGGACCAAAATCACAATTTTTAACAAACCTTAGGGACGAAAACGTAATTTAATCTTTATCCTTTTTTTCCACTTATAGCTTTGTATTAAAACTAGGATCGGTCCTCCCAATTTCACCATTAAAAGTTAAGGACCGATTTAAACTTGACAATATTTATTGGTCCTTTATAGTAATACCCCAAAGGACATACGTAAAGTATTCATATGTATATAATTTATATCGACTATGAACACTTTTATCATTTGATGGATTGTGTATTTTGGGAAGTTTCAAGACAAAGAATTACATATGTTTGAATTATTGGATTCACATGATTAAAACATTAATAGAAATTAGAATCAAATAATATTTTATGTATCAGGTTTAATAAAAGAACATCAGATAGTATCGTAAATTCTATGTAATTTAGAAGTCGGATGATACCCATAATTTAAGGTGACATCATAAGAAAAATTTATATTCCAATGATACTAAGAAAGTTTCGTTTTGAGATAAAATAATACATCTTATTGGGTATGAATCATATTATGATATTTTATTTCATGATATAGATAAAAGAAATTTAGGTGATTCACCTTTATTACACCGCCTTACTATTTAGGGTGAAATTTTAGATTATACGACCACATAAGAAGATTGATAACGAACGAACATTAAGACATAAGGCATCTTGTGACGACCGATATTTGGTGCTATAAAAGACGACAAGTAAAAGACACGACTTAAGATATATAGTTAGGACGACTAACGACCATATAAAGTCTCGTTCAGAAGAGCATTGAACTATCTATAAAAGCAACAGATCATACATTAGACAATCATAACAGTTGTTAGTCCCCAAGGAGAGATGACTAACTAAGAGAGGGTTTTGTAGAAGGGGGGTTGAATATAAAACACACAGATTATACTCTTTTTAAATTTTTTAATATAAATATTAAAAATTTACACACAGGTAGTTTGATGCGGAAAAGAACAGACACACTATTTTATCAAACTAAACACACAGATAACAGTAATTAACTTATGCACTAAGGAAGTTAAAACAATACTGTTATTGCACACAGCTTTGCCACAGTCACACAAATAATCACTCTGAAGATTTGTTGAAAGCGTGAGATTTCTGGGAAGGGCTTCATCTCCTTTTATAATGCCCATACATGGGATGCAAGTGGACAGCTGTCAAGGTTTCATTAGCTGGAAGATTATCTGCTGGATAAAGGAAGAGACCACTTCCTTTGTACTAGAATAATGGATGAACCATTCCTTGTAGCACGTAATGTCAGATAACTTTATCTTCTTTTCTTCATGCTCTGTGAAGTCCCATCAAACCTTTTAGCTAAAAGACAAATATTCCTTTTATAAGAATAAAAGAGAATGTCTTTATTTAAGGCTTGATGCCCAAGTTCTTGCTGGCTCACGTGTCTTGCAATTGATGTGAGTCAAGAACTTATCTCTTTGAAATTGCTAAGTGATACATCACACTATGTATCACATCGGTGGATACCTTGTAAGGCTGGAGTTGATAAGTGTACACTTTGCTTGATAAACTTCATCTTTCACTAAATGACAAAAGTGTACACCCTTGAACTTGTGACTTGATATCACAGCCTTGGAAAATATACCTGCAATTTCGGTGACCAAGATTATAGTGTCGGTGACCATGACATCAAACTTGATGACCTCATCTTATTTGATGTCCTTAGTACTTTTGATGACTTTTGAGTGTACCATCGGTGACCCACTATATTGGTGACCCAATCTTGACTTGGCAAAATGATCTGAATATTGAAGTTGGTTGATACATCCAAAATTCCACTTTTTGATGTACAACCCTTGATTGAATAGTCTTTGACTCTTCAATACTTGAAGCATATTTCAGACCTTCAAAAGAACCTGTAAAAGTTCATTCATACAAAGGAATGTGGTTCATCACCAAATCATCGGTGACCCAACAACAGTCAACCAGAAATTTGTTGAAGATATTAAAGCTATAGATAATGGACATAGTGAAGAGAGTAAAATACCCACACACCCCAAATCAAGCATGACACACATTACCAAGAACTTATAGTAACAAAATCTATCTGAAATACTTCTATAAATTTTGCCATTGTTCGTATGACAAATGTCATTTAGTAGATAGTCACCCGGTGTGTCCAGGGCCACCCGCGGTTTTTTCCCGTCATTAGGGATTTCCACATCACCGAATCTTTGTATTTTATACTTTTTCTTTAGTTAATTTCTTATGATGGATTTCAAAAAGTACCTAACTTTAATAGTAGCTCCACATCCCAACCCTAAGTTGTACTTTGAGCTTTTTTGCATAAAGATCTTTCTTCTTTCATTTCTGGTAAATGTGGATGTATTGGTAGCTTATGTGCACCTCGATTAATTTTATGGGGTCCTAACGGTTTTTGTCGGGCAAATGCATGCAAGAAACAAAAACACAGAGAAAAAGAAAGTAAGAAAGTTAGGTAAAAAAAGAAAAGGAATCTCAAAAGAGGGTTTATTGATGGGATTCTCGCGAATGTATCTGATTATCATGAGGAGAAAGGTATCTCAAAACAGGGTACTACCACAATAAAATCGGGTTTATGAGACCACAAAATATCTAACGTTTTGATCTCAATTTTTTTTTACAAAGAAAACAGAGGAAAAAGGAAGGAAAGTAGGGGGAAAGAAAATATCTTGTGTTCTCGAGTTATAAGATAGCTTATTTTTGCCAAACAATGGACAATATTGTCATTCACTCTTAAAGAATATTTTAGGAACAATATGGTCATTTTAACATTTTGGCCTGTCATAATACAGTTTTAGCAAATGCAGACAACTAGTATTGTGTTGTCTTTTCAATCCAATCTATTCGAGTTCAATAATATCAATCCACATACAAACACGACCTTATTGTCCACCATGGTATAATATTGCATTTTCTTAATATAAATTTTTGGCAATACATCTAACTACACTACAATAAGAAAAAAATTATATTGAACAGCCTGTTGCAAAAAAAGTATACTAAGTTCTGCCTTAAAGTCCTATGTCTTACGCCTTCAAACTAATAACACAAACATGAAAGACCGTAAACCATAGGACATAATCGTATGAAACATGTCAAGGTTTTATGTCATATCGTAACAAACAAGTTTGCTTAATTTGAAACTTTACCCTGTTTTCTGTTTTTTATACATTTATCAATCCAAAACTAGTTGTATAATCAACTAAAATAAGTTATACATACTTAAATTTTGTAAAGTTTCTTAGATTCAATTTTTATTAGATTTTTTGGAAAATCTAGTATTCATATATGAAATAATAAGTTTGAATAATAGCTTAACAATAGCAGGAGGTCCAAATAAGAAGGATAAATATTCTGAGAAAATAAGAATGAACGGTTATAAGAAGGTAAGAATTAAGAAGAAAGGGCTAAAAGAAGGTTCACATGTGAATTATTGAGAAATCCGAGAAAAAAAGTTTGAAGATGCATAATAAACATGACGTTACAAATTATTTATATGGATTCACATATACATCTTCAAGTGGATTTATTCAACGATTCGTATATAAATCTTCCCTTCTTATTTTTTTTTACGATATTTAACTTTCTTGTTCTAACCTATCCCTAGCAAAGTATATGACTTATATGTCTAAACAAATATATGATCAAATATTGATATATGACTGCCTATTTAAAACATTGGGCTTGGACCCGGTATTTGAGCCCAATCCACTAATCTAATATTTCAAAGTGGGAATTTTTTTAGTCCGAATACGTAGTATGATTTGGGCCATTAAATTAAATACAAATTTAGATGTTACATTACAATAAATAAATATATATATATATATAGGCTTAATCAATAAGAACTAATTTGTTTATGATAACTGTGATATATATATATATATATATAGAGAGAGAGAGAGAGAGAGAGAGAGAAAGAGAGAGAGTAAAGTTTAAATGCGAACTCAAATTTGGTTGTGAACGTGAGGACAAATGAGAATGCGACATGTGTCTGAATGTAGATTATTCAGACTGAATAATCAAAGAAATATTCCGACTGAATAATCAAAGAAATATTTCGACTGAATATAGTATTTATTCATATGAGGGGCTACTAGTTAACCTGACCCTATATATATATATATATATATGGGAGGGATCATACGAGAACCACCCATCTTTAAAGGAACAAATGAACAATTTGTGTGGACCACATATGATGTGGGTTCCACATAATATTAAATCATTTCTGATTTAATATTAAATCATTTAAATCAGAAATGATTTAATATTATGTGGGACCCACATCATATGTAGTCTACACATGTCCCTTTGTTCTTTTAGAAATCAACAATTCTCATTTGAACCTTTCTCTCTCTTTCTCTATCTCTCTCTCTCTCTCTCTATATATATATATATATTGAGAATAATCAAATGAGAATTACAAAAAAAAGGCTGAGAGCGGATAATCATATGTTGTTTCAGATTGTAGGACAATGTAGTTGAAAAATGTAAGGTGTTTCGTAGTGTGATTCAAGGACGGATTGAATAATCTTTTTATACGGTGACACTATATAATATTAGATAAAAAATAGTTATAAAAAACATGGTTTTTATCAACGTGTAATCATGTTTTTACTAACGTTCAACACCGCTCGATGTGTATATAGCATAATTCCTCTGTTTCGGGAGATTTTTCAAGTTCTTTTGCTTGATTTCAAGAATTTTAAAGTTTTTTTTATCGATTTCGACGGACTTTTTTCCTTTTTTTGGTTGATTTCAAGAGTTTGTTTTAGTTATTTTGGTTGATTACGAGATACGGTTGCACATCTTTTAACTTTTGAATATCATATGGTGACACATTATAAAACGATATAGTTGTACCTTTCATAAACGTAAAGTTTTTAACCTTTCGGCAAAAAATAATACGGTGACACGTGCTACCGTGTGCCCTTAGTTGGGTCCGTTCATGGTGTGATTGTTTTTAATGTGTTTTTTTTTCCAGATTATGAGATCACATTGTAATTACACATACATTGTTTAATAGTATAAAACAACACATGATTATCGGTCTTTACAGTTCTCAATTTTTTTTAAGATTCTCATTTAATTATGCTTCTAAGTAGATAGATGTAAATATGTTGATTATCTAGGTCCTTTCAGAATTGCATCTCAAAAAAAATGTGGAACCTTGATAACTATAGAAAGATAATAATTTAATAGTGATATGAAACTAATAATTAATAAATACATTGTATTGCAATATGAATTGAAGACATAAAATTCCTGAATTCTGCATAAATAGTCATGAACATGGACGGATCCAGAAATATTTTTAAATGGTTGTACCGTTTAACTATAAAAAGAAAATGTCAGAGACATTTTTTATAACATCATAATTGGTCTATTGGTTAGTTGATTGATTTTTATATGTGAGGTTTTGGGTTCAACTCTTTTATTATGATTTTTTTTAAAACATAATAAATTTGAAATTAAAAGCAAAAAGTTAATAAGATGACAATAGCATGATTTGAACTTGGATCTTGGGTTCATATTGTAGTTTTAAAATATATATGGTGGCACACAACAAAATGATACGGTTGCACTTTTCACAAATCTATTTTTTTTGCCCTTTACCATAGAAATAATACGGTGGCACCTGTGCCACCGTAGGCACCACTACAGGTCCGCCCCTAGTTATGAAGATCGTTATGCAAACATTAAATAATTATTAGACAAATAACTTAGATATAATCATATATGATTAAGAATTGGTTAATAAAAGGCCTTCCAAACCAACTCTACCAAGGAAAACTTGTGTTCATATTGTAGTTTTAAAACATATATGGTGGCACACAACAAAACGATACGATTGCACTTTTCACAAACCTAATTTTTTTTACCCTTTATCGGAGAAATAATACGATGGCGTCCGTGCCACCGTAGGCACCACTATAGGTCCGCCCCTAGTTATGAACATCATTATGCAAACATTAAATAGCTCTTCGACAAATAACTTTGATATAATCCTATATGATTAAGAATTAGTTGATAAATCCTGTATTTCTTTTCCTTTTTTTCTTTTACAAATTTTGAGCAAATTGACATGAATTTTCCCATTTAATCATTTTTCGGATATTTTAGATATATATATATTTGACTAATAATTAAAGATTTTTATCAGAATATATAATATGAGAAAAGTGTAGATGTGCAAGGCACAAAAATGATGTCGTTACGTTTAATTAACTTCGTGTGTAATCGTTTTCACTTGTGGCGTAGGGTTATGATTATACAAGGACTACTTCAGATGTTTATATATGTTACTGATAAATATAAACAGTTCAAACATTCTTAATATATACATACAAATCAACAACCGAATTTTCTTTGCATTTATTTTGTTTCAAATTATACTAAAAGAACAAGGAACTAGAATGGAGTAGAGGGTATACATCACCATCTGGAGCGTTTTCATTAAGATATGAAGACAAATATCACAGTGTCCCAAAAACAAGTGGATGTTACCTAAATTCGAACTCGAGACCTCATAATGAAAGGGAGTAAACGTTATCACATAAATGCTATGGGATATGAGTTAGGATTTTGACCAATTACTTGAAGGGCAGGTTCCGGTAAAAATGAAAGTTATTGTGAGAAAGGTAAGTTTTGATCAATCCTAGATGAAGATCAACACTAATGAAATACACCAGATCAATTCTTGTGAGAATTGCAATTCAAAGAGGTGGGAATGAATTAAAAATGTTCAAGAGTTTAAATTTATTCTTATACTTCTCACTTTAACTCATATTCTCACACGATTATTTATCTCCATATTATCATTTTATATGTGATAGTTAAATTTTTAAGAAAAATAGCTAAAAAGAAAATTGGACCAATGGGTCCACACATGTCAAAATCAGGTCACAAGAAATCTATTCATGGTCCTTTATTCACAAACACTTTATATTATTTCATAAATGTTTTTAAAATATTAATTACTCATAAAATTATGAGTCAATCAAATCAAACTTATAATAAATTAAAAATTATTGATTAATTTCGTTCTAATAAATTTATTTTAGAGTTAACTACAAATTTACTTGATGTGGTTTATCAAGAATAAAACCTTTTGTTTTTATAGTTTTTGAAATTATAAATACCATTATCCTTTATAAAAATAAATGGATTCGGTCTTTTTTCTAACATATATTATAAAGTTTCGTTAAAAGAGGGACATTGTTATCATTTTGTTGATTTTTTCACTTTACCAATTAAAATAGATTTTATAGTTTGATCTCTGTGATTTTTAATTGTATAAAAGATTAAAAAAACCGATAAAAAACCGAAACTAAAATTTACAGTTTACTCTTTTATTTTAGCTTGTTACTTTCTATTTTCTCACCTCTATATGAGCTACTACATTCATCCCCATAAAAGGAAAATTTATCCACAAGCTTGGTGCCATTATATTCATTACTCGTAAAAGAAAATTTTAATTTCTTAACAAGCATGGTGGAATATATTCATGGATTGGGTTCTGATGAGAATTAGAGTTAATATGAGAAGCATAAAAACGGATCTCCACCTTTGTATGCACATTATGATGAGATGCACTTGATTAATTCCCGTATGAAGCGCTATTCATGGGTGAGCTTGAAACGCTTGTCAAATTAATTTCACTTTTTACACGATCCTACGGCTTATATTCATTACCTATCGAAAGAAAATTTTAGTTTATCCACAAGCTTGGTACATTAGTATTAGTTTAAAATAAGAGAAAGTTACATGAAAATGAAAATAATTTTGATGTGATACAAACTTAATTTGTATAACATAAATTCAAAATCTTTATTCTGGCATTTCAATTGTAATATCTCAAACAACATGTTATTTAGAAGGTGTTTAGTTCGTAAAATGAAATTTGGTGGAATTGGAATTCATCAAAGCAATTTGACTTTAAAAGATTTAGAATGGAATTTGACCACGTGTTTGGTTGGTAGGAATTAGAATCTCCAATAGTGTCATGGTGATATTGTTGGTCGGAGGTGGGGTAGGCGGGTAAGTCATGGTGACAATTGTGATGGCAATAGCAGTGGTATTGGTAGTGGGTGCCCAATCCTCAACCCTCCTCACCCACCCCATCGACCACTATGCCACTATTATCGTCACACCTACCACCCCACCTCACCCACCACCATGCCGCTACTGTAATCATTACATCACCCCCCTCCCCATCCACCACCATGCTACTAGTATTGTTGTTACAACACCTCCCCCCAACCACCCTACCTATGTGAGTGGCAGGGGGTAGGGGTGGAGGCAGGAGGCGAGCAATATTAATTAAAATTGATACAAAGGGATGGAATTCAATTCCTTCACTCATGTCAAGGAATTGTAAATTCATTAGTTTGTGGAATTCAAAGAAATTTAAAGAATTCTATCCATTTCAAGAGGTGAACCAAACAAATAAATTGGTATTTGGTCAAATGAATTTGTCATTCCAATTCCATCAAATTCATTCGAATTCTGCAAACCAAACGCCGCCTTAATTTACACATGAAAATGTAAGAAGGTTTAACGTGTTTTGGCTTGATTTCTACTTTGTGTAGTGTACTTTAATCTAAACGTATGAGATAACACATCTAAAGTATCAACATGAAGGTTTTAAAAGTGATTTATATATAATAGAAATCAAAGTAGAGTTTGTTTATATAAGTTGTTTTGTAAATAAAAGGTTCAATATGATGATTTTAAGTCATTTTATTTATTTAACTTCTATCATAGTTATATTAGTTTTGGTTGGATATTAGGTCATAAATAAATTATTTACAATAAACATAAGTACAACATAAGATATTACTCATATAAAAAATAGATGTCATGGACCATGTACATGTCACAACTCGGTCCGCCCCAATCAAGTCGTAACTTCGTTTTTAATGAAATTGGAGGTCTGATTTGAGCTAGCAGGTCTTATAAATCTTAATTAATTAATCTCGATCGTTGGTGGATCTCGACCTCAAGCACTCTCTCTCTCTCTCTATATATATATATATATGTATGGGCAAAGATTGGTAGAGCATCTAGAAACAAATAACAAAAAAATTAAAGAAAAACAAATGAAAAAATATGTCAAAATAGATGTCAAATTAAAGATGATAAAATGATCGTTTTTGACGTAAGTTTTCGCTTCAATTTCATTATATTTTACCGGTTTTCAATTTAAAAAGTAGGAGGAACACTTTTATTTTACAAAAAAGATGGCCATAATCATTTTTTTAACCACGTCCTTTGAATTATCACAATCGAAGGTGTATCAATCATCATGAATGGTGTATCATTCATTATGAATGTTCACGTTCATTATTCATTTTGGACGGTGAAAATGGTCAGATGTTAATATGAATATAAAAAGTGTATTGTTAAAGCTCGTAAAATTTTCTTATATTATCCCAAATAAAAATTGCACTAAAAATTGCTATTATTCTCTACATTTAATTATTTTAAAGTGACTTAAAGACTAACCTACCAGAAGAATTGAGTTAGAAAACGACATACCATCTGTTGAAATCGGACTTAAATCTCCGCGTACAATGCATTAACTTTCCAGAAAACTTATTTAAATCCAGATAACTTATTAAATATATCATCAGTTTTGTTGTTTAATTCACATAATAACACCATGCGACTAACTCATTATGTAACGCTTGTAACATAAGTTCAAGATAGCTTACATTGAAAACTACTTAAATCTCTTGTCATTCTTTTAAATTTATTTTTTATGAGTTAGAAGACCTGAAATTTGTTTTATTTATAAAAAATAGATTTTTGCATTGGCCTTATAAATATCATAAAAGGTAAATAGTACATGATCATTCATTCAATTATTTTCTTCATTTAATTGTATTATTTCAATAAACAATAAATTTTAAAATATATTTAATAGGTGTCATATATTTATTAAAATGGACCCATTTGCTGCTGCCCTTTATAGCTACATTTGTACTATTTGTCTTGAATTTTGTAAGCAAACTAAAGAAACGGTAACTAAGAATGACTTTACCATATACACACCGGATGACTATTATACGTAAGATTGTCATCTTTACTTATTTTATCTGATAAGGATATTGGTCATTAAAATAAATCGTTGGTAAGTATAATTTACTCGATAAGAGTTTACCAAGTAAAAGTCTTCTTTCTTTCTTACCGGGTAAAATTCTCGGTCCTTCCTATATCTTTTACTAGGTAAGATTTTTGTCATGTGCACCCAAAAGGTAAGGTTTTTGTCGAAACCTGTCTCTTGCGTCCTCACATTGGTGTCTTTGAAGACGGGTTCCGTGTGGGACCGGTTGGGGTTACAGGTAATCAACTTTCTTGCCCAAATTTTATTCTGTAAACATTTTCAAATTTTTAATGGTTTTTTTCTGACATGCATTTTAATAGAATAATTATAGATTTATATTTATTTAATTAAATTAGTTATGTCATATTATTTTGATTTTAATCAAATTAACTAAAATACTTCGTAATTTGGTTTATAAGAAATACAATGGAAAATAATCAAACTCGTGTTATTTATTTAATACGTCATCTGTTTCTAACAATATAATATTTAACTTGATATTGAATTTATTAAAATATTTTCACTAATAATTAATTATTTAAAAGGCTTATTAAGAAAACAAGACTAAAAAAATGTAATTTTAATTTATTTAAGAGTAAACTACAATTTTTGTCCTTGTGGTTTGTGCAAAATTATGATTTTTTTTCATGTAGTTTATAATTTATTGTTATTTTTATTATTATTTATAATTTATTATTATTTTCCTTCCTGATACTTCCTGATATTAAATATTTTAAAAATCTTCCATTTAATTTAGAGGTATTTTGGTCTTTTGATTTTTTCTTCTTTAATTTATTAAATATTTTTTTGATTTTTTGGTACTTTGATTTTTTTGATTTAATTAAACTATATATTTTTTGATAAAAAAAATTAATACATAAAAAAAATTATATCATTTTGTTATTATTTTTTATAAAATAATTAAGTATCTTCATAAGTGGCTTCATATTTTAGACTTTTAGACATTGTTTGATAAAAAATAAGGTAGCTTATAAGTTTATTTTTTATATACATGTTTAATAAAATAGCTTATGATTTATACGTTAACTTATAAGCTAACTTATTGAAAAGTTAATTGAAAGTAATTGTGAATTAATATTATTTTATTGATTAATTATTAATTAATAATTAACATTAATTATTAATTCATTTTAATTTTAATTTTAAATTTGTCACTAATATTAATTAATTACTATTTAGAATTATTACTTATACTTTTTTGGAAAATTATTAATTAATTAGAATGTGGTTTAGTTATTTATATATTATATGTATTGCTTACTAAAAATCATAAACTAATGTTTTTTTTTCTTGTTTTTTTTAACAAATCCAAAACTTATAATATATATGATAATCATTTTTTTCAATAAACATATTATATTATTCATTTTTAACTATCTTATTTGAATTAATAATTTAATATATTGTTTTATTAAATATTTATTTTAATTATATTATAAGTGATTAATATTTCAAGATGTTATTTTTGGTCGTTTTACACGTTTGTCGACTAGTTTTTACCAAACATGAGTTGTTCATCAACTAGCTTATCAGTTATCAGATGTCTTATAAGTCAGCAGCTACCTTATCAGTCATAAGCTACCTTATCAGCTAGTTTGCCAAACATAGCGTTGGTCACTATATTTTTAGTTTTTTATTAGTTTGGCTTCTGTCACCGATATTATTTAAATGCAAATTGTTAAGTGTCCCTTACATTATAGCATGTTAATTTAGCTTTCTTCATTAAGGAACAACGATTACTTTTTTGGAAATGACCAAACAATTAACAACATTAGGCTATCTTTACCAAATAAATGTTGTGATTTTATTAATATAACGTATAATTTTATAAACATATTGATACAATTTATATAAGAAATACATTTGTTTGTTATAATTGAATTAGTTATGAGATCAAACAATTGCACTCCCGGTTAATAAAATTACATACATTTGGTCTTTAATGAAGATTTAAAAAAAAATACTCTTATATGAGGGGTACTTAATGGTTTGCACTTGAACGATGTTAGTGCATAAATCGAACTCATAAAAGCTATAACAATAATAACTGAAAATATAAAAATATCTAGTTGTATTAAAAATATTTTAATTATTTATCATAAAAAAATAAAAAAATAATATATATTTTAGCTATTAATTTTTTTTATAAAAAAAATATAGTTGTATCAATATACAAAGATAAAAATATCAAAGTGTATTTAATAAACCAAAAAACAAGAAGAAATAAATAAGACTAAAATATTCATGAGTTTATGGAGGATGTTAACACGTTAGTCTATATACGAAAACAGTATCAAAGTATAAGTTAAAAGGGACGAAAATTACAATTCCAAAATCATATAAAACGAAAGTTATAACATTTTTTAGTTTTAAAAACCTAAGAAAGTATTCTATTTTGAATTGTTAAGACCCTAAATTATTATTTTTAAATGAAAAAACATTAAATTTTCTTACTTTAAATGATTAAGTTCCTGAACATTTTTTTCAAGAAACTAAACTATTGAATTTTAAAAAATTATATATTTATATTTTTTAAACCCAAATAAACTATTTATAACCGTTTATCTTTTGATTTCCCCTCTTATGATAAATAAAAAATAGATAGAAAAGAGAGACATCGATAGCAGGAGCCGACAATATGTTAGGCGAAATGGAAAATGGACAACGTTAAGGTAATGGGGAGTGGCGGGGGGAGCGATATCGTTGTTTGTGTGAGGTTTTAATCACGTAGGGTTTGGGAACGGTAAACAGATTTACGTTTGTTTTTTACTTTAAAATTTTCCTAGTCAATTACACGTAGCTTATTTATAAAAAAAATATGTAGGTAACCAATTTTTAGAAGTTCAGTGTTTATTTATTCATTCAAAAAAAATATTTAAGAACTTAATTATTCAAAATAAGAAATTTTAATGGTTTTTTCATTCAAAACATTAATTTAAGAACTTAATCATTCAAAATTAGAAAGTTTAATGATTTTTACATTAAAAAAAAATAGTTTAAAGACTTAACCATTTAAAATAAAATAATTTATTGAGTTTTTTTTAACTTTTTTCTACTTGGAATGGTTATTAATTAATTGATGAATTTATTTTCTACCAATTTTGACCTTTGCTTGTTAATGCATACTTATTACAAGGGGCCTTGAGCCTATCCGTTCTATGGAATACATTTTGTCGGTGGCAAAATGAGCAAATTTAAGAGTAGGATGTCACAAAATTGTGTTTAACTTTTAAAAAATATATTTTTTAACAATATGTTTAAAGGTTTTTATTTAAAAAAAATTACTTAAAAAATTTATAGCGTTAAAACATTTTAAGAATTTATAATTTGATATGTATTTTCAAAGTATATTTTAAGGGAAATTATCTGAAATAGTCATTTTATGCTATATAATATAATAAAATAGCCAGGTTTCAAAAAAAAAATGCTAAAATGACCATTTTCATCGCCTCCGAGGGCGATCAGGCTCAAAACTCGAGAAACATATTCAATATTGGGCCCATTTCGAAGATATCGATGAGACGATTATAATGGTATAACTTGTTAAAATCAAAACGTATTTTTAGACGATTTTTAATTGATATATGATTATATATATTAATGTGATAAAGGTGTAAAATGAAAGATTAAAAAAGAAAGGATGTAAAATAACTAATTATATAACTCTAGGGATTAAAATTTGAAAAAGAACCGTCGTGAGAGGGATACATGTCATGTGTCTTTATGTTTCTCTAACTTTGAGCCTGATCGTCCCCGGGGGCGATGACAATGGTCATTTTAGCATTTTTTTGAAACCTGACTATTTTGTTATATTATACAGTATAAAATGGTTATTTCAGATAATTTCCCTATTTTTAAATAGACATTAATTTTTTTTTATCATCTATTAAATAAATAGTTTTTATATCATGGATCCTTGAATGCACATTTTTCTAAAATTGCCATTCATTTTAAAAAAGGGGTGTAAACGAACCGAACGTTCATCGAACCTTTCGTGAACTGTTCGGCGGAAAGTTCGTTTATTCAATAAACGAATGAACATGAACACATTTTTTTGTTTATTTAGTTAAATGAACGAACATAAACAATGGTCTCGTTCGTTCGTTTACATTTGTTCGTTTATGTTCGTTCGTTTATGTTCGTTTACGTTTGTTTATATATTATTTATATATTATTTATATATTATGACATTAATATGTAAAATTAGTAATTAAATTAAAATTTTAGAATTTCTTTTGTATGGCTCCTAAGTTACCCGGTTTTTTATTTTGTTATGTTACTTTTTAGGAACAAAATAATAAGTAATGGTGGTTTAATATTATATTTGTGTTTGTTCATTTATGTTCATCTTCGTTCTTTTACCGTTCGTGTTCGTTCGTTTGTTCGGTTAAGTTAAACGAACGAACACGAACACAAAAAAATTCGTTCGTTTACCGTTCGTGTTCGTTCGTTTGATTGGTTAAGTTAAATGAACGAACACGAACAAGCCTCCTTTCGTGTTCGTTCGTTTGATTGGTTAAGTTAAATGAACGAACACGAACAAGCCTCCTTTCGTGTTCGTTCGGTTCGTTTACAGCCCTAATTTTAAACGTGATCTGTCTGTTGAACAATAAGTTATAATGGTTTATATATATATATATATATATAGAAAGAGAGAGAGAGAGAGACGGATGAATGCGAGGACAATAACAATTCATGAAAATACGAGAACAATCCTTAGCCATATATATATATATATATACATATATATATAGAGAGACGTGTCATATTCAGGCTGATTAATAGTATTATTCAGTCTGAATATTTTTTTCATTATTCGGTCTAAATAATACAAATTCAGACACGTGTCGCGCTCTCATATGTCTTCACATTCACAACCAAATTTGAGTTCGCATTTGAACCTACCTATACATAGGGGTGGGTTCAAATGAGAACTCAAATTTGGTTGTGAACGCGATGACAAATGAGAGAGCGACATGTGTCATATTCAGACTGAATAATCAAAGAAATATCAGTCTGAATAAATACTATCTTCAGTCTGAATAATCTATATTCAGACACGTTTCGCGTTCTCATTTGTCCTCACGTTCACAACCAAATTTGAGTTCGCATTTGAACTTTCCTATATATTTATATATAATATATATATATATAGGGGAGGGATCATATGAGAACACTACCAATTTAAAAGAACAAAGAAACTCATTTGGGACCACATATGATGTGGGGCCCACATAATATTAAATCATAAATGATTTAATATTATGTGGGGACCCACATCATACGCGTGATCCACAATTGTCCATTTGTTCCTTTAAAAATGCAAAGTTCTCATTTGAACCTTCCTATATATATATATATATATATATATATATATATATATAGGACGGTAATCAATTGATAACCACAAATATGTTAAAAATGCAAAGTTCTCATGCTTATATGATTCAGATTCACGCGTTCGGTGTCATTTATCGGATAAAAGATATAATGTATAATCGTGATCAAAGTGAGTTTTCTTGCAAACCTTTAAATTAAAATGCATATGTTATGAAATGATTTTAATTATAAAATAATATGTGATTTGGTTTGAGTATTTGAGAATATCATAAAGTGGGTCATTATTGTCGTATCTATCAATGTGGAATTTCGGTGGGTTTGAACGGCCTATATGTAATAGAGTGGTGTATGTGATGGTATGGGGTATGTGACGGTGTGGTGTATGTGACGGTGTGGGGTATGTGACGTTGCGGTGTATGTGATAGAGTGGATAGTATGAGACGGAGTGGTGTATATACTTGATGTGTTGGACCAATTGGGCCAACGATGCTTACGAGGATGTTAAGTTGATATATTAAGCTTATATGTAGTTGATTTATATCTTTTGAGAGTTGTTCTCTGTTTAATATTTTGAAAGATTGATACCTACAGATTTTATGCGATGTTGTACTAACAAAGATTTCCTCATACATCTTATGGTCTAACCCTCATTTTGTTTAAAAAAAATATGCATTTCAGAGCATTCATATCCAGAAGGTATAGGAAAAAAAAATATCTGATTTTTGGTGACTGAAATGTTTACGTGATACTTATATGCACTAGCAGGACTCAAATTTTTGTCTAAAGTTTTCCTGTTACAAGATGTTATGAATATTTTGTGTACAAGTTGTGTAGAGAAGCAATTTGTAGTAACTTCCTACTATTTTAACCTTTATGATAATTTTGGGATCAATGTGTAATATTTCTTTGAGTTGTTATATGTAAAATATGTGATATATGTGTTATATTTTGGTTGGTCGTAACTTAAAAACAACTTTAAATTAAAATCATATAATCAAAACCAAATTAGGTCGTAGATTTTTTCTCACGGTTCTCAACCTTTTTTGATCCTCAAACGATTTAACCCTTATATATATTTATATCAATTTTTGTAGAAGATGTTTGAAGTACTTTGTTTAGCAGATGTTCGCATAAGTTAACTTTTGTTAACATTTATTTAAACTTTTTTATAATATTTATTTACTTGTTACATTTTTGTTTGAAAGACAATTTAACACACTCTTTTCCGGGGTATCCGGACTCTCACTAAAGGGTGACATCCGACTAATCCCCGTCGATCTCGTCCCAACCCAATTATGGGTACCACAAATTGGCAGGCCCAAGATCTGGATATCTCCACATGCGCACCGCAAGGTTCGAACCCGGATAGTCAGGGATACCATCCACTGACCCCCCCAAAGAAGTTACCTTACCAATGGACTAAACATGTTTTAAAATTTTGATTTTCAAAGTGATCCTAAATCTATGTATACGAAGGCAGACTTATGTATGTCCATGTACGCCTTTGTGCAACCATTGAATTTTTTTTTGAAAGACAAGCATCATATTATACCAAAACCAAATTACACAACAACTGTCAAAAACTGTCAAAAAAACAAACGAACCAATGATCAACCATTGATCAAGGGAACAAGGTTTGCAAGGGACAAACCACATTACACACCACAACCAACACTATAAACATAATATCACAAAACCGTGCAATCATTCAATTTATTTTCATAAGTAAGATTTTTTATGTATGAAAGATGCACTCGTCAGATTTTAACGGGTGCTTCAGAATATTAACAATATAAGAACCATTAAACAAAAAATAAAAGAAAAATATTTTGAAATCAACCAAAAATCTTTAATTCAACTAAGAATAACTAAATAAGAAGGAGAGATGTTCAAAAAATATAATTAATGCAAAATCATATATAATTTGACCTTCTTTCTTCGAGTTGACTAACTTGACTATAGTCTATATATATATATATATATATATATATATATATATATATATATATATTTGAAATGTGATTGTAGTTATATCTTTACATACACCTATTGGACCATTTTTCAATACGAGTATATGAATGAATTTTTCTATTGTCTTCTTAGAGCATCTCCAACAGCTATTGTAAAATAGAAAAATGAAGTATTTTAGCAATTTAAGTGCTCCAACAGCTATGGTATATCAATTGCTAAAATAGAAAAATGGGAAAAAAGAGAAGAAAAATCTCTAAATTTAGAGAATCTATAAAAATATATAGAAGAGAGAGAAACAATATTTTAATTATATTCAACCAATCTAAATAATTGAAGTTGAGTGTGTAGGAGAGATAAATAATTATTTATTAAATGATGGAATATTTTATTAATATTGTTAAGGATAAAGTTGCTAAAATAAAGTAGTTGTTGGAGTTGGATACAAATTATTATAGAGATTTTGACTTTTAATATGCTATTTTAGAAAAAAATTACAATAGCTATTGAAGATGCTCTTAAGCGAATATATTTATAGCATAAAAAAACGTAAAAAAAAGAACAACATTTGGACTGGTGGGACCTAACCGTATAATAAGACATTATTGTACTGCCGACGCTTGATGTGATGCTTTCAGGGCCTAAACAGGCAATACACATGATGTCCTAAAGTAGGCTGGTTACTAATTTATTTTAGAGCAAACTTCACTTTTGGTCCCTAAAGTTTAGTAACTTTTTTGAAAGTGGAACATGAACTTCAATAAGTAAGATGTTGTCCCTTAGGTTTGGATTTTGCTTTGAAAATAATAGATTGTTACTAACTTCGTTAAAGATATTCATTAAAGACAGGGGTAAAAATCCTCCAACCATGTTTTGTCTCTATTTTTGCCATTTTTTCTGTTTTTCCTTACTTTTGTTAAAAACATCAAACTATAGTATCCAATTATGTAATTAACTATAATATAGGGATTTAATCATTTGATAATCCATGACATTGTGATAAGTTTGAGAACTTGTGCATCATGTGTTATTTTATATTTTTATTTTTCATCTAGGCATAATATTTAATGTATTGGTTAACATATATTTGTTTCACAATGTGTTTGTTTTATATGTATTCGTTTCATATAAAACTTTTTACATGTATTTTATGTTTTGTAAGCACGTCAAAAAGATTCACATTGTGAACCGAGCACATGTTAAACAACACATTGTAAAACTAATATATGTGAATCAATATTTTAAATCTTAGTTTTGACAGAAAAAAATTATGTGAAATAATAGATGATGTGTAAGTTCTCAAGGTTATCACAATTTTCTTGAGCTCTTCAAAAAAGACCCCCTATATAGATAGGGGGTGAGATTCAAGGAGAACTCTGAAAAATAAAAGAACCGAAGAACCACTACTAAAATGGAAGGCTTTCCCCTACAGACATTTCCCTGAGAAATCCGTCGCTAAAAGGTGATTCGTCACAAAACCGTCACAAAAGTTCGTTGCTAAATTGTTGGTGGGTAAATTAAACCAGTGACAGATTACCCAGGAAATTCATGAGTAATTCGTTGGTATTTTCTTGAAAACATCGAATTTCGTCAGAACAATTAGTATTTCTAAAAGTTACGAAAGTATTCATCTATCTTCTCCAGACACGTGCAAGAAATTATCTGACGATTGACAATCAAAGCTGTAACTGTTGACTAGATGAAGGGTGAAGATCACTTCTTTACTTCTCAAATACTTACCACCTCTCAAATGAACTTCTCTCTCTCCCTCTCTTCCCCCTCTCCCTCTCTCTCTCTTTCTATATATATATATAGAGAGAGAGAGACAGAGATAGAGAGAGGGAGAGATAGGGAGAGAGAGAGAGAGAGAGGGAGGGAGAAGGGGGGGGGGAAGAGGGAGAGAAAAGTTCATTTGAGAAGTGGTAAGTATTTGAGAAGTAAAGAAGTGTCTTTCTATATATATATATATATAGAAAAAGAGAGAGAGAGAGAGAGAGAGAGAGAGGGAGGGGGGGGGAGAGGGAGAGAGAAGTTCATTTGAGAAGTGGTAAGTATTTGAGAAGTAAGAAGTGATCCTAACCCTTCATCTAGTCAACAGTTACAACTTTGATTGTGAATCATCAGATAATTTTTCGTACGTGTCTGGAGAAAATAGATGAATACTTTCGTAACTTATAAATGACAAACGGGTTTATATATCACTTTGAACTTTTATCTATTAATTCAAACTTTAACTTGAATTCAAGTTTAATTAAGTTATCGAGGCTAAGCACAATATGAGCTTGAGACATAAAGTATTGAGTTCCAATTTATAAAAACCAACTCAAATTTTATTTACGCTACAACAATAGGCGCTTTCAAAGAACGTTTTTCAAAAATATTAATATAACGACTTTTTGAGCCACATTACTAGGTTATTGAACGCTTTAAATACCCAAGCATCATAATAAAATATAGGGGTGATAAAAAGTGACTCAACCCGTTAAGTTAATCCGAACCGATCTAAAATTAGCAGGTTGGGTTGAGATTTCAACCTATTTAAGTTAAATGGATCAATCCATCTAATCCATTTAAACAAATGGGTGGAGTTGAATTGAAATTTTCGACTTGTTTTCAACCAATTTACAAACCATTTTCAAACTATTTAAAAGATTATCTATTTTTATTTTATTTTTAATTATAATGTCTAATATTATATGTGAACTTGTTCTGTAAGTAATGATACGTTCTTTCAATTTGAGTTCTTAATGTAAGTTATTCGAGTTCTTATTCTCACTCAAATATTGTAGATTTTGTCACACATATTTTTAATTGGTATTTTTTAATTATATATTAAAGGTTTAAGGCAATACTCAACTTTAAGAGTTGAAATAAAAACATGTATGATGAAAGCTTATCTAACTATGAAACAAGTTCAAATTTAAATAAAACATGTATGATGAAAGCTTGTAGTTCAAATTTAGTATAAAACAATCAAATCTAGATAATAAATTAATAAATAAAATCATTATTTAAAAAAAAACTTGGAAAAAATGTATATGTAGATTTTTTTGGGTTATTATTAAATGAATATGCCTTTTTAAATAGCCGCCAGACATGACAAAAGAGGGTGGACAGAGGGAGAGATGCCCAAACGCAAGCCAAGCAAATCCTAATAATATCCAGAGAAATCTGTACGGACGGATGGTAGCAAAATATTTCACTAAGGCATAATAAAAATGAAAATCGTAATTAAAATGTTAAAAAATTGCGTACAAATATATACAATTTTTTTTTATGTTTTAAGGTTATGTTTGGCAAAAACTAGTTAGCTTATAAGCTGGCTTATAAGTTAGTTTATTTTCAGTGTATACGTTTGACAAACCATAAGCTAGCTTATTGAAACGCTACTTGGACTATGTCTAACAAACTAATGTGATAAGTTGATCATTTATAAACTTATAAAGATTTATTTAGTTCTTGATAAATTTGATGACTTATAAAATTTTGATAATTATTGATAAACAAATTATGTTTGACAAAAACTAGCTGATAACTATTTAAATGACTAAAAAGAACATCTTGAAAAAATAATAATTAATATTAATGAGGGTATAATGGAAAAAGATGACAAAAAGCTCCTCATAAGCTACTCAAAGTAGCTTATCAATAAGCTAGCTTGTAAGTTAGTTTATAAGTCAAATTTACGCTAAGATCCAAATACGTATTCTGTGAAAATAAAATTACTTATAAACTAACTTATAAGTTAGTTTATTTTTGCCAAACAATGCCTTGGAGTAGTGTTTTAGGAGCTTATTGTCGTTTTTTATAATTATCTCTCATTAATATTAATTTTTTTTTTCAATATGTCATTTTTGGTCATTTTAAATTCTTATACGCTAGTTTTGTCAAACATGATTTTTTTCATCAGATAACTTATAAACTACCAACTAGCTTATTAGCTATCCGCTAACTTATCAAATAGTTTGCCAAACATAACCTAAGACATAATAAAAATGAAAATCGTAATTAAAATATTAAAAATCAGTAAAACATGCGTTATTTTATATTATAAAATAATACTATATGTGGAATAATATTTAAATCATAATTTTTAATGAAACGGATTAACCATTAGCATCTTCAACTTGACCCTTTTAATATATTTGCAGTTCCTACATGAGTACATAAATTATTTTGATTTGATGTATTATAACTATCATTCAATTATTTTTAAATTAATGTTTTTTACACGTCCAAATAACAACTGGTTAACACTAAAATTTACCCTAAAATCAAATATATCACTCGTTAAATATATAACCACCAAATGAACTTATAAAAAAAAACACTAATCGATCGATCAATTACATTACCATCGGATGAATATAATCATGCCGTGAATCAGATGACCAGTTTGTCGGTAACATTTATCGATCGATCTTTAGATTACCCAAGAGGTAAAATAAAAATTAATTACCTACAAAATCCATTTATACATCCATCCTCGATTATTTACTGAACAATAAATAAACGACCAAAACTGTCATCTGGAAAGGGAACATGTTGCCCTAATTATCAAGACTCATAGTCAGAAGGCAACAATGGTGAGAAATTTTCAAGCATCTGTGGAGTGATTAAATCATCCATAATAACTTGATCTTCTCTGCAACCATATTCATAATTAGAAAGATCTGATCCAGTAGTAGTAAATCGTGCATCCATGGTGGTACTTTTACTTTTGCGTTGTTGCCACTTTTCTTGATGGTGCCGGAAATCATGGCCACCTCCGGCAAGAAGAGCTGTTTCTTTGTTTGGAAGTACTCCGGCGAGTTGTTGTTCCGGTGGTGGAGGGGAGGTGGCGTACTGGCCGGTGAGTTGTTGCACCACCGCACGGAATTCAGATGGGGTGGCTTTGATCTTCATAGGGTTTGAGATGTAAACGACTTTAACTGGTTTTTTCTTATTGCTGGATTTTTGTGATCTTTTTTCATGCTTTACAGACGGCAGCTTCTCCATTTTGTGTTAAGATTTGAAAAAAAAAATGAAGAAGAGAGAAAAATGGCAGGTTAAATGTGATGGTTGGTTGGGAGAGAGAAGGGGGAAAGATATGAAGGAGAGAGATGTGGTACCAAGCATCCAGCTTTTATATGTATATATATATATATATATATATAGGAAAGTTCAAATGTGAACTCATTTTTGGTTGTGAACGTGATGACGAATCTCATCCACTTATCCGGTCAATAAAGGCGAACTTTGAGCGCAGTTCCTCCTTTAATAATCTCCACCCTCCCATGAATCGCGTCAATCCTCCGTGATCGCGTCCACCATAACCGAAGATGTGTGGCTGAGATTCGTCCTCACGTTCACAACCAAAAATGAGTTCACATTTGAACCTACCCCTATATATATATATATATATAGTTACAAATAAATGTGTCTATATGATGTATGTTTATGTATGCTATGTTAATGACAAAGAAGAAATTACCACAACTGAAGTCTGAAGAGGTAAAGTTAATTAATAATTTTGAGGGGTTTAAGTCGTCTTGGGAAGGTTTGTTAGATTACTAGAAGACTTGCCCGCTGCAATGCAGCGGAACTTAAATATTTCATCAACATTAACGTTAGAAATCTCGAATTCTTTTAAATTATCAAATTATCTATCATTATAAACTTATAAATCGGCGTTCATTATTTTTACAAAACTTAAGTACAATCCTAATTTAAAAGGAACAAAGTAGCACATTTATGATAGATAATTTGATACTTTAAAAGATTTCGAGACTTCTAACATTAATGTTGATGAAATATTTAAATTCCGCTAGCTGCATTTCAGCTGTACATTTCTACTAATGATATAATTTGTTAAAAAAAGAAACATATTTTTTTTTGATGTAATTTGATTAATATACGATTATTTATTTTAATGTGATAGAGGTGTAAAATGAAAAATAAAATAGTAACCGATATGAACGAAATTTAAAAACTAATTATAGTATAGATAATGGTGTAAAATAAAAAGGTAAAGAGATTAAATAAATAACTATAGGACATAAAATGTAATTTTTTTAAAAATAACTCGTTACGTATTTATGTATATAATAATATGATTAAATCATAATTTTTTTCAATATTGGACTCATTTTGAAGGTATTGATGACACAATCATAATGGTATAATTTATAAAAATAGAAACTTATTTTTTAATTGTCTTATGATTCATATACAATTATTTAGGTTAATATGATAAAGATATAAAATGAAAAATGAAAAAGTGAAGAAAATAAAATAAATTAAATAACTAAATATATGGGTGTCAAGTGTAACTTAAAATTTTAAAATAAATTAATTTATTAATTTATATAGAAACGTGGAGGTTAGAGTAAAATTCTAAAGCTTTAGAGCATCTCCAAGAGCTTCCCCAAAATGTGGAAAATGAAGAAAATGGGGATTTTAAGTCAAAAATTTGCTCTAAGAGATTCTCTAAAACTATCTTCAAAATGGAGAAAATACGAGAGAGAGTGAGTTTTTCTCCAAATATGGAGATCACTCTAAAAATGATTACAATGTGAAACAACCAATAGAAATTCTTGAAAATAAATATTTAGAGAAAAAAAATATTTTAATAGATAATTATAATATCTTAATATTATAATCAATGATGGGTTCTCCAAAATGGAGAATTTGTTGGAGATGGATGTAAATAGTTTTGGAGATTTTAGATTTTGATTCTCCATTTTGGAGAAATTTTAGGGATTCCTTCGGAGACTCTTAGATTTTGTACCTAATGCAAGGAATGTTGTACCTCTTAAAAATGTGAACTTAACCGTTTATCATGTTTTATATTATAGTATAGATATATGAAAAAAAACACCAAATTATAAATAGCGTGAGGTAGCTTACAACGGTAGTGAGATCAAACCTTAAGTCTTAAACGTTATAATGAGGATAAGACGTTTTTTAAAGCGTGACATGATAAGAGTGTGAATTTGTGAGTCATATATACATATATGTGTGTATGTGTTTTAGTATTTATTATTCAATGTGATAATGATATTAAAAAAATTACATTCATATTAGAAAAGGAAAAAAATACATATATACCTATATATTATAAAGACTTGGGTTCATGTGAGACCAGACTGATTTCGTGAGACCACATTTTTACACTAGAAATTTCACGTCAAAACACTGTGAAGGTAAAAAAATCTGAACCTTCACAACGAAAACACTGTGAAGGTCACAGTGTTTTCCTGTGAAGTTTGTAAATTGATGGTCTCACGGGTCTTATGAAAACGAGTTGGTCTCACGTGAACCCAACCCTATACACACACATACACACATAGGGTCAGGTTCAGAGGAAAGTCTAAAAAAGATTGAAGAACACCCTGGAGCCTTTCATCTTTTGAGTGACTTGAAAACCCTACATGTAAGTCAAACCTTAGGTTTAGACGCCTTTTTAATGCTTGAAAGTCCTAGATGTATATGACTTGGCTATTTTAAAGTAATCAGTAGGTTTAGAGGAGTTTTGGATTACTTTAAAACTTTAAGTGTAATGGTTTGACTGCTTACAAGTGAAACCACAGGTTTAGTGGAGTTTTGGATTACTTTAAAACCCTACATGTAATGGTTTGACTAGTTGAAAGTCAAACAATACGTGTGAATGAAGTAGAGGTTTTTCGAACGACTTTAGAATCCTACGGATCTGCGAGGGATTGTGTTTGTGATGAATTTTTCAGTAAGTCGTCGCTATGAGTTTGTCTGTCACCATGTTCGTCGTGGATACCTAGTTTCTAGTAGTGACACATTACAACAAATTTGAGATTATAAGACGTCAAAAATGTATAAATGTCATGATAGCTTTATAGTGCTTACATTTGACGAAACAATTGCTTGTTATATGGAAAAGCATTCCAAATATTTTTGGCGTCTTCACAACTTTTTAAGACAATTTTGAAATAAAACATCATATTAATTTTTTATATAGATGATATTATTTGAAGAAGTTTTATCTAAAACAGTCGTGCTATAAAAAGATGAGTCCATACTTATGTGTGTCGCTAATACCTATTTTCTAGTAGTGATACATTACAACAAAATTATGATTATAGAATGTAAAAAATGTCTAAACGTCGTAACAAATTACTTTATAGCTCTTTCATTTATATGGCCAAATTAACAATTGCACGTCATACATAATAAAGCATTCCAATGAGTTTATATACATTTTTTGGTGTCATTCACAATTTTTTAGGACAATTTTTGAAATAAAACATCATATTAATTTTTTATATAGACGATATTATTTGATGAAGTTTACCTAAAATAGTTATGTTATAAAAAGATGAGTCCATATTTCATAGGGCATTTCTCAAAAGTACTTTTGTTAATACAAGATTTTATATTAAAACCGTCGTAAAAACTTGTTAAAACGCTCAAAATCGTTCAATAGATTAACTCATTACCAAACTTTTAATTTACATACGATGTACAATTGTTTGATTTTATAAACTGAAGTCCTACAAAGCAGTCTTGACCATTATATTTTTGACGTCCTAAAAAGCCGATTTTATTGTAGTGATAAATAATATAAATATACTATATTTAGCCATTATTATATCCTTTTATGACTGTTTTTTGGGATGTATATCATGAATAACCTCAACCTTAGTTAGATATTTTCTCTGCAAATTAATTACTCATGATTCCAACCGGCTTCTTTGCACATAACTAGAACTATAACTTCTTCCTTGTAGTTTTCTCTTCACAAATATGCATTACGTGGCCTACAATATATATATATATATATATGGGCGGGTTCATGCGAGAACGGTAACAATTTACGGCAACACGAGAACAATCCTTAGCCAATCATTTTGTACATGAATTTTTTTTCATATACAAAATCATATGTGATTTTGTACTAGCATAAAAAAGGACACGGACGACTTTTCCCATGGGCTAGTCGCGGGAAAAGCTGCGGCTAATCATATATGAATTTGTACGTGAATCATATGTGATTTTGTACATGAAAAATTTCATGTACAAAATGATTGGCTGAGGATTGTCCTTGCATTCTCGTAAATTGTTATCGTCCTCGTAAGAACCTCTTTCTATATATATATATGCATCAAGATTTGGAAGTGTGTATCACTTTCAGTATCATGACTTTTATTGTGTAGGGTATTAGAGCACCCTGGTGGCTGGTGGAAAGGCTTACTAGAAGTAAAACGATGTTCGTTTATGGCTTAATGGACTGTATAAGATATATAGCGTATATGGTAAGCTATACAAAGTTGTTCTTTTATGGCTTATTGGTCCAGTTTGATAACTTATTCGCTAGTTGGTTGGAAGCTTTTGTATGCTTTCACCCATTCTTCACTATGCCAACTCCTTCTTGATGATCGATGGCCAATTAAACATTTTGTTTACGGATGGTACTGACCATGTGGGCTGAAATCAACAGCGAAATCAGTTTTTGATTACCAAAGGGCCTCTGGCCTAGCGGTACCGGAGTTTTTACATCATCCACAAGGTCTCGGGTTCGAGCCTTGGGAGTGGTGGTTTTCCAAAAAATGGTGGAGGAGTGGGGGTTTATCCCCTAAGGTGAAGGTTCGGGTCCCGCATATTGCCCATATGGATGTCACTGTAGGTCCGAATCACTAACTACTAACTTGCCGTTAAAAAAAATCCGTTATCGATTGTTGGGTTTCTCCAACCTTCTCCTTAATTAATTATCTCACTTTTGATTTCCAAATTTGATGGCAGGGGAGAGGTTACATATCACTATGGTTTGTTTGTTTTTTGTTTCTATTGATTTGTTGGTTTTTTATTTGTTATGATTTGTGGTTTATTTATTTAATTTTTTTAATTAACCTGATATCCAACCCGTTATGCGAGCCGACTAATCTTAGGATGACCATCCACTTTACGGATAACTTAGAGTCACCGCATTTAAACCTTAATGGCCACAAGGGGATTTTTATTTTTCCATCGATTCGAACTTGTGACCTCCAGGTACTTTTGATCTTTGGAGCACAAACTCAAATTATTAAGGCACCACCCTTATGGTCAGTTTTATTTATTTATTTAAAGTTTATAACTTTGGGTTTTTTTATTTAGGGTTCATATATTCGAGTTTCTTTCCGTCAGGGTTTATAGATTTGTGTTTGTTTTTCATTTGGGGTTTCATTTTATTTGCTTACATCACAAAATAAATTACTTTTACCCACAAAAATCATCCATAGAAATTTTCGTTGATGATTACCGACGAATCACTCAGAAAATACCAATGTTTCAGTAGAATCCAATGTTTTTCAAGAAAATACCAATGGATCACTCAAAGAATCTTTGAGTAATATGTCATTGATTTGAATTACTCACCAACAATTTAGCTACAAACTTTTGTGACGAATCACCCTTTAATGACAGATTTTCCAGAAAAAAGTCCGACAAAAGTCTTTCATTTAGTAGTGTTATTGTTTTTTTATATGAGTGTTGATATAATAAGATTGCTCCATGAAGTTGATGTTCGATGATTCGTTTGTTCTTGTTTGATCTACACTTTGCTATAAAAAATTGTTGTTTTGTGAACTTTCATCTAGAAATGTTCGATATAAAAAGGGTAAATAGTCAATTTTTACATCCAGATTGTTTATTTAGCATAACAATCGAACAATAATTTATCTAGATCTATATAGACAATTTGATACAAACAACTTTATTCATATAAGATTTAATGGAAAACCAACCGAACAACCCTAAATGTCATTTATTAAGTGATAAACTAGCTAGTCACGCTTGATAAAAAAAAACTAGTCGATAAACTATATAATATTGTAAAATAAACTGAAAGGAATTATTAAAAAAATGTGAAAAACCAATGAAGCTTATTGAAAATTTATCTAAAATAGTTTTGAGGATGGTAACTTGTAAACTAATTTATAACTTATCAAATAGACTTAAATTATAAATTAATTTGTGATTGTCAAAATTGACCTAAAGATTGTAGGTCTTAAGGTCAAAACCTTAGTAAATTAAATGAATTATTTACATAAATTTGGTGGGCTTCTTGTGTCTACCCTCGTTAAAGGATTGCTACATATAATTTCCATAATGAATAGCACATCTTAATTATGGTGATAGATTTAGCATGAAGACTTTCATGAGTACATTGGATGATGTGGGCTGACTTAATTGGCCTTATCATTAGCAGTCTTAATGAACATCACTCGTCAAGTTTGCATGTATTCTTAATTAGATTTTGGGTTTTGATCCCTAATAGTACTCACGGCTCACCGGCACGAGTCTTTAAAGATTACTAGAGCTTTGTTTGACTGTTGAATTTAAGTTCTCTGAGAATAATTGAGGTGTTTAATTTGATAGTTGATTCGAATATATATGGTTAAAACGTCCAATTTTTTGCAAGCTGTAGTAAATTAATATTTAAATGTTTTTCATTCAATCGTCCAATCATGGTTATACTTTAGGTTTTCGTAATCCTAGATGTCATATCCACAAGACTTTGTGATACTTTATGTTAATATATTGTCTAGGGAAGTCATCATCTTCTTCAATTCGCCATATAAGTCATGGTTCATAATTAAAGCATGATCATGGAGTTGCTTATAATAATGGCTTCTTGCGTTCACACTACTAAAACACTTGCCATTTCTGACGAATAAATGCCCATCAGCAGTGGATTTTTAGCGGATTCCCTTGTTGCAAAAAACCTCGCCGCAAAATGGAATTACCGGCAGATTAAATATTTCCGGCGGATTTTTCCGTCGGTAATCCATATGTTTTTTCCTATTTTCTTGACAAATTCACCTAATCAAGGGTATGTTAATCAAATTAATTAATTTTTCCGACAGATTTCCGAAAAATCCGCCGGAAATGGTCGTCGATAATGTCTGCTTGTTTAGTAGTGTCACCAATTGGCTTCTTGGCATAGTTTTTCACAAAGTTTTGTGGATTTATTTTTTCCTACAACTCTTTTATTTCGTTACTGATCAAAGTATCAAACTATACCATATAGAACATGGCCACTATATATATTTCATTTAAAGCAAGAGTTTGAGGAAGAATATTAAATGTATTCAGATTTTTTCTGATTTTCTCTAACCCAAAAATAAAATTGTCCGTTCCAAAAAAATTTAGGTTAAAAACAGTCAGATTTGTACATGAAGGAAGAAGTTTCAAAAGATCAAAGTCAAGTTACCTAAATTTACCGTTACCACATCAAAATACGATAATTAGTTTAAACACATATCCAAACACCATTAAATATGACTTAAAGAAAAAAATTACATCATACATTGTTATACGTACCAACTTAATTTTTATTTACTTTATTTTATTCAGCATAAAGTACAGATCATGATAATTTAGTCTTTGGTTCAGTTGGATATATAACTTCTAATTCAAAAACAATTAAAACAATAAACAAAACAAAAAAAAATGTTTTTGGTGCCAAACAAAAAAGTTAAATATAATTTTGCTGTTAATACAATTAAAAATTTTATCATTAGTTCAAATTAATTATGCTAGTGCATCTCTTAAAAAATTTCCTTAATCTAAAATTCGATTCATTTGACTAAAATACAACTATAATTGCAATTTTTTATAACTTAAATCAAATATTTTAAGAGCAATAATAAATATTTATCACTTTATTGATACACAAACTAATTTTGTTCTTAGAAATAAATCATAATTAGACAATTACTGTTTTAGAACTTTTTTTTATCTAATTAAATATTAATATAAAACTTTTCATTTTATTATTTTTATCTTATTTTAAAGAAACAGTTTGTTCTATAAATAAACTTGTTTGTTTTAGTAAAAACAATAAAATCGAACTTCATCACTATATGTACACTATATGTAATTTTGAAAAACCAAAATTCTAAAAACTATTTTAATCTATTAAATCATTATCTGATATATAAAATTGGTAAAGTTTAAGCTTTTTTTTCCAAAAGAGGTGGGATTCATGTTGACATGTAACAATCAAGAAGTAGATATGCATGGTCTTCAAAGCTTTTGTCTTGAAACAATTATGAATGGCATTCATGGTTCCACATGTTGAATGAGATGTTGCAATCCAACACCAAGAGCTCATTATTATTAAAAATTTAAGTGGAATACAAATTAAATCCCTGGACTATTATATAATACGTATTTTGGTCCTTTAATAATAAAAAAAAATTAATCGGTAGTTGTAGGATCGATTTAAAATTTTCCTTCATTAAACAGTCTTAGGCTCTTAGTACTAATTAAATTCATTAATATAGTTATTGTTGATGCAGTGCCACCATATGAATGTCATTGTTGCATTCATGCTATTTTGATAATTTGTTGTAAATTGTTGCTTAGTATTAACCAGTAATTACTTTAAGGATTGTGATTTTTTTTTTTTAAATTTGATGATCTTGAATTAAGAAATTTGACTACTCTTGCACATAAATTGAGAACTCATATATGGACTTTGGAAAGCATCTCGAAAAGATAGGATCGACGTTAAAAGCTTTCGATGAAAGAAAATTCAATTGTCAATTTATCACTTCGTGTTTCAAGAAAGGACTATGCCCATGTGATTTTGTGTACCGCACGTGCAAGTGTGAAAAAAGGTAAAAATCCATTCGGTTAAAATAGAGGTCCAAATAGTTTAAACGGGAATTCCAGATATTAATTTTTTTACTTGCTTTTTAGATAACTCAAAAGATGTCATATGTGCCTTTTTAACTTTATTGGTACTGATCCGTATATTTGACAAACCTAAACCGTGTAAAAATGTTTTTCTTAAATACATGCATGTGTCAGTTTCTTACACTATTTCACCCAGAACTTTGTAAAATGAGCCATGTAAAATGCTCCATTATTTATCAATGTATCGATTTCCAGCAACAACTATATCTCTTTCTAACAAATAAATAAAATTTAAAAATTTGGACTTCCTCTCATTGCCTAGCAAATTTTCAACTTTTTCTTAAAAGAGATTTGACCCTCTAACAGTTGAACACTTTGAAAATTTATACACACTCTAAAACTAAAACTAATTTATGTTATAGAAGGAAGAAATGGTGTGTTTTTGTAAAATCTATTTCAGCATCGAGAAGAACATTGATAATTACTTGAGCATACTTGAATATACCGATTAATTTTGATATTTTTGTAAGATAACACACTAGAATATGGGTATCAAAATACCGGTTTTGAGTGAAATGCGAGCAAGTACCCTACACTGTATCCATTGGTGTTTGCAACATTAAACATCAAAAATCGTTCTAATGATCATCGCTTGATAAGGGTCTCGGGGAAGATGGACCAAGGGAAGGGATGCAAACCACTCGATATCTTATGTCATCATCTCACTCCATTTGTGTTTTGTGGACACTGGTGGATGCCCTTAGGGGCTTACAGGGACGCCCCTGTGCTTTTTCCTCTCTTAAGCATTTTCTAGTGTTTAGGGTTTATGTCTATATATATATATATATAATACACACTCATGTTTTTGAGTGGGCCCTCTGTTAGTAGTCTAGCTCCATTTACCTAAGTTAAAAATTAAAAAGCACACTATCATTTGTTTTTTTTTGTTGAGGTATATATGATTGATTTCCGTTACAAATCACGTTAATTCGTATAAACCGTACAAACCGCATGCAACCAATATTTTTTTTTAATTTTTTCACTTTTTCTTAATTATTAGGGTTGATTAGTCAATAATATATATATATTATATATATAGAGGAAAGTTCAAATGTGAACTCATTTTTGGTTGTGAACGTGAGGACGAATCTCAGCCACTTATCCGGTCAATAAAGGCGGCTTTGACCTGGTTCCCTCCTTTAATAATCTCCACCCTCCCATGAATCGCGTCAATCCTCCGCGATCGCGTCCACCATAACCGAAGATGTGTGGCTGAGATTCGTTCTCATGTTCACAACCAAAATTGAGTTCACATTTGAACCTAACCCTATATATATATATATATTATATATAGACATATTTAAATTATAACCTCATACATATATTCCTTATACACTGTGATACCCATAAACATTTTTATTTTAAAATATTATTTTACATGATCTTTTATCTAAGGTTACTATTTAACGTATTGGTTAACAAATATTTATTTCATGATGTGTTTCTTTCCGGTCATAATGTGATACATTTTTACATGTATTTTTTGTTTCATAGACATGTCACAAAGTTTCACGTTATAAAACAAATATATGGTAATAAGCACCAAAATCGTAGCCTTAGATGAAAAATATCATATAGAATATGCATAGATATATAGACGAAGGATCGTATGAATATATGAGTTAAGATAAAAAGTGTATGTAAGAATGGATTTGGACCATTGATCAATTTTAATCCTAAAATCACCCATTTTAACGGACGAATATTAACGAACTTGAACAAGCACATTTTCTTAACGAACGAACATGAACACAAAAAATTTCGTTCATTTATTGTTCGTGTTCGTTCGATTCATTTACATCCCTAACATTAGGTAGTGTCTTTTTGTGTTTTTGAAACATATATGTTTAGTACATTGAAGCAAACTATATTTATTTATACGACACATTTATAAAATTTAGGTTCAACCCTTTCGTTTATAAAGTTTGTGTTCCGCCTCTAATTGTGAACTAGGACAACAAATTGCTTTTGTTTAACGCTTCTGAAATAAGAAATACATCAAGAATCATAAATACTAGTAACAACATGTTGGTGCATCATGCATCCAATTGTGACACATGTTAATATGATTATATCCAACGAAAAGCGGTGGTCTGGGATAATATTGTAACTCTTTCGTTTTTTTGGATGTACAATAAAAATAGATGCTTTAAAATTAATTGGGTAGGTTGGCTGTAAAAGCCCACTCTTGCTATTTCTGCTTTATAATGTTCTACTAGCTTGTTGTTAGTGTTTTACTTTTACGTATTTAATAAAACTGCCGCTGTTAAAAAAAATATGATTATACCCAACGAATTGTATTGTGGATTAACAATATAAACATGATGTGCATGAATTATATATTGTGGATCAAGTTCAATAATAACTTAATCTATCATTCAGGAAACATGTCATGTTGTTACAGGAATTGTGTCAATTTCAAAAAAAAATATCATAAAACATGTTTTTATAAAATAAATATTAGGTTTTTTAAATGAATTTTTAATATTTTATAATTTTTTTAATAAATATGTTATTTTATAAATGTGTTTCTTTATAAAGGATTTTTTATAAAAAAAATATCAACCTACTATATTTTTATAAAAGGATGGAAGTTTTTTAGTGGGTAAATTCAAACATTTTGGATATAAGTGAATTGAGTTATAATTTGTAAAAAACATTAATGACTATTTTGATTAAAGATTTTTTAATTTAAACATTTTGGGAATAATTAAGCCAAAATGTGTTTTGTAATTGTACAAAGTATTTCTACTAATTTGTAATAAACCTTGCTTTTATAAAAGTATGAGATCTTTTAACATTGAAAGTCTGAAATTTGGATACATGAACTAAAGAAAGTTGTTAATTAAGCTATTTTGGCTAATATTCTCTCTTGGTTTTTTGTGCATTATAAAATTGGATCTTCTTCCAACTGTCTGCAATAAGACTCTCACTGAATTCTTGTTGTTTTTAGAACATTTTTTTATCTTCCATTACAATTCTTTGAGAAACCCAATCATAATTAATCTCATTAAACAAGTTAGAGATTTGAACACCCTTTGAGCTTTTGTTTGATATTCCTCATTTCTATGTAGTGTGAGTGATACACTTTATACACACTTTATACCCCAACAGAATATTTGTGAAGTGCTAGCTCTAGCTTTCAAGCAAATTTTCTATGTACAACAATTTTCGTTCTTCATTTAAGAAGTACACATATATGACGGATTGATCTCGAAAGGTGCCTTGATGGATGTGGTCAAGTTCGATGAACCACGGTAAAGTTGTGGCAAGTACCTCTAAATCTACTAGCTTCGTTACTTATTGCATGTATATGGTGATTGGATTTGTGTTGATCTTCGTTAATTTATTCAACCGATTGTTCTGACAACCGAAACGGTAGGTACAGCTAGGCCGTGAACAGCCAACCATCGCACTGTAAAAATTGGATAGGTTCGATCTATGGTCATTGAGGCCTCCTAAAAAGATAAATTAGAACATCACCACTTTTAGTGGACTTGCAACCTCTTTGCCCTGGGGTTGCACTTACAAAACTTATTCACATAACATTTAGATATGTATTTATGAATTATTACTTTCAAAAAGAAATTGCGAGATAAATGGCTATACGTAGGGTTCAGTCATTGTGGTAAAAATATTCATTTATAACATACAGATATATGTAAAATAGAAAATTACATGTATGTGCCTATGTATATGTATAGCTATAAATTATAACATAAGCCGGTTTAGAAAAAGACCAAGGTCCTAAAATTTCTAATCCAATTTGATTTTCATGCCACTTCCAAACGTGGAACCTTAATCTTCTATAATTAACTTCACTAAATAGGTTCCCTAAAAATAGTAGATTCAAGAATATACAAATGTTGATCACCTATGGTAAAGTAGCAGATTCACCGATCAACAGTTAGACAGAACAATTGCATAATTCACTTATGAACATTTAGGACGTTCGTGTGTGAACTTAACATAACGTCACTGGATTTCACTTATGAACAAATAGGGTTCCTTCCATGAGATTCGTCCATTTGTTTTAGCTAATTATGAACAAATGTTTACTTCACTAGTGAACAATATTTACTTCACTGGTTAACAATAGAAGAGTCGATGAACGAAAGATAGAATCCATTATCAACACGTGTAATCCCTAAATCGGATTAACTTAATAGTAGGATTGGTAACCAACTGAAATATCCCTTTGATAATTCAAAATATTCAAACACAATCACATCGTTAATTATGGTCCCTAAAAATAGAGATATGATTATGCAACCCACTAAAAATAATACTCCATTTTTTTTAAAATACAAACCTGACGAGTTATGAAACCAAAAACAACAAAAATACATTTGATTGACTAATATGAGTTTGCATAGTTTGCATAATTTAAATGGTTAACAAATGATTGACGTTATATATATATATATATATATATATATATATATAGAGAGAGAGAGAGAGAGAGAGAGAGAGAGTTCATGCGAGGATGATAACAATTTACGAGAATGCAAGGACAATTCTCAGCCAATCATTTTGTATATGAAAATTTTCATGTACAAAATCACATATGATTCATGTATAAAATCACATATGATTCACATACAAAATCATATATGATTAGTCGAGACTTTTCCTGCAGCAAAAGTCGGACATGTCATTTTTGATGCTAGTACAAAATCACATATGATTTTGTATATGAAAAAAAATTCATGTATAAAATGATTGACTGAGGATTGTCCTCGCATTCTCGTAAATTGGTATCGTCCTCGCATGAACCCGCCTCTCTCTCTCTCTATCTCTCTCTCTATATCTCTCTCTCTCTCTCTATATATATATATATATATATAGGGGTGGGTTCAAATGAGAATTCAAATTTTATTGTGAACGTGAAAACAAATGGGAGCATGACACATGTCTGAATATAAATTATTCAGACTGAATAATCAAAGAAATATATATATAAAATGAACTTTGATATGATAAATAGCTTAGGCCCGGCCCAGGCCTAGTCCAAGCCCGCAAATGATCACCTCTATTTAAAATGAACTTTAATAACAAAGCTCTTCTCCTTCTATTTCTTTGCAAAACTTAGGTTTACCTTTCTTTCTTAGAGACTCATTGGATCCAAACATTGTGGGCTCGGTCTAGAATTTTTCATGGGTAGGACGATCCGTTAGGCCAATCATGTTCAGCCCACTAAAAAAGCGGCCTTTGACGACCATTCTTGAAAAAATGGGCGGGCCGCCGGGCCTGGATTGACTTGTTGAAATTAATGGACGGACATGGGCGATGCAAAAAAAATATATGGACAGGCCCGCCCCGACCCGTTAATATACTTATAATAATTAACTTTTGTAATTAAAATTTACAAATAAAATTGAGAATTCTTGATACTTATCAATTTTCACTTAATTATGACGCGTGTTAGTAACACTCTTTAAAAATCTAAAAAGTAAAAATATAATTACCTCAATAGTCACTTGATCAATTTCTTATTATCTCATTTAGTAATTTATTTATCGATACTCTATATTTTGCAAAACAATTTTTTCTTTCTAAATTATATACATTGTTATGTATTCACATTTAATTTTAAGTTGGAAATATTGTTGTGTATTTTGAATTATTTTACATTAACTTATGATGTTATATAAGTTTGTTTTCTTAAAAATAACTCAAGTTCGGCTCGGGCCCCGTCCAAGCCCGCAAATGACCACCTCTAGCTCAGTCTCACAGTTAACCGAAAAATGATGTAAATAACCATAAAAATACAAACTTTTATCTTCAACAACTCCAAATAAAAATAAATAAATAAAATGGAGAAACATTGACTCTTAAAATGAAAATGAAAGCTACAATGAAATAAAATACACACACAAATAATGCCTAAATAACAGTTGAATGAAATTTATCACTCATCATTTAACGTTCATTCAATTAAGAAATAGGGTTCCAAAGTCACTATTTATATGTTATATGATTTTCTTTGTTTAGTGTTCAATATTGTAGTACTCTAGGTATATAGGAACTATGTCACTTAGAAGAAAGTTTAAATGCGAACTTAAATTGGTTGCAAACATGAAGATAAAGGAGAGCGTGACACATGTTCATTCAGAATACTGAAGGGCATTCGATATGAAAAACGAAGGTGAAGTTCATACATTATTCAGTATAAATAACACACATTCAAAGTTAATAACACAACATTCAGTATGAATATATTCAGTCTGAATGGGACACGTGTCCAGGGGCGGATCTAAAGCAAGGCTATAGGGGTCACTTGCCCCCACTGCACGTGTCAAGATCTTCGTTGTCACATTTACAACGATATTTGAATTTACATTTGAACCTGTTATATTTCACGTAAAACATAAAAAATAGTTTTTACATCAACAAAATAAACATCTTTAACGGTCGAAATAGGTAAAAATAAAAAGTTTTGAATTTTTGTTACGAAAAAATCCATGATGATAAATAATTTTTTTATTAATCAAGTGTATAATCTAATTTTACTTTGGTTGTTGGATATGATTATTATATGATACAAGTAACATAATTTTTCTTACATTTTGTTATATTTTATTTTATTTTTTTGAATAATAATTATAGATATTCAGCTATTTAACAAGCATGGCATAGGATCGTGTAAGAAGAAGAGTTAAGGTGACAAATATAAAAAGGGATCTGAACCATGATCACTTTTAATCTCATACTTACCCATGAATTGCGCCTTAGAAGAAGTTGATCTGGTGCATCTCGGTGCATGTAATTCTAATGTGCATCCAATGATGAAGATCCTTTCTTACGCTTTTCACCTTAACTCCCCTTCTCAACGGAACCCAACCGTAACAACATTACTAATATATGTTTCCACGGTTGAGTGATTTGACCATTCCTTATCATATGTGAAATTTTTTTATGAATTTCATTTTGTGGCACATGTAACATAATTTATAATTTTGTTTCAGAAAGACAAAAATAACATTTGCATTCAATTTAACCACCAGGCCCTCCCCGCCTCTCTTCGGTGCCAACAACATATTCGCTTAGTATTATCATTCCACCACTGCCACCACCACGCCATTATTTTTTGTCGTCATAGTCGCCACCCACTCCACCCCAATACACCACCAAATTGTCGTCGTCACTGTGAGAATATGTGGAACCCCTAGATCAATCTCCAAAAAAACCCTTAAGAAAGAAGGGGAGGTTCCAACATATATGCATGAGCAATTGTCCAAGTATAGCCGATGTGATACTCCAACAGTCACAACTGTCACCCTCACCCTAACAGATGCATATTCTATTCTTATGCGATATTTCATTTTAATTTCTATCAACCAAACGCATATATGGTCAGGGACGGACCCACCCTATGGGGAGGGGAGTTCCGTGCTACCGCTCAACCATGTTCCGTAAGGGTGAAAAAAATCGCGTTTCGTAAGTTTTACATGAGTTGCACCCGCTAAACTTTTGATATTTCAAGAGTTAAAGAAGCACTACTTTAAAAAAAATCCCTCAAAATCAACCAAAAATATTAAAAAAACCACTCGAAATCAACCAAAAACCTTAAACAACCGAAAAACTTTAAAAACTCCCCAAACAAGGAATTCGGCTAAAAAATCCCTCGAAATCAATCGAAAAATACATTAAACAACTTTGCGAACATTTAATACAATTTAAGGATGCACCCGCTCGAAAAAAATCCTGAATCCGTCACTGTATATAGTGAAATTTTATTCCAATTCTTTCATAATCAAATTCTTTTAATTGATTCGAATTATACCAAGTTCCATTCCATAAAGCAAACACCTCCTTACACGTTAAGTGAGAGAATTTGGTCTCTGGACATTGCAACTTGCAAGGCATTTATCTGTTTCTATACCACTCAATTCGAATTTATTCTAGATTGGTCCTGATAAATATAATAAAAATCGGTGCATATATATTGTTATAGAAAAAGGTGAATTTATTTTAAAAAATGACAAAATTTTCTACTAATTAAAGTAAATTACATTTTTGGTCCCTCTTGTTGCCATCCTTTATTAGTGTAGTCTTAAATTTCAAATTAATTACAGTTTTAGTCATCACAGTTATTATTGTGTTTTTATTATCGGTCCTTATTGCAGATGCCATCCAAACATTCCGTTTATATATGGGTATTTTTGTCTCTTATTATTTCTTTAATTATGTTTTATTTTATTAGTATTATGGATTTTGATTATTTTTTAATCTAAGGTTGTTTTGAAAGTTTGTTTTCTTTTTATTTTGGAGGGTTCATCGGACTATGGGCTTCACCGAAGAAGAAGGGGTTGGGGCTGTGTTGCACAAATAGACTGTAAAGATGTACATTAAAAAAAATCGATAACAACAATTTAATTTAAAAAAAGATAAAAAGACTAAAATGCCCTCAACTTAATTAATTTTGTTACACATAGTTAATAAGATAGATCTAAATCAAAATAAGATACCAATTGTAAAAACCAAATTTAAACAACTATAATGATTAAAATAGAGATGAGAGTTGATAATGAATAAAAAACTATAAGGACCAAAAATGTAATTTACCGTAAAATTTAGGATTCTCCTTTCTTTAGCGTATACGTCAGCCTTACATATTAAGGATGACGTCATTAATTGTTCCATTTCCGTTCTTTTCTTTTTTGTTTTTCTTGGAGGTGGGAACCACCTAATTCAAGTCACTGGACCCATCTCTCTTTCAGCCATAAATAAATCATTTATGTATATTTAATCTAGAGATGACAACAAAAAATGGGCCCGGGTCAGGTTGGATCGGGTCCAAATCGATTTTAGTCTCAAAACACTATTCATCGTAATTGGTTATATTCGTGAAGCAAGGTTTGGTTAACCTTGGGTTATAACCGGTCCGGGTAACCGATCCTGGTCCCAGGCTGGGCCCGAACCGGTCATATTTCTAAAAACTATTTTTTTTAATTTTAATTTTTTTGATAAATTTTTAATAATACTTTAATATGTGTAACTGGGTCACCCAAATACATTTTAAAAATACATTGTATTATAGTTTCTAATTGTTTTTCAATCAAATACACTTAAAAAACTAGAAATGCATATAAAATTACATTTGTTTTAAAAAAAAGGGTCCTGAACTGCGGTCCCATAATCGGGTCTTGTCGGGCCCATTTGCCATCTCTAGTTAGATCTAGCGGGGTGTAATTGTAAAATATCGAGAAAGAAAATTAATATACATATTCTTTACTAAATCGAAAATGGCATTTATGTATGATAAAATTGAAATTATAATGATTGATTTAACAAGTTTGTTTCTAAATTAAAGACCTAATAAAAATATGAAAAATATATCGATATTTGTGTCAAATTAACAATTCGAGTAAACTATAATTTTGGTTCATGTGGTTTGTACAAAATTATGAAAATGACTTTTCAGATGCGGATAATGCAAGAACAGTAATAATCACGGGGCACTGGTGGAAGATTGGTGACAATATCATGAATTCGGGAAGAGAAGTTTTAAATCATTCAGGTGGATATATTTTGCAACCTACTCTTTGGTCTACGGCGTACATGCTATGGGAGCATCAAAGCCAGGTGGTTTTTCGAGGTAAATCTTCACCTACAGATATTCTATTTTCCATTCAAACAAGGGTTTATGATTGGATTTCAAGAAGAATTTGGAAAGGTTGCCTTTCGCAGGGCATGTGGCTGACGAAGCCATTTTTGGCATCACTTGTGGACTTGTGGTGCCGTCAGTTTATGGTATTGCGTATGTTTTGTTTTTGGGCTCAGATATTGGTAGTTGTTGCTTTATGTTGTTGTTCTTTTTTATGGGCTTGCTTGGTTTAGCCGAGCTTGTTTGCTTCAGGTTGTTTTTGCGGCTTGCAGAATCTCTTATAGTCTTATCTTATGTGCTTCTCTTTAAGTTTTAATAAATTGGTTTGCCTTTTAAAAAGAAAAGGAATAGTCATGGGGTATACATTTTGCTTCGAAAATAGTTTCTAACCTTGACTCCTTTAGTTGAGAGGCAATTTGGACATCTTGGTTTTTTATTTAAAGAATTTAGCATAGAAGTATATGAAGTAAATGGGCTTTCTATTTAGAACTCGTAAACTTGTGATAATCTTGAGAACTAGTGCATCATGTGATATTTAATATGATTTGTTGTCATCTAAAACTATGATTTAGAATATCGATTAACATATACTTGTTTCACAATGTGAAATTGTGAACTCTTTTAGCTTGCTGTGAAACAAAAATTACATATAAAAAAGTTTCACATTGTGAACCGCATACATATGAACTAAACACATTGTGAAACAAATATATATATATATATATATATATATATATATATTCATTAATATATTTAATGGTAGCTTTAGATGTGAAAAAATCACTTACAACAAATACCTTAAGATAATAGTTTACATGATTATCACAATATAAAGTTCTCATGATTATCACAAATTAAAACCATGAGCTACTCTTACAGGCATGTATACATAATACTTGTTTATTATACGGTCACTATATATAAAGAGACAATGTGATCCAATGGTGTGGCTTGGTTAATAACTGGCAAATGGTTTCACTCTTTATATTCTATATATAAGTTCTTCTTCTTTTTTGGAAAGGGTATCCTAGGCATTTGCCTAGACTAATCCCTAACAATTTTAAGACTGTTAAAGCATGCAGCCCTAAGATAACTCCCCAGTGGTCACAAGTTGTTTGCGTCTGGATTTGAACCTGGGGTAGATGGGTTATCTAGCCTCATCCCCCACAAGTCTTAACCAGTACGCCACAAGCCTTGTGGTTATAAGTTCTTCTTTTTCTGTTCCAAAGAGTTAGGAATGGTATCTAGCATTCGATGACAAAAGAGTATATCTCATCTCTTGATATATGACACCAAGCGGATTTAGATTGTTCGTGTGGATAGTGTAAAGGCAACAAGTTGTGTTTATTGGCTTAGATTTTGAAACGACATCAAAGGGTTACTGCTCATTTTGGTAAAAAAAAAATTAAAACACCATCATACCTCGTTTTGTATGGATTTTTAGAAGAATACGGTTATATTATGCCAAGTATATGGCTCTCGTAAAAAAATCAACTTCATGTTGGTAGAAGGACTTAACCACACTAATTTATGATAGAAAATGGCTTTTTTAGTAAGCTTTTAGAGGAGAGCTTTATACAGAAAACCAAGTTTTATCAAAAACCCGTCATTCCCAATTAAAAAACATGCAACTTTTATCTAATAAAAACATATTAATCCACATAGACAGCTTTATCCGTACAGTACTTAACGATAAATCAACCGAACAACCCCTTAATCGTTGCTTATGGCTCCTAACTTAAAACAAAAATAAAAGTTAAAAAGAAAGAATAACTGTCAACTAGTCTTAACTCTTAACTCATAAATAATGAAATGAACCCAACACAGTTAAAAGTTTTGGTTGAAAGAAAGATAAAAGTCAGAATGAGTACAAACTCCTTGTACCTTCTTGACACCTAAAACAAGAAAATGTTAAAAATAGAGAAGAAGAAGAAGAAGAAGAAGAAATTATAATAAAAAAGGCACCAAAATCATATTTTGTTTTTTTTAAGGTGCATTAAAGATTGCACCCTAGCTAGTTACCATTAGAAGCATCATCATCATCATCCATGGAAGAAACAGCAGCAGCCTTCTTCATGGTTCTAATCATCCCATCAGCACTCCATTTGTTGAACCCGTTCTCCAGAGCCTCTCGCATCCACGCGTGCCGGCAACACTCAACCGCTTCGGCTATGGTCACCCAACTTCTGACCCGCCGGCTCTGTTCCGGCCAAGATTCCAGCTCTTCCTTCACAAACAAGGCAAACATGGCTGCTCGACACCTTCCTTCAGGGCTAAACTCGTCTTGTAGCGTTTTACTTTTGAAATGATAGTGTCCCAAGAAATGCTATAACACGAAAAGCAAAAAAAAAGTATATTAGAATAAAGATAAACTAGGAAATTAATATATTTTGAGGGCAGTTGCTGAATGGTTTGGTGCAGAATGATTAAGAGGCTGTTATGATACTGTGCAAAATGAAATATAATTGTTTGGTAATTCTTCAGGATGTAATTAGGGCTCTTAATGGTTAAGGGATGTCCAGGATACGAAATGATTTAGAGGGTTTTGGAACCATTATGAGGTAGGGTTATTCTTTGCCAAATACGATTCACCTCTTACCGATTCAGAGGTTGTCTCTTAATGGAACTATTAAGAGGTAAGAAACAGCCATGATCATGGTGAATGTATAATGCTTATGATGAATATCAGGAATGAAAACGCAAGATAAATAATAGAGTATATTATGTTTTTTCGCCACTGTTGCTTTCGAAATTACGGTTTTAGTCACTATGGTTTATAAAATTTATTGCTCTTTTCGTACGTCATACTTAAGGGTAAACCACTCAAGAGGTTTGCCTCAGGGACAGAACCGTAATTTCGAAAACACAGGAACAAAAAACGCAATTTTTAGCAAACCAGATGGACGAAAAGCATAGTTTACTCTAAATAATATTCATCATGAATATTTGGTTCTCATGGTTCTCTCAATAAACTAGCTCTTGGTCAATAAGCTAGCTGTTAGCTGATGGTAAAAACTAGTTGATAAGCTCCATGACAATGTAAATGACCTAAAAGAACAGGTTAAAAAATTAATTGGAAAAATATAACTGGTATAATTGGAAAAAAAGGGAGATAAAGAAACCCTCGAGCTTATTGATATGCTACTTCAGGCAGCGTCTCAAAAAGCTAGCTTATTAGCTAGAATAAGATGAACCAAACAGGGTCTATTCAATAAGCTCAAAAAATAAGCTAGCTTCCTTTGTTTTCATATCATTTCTTTTAAGTTTCATCGCTAAAAGAACTTAGCCTCCCCCATGAGGACTTCCCCTATATCGGCTTCAAACATTTGTTGTACTCAAGGCTTGATGGTTTACAAAATGACTACCCTTTATATATAGTTGCCATTGCTCAACGACCAAATGAAAAATCAAGATTAAACTAGATCGATGGCTAAGATTAAACGTTAGTGGTGGTGATAACACCATTGATGATTTTATAAAAAGATTGATTGAGCGCATTCGGTCTTTAACTAAGAAGGATGAAGAGGGATCAAGTACGATTATGTAGTATGCATCATGGCTGAATAAAAGAAAAAAGAATAAAATCAATGTAAGTAGATAAGACTATCTTTCTCTATATTTTTATAACATATGTAAAGAGTTAACGAGTCTTCCTTCTTCTCCTCGATAGTCTTGTACTTCATTACATCACTAAGCTTCTTAACTTTGATGTTTACTTTCTCTATGTTCTTCGACTTCGAATGCATATTTCCGTATCTTTTCATGATTTATTAGCTTTTTCCCCTCAAACATCATAAGGCTTTTCTTTAACCATTTTTATCCCCATATAATTCCATGTCTAATGCAGAACTACGTCAATCCACACACTTAGATATAACTATATAATCTATGTGTTTTCTTCCTATAAATAAAGTTCATGAAGCCTAAATTTCTATGAATGGTAACCTTATATTTCTCACTCAATGAAAGTTTCAATTTTGAAGGCTCCTTATCTTCAGAAAATAAGCAAAATTAAGCTATTGTTATGTGCTCTTTTTCAAAGCAACTTTCTTCGGTCTATAAAGAAAACAGTATATTTATTCATAAGAAAGCGTAGACAGAAGAAATGCACGCCAGAAAATACAAGAAACATGTAACAAGGGGGGAAAAGAAAAACAATCTTTAAAACTGACCATTAATTCCCCTCGAACTCCAGCCTCTTCCAATGCTTCACGTGCAGCTGCCTCCTCAACAGTTTCATCATTTTCCCATCCACCCTAATAGATATAAATCATAAATAAATAAAACATCACCAAGAACTACAGGATGCAATATATAGCACTAACATCTTCAGATAAGAGCATGAAATATTGAACACCGCTAATTCGGTCATTTAGAAATATATGATACTTGATACTTCATGCATTTCAGAATACAATTATTACCATAGCTAATCCAACCGATTTGCATTATCTGGATGAATCCTTCAAAGCTGATCTTTCTAAGTGGACCATAAAAATGTAAATCTGTAGGAAAAAGGTGGATTCTTTTAAGTGGGCTTTCTGGAATTGGTGTTTAGTAATGGATAACACTACGTACATCTCTGCTTCTGCTTATACTTTCTTATATATGTGACGGTAATGAAGAGTTTAAAATACGTTTTAAAGACTTATTTCTCTACATAGATTCACATCCTACATTCCAGTGTTGAAAGAAAAGAAATTTGTAAAGATAAGAAAAGAAAATGCCAAATTTTGACGAGAAAAAGATTAGAAAAAAGTTGAGTAAAAGAGAATAAGAAAAAACATTCTAGGGATAGAAGTCTTTTTTCTCTGCAAGTCATTCATGCTAGTATTGGCATTATATAGCCATATCAGATTTAACCTTTTTGCATACACAAGTATAATTAAGCTTTCACCTTGCGTATTATTTGTAAAAATCTTTTAAGCCTCATATGCTTTTAAGTGTTTGGAGACGTATTTGAGTGTTTCTTGGCTCCTAAAGATACTTGGGATCATGCAAAGCAAATCATATTTTAAGTGTGCAATTCAACTCCCAAATGCTTGCTGTAAAAAGGAAATAATACTATTGCAATAAGGAAGAGAAGATAATAAAATCTAGATGCAAGCTATTGTTGTAGGATAGAAAGATATATTTTCCAACTAGAATATGAAGCAGAGTTGTACCTTTGGGAACAAAAGACCAGGTCCACTTGTAGAGTTGATCATTAGTACCTCCACAATCTTATCAGATTTGTTACCATTACTGCCTTCAGAGTACCGAAACCTGAAGGGAATGCACCTGCCAATGGCAATGAGACCAGTCAAACATAGACCATTGCAAACATCATTAGTCAACCTTTTTCAAAACAAATTGAACACAGGTGTAGAAACTATAACGATAACATTCTCATACAACTTCTGATATCATTTCATACATCAAGATCATCATTGTTGTTAATAGCATATGATGGATACACTAATATTAAACGAAAACAAAATCCCAAAAATGTTCTTTGGTTCATTTAACAATGGCAACACAACCATTTACCACAGATAAATAAAAAAATTCACCTACTTAATACTTTCTCTATTCCAATTTAGTTCTCCAATTTGAATATGCACAAATAGTTAGAAATTAGAATTAGCCAAGAAGTTCATTAGATTGAACTATTCACTTTCACTCCTTTACTCTTTGCACATGTTGTAACAAGATATGAAAGATTTTGCAAATAATCAAATGATACCCAAAATGGGAAAGGAGTACAATATTTAAAACATGTCATAAATGTATGTTTTCAAACAAAATCGACCATTTTGAGGGTGGATCATGAGGCTTGTGGACAGCCCGGCTTATCCATTACATATATAATAAACAATTTTCTTACTTAATAAATTAACCAATGGAACCTACAGTTAAGCCAAGTGCCTCTTTGCAAATTGCAATGGAAATCTATGTAAAAAGACTTCTTTCCCCATTCCTAGCAAATTCAAGACACATCATTGCATTTGGGTTGCCCTAATCATTTTGTACTTTATATGAACATTTTCTTCTCTTATTGAATGAACTGAAGTACCAAATATGAAAGTTCATTTATAACCCTACCTGAATCATCATCTATAGCTTTTTCATTCAGACAGAATATCATAACTAGGAATGCTATATGTATTCCTCATGTATACACATATCATTAACAAATATCACCAACACTAAGTTATTTAAAACAATTAAAAGGCCATTTGTACTTACTCACTAGAATCAATTGGTGAAACAGAAAGCAATGAATGAACAACAAATACAAGATTTAAACAAACAATTTAACAGAAATTTCTTCAGCACAATCCCTTATTCACACACAGCTGATGACAGATGAATGGATATAAACAACATATAAGAAGCTTGAAGATTGAAATCAAGAATAATAACCTATTCATCAACAACCCAAAATTGGGGAAAGAAAATGTGGGTTTTTATAGGATTGAAATCGTTGTTGGGAATATTCGCAAAAGAATTCGAATTTTTACAAGATTTATATACCCAATTGGATTTATAAAAATTGGAATAAATCCAAGTGAGAGAAATGGGAAAAATTAATAAAATTTTCAAACACAAAAGAGAAACAAGAAAAGAAAAGAGGAGAGGAGAGGAGAGGAGAATAGTATACCCGGCGATGAGACGGCAACCGGCCTCATAACGTTGCTGATGACGACCAGTGCGGGCCACCAATTCAGACATTTCACTATCAATTAATACATATAACCTACACAGTTTTGCTTTTCTAACAATACCCTTTTATCATCTCTCTCTCTCTCTATATATATATATATATGCTATTATACCCTTTTTCCAAGAATCGAACAAAAAACAAAAGCCCACACACACAAAAAAGAAAAGAAAAAAGAAAAAAAAAACTTGCTTTTTAGAAGCCCTTTTTTCCGGATGAATCCAAACCTGTGTTTCAGCAGCAAAAAGATTCCGATTCGTTTACAATGCGGTCGTCTTTCCCCCTAACCTCGTTCTCAATGCCAATAATCCCGTATGGATTTTTACTGAAAAAAAGAAAAGAAAAGAGAAAAGATGGATTGAAGAGATGAGAGAGAGAAAGAAAGGGGAAAAGGGGTAGGCGCACGGATCGGAGATTTCGTGTGTGTGTGTTTGTGTGTGTGTGTGTGTGTGTTTGGATCGGAAGGAAGGAAGGAGTCAAATTGGGGCAACGCAAAGAGGGTCGGTTACTTTATAGTGTAACATAACAATCTACAATTTTGACAAAAGAACAAACAATTGTGAGCTTCCATGCAAATCAAAACAATGGAGATTATTGGCAGCTTTTTTGGTACCTCTTCTACTCCATCTTTTTTATTTGGATTTTGGATTTTAGTTTTAGTATTATGCCTGTTTTTGGTTATTATTGGTCTACTCTTTTTTTAGGATTTCCCACAATTTTTAATATTATTTAGTATTTACTTATGATTTAAATTAATAAAAATATCATTAACTTTTATATAATATATCTTGTAATCGTATTTGTTTAGGTCAGTTTATGTACATCTTGACTAATTCTATGAAACTTTATATGAAACTTTGAAAGATTACAGCCAAGAATATTTTAGTGACTTGTAAATTCGAATGGATTACCTATGGAGAGGGGATCTGAGGTCTGGTTTCTTCAAATCCACAAGGGTTGTGACTTACTGGTTGAGGTCCAAGGGATATGGTGGAATATTTCATCTGTCTAGGGTTTGATTCCGGACATACATAACAATGTGGTCACTGTGTTTATCAAAACTAAAATTTTCCGGTCACAACTTATAGAAATTAGTCACTTTTTTCCACAAAAAAAAAGATATAGTCTTTATTTATCAATTGAGTTAGTCTGTGATTTTTATATTATATGTTTAACTAAAATAGTTTACTAATCAATTTGTCGTTTGCAAGTCAAGAGTTTTATGGGAACAATTTATTTACCTTTTAGTGTGGAGAAAATGTACCAATACTCTATCTCTAAATGAGACACATGTTTGGTACAATTGAGGGTTTTGATGAAAATAATCCATTTACCTCTTATAATTAAGGAAAGACATATATAGATTTTATCCTTAAATTTATACATTGCATTTGATTTGAATGATATACACATTTGATATGTTGGGTTTGGTTTAGGTTAATTTGTCGTTTGCCCAATTATTTGGAAGGGGAATCTTGCCTTACCCATAAAATAGTAGGGCTAAATCAAAAAGCTTGGATGCCAAATTTGTTATTTTTGTTTAATTTAAATCAAATTTTTTATTAGTACCAACAAAGGTCTAAGGGACTTTGTGTTAGGATGGTTTACCCCATTACCTTTTCCCTCTAACTCACCATATGGCATATGCCATGTTGGGTCACGGGGTCTCTAAGGATATTAGAATTAATCATAACTAGTGTGTGTCATTACGCGTTGCGTGGTGATGAGATTATACTGTAAACAAATGTGTATCACAATATTTGACTGTTTTAAATGTAAATTGTTTTAGCAAACATACACAATATTAGAGGTGAGCAAAACCCGAAATCCGACCAAGAACCAACCCAAAAATATCACTAAAAACCTCCACCCGAAACCCGAAAATCCGAATTTCTAAGGTTTTATCAGATAAGTAGGATTGGGTTGGGTATCAAAATAGACACCCGAATACCCGAAAAACGCGAATATTTGTTATGCTTATGCATGCTTACCCATCTCTTTCTTATATAGTAGCTTCCGAACTTCAAGTTTTCTTCTAAAAATCAATGTCGGATGGCTTCAAGAGTGAAAAGGGAGAGGGAGGCGCTGATGCCCTCATCCCACATCGTCCTACAAAGCTTTTTTTTTGCTTATTTACTCTACTATACATATGGATAGAGGTTTCCTTCTTTTTCCTCGAGTTCCTCCTTCCTCTTTATGCTTAAGCCTTAATATTTTTCTAAAGGCTTAAGTTGTATAAAGGGTTAGTTGGGACTTAGGAGTGCTCTATAAAATAGGTGTCCTATAATATGAACTTTTAAAACATTTTTTAGAAATTTGGGGGATTGGATACTCGATCCAAACTATCCGATGTTTACGAGTTGGTTCAGTATCGGTCGGATTTCGGGGTTATGATTTCCCACCCGATATTTAATCAGGTTTTGGGTTTAGGGCCCTGAACCAACCCGACACGTTCGATGCACAACCCTATCATAGAGGGCTGGCCAACATGAGGCAACAACATGTGTTTATATGATTAGCCAAGAGAATCCAACTCCATGAGTTAAAACAAACACACCCTAACCTCCTCTCATATACCTACCATCAATCTTTCATCTATCCATCAATGTGGGATACACAAAACTCTCAATGCAAGAAGTACATAATACTCAATTCTTAGAGTGCTACATCATTTTTTGTGATCTTACTTATATATATATATATATATATAAAGATACAAATATAGATGCCGACATTTTGTTCCCACAAACCTACCCAATATATTCGAACACATCAATTTCTCATGGTAATTTTTTGGGTAATCTAAAATTAGTCAAGTCTATTATTTAACGAAAAAACATTAATATTCTACTAACTTGTTATATAAATTGATTTATTTGGCAAAAATAAAGTAGGCCAAATTGATCCAACCATATGAGTTACACAAAACTGTTCACCCATTTATTCTTATACGCACTTTAACTCACATCTTCTCAACAATGTAGGATGATGAAACTCAACCACATTTTAATATTATATATATATATATATAAAGATACAAATATAGATGCTGACATTTTTGTTCCCACAAACCTACCCAATATATTCGAACACATGAATTTCTCATGGTAATTTTTTGGGTAATCTAAAATTAGTCAAGTCTATTATTTAACGAAAAAACATTAATATTCTACTAACTTGTTATATAAATTGATTTATTTTGCAAAAATAAAGTAGGCCAAATTGATCCAACCATATGAGTTGACACAAAACTGTTCACCCATCTATTCTTATATGCACTTTAACTCACATCTTCTCAACAATGTGGGATGATGAAACTCAACCACATTTTAATATTTGAGAATTATCAAGTCATCATCTTTTATTTATCCCCTCCTTTCTTATACTCACTTCCTACATCCAAACTTGTATTTCCTCACCAATGTGGCATGATGAAACTCTACCATATTTCAAGATTTAACAATACTAAACTTTCATTATGCCACCTCATGTTTTGAGGTTGTTATTTTTATATATATAAAGATTGTAACCAAAATCAGAAGCAAAGATCCATTCGAAACATAGTAGATCAGGAAATAAACTTTTTACCTTGGGTAAGCGTAACCATAGATTTCTTAGAACAATTGCCCTATCTCTTAAATTTTTATGATAAAGATCGAATTGTTGGAGCTTTGTTAAAAAGAAGGAACTTGTATCACATAGGAGTCTAGTTAAATAAGAACTCACTTAATAAAGCCTAAGGCTTGGGCTTTGTATGAATGGGTATAGGTGGGCAAATTTCGGTCCTGGGTCGGGCCTAAACTGGTCCTGATCCTAAACATTGTTCACCGTAACCGGTCCAGGCTTAACCGGTCCCGATCATGGTCCTAGAGAATACCGAGTAGGGTGGTTGCATAACCGGTTCGGGTAACCGGTCCCTCGTTAAAAAAATATCTTAAAACAACTTTTTAACAATGCTCTATTTAATATATCAATAAATGTAATTGGGTCACTTAAATACATTTCAAAATACGTCTTATTATAATTTTGATTCAAAATTACATTCAATTATTAAAAATATTTAAAATTCACTTATTGATCATCATCATTATCGAAATCCCATGTCAGATTGAGTTGAAGAGTTCTGGTTGTTTAAATTCCTCTAATAGCTTCATCGTCGTCAAAGTCATCAACGTCGAATTCATCATCATCTTCATATAGTGTGAAAGTGGTGTCATCAGTATCGGTATTTGGCGGCGTACTTAGTCCCATTGCGACTTCATTTTTTCCAAAATTTCCTCTATGTCATCAATCTCATCATCTAATATCGTCGTGTGTTGTCTTCTTTCAACGCTATCCAAGTAATCTTTTAAGCATACGCAACACTCTACAAACTCCGGGGATAGTCTTGTCCTCCATATCGAAATAATCTTGCCACTAAGATAAAAGTGGACTCTAAAGCACGGTACTAGCTTGGATTGTTAGTAAATCAAGGGTCATATGTGCCAAAACCGGCAATTGATGTTGCTTTTTTTCAAAAAATATAATAAATCAAAATTTTCAAAATCTATGGTATCGTTTGGATTTAGGCCCATAAAATTAGTACGCGGGTACAAATTTAGTTTGCCTAAATTATTATCAAATCTACCTTTTTTGTTAGATTCATTTAAAACTGTATTCCTTAAGTTGGTCATCAAATCTTGTCGACTTTGGCGATGACCACTAGAACTTGAGCCCATATTAATACGACTTGATGAAGTTTGTTGTTAACTTCCTCCCTCATAAAAACTTTTATAATGATCAACTAAATCTTAAAAATTACGATTAAAACGCGTTTTGTTCGATGGACCAAGAGAGATTTGTAGGCGTGTCTAAACCAAAATCAATGGTTACTTGTGAAATTAAAACTTCAACATTGACAACATTTAAATACAGGTTTAATGTCGTGGCACAAATAAACGAAAAGAGGATCTTGATAAAATATTCAACAATTTTTTTTCATTGAAGACATCAACCTTCCCCAATCGTGATGGTGTAACACCCGGAAACTCCTAGAAATTAAAATACCGTGGTGGGTTTATATTTTAAAAGTTAAGTGGTCATTAAGGTGATTTTTGTTGATTAGGATGTTCCAAAGGTGAATTTAGTGTACTAAACAATTTTTGTATGAGTAGTTTTGTAGAGATCAGCTTATACTCGAAATTAGGGGGAACTCGGCGAAATTTTGCTTTTACATTACCTACCAAGCGGGCTTAGGTTGCGAGTTATGTCGTGTAACATTCTGTTTGATGCCCTCCTCTCGTGCGCGCGGCCTCCCAAGCGACTTGGGGTTGCGGCCCAGGTTGCGGGAGCGCTGATTTTCAGTTGCCTGGACCGTTAAAACGTGGTTTCAGCTCATTTGTCCCCCAAAATTTCTTCTCCACTTGTTTTTCTCATTTCTCCTCTCATCAACTCCGACCCTCACGACATTAATTTTTGGCATCAATATACCACATGCCTAATAGCCGCCTAACTGGGCTCCCTGCCCCTCCAACTTCAGACATCATCTTTTAGTGAACGTCTCACGTCCTATGTCTTTTATTAATATGCATCAAAACCACTCAACATATCTATCTTTTATCAATCCCTAACTTTAGAAATCTCATAATGAACATCCCATGTTCCATGTCTTTCTATCAAAATGCATTAACTTAACATACCACATATGTTCGTTACAACAAATCTAGCATGCTTTAGTAAACTTCAAGTTTCTTCATATCAAAGTTAATTTCACAAAATTCTTTGTAATCATTAAACATACTCGTTTCACATTCAAATTTCCTTTTCACAAAAGCATTTAGTAACCAACAATTTATCTCACTTTTTAAATCACACATTTTAACATGTATTTGAACACAAACAACATAAATCACTTATGTCAAAATACATAGGTTTGATGTGTATCCATTTAAAATATACTTGAACTCACCTCGTTGGGCGGATGACGACTCGACCCTTTATCGACTTCTAACATATTGGTCCTCTACCAATAAAACATCTCACCATAAAAGTCTATTACTAACTCCAATCAATAGATTATTTCAATTCCCTTTAAACATATTTCAAAAACACCAACTTATAACCAAAGTTCAAATGTCAAATTCATCAAAACGACATGTAACCTTATTAGCTTCATCATTCTTGAATCTTTAAACAATTTTAACCTTAAATTAGCATATAAATAAACTCTTCGCTCATATGCCGACTTATATATACATATACATACCAAAATAAATCTAAAACTTCCAATATTTTCTCAAAACGAAAAGGATATATTGAATAAATAACAAACTTTCTTGATTTCAATACACACCTTCGATTATACAAGTAAACCTTCATCAACACCTTGGATTTTCGAGTATGTTGTTCTCTTCAACGACATGAATAAGTCATATGAAGAAGCCAAAAGCTAAACCCTAACAAATCTTGACCTAAAAAGAGTTTCTCTCTGATTTCGTACCCAAAACCCCAAAAAAAACGCGACTGTAATCGGTCCGAAAAATGCATCTAAACTATTCAAAATCCAAATCCCACAGTTCAAATTAAATAATAATGAGTTACAAGGCTACCTGTAAAATTTCAGCTCGATTGGACCATGTTTGCTTGACGATCAGTTCCAATGATCACAGTCGCGCTGTGTTGTGCGAAAATCCGAAAAAAAATATTCTTCTTCTTCTGTTTCGCTTTTGCTCAACTCTTCTTTTCTCTTTACTTTGTATCTGATATATCACATATAACTATACGAAGACATAACTAAATGGTTTATCCACTTTATTTTCCTTAAACACCCTAATGCATTTTCAAACACCATTATGGTATATAACTTTAAAATTCCAAATTTTCTCAAAATACTCTAACATTACACTCGTATATAGACGTCATCGAATTCTTATCTTATTGAAATATAAATTACACTTGATAATGGAGCCATGGGGGTTAATGCGGCGGAGGATCCAATCCTTGACGCCATAACGCGCCATAACGAGTTATTTAGAACCATGTAAATGAGTAAGTTACTTGGGCTTGGGCTTGAATGTGTGTTTGGGCTTTGCAAATAACATTTTGACCTCTTGGAATTTTTTGTCTTAGGACATGTAACACCCTCAAATTTTAGAAAGAGCGACTAATTTAAAACTTTCATTATTACATCTATTGAAGGATAAATCTCATCCTATAAATCAATACTTGAAATCCCTTCTATAAATTAATACTTGAATATTCCTCGAATAATAATTCTAAATACACCTCAACAAAATATAAGTCAAGTCTTATACTAAGACATAATTATGGTCGGGTGTTACTAAACCCAAAAGAGTAGCAATCTCTGAATACGGAAAACGTCACCAAATAGCTGGGTCTTATCATTCCACTTACTAGCACTCAAAACCACACGTGTCACTAGTACCAACCCTAACAAGAACCTGATGCACATGTCAACAAAGGAAAAAGGGTTAGACTTAACGCTTAGTGAGCTCAAGAGTTTATAACTGATAAGGAAAGAAATAGTTGATTTTCTTATTTGTTTCTTTAATTAAAGTATTTTGTTTCCTTATTTTATATCCTAGTTATTTAAGGTTTTATTTTGTTTCCTTATTTTAATTCCTAGTTAATTAGGGTTTTATTTTGTTTCCTTATTTTAATTCTTAGTTAATTAAGGTTTTATTGTGTTTCCTAGTTAATTAAGATCTTTTTAGTATAAATTAAGGATAAGCTCGAGACTGGACCAGTACCGAAACTGGGTAGTACCGAAACCGGAAGTGAAAAAAACCAATACCGAATATCGAACTGATAAGTGAAATTCGGTACCGGGATTTTCGGGACTAGAACCGTTTGGTACCATTTTTTGGGACGACTAACGTTTTTCACCGTTGACCATTAAACGCAATAACAAAAATTAAAATCACTTAACCAACTTAATCAAAACTCAAAAGTTTCACAAAATAAAAAGTTCAACAACCAACTTACAAACTAAAAAGTTTAACAAAATAAAAAATTCAACAACCAACTTAATCTACATATTGCTTTTCCCTTTTCCTTTTTCATTTTTTTGCTTTATTGCCTCTTTAATCTCTGTATATAAAAAACAATAGATAAATATAGTTACTACTTAATATTACAAATCAAGGAAACAAAAAGAGTTAATATTTCAATATATACCTATGCCAATTAGGGGTGAGCTTCAGTTGGGTTCGAGCAGATCGGGGCCTAAAACCCAAAACCCGATCGGGTATCGGGTGAAGATATGGATCCCCAAAGCCGACCGATATTTTTTCGGGTTTTCTGGGTTTCAGGTTTCGGGTTCAGGTTCGGGTATTGGGATTTGTTGGGTTTTCTTCCTTTTTGGGCCTTTCTTTCCACATGTTAGAAAGATTACACACACGGTGTGTCAAAATAGTTAGTGTTAGGCTTTTTTTCCAAATAAATGGAGGCGTGGAGGCAAGATAACGATTTAGGGTTAGGCATTTTAGGGGGAAAAAGGGGTTTATAAAGGGTTTCAGATCTTTCGGTGGGGTTCGGGGCCGAATTTCCCCACCCAACCAGATCCTACATTTTTAATCGGGTAACTAGGGTTCGGGGTTTTCGGGTTTCAGGGTTCGGATATTTTCGGGTTTTCAGGTCGGGTTCAGTCAGGTTTTGCTCACCCCTAATGCCAATGTCGTCGTCCTTTAAAATGTCGTCAGTGTCATCGACAATTGGTTTCCTTGACTTTGTCACCCAACCTTGGGTGCAAACCAACGCCTCAACTATCTAAGGTGACAAGTTTGTTCGATATTGGTCAAGTACACGCCCGCTTGTGCTAAACGCCGACTCGGATGCCATGGTCAAAATTTGTATTGCTAAAATATCTAACAAAAATAACAATTTTTTGTAAACAATTTTTTACATTTGTAAAACATAAACAATAATAACATAAATAATAACAAATATAAATTATTGCCTTTGGGCATCCGAGATACAACTGGGAACCGAATACCATTTTGTTTCCACTACCTAAGTATGTCAAAACCGGAAGTATAGGAAATTTTCGGCTCATTTAAGTACCTCTTTAACTCAGTTTCAATCGCAACCGAGTTACTTTCTTCAACGTGTAGAAATTCTCCCAAAAAGTCATTACCCACATCACATGTCAAATCTTCTACATTGCATGGTTCTTGAGATCCCGAAAAGTGTCAAACCTTTCTTTGTATGATCTAAACAAGACATCCAACATTTTCTCTAACTCTTGCACCATACTTGCCGCCTTCATATCATACACCTATTTTTCCACGGGATTTTCCTTCGTTATATTATATGTAATCATTTTCTAAACGCATGTCCGATAAAAGATGATTTCATTGTAGGATCTAACATAACAGCAAAATATATAAAATCATTCAACTTGTCAAACCTCCCCCAATACTTTTCTTTTTGAAGTGGCCGAAACAATTTCCGTTTTAATCTTGAACTTCTCTAGAAATTCGACCACTTTTTTACACACACCAAAATGTGAATGTTCCGACACTCTATCAAGATCCCGAAAATAATTAGCATCTTCTATTTCAAACGCAAAAAAAAACATCTCTTAACTCGACGACAATCTTCAACATGTCAAAGGTGGAATTCCACCTAGTAGCGCAATCACGAGACAAAAACTTATTTTATTCAACTTGACGATTTTTCATGCACTTCTTAAACAAGGCTATTCTTGATGTAAAATGTCTAATATACCTAATTGCCTTTTGCATACAATCAATATGGTAATTATGCTCCTTTAGACCATCTTTCACCACCAAGTTTAGAATATGAGTCATGCACCTAACTTGAAAATGTTTTCCACTATTATACATGTTAGGTAACCTTTTCACCAAACATTCTAGTGCTTTATCATTACTAGATGCATTATCCACCGTCATAGTCTTAACATTTTGTTTCCCCTAACCTTGTATGCAATCTATCAATTCACGACCCACATCATCCCCTCTATGACTCTCAATGGGTCTAAGATTAATAATTCTTTTATGCATTACCCAATCGTCATCTATAAAGTGAGCCGTAACAACCATGTAATTAACCCTTTGACATGATGATGTCCAAGTATCCGTGGTCAAAGGAATGGTATTTATTCGTTTACTTAAATAAGCCAACAACTTATCCTTTCATCTATGTAATATTTTGAAACATCCCTAGAGACATTGTGACGTGATGGCAAAATAACTTTACCATTTAACGCATTGGTATATTCGACAAACGCCTCATTTCCCACAAACTTAAACGACAATTCACCAACAACAAACAAATTCAACAAAGCCTTTTTTATTCTACCCTCATCATGTTTCCATATTTGCACGCTCCCTTCCCCACTAGATTATTTTCTGAAGAATAAATTACTTTGTTTTTTCATGGCAAACTTAGGATTCTTTTCACAAGTAGGATGATGCTTTTTAAGACTAGAGCTGTCATTTCTTACCGGATCGACTCTTAGTACCGTCGAATTTTTTTTGCACTTTGCATGTTTACAGTTTACTCCATCGTCCTCAAGATACACGACATCAAAGTATTTCCAACATTGAGCCCTCTCCTTCCCTCCTCCGCTTGCTAGTTTTCGTTTACCACTTGGTTCCACCTTTTTCTTCTTTATCATTGTCGAGGTCCAAAAAAGAGGTTTCCTCAATAACTGTATCATTTCCCTAAAAAAATGACGTAAGAACCGACAATCAAAACCTACGTAAGAACTGAATGAGAATATTATTACAAGATACATAAATAAACTTACTTGAGATTGATCCATGTTAAGCCAAAACCGGATTGGAGAGGCCGATTATGCAAGAACCGGGTTTAGGAGAAATTACGGAACCGATTTTGGAGAATTGCAAGAACCAAAATATGAAGAATTTTAAGGAAAAAAAATCGGTAGTGGAAAATACAAGAACCAAAAATTGTAATATTTTAGGTGGATTTTCTATAAAAATGGAAGATATCATGATGGGAAAAGGAAAGGGTTTGTTACCAATTCAAATTAAAAAGTGGCTTTTTAAATTCCCCGGTTCGGTTCGGGATTACCGGGACTAGTATCGCTACCGAAATCGGCAGCACTGAAAACCGAAAGTGACTAAATCAAATCCCGTATCCCGAACCAGTAGTGAAATTCGATACTGGTTCGGGATTTCGTTCCGTTCCGCTCATACCTAATATAAACAGTTTGATTATCTCAATGTTTTAGGTACCTTGAATTAATATAACTTATCAAATTCTTGAGTTTCTCAACTTTGGGTTTTACCCTGTTTCCATTCCGCGTCAGTTGGTATCAGAGTTCGTTAGCATTCTGATGGATAACGACCAAGGAATCAATCAAACAACGGTGATGATCGTAGCGTTGACAACTTCTGGAAAGTAGTGGAAGGCATCACGAAGAGCCTCACCAAACTCGACACAAGTATGGGAGAACTACGTGCCGCGATCGTAGCCGGTGAATTCCAAATCCACCAAAATCGCAAGGATGTTTTCCATGGTCGACCCTACCAACGGCAAGGCAACAATGGCGGCCATGGGTTAGGTCCGATACATCATCGTAATCCGGTAGACAACGTGATACCGAATCAATTCGAAGTCTTTTCCGATAATATCTCCGATATTATTGGCATTTATCTTGTGATTATTGTGTATATTCCAATTAGTTAGGATTGATTGATTTTTCTTAGTTAGATTCTTAATTTCCTCTTTGTTGCTGTGTATATTCAGCCTTCTGTATCTTTGGCAAAACACACAGATTGACAATCTTATAGTCTTACATGGTATCAAACACTGGGAATTGATCTCGATCAACCCTCTATTCTTTTTTTTCTTCTTTTCGATGCGTTGCTCTCTGTCTCACCATTGGTGACAAAGCCAACAAGGTTGATCCAAAACCTAAACCCTTCATCCCGTTTATACCGTCACAAATATCCAACACAAGGTTTGTATACTCGACGGCGTCAAAGTTTCCTACTCATCGTGGGTTAAACTTTTTATGCTTCACGCCAAGGGGTATGATGTGACTCATCAAATCGACGGTTTGCCGACACCTGGTGAAACTACCCCCGAATACTCGTCTTAGGCGAAGATCGATACGGTGGTTCTGCAATGGACATACGGTACCCTAACAGACGACCTTCTTGTCCGGGTGTTGACCGACGAATGCACCGCCTATGAGGCCTGGAAACGGGTAAAGAAGTTGTTTCTAAACAACAAAGGACCTCGCGCAGCGGCTCTTCAACATGAACTGACCAACCTTACACTTGATGCCATGCCATCTCTTGAGGCATATTGTCAACGCATCCGCGATTTGGTCAATCAATTGGCTGTCGTAGATTGCCGGTCAACGACACCCAACAGATTTTACACCTTGTTCATGGCCTACCGTGCGAGTATGACACCATTGCTACTATATTAAATCACTCTCCCGGTATGGGAAGAGGCAGTCGAACAACTCCAATTGGAGGCACGCCACATCGCGGCCCGAGAACACATCACCCCTACACCTATTGTTGTTGCTGTCGTGAATTCCCCACCTCCCAACACCCGCGAACATCAGCCTTCCTCCCACAACACCCAGAACCGTCGCTCCAACAACAACCAGCCCCGCCGTGACTCTGGAATGAATGGCGGTCCCACCAACCGTGGCCCATCTGGCCCACCTCAGCCCCAATATTCGTGGTCCAACAATCGTACCACAAATCACCCACAACATCTCCCATATTTTGCCTAACCCCCACAATATGCTCCTCCACCCTACTAGCCCCCTCCACCATGCCCATACCCAACCCAAAATTGGCTCCAACCACGGGAACAAAGGCCCAATACCCAGTATAACAACACCCCTTTAGCCCAATCTGGAGGTCGATTGGCCTAGGCACATTTGACAAACGTGGACCTACTGGAACCAACACAACTTGTTGATGCGGTCCATGCTCTCTCAATGGAATCCGGTGATACGGGTGCTGAAACTTGGAACTTCGACACAGGAGCTGCTTCTCATGTCACGAATGGTCAAGGTAAACTCGACAATTTTTCCACTTATTCACCAATAGCATCAATAATTGTCGGAAATGGTAACAAAATTCCAGTTATGGGTTCGGGATCTTCCATAATACACACGCCATCTAGACCACTCCACCTCAAATCTGTCATTTTTAATCCTAAAATCATTAAAAATCTTATGTCCGTGCGTCAGTTCAATATTGACAATTACACTTCTATTGAATTTGACCCCTTTGGATTCTCTGTGAAGGATTTCAAGAATGGCACGATCCTGAGTTGTCACAATAGTTCGGGTGACCTCTACCCACTCACCTCTAATGCTTCCGCCACCGCTTGCCTCGTTTCTACCAATGAATCTCCATTTTGGCACAACCGACGTGGACACCCGGGTCAACCTGTCATGGAATTTCTTCGTTCAAAACAGTTTATTTCTTGCAATAAAATAAATTTAGCATCCATTTGTAATTGTTGTCAATTATCCAAACATAAACGTTTACCGTTTTCGGATTCTTTAACTCGTACTTTAGTACCGTTTGCCATTTTACATTGTGATTTATGGACGTCGCCTATTCTCAGTCATGCGGGTTACAAATATTATATTGTTTTAACGGATGATTTCACGCAATATACATGGGTTTATCCCTTAAAATTTAAATCTGAAACTTTCACTAAGTTTACTCACTTTCATCAATATATTGCAACCCAATTTCATAGGCCAATCCAAGCATGCCAATGTGACAGGGGGGGGGGGGGATTCGGTAACACCAATTTCAAAAACTTTGCTACTAAAAATGGCATTCAATTTCATTTTTCGTGCCCTCACACGTCTCAACAAAACGGAAAATCGGAACCTATGATTCGTCGTCTAAACGAAATAATGTTCACACTTCTCACCCATGCATCCCTACCGTCCTCATTTTGGGTTGAGGCACTTTACACCGCCTCCTATCTTCACAATATCCTTCCCACAAAACTCCACAAATTCCACACCCCCACATCCCTGCTTTACCTTCGCCAACCATCCTACGAACACCTTCGCGTGTTCGACTGCTTATGCTATCCAAATACTTCATCCACCTGTCCCCACAAACTCGCCTACCGCTCCACCCCATGTGTCTTCCTTGGCTACCCCGACCAATTATCGCGGGTACCGGTGTCTAGAAATCTCAACCGGAAAATATATATTTTCTAGACATGTCATCTTTGTTGAAACTCAATTTCCTTTTGCCAATCCATCTAAACCCGCACCCACCCATGCGTTCCTCGACCCTTCTCCACTTATATTTACCCAACCCACTTCCATGTCTAACCATGCACAACCCGCACCTACTGCTGCACCTTCCACCACCCAACCTGGCCAAATAAGCCCACCCTACTCACCTATAAGCCCACCACATGAACCTGCCTTTCCTACTCACAACCCTTCACCCATTCCCCACGGCACACAACCTGCTTCCCCACCTTCTCAATTCGAACACCACCACATCAGAATGCATCGAACAAACTCACACAACCTCCCATCACTACCACATCTACTCATCCCATGCAAACGCGGTCCCAGTCCGGTATTTTTAAACCGCGTCAACCCTTGTCTCTTTTAACCAAAACATCTCCCACCATCTCTCCATTACCTAAATCACATCTCACCGCACTCTCCGACCCTAACTGGAACAGTGCCATGACCAACGAATATGAAGCTCTATTGAAAAATAATACGTGGGAACTTGTTCTGAGACCTAAGGATGTTCCTATTATTCGTTGCATGTGGTTATTCAAACATAAGTTCCATGCTGACGGCTCCTTGGAACAACACAAGGCACGACTCGTGGTCAATGGTAAGAGTCAAACTGTAGGCATTGACTGTGATGAAACCTTCAATCCAGTGGTTAAGACCACTACCATACGCACAATCCTTAGCTTGGCAGTATCCAAAGCATGACCCATTCACCAATTAGACGTCAAAAATGCCTTTTTACATGCGCACCTGAAAGAGACCGTCTACATGTTTCAGCCACCAGGATTCACTTATTCCTCACACCCGAAATGTGTGCAAACTTAACAAGTCTCTATATGGTTTTAAACAAGCCCCTCGGGATTGGTATCAACATTTTGCAGGTTTTCTCTCCAAATGTGGCTTCAAGAGTAGCCTATGTGACACTTCACTAATTATATATCATCAGGGCGACCATATGGCTTACTTACTTCTCTATGTCGACGATATCCTACTAACTATTTATATATCGTCAAATCACTATCCGCTGAGTTTAACATGACCGATCTCGGTGATTTACACCATTTTCTTGGCATTGCTGTCCAAAAACAAAAGGGTGGACTTTTTTTTGTCACAATCCACGTATGCAGCAGATATATTGTCTCGAGCTAACATGGAAGTTTGAGGATTTCCATGTAGTTTGTTCAATCTAAGGAAGTTAATGGAGACAGGACGACGAAAGAGAAATTTTGGAAAATGATATTGTTGAATGGGGAAAGTGTGGCCTAATAGGTTAGTTCTTTAAGGACAAATTGCATCAAAATGGAACGTACCTATTTTGAAGAACCCATATTCAAAGACTCGATTTTGGGAAAGGTACCATGTCTTTGATGCAATTAATGGAACATACTATAATTTTGTGAACTATAAAATTGGACTTATTGTAACTTTTAAAACTAAATATCATTCTTGATTTTATTTATTAAACTTGCTTGCTTGAAATGTTTTGTCGTAAACAACAAAATTGAGCTTTTAAAGTAGGTTTTCTAGAAGGGAACGAAACCGAAACAAAGTATGTTCCATTTCGATACTAATTGTCCAAATATATCATTATATAAATATATACATGCTAAAGGTTATGATGCCACGTGAGTTAATTTACTTATTTTGGATACATGCAAGTACTTGAAAAACTATATAAAACGATGTTGTTTTGGGCCTTTTTGCAAACTACATTGCGGTGACTATAATGTAAAATCATGATACATGGACATAAAGAAGAATGCTCTTCAATAAATATACATTACTAAAGATAAATATCGTCGTTTCATATAATTTATCAATTACCAGAGAGTTCAGAGTTTTAATCCTGTAAAATTATCTCATCTGACCAATTCATTCATGCTCGCCTTTCAAAAATACCAAAATGTTACTCGTTTCATATGGAAAAAAAAGTTTTACATAGATCTCATAAATTACAACTAAAAATAATGATACCATAACCTAAAAATCTGTTCTACACGATATACACAAGGATAACGCATCAGGTTAGAACCGGATAAGACTAAATCGAAACCAAACTAAAAATAAACCATAAAATTACTAGAACAAAAGATCGAACCAATCTAAACCCATTTACAAACTGTTTAAGAGCCGTTACCATAAGATTACTGGGTCCAACAAGAGTCACCATTCTCATTACCTTATTGTGTAACATTCTCGGTCATTAAAACTACGTATCAGTCTTATCTGTTATTTATCAAGTAAAATTATCGATTCTTGCTATACCTTTTATTAGATAAGATTATTAATCTTTATCATAACCTACACTCTAAAATAAATAACACCCCAATAAACGCTTATCCGATAAGTATTTGATAATCTGAGTCCAAATTTACACTATAAATAGATATAGAATGAAGAATAAAAAGGGTTTTCTTACCAATACCAACCCCAAAAAGAATGGGAGTTGTCTCTCTTCTCTCACCAAACCTCAAAGCCCACAATAACCTCGATTGGGCTACGGCGTTGACGAAAGATTTCACATTGAATCTAAACCTATTCTCAAAAATGGCAAAAAATATCTAAACCCCATTTGCAATCACCGAGTATTACTCTATCTCTCTCATTCTTTATTCGCCTGCCTCAAGATAAGAGGAAGAGCGATCCATCTCTCTATCTCTATCTCTATCTCTATCTCTGCAAAACCTAAAAAGTTTCTTCTTCCTAAACCTTCTCCCTTTGGGGATATAGGAGAGAGGAGAAGATTCTTTGGTTCTCTAATCTGCGTTTGGAGAACACTTTATCAGATACAAAATATAATATCTATATATGGTTTTAGGTTAGGGGATTTGATTGATTGGTTAACCCTTTTTTTGGAGGAGAAATAAAGACAAAAAAAAGAAAAAAAATACGATGGAGCAACAGAATTCAGTACCGTCAGTAACCACCACCACCACAACGGCGGAACCTTCTATGGCGGTGGATCCTTTTTTGGTTGAGGCTCTTCAGAATCCTCGTCATCGTCTTACCAGTTAGTTCAATTTTCTCGATTTTATTCCTCAATTTTTGCCCTAATTTTGGTTTTCTAGATACTTGATTTATCGATCTATTGCTTTCTTTATGATTGGGGTTTATTATATTGAATTGTTTGTGGGGTTTTTTTGTTGTTGTTGTCAAGTTCGATTCTTCTAGCTATTTGATGGTTAGGGTTAGCGGAGTATTTGTCTCATAAGCTGTAGATCTGGTGCAATTGCCATTGTTAATGAAGTGGGCATACGGTATTTTGAGTTTATCAATGTATACCATTACGTTTTGCACTCGATCTTTCTATATTGGAAAAAAATAAAAAAAAATCAATGTTTCTTTAGGGGGAGTTTTGGTATTTGAGTGAAGTAAAACCCTTAATAATCTAAATGTAATTTACATATAAATAAATTGTGAAATTGCCCAAATATAAGAGCATCTCCAATAGATTTTCCAAGATGGAGAAATTGAAGACTATTTCAGGAGTACTACTGGTTGAGTGATAGAAGATTTTAGCTTTCTTAGATGGAATGTAGGAATTTTTAGTGGGTTGAACTTGAAGAACGTCATCTAGTTTTATTTTTTGTCCACTGGTTAGTGATTTCTTTTGTCTCTTTAGAAAAAAAAACAAGGATAGATCAGAGGGTATGTAAATCAATAGGTGCTGAATTCCCCTATAGTACCAAACTCTTGTTATTGAGGGAGAGAGATGTTGGACGACAAAGAGAATTGAGTGGCAAATTGCGATGTGGCTTTTTAGGTTTCTCAATTTAGAAACTCTTGAGGTGAAACAATGCCCCTTTTACTTTGAAACTAGTTGCTTAAGCTTCAGCCACTTAAACTTTTGATATAATTTTATTATTCAACATATAAATGGCATTTTCCATGCCTGAACTTTTGCCTGTGTGTTACAGGATTTTGTTAAGTTTTCAGGTTTTATATACTATGGCTGTTGTACCGAGGGTTTATTTTTTACGTAAGGGGGGATGCTTAAATTGGTCAAAGACTCATAGGAAACATACTTACTATATTTTTGTCAATAGAAAAGGTCTTAATGCGAACTGCATTGTGTAGATACATGGGGATTGAACCATACATTTATAGATTCAACTCCATGGTATGCCATTCCGTTACAAACCTAGGTCATGTTGTCATATTTCTGTAACCTTCTTTTGCATTTATTATAGAGCTAACTAAATTTGTTTATGATACCACCATCAAATATATATCCTGGTGGTGTTAGTTGAGTAATTCTGGTAAGATGTTTGGGATTTGAGTTTCAACTGCTTTCATGCTTTCAATTCTTTCTTTGCATTAGTTGGGTACAATTTGATAATGTCACTTAAATAGGCTTTCGGTATACTTTGGAGTTTCTGGGTGATCCGGGTTTCTTTGATTTTTTTATTATAGTTCTTTGACTACTTTCTTATGTAGTATCTTACTCAATATTTACATGTTCTATAATCATGAAATGTAACCAAGGTTGTAAAACTTGCTAGGCAGTAGTCGGGCGGCCGATCCCCTTGTAGCGAGTACCCGGAATGGAATTTTTTATATATAAATTTTAAAATTATATATATATATATATAGCATGTTCATAAATCATAAATAACCAAATATAAAGATAATTCTTCGTAGCACCCAAAATATATGTTTATTTAAAAACACCAACATAATTGAGAAATTGTAAACCAATTAACCAAATTACAAAACCAAAATGGCAAAATCAGTCCAGATTTTGATTCAATCGAACCGGATGTCCAGATTTTGATTCAATCGCTGCTTCTTCAATCAAGTGCTGGTTTGACCGATTGTTTTCTACTAAAACCTAAATTTTAAAGTTGACCGGGTTTGACCGGCTTGGACCGCCTAGGCCGATTACTCGCCGAGTAGGCCGAGGACCGAGTAAAATTGCCGATTAGTGACAAATTGCCTCGGTGTCTGTCCGATTACCTAGTACTCGCCGAGTACTCGGCCGCCTAGGCCGATTTTTACAACACTGAATGTAACTCCATTGTATGCTGCACTTGTCTAAATACTACATTTCTTCCGAGGTTTATCAATTTCATTTCACCAAGTAGATGCTGTCAAATTGCATTAGCTTTCATGTTTTTAATCCTTAAACATGGTTTAGCCTAATTTAGTAAAAAAGTTACCGCCCGAGCCTATTTTAATAGGTCTTGCAAGCCTGGGAAACTAGGAAGTTTTGCTTCTATTTTCTATCTATGCTGTTAATAACGGTGTTATAACGCCGTTATAACGGCGTTATAACGTTTAACGGACCTAGATCATGTAACGGTATAAAATAACGTCCAAAATAACGAGTCCGTGTTTAACGCCGTTACAGGCCGTTATATAGGCCGTTATATGTGTAATATACCGGCGTTACATACCGGTATTTTAGTTGAGTACTTTTGGGTTATTTTGAACTGATCACTTTTTGGGTTAAATGTAACTGTGATCTTTTTAGAGATGAAGAGGGAGATGGGCAAGATCGGGAAGCTAGTCTAAATGAAGAAGTGAACGTATTAGTTGATGTTGACTCGGATGCTGAACTTGATGTTTGCAATTAGCTAATTTATATTTAGCTCGTTTATGAACACGTTTTCTATTTCGTTTTGTAAAACTTGTTTAAGTTAGTGTTTTGAAGTTGAAACTATATCTTCTATTAATGCAAATTATATGTTCACTAAAAGTAAGGAACTATATATATATATATATATATATATATATTTTATATTTCTACGAAATATTATATGGACCGTTATACCACCGATATAACCCCGTTATAACCGTTATTTCAAATATCGGTCCTGATCGTTATATTGTACTTTCACCGTTATGACAGCATAGTTTTCTATATGTCTATATGTATTTATTTGATGTTTCATAGGGTAAGAATTATTTTGGATTTTATTTAACAATTGAAGATCTTCTGTATAAAAGATTCTATATTCATTGCTTATATTTATTAGGTCAAGCGCTGGTGGTTTTGTATCGTATTTGCTATATCTTGTGAGATGTTGTAGAGGGTTTTTGTGTGAATTTTGTGGTTTTGTATCGTTTTTGCTTTTGTCAATCAAATTTCTTCACTAATATGATTCTCAAATACCCCTTTAAGTAGATGATGAAAAAGATTGTGACGTAGTTTTAACGGCTGCATCCTAATAGGAGTAAGTAATACCTTAAATTCGTTAGATGACTATTGAACTTAATAATCAGAGAAGCCACAATGCCTTTGATCACTAACTCGTTATTATATGTGTCATCCTATTGAGAATTGATGCCATGCAAATTCTTAATATTATGAGTAAATAGCTCAATTGTTTTGAGTGTATGACATTTTGGGGATTATAATAGATTTAAAAAAAACATATCATACAAGTATTTTACGCACTTGATATCTTCTCATCTGTCTTCCAAAGTTTAATTATATAAAAAAGAATTCTAATTTGAAGAAGATTTTTATGGTGGATTTAAGGTAATTGCATTACTTTGGTAAATATGATTTTAACTGGTCAGTAGGTTTTATTCATGATATTTCAAAACAGAAATCTTGTAGTTAATACAAGTCATCTCAAAATGGAAATTATTATGGGCCCAAGGGAATATAAGTTTTGCATTAGTTAATGAATCTAAATATGAAACTACGTCATTGATTGTAATCTCAAATATCAACTTATAACGTGTTCTATTCTAATATCCAAATTTGATTTTATTTTATTTCAGTTCTTCGAATGGAGCTTGATATTCAGAAGTTCATTCAGCACTCTGAACAGCTTCAGTTTGAGTTTCAACATTATCCTACTTCCTATCTTCGTCTTGCGGCCCACCGTGTTGCACAACACTATGGTCTTCAGACCATGGTTCTTGATAACTTTTCCGATGGTCAGGGGACTAGGATTTTGGTGAGGAAAGTAGCTGAATGTAAACCCCCTGCTGTCTGTCTATCAGATGTACCAGCCAAAGTGTCGGAAAATGAGAAACATGAGAATGTTAAGATCGTTCTAAAACCTAGGCCAAAATCATCATCAGATGGAACAAATGGACAGGGAACAAAATCTAATTCGATACGCTCAGTTGAGGAAAGAAAGGAGGAGTATGATAAAGCACGAGCTCGTATATTCAGCTCTCCTGGTAGTCCTCAGTCAGAAGGTACACCATTAAGGACCTCTTCAGATGGAAAGAACTCGTGTTTCAGTGGAGATGAATATGAAGGTTTCAGAAACTCTACCATTGATTTGGAGAGAAGTTTCAGCAGAGATGGAAATACTTCTCGTGTAGCCATTCTTAGGGACAGGGAGAAGGATCTGACTGATCCAGATTATGACCGCAGTTATGAAAGGTATGTATTCTACTCCTTTTATGTACTCTTAACTTAGCTATCGGAAACAACTCATCTCCAATATATAGGTGAAATTGGGGATTCATTAGGTAAATTACTAAACTACCCATATCAAATCAAAACATTTAGGGGCTGTTTGGTTGGTTTTCCATTAAGTCATGTATGGATAAAACTGTCTGTATAGATCAGGAGGGTTTTTTCATAGATTAAGGAGCGTGTTTTTTAATCAGGAGGGACAGGTTTGGAAGAAATATGGCTTTCTGCATGAAGCTCCCCTCCTAGAAGCTTAATGAATAAGTCACTTTCTATATCATTAAGTCACTACCAAATAATCATGTATAACTGACCGAATAAGTTGAGAGTCTCATTAAGCTACTAACAAACATGCCATTAACCTTCCACAATTATAACTTTTTATTGGTTATAAATCGAGATTGATAGATAAATATATCATTGTTAACATTATTAATGCAGGTATGTGAGGAACCTTCCGGTGAGTCAAGGGTTTAACTTGTTGCCTTTGAATTTGCCTAAATTCCAACCTCCATGTGTCCAATATGATCCTGTGGTACCTCATTTGGGACAAGTGCCAGCCGCCACTCAACCATCTCTCGGCTATCGCAACTCCACCATGAACCCATATCCAGTTGTCGGATTGAATCACATATCGAGGGATGCTGTCTATATGCAATGGCCATCTCATTCCATGATGTATGCACACTCATATGATCAGTTTAGACATGCTGTTTTCCAGGTACCCTACATTTTACCCTTCACTTGTATATTTACTCCCATAATTATTAAATATTTACAAATACCGAGGGTCTTTCACAGAAACAAACAACTGTTCTACTTTTTGTGGTAGAAGTCAGGTCTACGTATTGTTTACATCTTAACAGTTGTATTAAGAGGCAACCTCTGAATCGTTAAGAGGTGAATTCTGTTTGGCAAAAAAATAAGTCTACCTCTTAATGGTTCCAAAACCCTCTGAATCATTTTGTATCCTGGACCTCACTTAACCGTTAAGAGCCCTGATTACATCCTGAACAATTATATTTCATTTTACACTATATCACAAGAGCCTTTTACCACTTAGGCTATGTTTGGCAAAAGTAGCTAATAAGGTACCTTATGACTTATAAGGTAGCTTATCAAAACCTTACTTTTATTAACTTATCAATAAGGTACCTTATTGATAAGTTATAAGGTACCTTACCTTATGGTCATCCAAACAACTACACTATCTAAAAATAAGGTACCTTATAAGGTAACTTATAAGTCACCTAATTTTTGCCAAACAATGCCTTAATCATTCTACACCAAACCATTCAGCAACTGTTCTATTCTTTAGAATGTAGTAGCATATCGTGTTAGAATGTGATGGTGGCTAATTTGATTGTGTTTCGACTGTTGTAGCAGGCACCATTCTGTCAGCAGCAGCCCCTGAGTTTTGATTACTCACAAAACCGTTAGGGTCGAGAAATGGAGATGGAGATGGAGATGTATGGCGATTTTGTTATCTGTTAGGAATTGATTGATCTCTTGTTATTCATTGGAAACCTCTGATACTTTTCTCTCTCTCTCTCTCTGTCTTTGGATGATTCTATTCAACTTTCAAATACTAGCACCAACAACAAGTGTTCTATCTTTGGATGATTCTACTTTTTCTGCATTTGGGTCATTTGAGAATAAACTACTACTACTATATCATAAACAAACAAATAAAGAAGCATTCAACACTGCTTTTTATAAAATAAAATTAACCTTATCATTATCAAGAATAATAGGGATCATGACCTATAAATTGTTTTGTAATCATCATTTGATTTTTAAATGACTTACAATTTTTATTTTTGGGAATGTACTTTTAGATGATCTATTTGGGGTATGTGACAAACTTTATAGACCAGAAAAGAAAGGGGAAATTGAATTTCCATCGGATGTTCATTCTCTTCATTTAAATTATTTTTCAAACCATTCTCTTCGGATTTTATTAAAATGTCAATAGGTTTTTAGGTTCGCAACCTTGGTCTGCAATAATTGCGGACCAACTAAACAACAACTTTTTTGAGTTTTTTTGGCCTATGTCTGTAATGACAGGTCTATAATAATTGCAGACCTGACACATGTCATCACTAGGAAGAACCTTAGAACTTACAAAATTTAAACATTTAGTCTATTGCAGACCTAACATTATTACGGATATGGACCGATTTTCTTGCATTTTTTTTGTTATTTAGTTGGTTTAGCTAATTGGCAGACCTGAGTATTGCGGACTTAGTGACATTCGATAAAATCCGAAAAAAATGGTTATCAGAGCAACTTTTTTTTGTGTGTGTGAAAGGTATCCCAAGATATGCTTGGACTAATTCCGACAAATTATGGTTGCAATACATCAGCCCTGATAAGCTCAGTGGCCACAATTTTTGTGTACGACTGGATTCGAATGCTGGACAGGTTACCGGAGCAACTTGAATGAGGAAAATGGTCATTTACGTCAAGCTCTCGAAATTGACGTTGTTACTTGAACAACAGGTGACTTTATAATTGGGGTGGGTTAAATGCACCCTTGTATATTATGAATTGACATGATTATGACATTAAAAGGGGTGTAAATAATAATCCGCATGTAATATTGTAAATGTGTCACTGTTTAATAAAAATGATGTTTACAGCTTGACATGACTTTATTATTACCAAGTGTTTATTATTATCATAATTTTTTATGTTCTTTATGTAAAAAATGATCGAGTTTATTACAAATGTTTGAATTTGAACTTGTAATGTTGGTCGGTAGTTTTAGCTATGGTGGTGGTTGTGTAGGATGTGATGAAGACGATAAAAGAAATAAAAATATATATTCAAATAATAATATTAGAGAAAACCAACATAACTGTTACATCCTTGATAAAGTTAAACAAAGTCAAATTTTAATTTAGTTTGCTAGTCTTAAAATAATCAAGCCCCTTTTTAATTCATGAAATTTTTTTATCTGACTCTTAAGTAAATTACTTGAAATTATGTTCTCTGAAATAGAAATTGAAGCTAAAGTATTGTAATTCTTGTCCTCTTAGGACTTAGAAGGTCAGATACTTAGATGTTCAAACCTCCTCAAAGATGATGAAAATGTGCGAATTTATTTTATAAATATTAAATATTTAATTTTTTTTTGAAGCCAAATACATTATTTTTATACAATTTGCCCTATGAACTATATACAATGATTACAAACGGACATATTTTTCATGTGCTATATTAACATCAAATTAAACGATAAAACTTCAATTAATTTTTTATTTATTATACTTCAATATCAAATTATTAACTTGTCAATCCTATATAGTATAAAAATATATAATTTGAAACATAAACTTAATTTAAAGAAAATAATATCTTATTTCGGTTTAAGAATTTGTTTGTATATTTTTACACAGTAATCGGTAAATAATTATATTGATATTTGTATTTATTATTAAATAAAATCAATAAAATATTAATACTCAATATTTATTAGATGATAAAATATTATATTGACAAAGTAAATATTTAGATTAATCAACATTTTTTTCTTAGCCAAATTGTTGCCAAACATTTTCAATCAAATCCGGTTATAGTTGATTATCCTTGACCTATTATGTATTATAATATGATTTTGAAGATATAGTTCAAGTTTATAATAATACCTTAATATGTTTTAATTTTTTTAAAAGAGTATCTTAGGCATTCGCCTAAACTAATCTCTGACAATTTTAAGACTGCCATAGTATGCAGCCCTGAGATAATTCTTCAGTGGCCACAAGTTGTTTACGTCTGGATTCGAACCTGGGGTAGATGAATTATCTAGTCTCATCCCCCACAAGTTTTAACCAATACGTCACAAACCTTACGGTTAATACCTTGAAAGACAAGATGAGAAAATGAATGAACAAAAGGAATTAAATAATAAATGTGAACATTAAAGATGATAAGCCAACTGACACAAATAGATATTTAAACATGACGGAAGCGGAAAATTAAATGTCCTAAATTCAACTTTTAACAACTTATAAATGGATATTGATTTAAATTTGTTGTTAGAATTTTGTTAAAATATTAATAATTTAACATTTCACAAAAAATAAAAATAAAAATAAAAATAATTTAATAATACAGATTTATATAATATATATTATATATAAAACAAAAAATGAATAAGTAAAAACCTAAGCATAAGTAAAAACCTAAGCATAAGGACGCGGAAGGAGTTCCCTAGTTTCATAAACTTGTACCTAAAGCAAAAATATTACCTCTTAAAAATTCAACAATATTTTATATATACTAGAAAGGTACTTACGCAATGCAACAAAATATATCTTAATTTTAAGTTTCATTTTAATTTTTGTTTTTGTCGATGTTCTAATGGTTTTATGTTGTTTTGAGAAAAAAATTAGTATTTCAATTAAAAGTTCTCTTTTTTTATCTAATTTCTTTAATTCAATTTTTTATCATAATTTAATTTAGATTTAATAACTAAATAATTTAATTTTGGTTTAATAATATAATTATTTTATTTGTTAGAAACAAATGATTATCTTAATCATATTTTAGATTTTTGATATTTAAAATTAAGATGTTTATCCTGTAGTTCATCATAGTTACACGAATTTAGAGATAAAGCTTTAATAGTTGTAGTTACGTACAATTTACTTGTAATCTTGAAAATTAAGTAATTAACATTAAATAGCAGTAACTAAAGCTTAAAAAGTTGTTTTTGGTCGAATGCTTTTTAATATAGTGTGTGTGTGTATATATATATATATATATATATAGAGGAAGGTTCAAATGAGAACTTTTGATTTCTAAAGGAACAAAGGGACAATTGTGGATCACATATGATGTGGGTCTCACATAATATTAAATCATTTATGATTTAATTTAATTTAATATTAAATCATAAATGATTTAATATTATGTGGGACCCACATCATATGTGGTCCACAAATTGTTCCTTTGTTCCCTTAAATATGGGTGGTTCTCGTATGATCCCTTCCCTATATATATATATATATATTAGGGGAGGATTCAAATGAGAACTCAAATTTGGTTGTGAATGTCAGGACAAATGAGAGTGTGACAAGTGTCATATTCAGATTGAATATGATGTTTATTCAGTCTGAATAAGCATCATCCAGACTAAATAAACATTATTTAAACTGAATAAATACTATATTCAGTCTGAATATTTCTTTGATTATTCAGTCTGAATATCTACATTCAGATACGTATCGCACTCTCATTTATCCTCACGTTCACAACCAAATTTGAGTTCATATTTGAACTTTCCTCATATGTAGTATAGATTATATTTATAACTTTTTATTCCATGATGAGAACGAAAGAATTCAATATCGTTACTCATGTAATAAGAAAATAGAAAATCACACATTTGGATTTATTAAACATAATCTGTTTACATTCTTATAATATTGTATTTTAATATGATTTTACATTATGTGGAATATATTTATTTGATGTGTTAAAAATCATACCAGTTAAATTTAGACCATTTCTTTATTATATATGCATTTTAAAACTATGTTGGAAAGTAATTTAACGGGTTTTACATATCCTCATATAATATCAGTGTCAAAATTTATCAATTTAATGACTTTTGAGTATGATTGGTTCCACATATTTTTCACAAGTTAGTTTTAGGTATGATTAGCTTGTTATTATTCTTTACATGTCGACAGACCAAAATCAAACGCTTGTTTCGATAAAAATAGCTAACACCGAATCCATTGACGTTTTTGGTATACGAAACATCTGTTTTTATTCCTTACCATTTCCGGGACATTTCCATTCAGGTTTAACAACATCAGTTGCACTCATGATAGAAAGATTTTTAATGTTATACAAACTGATAATTTTATCAAGACTTGGACTCATTGCATCATGGTTTCAATCATACAACAATTCGCCATAATCAATGATGAAATTTTACGAAGAGATCACTATCAAAAACAATATATCCCCTCTAAAGTATAGTTTAATAGAACATAATGTACGTAGACCTATCCTCTATCCCAAAAAGTATAATATATTGTTTTTGTATAGACTTCTGCCTTGTAACAAAAGTAAAAGCAAAAAGTTTAAGAAAAACCAAGAGTCCAAGACTATCTTAAAACCAAGACTTAGTAAATGGGGAAATTAACTCACATTAGTCAAATGACCATATTTCACAACCCAACTGACCTCCTAACCATTTCTCTCCTGATTTTATCCAAACGTCCTAAGTCCGTAACAGTCATGGTTTCACTTTTTTTTAAGTGTGGACCTGTCCTTTTTTTTTTTTTGTCATTTAGTCAGGTCCGTAATATGTTATTACATATTACAGACCTGACATATTTGGATAAAATGACGAGAGAAATGGTTAAGAGACCAATTGGGTTGTAGAATATGTCCCCTGGTAAATAGTAAACAACAAAACAAGATTTTTTTATAGTAAAACATAAAAAAGGTAAAGAAAAAGTACACATCCCTCCATCTATTAATGAACTCAGTTTCCACCACCAAGGGCTGAAATTAAAGGCAACTGTTTCTGTTCTTCTTTGCCAGAAAAGTAACCCATAATCCAACTTTACCATTTATAATTCCCCGAAACCAAAGTATTACCCAAGTCTAATAAATTCCGTATTTGCAAACAAATGTTCATTTTTTCGAAAATGGAAGAAGTTAGAAAACCAAACCGACACCAAAACGCATAAAAGGGGCGAGCCAAATTGTCAAATTGCAGGTTCATCAGGGAGAAAAGAAGGTAAACACTTGACACCCAGTTTGGTAAAATTAGCTGATAAGTTAAATGACAATGTAAAATGACCCAAAAAGACGTGTTAAGAAATCAACTAGAAAAGTATAAAGAACATAATTGGAAAAAGCCCTTATTATTAGCTTTTCAAAAAGCTAGCTAATGACCATCCATACGAGGCTTTTTCACTAAGCTAGCTTATTTTTGCCAAACAGCTACCAACGAAAAGGCATCATCAAACGAGACCTCAAAACATCAAGATCTTTACCAAATATATATATATATATATAAAAGATCAATTAAAGTTTATGAATTTAGAACTTATGATAACTAGAATAATATGAATTTATCTCCTGAAAAAGATCCGCAATTATAACAAATTTCGAAATTTATCAGAAACCCATAATTTACAACAAAAGCAGAACCGATCTCTACACAGCTAAACTAGATAATAATAACAAAAAGAAGTAGAAAAGGCTTACAGAATAGAAACATAATTTACCAAATTTCGCCATTATACAAGCTCAGTTTTTGTTTTGCGATCCTTTTTTTCGTTGTTAGTCCTCATGTTTTCGAGCTCTCAACATTCGCCTTTTTTTGTTCTTCTTTTTGCCTTCATCATCATCATCATCATCATCATCACCCCTATCATCATCAACAATGCCCAACTCAATTCAACAAAAAACCGATTAAAAAACCGGTTTATTTTACATAAAAGAACAATGATTGCCATTTGCATTGCCACCATAATCAAACACTAATCTGAATAGAAATAACAGCAAAATGTAACTAAGAATTTTGCAATTTTTTGACCAATGATTCCACCAAAAGTAACAGGAACAGTGAAAAAAGTTAAAAAAACTTTCTGAATCAAATGGTCAAGAAAGTTAAAAGCCCATTTTTTTTTTCTTCACAAAGTGAATAATAGATAAGAAAAAAGAGAATTACCGAGAGTCAATCAATCAATCATCACCGGTTGGAAACAAAGTCAGAACTTTTCTACCATTTGCTGATTCAAGATCATCCACATAAGATGATGGCACAGAATTATGAATTGGAGTTCCTACCCTATGAATCGCTTGCTGTTGTGATTGTCTATTCACATATGAATGCTCAAATTGCCCGTTTCTCGGCGACCCAAAATGCCCATATCGTGGCTGTTGCTGCAATTGAGGATGATGTCCGGCGACGGCGACGGCGGCGGCGGCAGCCGCCATCTGGTGGTGATGGTGGTGTTGCTGTTGCAGTGCAGCAACAGGGACGTAGGGTAGGTAGTGTTCGGAATTAGGTCGACCCTGATGGAGAAAATGAGCCGGCACCGGAGAACTTGCGAACAAATGATCGGTGGCAGGGTCACCGCCGGAGGCGTTTCCGGCGCTGCCGGAAGAAAGACCCTGCATACGTTTCAAGTAAAGGCGGTATTTTTGCAGATGGCTCGCGACGTTCTCGCGAGTCAACCCGTCGACACTCATGAGCTGCATTATGGTCTTAGGTACGGCGTTCTTGATCCCCAAGTGGGCCACAGCATCCACGAATCTCTTGTGAAGTTGAGGGGTCCACACGAGCCGTGGACGTTTGAGGGTCCGAGCTGGCTCATCCCCGGCGGCACCACCACCACCGCCACCGCCGCCGCCGCCGCCGAGTTCCGGCGAATCGAATTCCCCTGAATTGGGTTGAGAAGAAATCGGCGGTTGTTGTTGTTGTTGAAGATGATGATGATGATGGTGGGTTGTTCGGATATCGAAAGCGATGGCGAGATCAGGAGTAATTAGGGTTTGAGTTATGGGCATAAGGTCTTCCGGCGACGGCAGGTCTTGTTCCCACTTTGAAAACCAATTGGAATCATCTTCTTTCATTTCCTTTTCTTTCTTTCTTGTAATAAATAATAAATTGTTTGTTTGTTTTCTTCAAATCAAGAACCGAATTGAAGGAATTTTCATGGGAAATGAGTTAATTATTTGTTGGATCGATCAGAAAGGGGGAAGGGGAAGAAGAAGGGGGTGTTCGAGGTGGATCTTGTTTTTGTGTTTCTAGATTTCAGCTTTTATTTTATTACTGTTTCTGATGCGGCTGTGCTGTTTCCCTTTGTCTTTCTTCCTCTTATTTATTTTTCAATCCATGCTCCCTCCATTCCACAACCACATTAAAATATATTTTTATTTTATTTTATTATATATATATATATATATACACCATATGTAATAATATTTACTATATTATATTTTTTTATCGTTGTTGTTATTGAAATATACGTTACTGATCTTTACTGTATTATATTAATAGGCATAAGATCGTGTGAGAGAAGAGTTAATGTGAGAAGCGTAAGAAGAGATCTGAGTCATTGATCATGTTTAATCTCATACCTACCCATGAATTGCGTCTTAAAAGGAAGTTGATTTGGTGTATCTCGGTGCACCAAATCTCGATACATCTTATCCTAATGTGCATCCAAGGGTAGAGATCTCTTCTTATACTTCTCATCTTAACTCTTCTTCTCATCGGAACCCAACCCTATATTAATATTACGAAAATACTTGCTAGTTGTTACTGGTCAGTTTTATGTTTAAACATCTCCAACAGATTCTTGTGTTATTTATATATAACATATATAATAACAGACATAGGATCACGTGATAATTGAAGTTAATGTGAGAAGCGTAAGAAGGGATCTTTACCATGATCACTTTTAATCTCAAACCCAACTATGAATTGCGGTTGATACAAGGATTGATCTGGTATATCTCATCTTAATGTGCAACCAAGGGTGTAGATCTCTTATCACCCTTCTCACCTTAACTTCAGTTCTCACCGGAACACAACACTATAATCATATTTAATTACTCAATTTTATTCTTATCGTTGTTGAAATATACGTTACAAATCTTTACTGTATTATATTATTATTATTAGTCAGCTTTATGTTTAAGAACATCTCAAACAAATTCTTATATTATATATATACATGCCATATATAATAATATTTATTCTGTTTTATTCTTATCGTTATTGAGGTATACTTTATTAATCTTTATTGTACTATATTATTATTACTAAAATACATTAAGAACATGTCAAGCAGATTCTTTAAAATGAAGATTTTTGAATTTTTACTTTAACATATTTCCAAAAGCTCCTGGAAAATGAAAAAAGTAGGAGGAGGAGGGTGAAATTTTCAAATTTGGAGAACTCCTAAAGAGAAATTAAAGAGAAATTATTTTTTATTATTCAGAATCTTTGAAATTAAATACATAAGAAAAAGAAATAATATTTTTATGAGCTGTGTTGAATATTTTGATAATATTATTAATATTATAATCTTTAAAATATTTAAAGAAGTTGTTGGAGATGAACATACATTTTCTTTGGAGATTTTGACTTTTGGTTATTTCATTTTAGAATCTGTTGGAGATAACACGTTCACGGTTTTCATAATAGGAAATTAATGATATTTCATAAACATGAGCATAAAAGATCAATGTAGTATCTTTTTGGTAAGACATATAACTCTAAGCATGAACATAAATAGAATATTAAAACATGCATCCATGTACAGTTATACATATCATATAACTTATCTTCCACGAATGTATTCAAAAACATAATTATTTGAGATATAAGACTTGAAATGACATAGTAGGGCCATCGGGGACAAAACTTGTTTATCATGTCCTAGTCAAGCCTAGAGGTGTCATGTACTACATGCCTTGGCCACAATTTTACCAAGTATAGAGATACCATCACGATACATGTACCAGCTTCTTGCGAAACATTTTCTTTTCATGCATACCATATTTCATAAAATTGATAACACATATGGCATGCTTAAAGCTTTGAAACATAAACAAGAAACATGCAGATACAATCATAAAAAGGTAAGTGGAGAAAATACATATGTGTGGATCATTTTAGGAAACTCTCGTGAAATTTTACCTCGATTTATATAGGATTTAGATTGAACTTGCTTCCACGCTACTCGTTTACATTTCTAAGTATTTATATCTATCATAAAACATTCACATTGTCTTATCATAACATTTTAATACTTCTATGAACAACGTTGCACCAAACAAGGTTATATGCGACTTCATATACAACTTTAGAAGTCACACATGATTTCACTTAAGTTAGGGGACATCAGGAACTTCTTATGAGCCACCTATCCTTGACTGATCAACACAATCTCATTCACAAGCTCTAAGCTTGCAGTGCATGACATGCACAACTTCTTTGGCAAACTTCGTACTTGCCTATGTTTTAACATTTGCGACCTTCAAACTCTTGTTCGAAGATAGAGGTTGTTTTCTCTTGTTTCTTAGTCAATTTATTTCATTTTTATTGCATTGATTCAATATGGGCATGCATATATAGTCCTTTACATTCTTAAACAACAATTACCTTAATATTTCATGTTTCAATTCATGTTTAAACTCACTTATGGTAACATAGTAACAAAACAACAATTATCCATTCAATTGTTTCTATATGCAAGAGAAGTTAATGGTGTCACTTCCTTCGGTTTCTGCTTATAACTTCTTCTCATTCCATTGTTAACGCTTAAAGCGCTTTTCTTTCTATCCACATTCATTTTGGACGTGTAATGTTGTATACCCATCAAGTCCATCTCTTTGACGAATTAACCATTATCCCTGCTTACTTCCCACTTTCAGAATGACATATTTATCCCTTGCCTTTCACCTTATATCCATGTAAGCCATTTATTGGAGTGTTACAGTTAAAAACTTTTGTTGTACGATCTTTTCTTTCTTCCATGATCTTTGTACCACCTCCTTAAATCGCTTCACCATTCTCCATCTTAAGCCATGGATAGATAGAATTTATATTATGATTTATGGGTTAAAGCCATTCTTTGTTTTAAGATTTTATCACCTAGACACCTCAATCATGTATCCATCTTTGTGCTTACTGTATTATGCAAAATCATTTTTTGCTATGCTATGCATAAAGGAAAAAAGGTCAAATGAATCATCTTTAATTAGGTCTTTAGCTAAAAACCAAGTAACACTTAAAAGGTGATTAAGACAAAAAAAAATTGCAAAACTCAAAAGTATCATGATTTGGTTCAAACATTATCCAAAACAATTATTCATGGTTAAAATAATAAATAAATAAAAGAAAATTTGGTGGAGCACCCTATGTCCTATCATGTAACATCCCATAATTTCCTTAATAATTTCAATTCATTAAATATCTACTACCATTTTATTTATACTTTATTAGTGATTACAACATTTTTTTTCTTGATATATGTCCATAAAATAATATCTCTAAACATGTTTTCATCATTTCTTTCTAAATCAATGTTTTGTAGTAAATATCCTAATTTCTAAAAGTATAGAAACTAAAAGCTTGAAGCCTTTATTATGATATTATTCCCTTTTTACCATGTGATAATTTTGAATTTTATTCATATTACAATATTATGTATTTTTTGGTTTCTTTCATTTATCATTCTTTGTGAGTGTTTGAGTTATGTCGAGTATTGACGTTATGCTTTATGTTTTTTATATTGGAAAAAATTATGGATACGTTCTTTCGGGTTGTAAATTTTAATTATAGTTTAACAACAATAAAATTATTTAAAAAACTTTATTTAATTAGATAAAATTAATGATGAGTAAACTTGTCTAGCATAGCGTTATACATAATTTAATTACCAGTAGTTATCTAATTGCCATGTCTATGTATATGTGCTGAAATACGTAATTGACTCTTGATCATCAAAATCGGCTACACTTGTATAAAAACGACAAATTAATAAACATTGTTTCAAGAGAAAAAATTAAATAAGAAAGAAGCACATATATATATATATACATACACACACCAACTTTGAATGCAAAACTTCGAGTATATGATTCTAGTACAAGACAACTCATCGACTTTTTTTTCATTACTTCATACCCAAAATGGTAAATAATCGTAGTGCATAGCTTGATATAAATTTCTACATCCACCACTATTGCAAAATCAAAGTAAGGAAAAAAAATCAAATATTGTATGTATGTTTGTATCTATGCATATAGGGCGGGTTCACTAAGACCATAACAACAACACGTGCCATCATTGAATTTGTTCGTCATAGTTGATAAGTGTCACAATATTAGACACTCTATATCACGTGCCTAAGTTGTAGAAATTATAACAATTGTGATATGTTTTTGAAGAATGGAATAATTGGTTTCTATGTCAGGTTGTTGTAGCAAATTAAACTGGAGTAGATGAATGCATTTATTGTTAGCCGATACTTTTTGTTGATAATGATAGTGTCCATGATCGGTGAGGATACAATTGAAGTGCAAAGCATGTGGAAATGGCTTTGAAAGCTTCTTTTAAATATTTTATTGTGATGTCTTTACCTTTTGTATTACTCCTTAGATAATACCCTTTTTCAACCTTGTTAATTGTATGTCTTTTGTAGCAATTCCTCTCTTTGTACAAATAAGGATGTACCAATTCATTTAAGATCATCTAATTCTCTTGTTATGTAATCAATTTCAGACCAATATGTAAAGTAGTGAATGAAATGGAAATATTTTGGTTCGTTTTATTGGGTATTTACTTAGTTTTTTTGTCATTTCAAGTTCTTATTTTAATTTGCTTTCAAATAAAACTCAAATTCTTTTACATTCGAAGTATGTTTTAATGTCATGCCTTTCACTTATGTATTTAAAAACGATATAGGTTAAACACCCTAACTACGGTATGAGGAAAGATTGAAAATTTAAACTCAAGTGTTTGTGGATGTTTCTTTCTATTGTAGCAATCAACTCTATTTATCATTCTAGGTCAGATTGTTTCATTTAAGCATCAATAAACAAGTTGAAAATCTGTTATTTTTGCATGAATGAGTTGGGATTTATAAAGAAGTGAACGTAAACACAGATTTTTAGTGTTATAAAAATGTTATAGCTAGTTACAACAACTTAATATTGTTATATTCTGTATAGAAAGAAAAGCCAGTTATGTTTCATGCTTGGATTTGTGCTCATCATAGAGAGATGAGAGCATTGTCACCGTGAGTGCCTAAATTGAATTTCAAAAGAAGAAGGGTTATAATTCAATTGTGGATTGTTGAGTACTATTGTATAGCAACCTTATATTATGTTATGGCAATTTCCTATTGCATCTTTGAGTTGAAATTTCAATAGACCTTATTGCTTTACTTATTTCTTGTTATAAATCTTTAATTGTCACTCACTCATTCTTACAATTATTACTATATTAAGTTTTCATAATTTTATATGTACATATAATATATATATATATATATAATATTAAGTTTTTATAAATACATATATTATTTTATGTATGGTTGGAGTTAATTTCGTTAGACCATCTCAAACTCATCACTAAAAACACAAAAATGAAGGTGATTTCATCTTCAACCCAAACTAAACACCAAAAAACGAATGTCCAAATGTTGACCTCTATATTTAGAGGTCAATAAAGTACGTCGTTAAAAATATATATTTTAATATTATATTAATCTATTCTAATTATATATATAGATTAATAGTTTAATACATTAATAAAATAGTATAGTAATAGATACATATATTGTTTTATGATTAAAAATATTTTGTCTTTTTATTTTAGTGTGTGGTTGAAGTTGGATTTTAAGTGTTCAAGGAATCCACCATTTTTAGTGTTTTGGATTGGAGATGCCCTTAGAGGATCTTTTTTTTGGAACGGGCCCATAGAGCATCTACAATAGCTTCTCCATAATTTCTCCAAAATAAAGAATTAAAATTCAAAATCTCCAAAAAAATATTGTATCCAACTCCAGAACTTTCTCCATTTCGGAGATTATAATATGCATTATGTTATTATATTATTAAAATATTACATATATTTAATAAAATATTATTTCTCTCATATAGATATTTAATTTTCAGTTTTCTTATTGGTGGAACATAATTAAAAATATGTTTCTCTCCTACTTTCTCCATTTTGGAGAAAGTTTTGAGGAATCTGTTGAAGCAAAAAATTGCTCAAAATCTCTATTTTCTTCATTTTGAAAAAGTTGTTCGAGATGCTCTTAGACCATCTCTAACCCAACACTAAAAACACAAAAATGGAGGTTTTATCATCTCCAACCCAACACTAAAACACTAAAGAAATATAGATCCAAAATCTTGGTTTATATATTTAGAGATCAATAAAGTAGACCTCTAAAAATATATATTGATATTTTATTCAACTTTTTTGATTATATATATTTATAGGCAGAAGTTCCGTTCCAAACTAATTGATTTTTACAAACTTGCAAACTCACCATGAACCAATGACATGATGACACGTGTAAATTATGTTTTTTGTTCAATTATTAATAGATGAGGGTATTTAGGTAATTTAGTAATTTAGTTAATATTATGATTTAACTAATTAATATTTTAAATTTTAGTAGGTTGCGAGAATCATGGATCAGTTTCTGGTTTTATCCCTTCGTTGATGATTATCATATCGAAGTCCTCCAAATTAATCGTGGTAGAATTTTTGTTTTTGTGTATTAAAATTCAGTTTCCTTGTTGATATGGATGAAGTCCCGCAACCCACCCTCAACCATTTTTTCCGGCGATGAACAGTAGTGGTGTTACCGTGTTGGGATCAGATGCTCCATCGGACTATCATATTGCTCCAAGAACTGAACCTCCCACCGGATCAGCAGTTGTCACAACCCCAGTGGTTCTCCTTCCTACTCCGCCGTCCATGGCGGCGCCTCCATCGTTAGGCATAATGCCTTTGTCTATGAAGAAAGTAAGAGGAAGGCCAAGAAAGTACGGACCAGATGGGTCTGTTACACAAACTTTATCTCCAAAACCCATCTCATCTGTTGGTTCTTCACCGGTGATTGATTTCTCATCGGGAAAAAGAGCCAAAATCCGGCCTCCCTCCGCCGGAAAACATCATCAACATTTATCAAAGATCGGGGTGGAAAGCTTAGGTAATTAAATAGTAAAACTTTTTTTTCTTTTTTCAAGATTCAAATTCTTGCAATTATAAATTCAAACTCCACGAGAATGACAATAACTAATTAATTCATGAATGGCGAAAGTGTATTTACGAATGTCGAAAGTGTATTCACGAATGGCGGAAGTGTCTTCACGAATGGTGAAAATGTAGTCACGGATGACGAACGTGTATCCATGAATGGTGAAAGTGTAGTTACGAATGGTGAAAGTGTATTCATCGGCTGGAAATTATTAAATAATAATTAAATGTTAATTCCATATTAATCGCTACTTATTATAAATAATAATTAAAATTGATTAAATTATAAAATGACGATTATACCCTCAATAAATTAATAAACTATTAAAACATTAATATCCACACGACGATTTCTAATTGGTTCATGCTGAGTTTGCAAAATTCCAATAGTTTGCAACAATACCACCCCTATAATATATATATATATATATATAGAGAGAGAGAGAGAGAAAGGTTCAAATGAGAACTTTGTAAATTTAAAGAAATAAAAGAACACCTTGTGGACCATATATGATGTGGGTCCCACATAATATTAAATCATTTCTGATTTAATATGATTTAATATTAAATCAGAAATGATTTAATATTATGTGGGACCCACATCATATGTGGTCCACAAAGTGTTCCTTTATTCTTTTAAAAATGGGTGATTCTCGTATGATCCCTCCCCTATATATATATATACATACATAAGAGAGAGAGAGAGAGAGAGAGAGAGGAAAGTTCAAATGAGAACTCAAATTTGGTTGTGAACGTGAGGACAAATGAAAGCGCGACACATGTCTGAATATAAATTATTCAGACTTAATATACAAAAAAATATTCAGACTGAATAAATACTACTATATTCAGTCTGAATATATATATTCAGACTGAATAAATATTATATTCAGTCTGAATATTTCTTTGAATGAGACATGTGTCGCACTCTCATTTGTCATCACGTTCACAACTGAACCCCCCCCCCCCCCCCCCCCATAATATATAGTTTAATACAATAAGTAATAAATATGTATTTTTTTTATTATTATTATAATATTAAAGATGTTTTTAGTGTTTTTTTAGTGTGTGGTTGGAGTTGGATCTTTTTAGTGTTAAAGAAAACCACCATTTTTAGTGTTAATATTTCAGTGGTTAGATTAGAGATGCCTCACGTTGTTTTCTCGAAACTCATTTAACGAAGGAAAGGAAAAGAAAGTAAGGGAAAGCGGAAGAAAGTGAAGAAAAAAAACGCCTTTCTCTTCTCTTCAGGATACTGAAAATTATTTTCTTTCATTTTTTTACTTCACTTTTGAGAACACAAATAAAATTTATATTTTCATCTCATTTTTTTTTCCATCCATTTCTTTCCCTTGCTTTTCTCACCAAATTCGAGTATATAGCGTTAGTGTTTAATGGACTCACCATTTTTAGTGTTCTGTTTTAAACTTTTTAAGGAATTCTCTATATTTGAAAAAAATCTTCGATCTCTCTTCTACTTTCTTAATGTTGGTGAAGAATTTGGTGAATCTTAGAAACCAAAAAACTTTAAAATCATTATTTTTTTTTATTTTAAAGAATACGTTCAAAATGCTCTTTTAACGCCTTCTGCTTATTATAATTTCGAACAACATAAATGCATCATAATATTATTTAATATACTATCTTTTATTAAAATTAATTTATTTGATTTGTTTAATATCATAAAATTACTATAACCACACACAAAAATGGATTATAGGAGTTTGAAAAAGATTGAGAGAATAAAAATGAAAAGCAAAGTTAGGTCATTTTTGTGGGGACCATTTCTTTGCTCATCTCAAAATTAAAGAAATTGTTTTTCTTAAGGTTTAAGATAATATATTTAATTAATTCTTAAAAATATGACCTATGATTTACCATATAATTTAATAAGAATCTTGTATTAATAATACACATATAAAATATCTTGTATACGTTGTTAATAATATCTTATAATAATTATTAATAAAATAATACTTAAACTCGAAGATGAACATTGCAAAAAAAAGACATTACATTTTGTAAAACAACTCAAAATACAAAAAAAAAAAAATTGTTAAGTTAGATGAAATGTAATTACGTAAATGGTCCCTAAACTTTTATGCAATCGCCATTTTCCTTTCATATCTTAATTTTCCTTTTTGAGAGTTTATAAACAAAAATAAGTCTATACAGGTTCATCTCCTCTGAGGCGTATCATGGTCTATATTTGCTTAATAAGTGACTGTTAGCTTCTCAATTTACCTCCATTATGTGTACGTGAAAAAAAATATATTGCAAGTCGTGTATATTCACGAAAACAACCTTTATATCCTTAAAGGTAGAGATTAGGCTTGTGTACATCCTATACTCAAAAAAATACCATACTTCCGGATCTGATACATTTGATTCGGTTTGGTTTATGCATACGTGAATGGTGAAACCACACACTTTGATCGCTTCTAACCACTGTCACCATCATTTTCACAGATGCTTCTATGTAGTTTTCTTTATTCATTATGACGATCCTTAATTACCATGTTAACCAAAAAAATATGGTACCATCAAGGCATATATTCACATCTTCTACAATTTATTAATAAGGTGTTTCAGGTATAATCTTGACAACATTGACAAGGTAAAGTAAGAAACTCACATAAAGTTAATCATCCAACAACAATATATATCAGATATAAATCTATCGAGAATGAAAGTTGGCGAATAATAAAGGTACCATTCATGTAAGTAACACAAGTAGGGGGTGTTTGATGGTAGTTTGTGGAGGTGGGGTAGCAAATGGGTATCAAGGATTGACTTTGATACTCAAAAGTATCTTAGAGTTCATATAAAGACATATAAAGGTTTATAGAATCTCCCACATGGGTTTTATTAGATCTAGACTTACTTTATTAAACAAGTTTATGATTGCACTAAACTTGCTTCATATAGCCTTTAAACTAGGGGACATTGCTTTCACTATTTAATCCAATATCAATTAGTGGATGCCACAAATCCCTCATACAACTCTACCCATAATGATTTTATTATTATTTTATTTATTAAATAATTTATTATGTTTAGATAAAGAGCCCCTCTATTTTTCAATATATAAGAGCATCTCCAATTACATCTATAATTTTTTTTCCAAAATAAAGACTCAAATATCAAAATCTTTATAAAAGAATTTGTATTCATCTCCAACAACATCTGCATTTTGGAGAATCAAACATTAATTATATTATTAAAATATTCAATATATTTAAAAAAATTAAACTAAGTTTTATATTATTGGTGGGAGAGTAGAGTATAAATAAAATATTAATTTCTCTCACTTGGTAATTATTTTTTGGGTAATCTCCAAATATGGAGAAAAAAACACTCTATTTCATATTTTCTTCATTTTGAAGAGAGATGCTCTTGGAGCACAATTTTAATCTAAAATATTCATTTTCCTTATTTTCTCTATTTTAGAGATGCTGTTGGAGATGTTTTAAGAAAAATGTCTATATGTATTTTATTTTCAGTATTACTTTTCAGTATGATTGTTTACTACGTTTAGGTAAATTTATTTTATTAGAAAAACAATATTATATTAATCACTTACATGTTTCTATAACAGTTAAAAATATGTGTTTTTAACAGATTTAGGAGGTGATTTAATTATACATCATCAAAGTGATTATTTTGATGTTGAAGAATTGATCAAGAGGTGTTTTGACCTTAATTTTAAATTTGATGATGGTGAACTAAAAGTTGCCTTCTTTGTTGTTTAAATAAAATGATTCTGATTTTGATCTACTGGTAATTTATAGATCAAGTCATCAATTTTGGATAATAATTATGTGCTAGTCACAACAAGATTGGTTATATGATTATTTACAGATTTAATTAATAATTTGTAAAAAGCAATATTATAGTTGATATAGAATACTTTGTCATATTTTACATTATTTATTTATTTTGAAAAGTAGTAAATTATATTAAAAAGACAATAAAAATTTCATAGCCAGAGAGACCAGAAGCAGCGAGATGCAACAATCAAAAGCAGACTCAACCCACATCCAGAAGAAACAAAAAGAGGAGAAAAAATGCACGAAAAAGCAAACAAACACCAACAACTGAGCCGATGAGTAGCTCGAAAGGATCGAGAAGCTCAACTAGGCTTTTGAAACGGATCTGTAAGCCAACAATTCAAGGGATAAATACTTAAAAAAATATAGTATAATATTTTAATATGTTAATTTCTTAATTTATCGGATTTTATCAGATAAGAAATTGGATGATTATTATTACAACTTAAAGTGACATAACTAAAAAAACACACCAAACATTATTAAGTAATACATTTTTTTTCTGTAAATCAATGACCTGATTTTGATTATTTAGTATAACAATATTTTCAAAACATACATCTAAACCATTTCAAAATCAAACAATGAACTGCAACATCTAAAAATCAATCTTACTGTAACAATTCTTCATGTGTTTTTTTTTTAAATTTTGATTAATTTCACACTAGGAAAAGATGGGATTTGCAAATCACAGTAAGGTAAGGGCTTTACTAAAAGTTTATCCTATAAGTGTTTGTCGGGTTATTTACGTTATCCTGGATGAACATCGTGGTGGCAATTGTCAAAAAATTTATCTGGTAAAAGCAATGATAAGGATGCAGTAAAATTTTACTCTATAAGTGAGGGTGACGAATTTTACTTAATAAAAGTAAGTTAAAATGTTGACTCTTAACGATAAACGTTTAGATAAACATCAGACTTTGTTATTTTTAGTCATGATTCGTAAAGATAAACATTTTAGTTTCTAATTTAAAAATATTTATATTTAAATTTATAACTTAGCGTACAAACTTATAAAATAAAAAGAATGAATAAAATTTATTTGTTTTCGAATTTTATCTTCAAAAATGTACTTTCAAAAATCCCACTTTAGAGTAACCTAATATTTCCTTGATACAAATAACTTTATACACAAAAAAAAATTAAGCATATTACAACTTTATAAAAAAATATATTGAAAATAAATTATTAAACTTTATTGTTTGAGATTTCATGTTGTAAACACCGAACTAAAAAATTTGAAAATAAATTTCTCAAAAATAAGAACAAAAAAAATACATTTCATTTTGATGCACTTAACTAAGAATCACATTCTTCAGCCGAAACCGAAATATATAAAGTTTGTACCATCATCTGTAGGGATGTTCTATATGAAACTCGCGGAATTAGTTGGAATAAAGATATCAAATACCACAATTATTTAAAAAGACACCTGTTCAATTCCCCTGAGGTCATCAGAACATTTATCTGATTGTTAACTTTAAGACCCATGAGATTACTCGATATGCGCACAAATTGGCCCGAACACCCACAATTAAATAAAAAAAAAACTTTATACACACAACAACCAACGAGTAACCGCTAAACTCGGCCATTCAAATTATGGTGAAACCCGAGTGTATTTTGATATATAATCTGTAACCAATAGCTCCAATTTTCTTACATCTAAATCTATCCTCATTTAATAGACAAAAAACCACAAAATAAAAAAAGTATAAGCGCATCTTCACGTTCAATTCTTCCTATTTCATACTGTTTTGACCGGTAACGGGTGGATCAGATCGTCTTTTCAGGTAGCCGCAGACACGAGTCTCTGAAATTTTTCCGTTAATTCCTCATAAGAGTCTACATCCGATGGCTGAACTTGTTCAGCCGCAGATCTTAAATGCTCCATTGTTACTTCCGATGCATCAAGTTTCTCCTGAGATAATAAACAACTATTAGGGTGCGTTTGGTACTCGGGGACCAAAAAGAACCATAAATTACTAAACTACCCTTGTCAAATTAAAACCCTAAAACCTCCCACAAACCTCGATAGCTGCAACAGCCGCTTCCCGACAAATTAAAGAAATGTCTGCACCAGTACAGCTTTCAGAAAGACGGGCCAACTCCTTAATGCATACATCAGAACTGCAAGTCATTTTACGCAAATGGATACGGAATATCTCCTCTCGGTCTTTTTCATTTGGTGGGCCCACATACACGAGCCTATCAAATCGTCCTGCCAATTTTGTATTAAGAAGCCGATGAGTTACATAAATTCCAGAAGTAAGAATGGATCTTAAAAGATAATGTGATACCTGGTCTTAGAAGGGCCGAGTCGATTTTATCTGGTCGGTTTGTGGCAGCAATAACTGTGACATTAACTCTCTGGTTCAAACCTAAATCAACAAACAAGTTGCAAATATAATCCATATGAGAGTTATATAACTTTATAGCAAAACTATACACATTAGAGTTTACAGAATATATATATATATATATACATATATATAGAGAGAGAGAGATTCAAGGGAAAACATTAAAAAAAAAACTGAAGAACACCCTGGGAGCCCTCCTCCGGACAGTATGCACAAATGCATACAAGCGATTGAAGTTGTTTTCTTTTCCTATGCACCAGTGCATATATGCACAAATGCATTTTACAAATTACCATTATGCATTTGTGCATGCCGTCTAGATGGAGGGCTAAGAGGGTGTTTTTCAGTTTTCTCTTTTTTGGCGTTTTCCCATGATGCTATATATATATATAGGGGTGGGTTCAAATGAGAACTCAAATTTGGTTGTGAATATGAGGACAAAGGAAAGTGCGACACGTGTCCTATTCAGTCTGAATAATGAAGGGAAATATTCAGACTGAATGTTGTGTTATTCTCTGAATGTTGTGTTATTCATACCGAATAATGTATGAACTTCACCTTCATTATTCAGACTGAATGGGATTCGCGTCGCACTCTCCTTTGTCCTAGTGTTCACAACCAAATTTGAGTTCGCATTTGAACTCTCCTCTCTCTCTCTATATATATATATATGTGTGTGTGTGTATAATTCCTAACTAAATGAAAGTAATAAGGAGTCTATTTACCGTCTAATTCAACAAGAAGCTGACTTATAACACGATCAGAAACCGAAACCCCATCATTTTCGTTTCCACGGATGTTAGCAAGACCGTCTAATTCATCAAAAAAAACAATCGAAGGAGCATTAGCCCTTGCCTTTGCAAACACAGACCGTACAGCCTTTTCCGATTCACCGACCCATTTACTGAAAAGTTCCGGTCCCTTAACCGCAAGAAAATTCAATTTGGCCTCAGATGCAACCGCACGAGCCAAAAGTGTCTTACTGCACCCCGGTGGACCAAACAACAAAACCCCAGTCGGTGGTCGAGTACCAATTCTCTTAAAAGCATCCCGATGCTTTTGAGGCCATTCTACGGCTTCCATTAACTGCATTTTGACCTCCTCTTGACCACCAACATCTTTCCAACTAACTTTCGGAACCTCAAGTATCACCTGATTGTAGATCAAACAGGTCAAAAACCGATAGAAAAAAGCACAAATCTTTGGCTAGATAAAATTGCAAATATATATATATATATATATTACCTCTCTCATGGCACTTGGTCTAACTTTAATTCTCGCCTTCTCAAAATCTTCAAAAGATACGCTCAAGTTTTTCGCCATCTTATCACTTTCAGCACTTTCTAAATGCAGGTCTGAATTAGATTCAGACGAACACTCCAAGTTATTCCCGGAATACAAGTCCTTCATATTATCTGAACATGATGAATCTTTCATATTATCATCTGGAAACCGGTTGTAAGACACAGATGATTGGTAACATAATGATTCAGCACCGATCTCGCCTATGCAACGCCTAAGGCAAACAAAGGCAGCTTCGTTGCAAAGGGAAGCGAGATCAGCACCCACAAAGCCGTGAGTAGTCATAGCGAGATGATGAATTTCCGTATCTGAAAGATGGTGTTCTTTTTCATTAAGCTGAGTAAGTAATATATCATAACGTTGATTCGGAGATGGCACGCCTGCATATCATTCAGACAAATGAAACGGGCTTATTCATCATTAAGGAGCAATCAACCAGTTGAGAAATTAATAAATTTTTAATAAAAAAAACAGAGGTTACTGTCTTAATGGAAGACTATCTCACCTATTTCAATTTCTCTGTCGAGTCTTCCGGGACGTCTGAGTGCTGGCTCGATACTGTCGGGCTTATTGGTTGCAGCAATAACAAGTAAGCCTTCGGTCCTGCTAATTCCATCCATCAAATTGAGTAATGTTGCAACGATTCTTTCAGAGAGTTCTTCACCGCCTTCTTTCCGAGATGGTGCAATGGCATCCAATTCATCTATGAATACCTAGAAGTAGAAAATTAAATAACTAGTTTTACTTCTATAAAGCATTCAGCAGATAAAGTTGGCAAGTTTTATTCGCTTAAAGAAATGTGTTGGTAAAACCGCTAACTAGAAATCTTCATGAAAACAAGCAATTATCAAACAGATTCCATGGTGGGAAACTATTTAGCAACCAAAAATGTGAAATGGAAATGGAATAAGCCAGCAGGTATTAAGTTACATTTTGACAGCTATTTTTTCAAGACTTTTGATGCTTATTGTGAGAGAATTAAGTTACATTTTGACAGCTATTTTTTCAAGACTTTTGATGGTTTTCCATTAAGTTCTGTAGGGATAAAGCTGACTGTGTGGATTAATCTGTCTGTATGGATTGGGAGGATTTTTATTTGGAAGGGCTTTTTCCTAGATGGAAGCAGCGTGTTTTTTAATTGGGAGGGGCAGGTTTAATTTTTTTTGGCTTTCTAAGCTCCCGCTAGAAGCTTACTGAATAAACCACTTTCTATTTCATTAAGCCACAATCAAGCAGTCATGTATAGCTGACTGAATAAGCTGCAAGTCTCATTAAGCTGTTAACAAACAGCCCCTTAATATGCCTTAACAATATGTAAGAACCAAGAAGAGTATTTCTAAAATACAGAAGAATTTTCAGTAACAGACCCAATTTTTTTCCTCCAAAAAGAAAAGCACAAGAAATGTATTTTAACAGCTGAATCCTTAAATACAATCATAAGACTAGGCAGCTACGTACCCTTTTAACATCCTTTTATCACATCAAACATACTTGCAAAGAAGGAGAATTTACATGTACCATTTTATTGGTACAGAAATGATCCATTAAGAATAACATGGCTGAATGAAATATATCAAAAAGGTTCAAGAACATTAACGTCTTAAAAGATAGAACTTACCACAGCAGGTGCAGCATTGCTAGCTGAATCAAAGACTGCATGCAATGCTTGCTCGCTTTCACCATAAAACTGACTCACAAATTCTGGGCCATTTACAGTAAAGAGATTGACACCAGCATCATTGGCACACAATTGAGCCAAAGAAGTCTTCCCTGTGCCAGGCGGACCATGAAGCAGCACTCCCTTTGTTGGACGTAAACCCATGCTAAAAAAAGTTACATCAGAAAATAACTAAGTTTTTAAAGAAAAACATTTAAGTCTTCTTTTCGCTATTTCATCCCTTTTTTACATAAAGTGTGTTTGTGTAAGCAAACATGTGGAAAATTTTTTTATCACCCAAAGCAAATGAAATAATAATACTTTTACAGGGGCTAAATCAAATAAAACCCAAAAAAATGTTACGAACTCGTGAAAACCGATGTAAAAATATATATTTTTTCATGAGTTATTTTCATCAAATGCTAGGATTTAAGATATTATTGATTTATTTCACTATATTTGTTTCATCATGTGAAAGTTTCACATTAATTTGTTTCACCATATGAATATTTTTTATGCATATTTTTCGTTTCACTAGGTGAATCAAGTATATTTTTTTCACGTGTAATTATTTCATAAAGGTGAACACAAACATATGTGAAACAATATCTTAAATTATAGGTTTTGATGAGAAAAAAATCATGTAAAAAAAATATATTTTTATATCGGTTTTCACGAGTTTATAACACTTTTGTGGTTTTCATTTGATTATCACCCTACTTTTACACCAGAATTAAAATTACAGGCAAACAGAAAGCAGAAATATAACATACCTTGACAGAGTGTTCTTAACGGATGATGAAATAATAATATCCTTCAAAACAGAATACTCCTTTGACAAGCCACCCAATTTAGGAATATTGACTTCTATATTATCGTTGCTATTATATTTATCAAAATATGTTTTCTCAGAAGTTTCCGGCTCAGAACTCAATCCCAAAGATAGCTGAACTTTTGTCCCATGGTCTAGCAGAAAAGCATCATTTTTATAGTTGGATATATCCTTGTTATTACCAAATTCGGGTACTTTTTCAGCACCTACGACCTTAAAAAGACAAAGCTCCGAAAGTATTGGAACTACCAGAAGGTTTCCACAAAGTAAATGACGAGAATATAGAAGTGAAACAGTGCAAGTCTGAAGAAGCTTCTTTCCAACATCATCCATTAAGACTTCTTTTATATCACAAGAATCAAAAGATGGATTAAATGAGTTCAGCGCTGACTCCAGATGTCTTGGTGAAGTGGGTCGGCTAGAACAAGGAGAACTTAATCTTGACCGAGATAATGATGGTGTTTTTGGTGACGAAATATTTCCGTTTTCAATATGACCATTTCGTTCAGATGGGGACTCAATGTGAGAAAGTTTATTACTTTTTGTATTAATGCTACTCTTTGAAGAAACCAACGATAAATGTAGGTCTTTACACCTGTATATTGAAAAGGAATCAACTGTCGAGTTGTGCCTTATCTTATTCCCATGGTTCTTCACAGGATAAACAAAAAGTATCCTGTTAGAAATCGGATAACCCATTGCAGATGAGAGGCTTGAAGATAATCGCACGCCATTTTTGGAAACCTGAGAACGAAGAAAGAAGAAAAACATCATAAGTTCAAATTGGATAGACTATGGGCTGTTTGTTTACCTATTAACAGTCCCATTAAGAGGTAGTCTCTGAATCGCCAAGAGGTGAATCATGTTTGGTAAAAAAATAAGTCTGCCTCTTAATGGTTCCAAAACCCTTTGAATCATTTTGTAACTTGGACCTTAACCATTAAGAGCCCTAACTATATCCTGAACAATTATCAAACAATTATAGTTCATTTTGCACTATATCAAAAGAGCCTCTTATTCATTCTGCACCAAACCATTCAGCAACTGCCAAACAACTCCATATGTTTCTCTCTTTTTGGTTAAGAAATGGCTAAGTTATAAGTAGAACGATCGGTTTACTGAATATAAGAAAAACAAATGGAAGGGATACATGATTATTGTCAAACCTTACAAGAAGGGAAAACTGTAGCCAAAACAAAATAGTTCCCTATTTCCGTGACCATTTTCTCATTGAATCCATAATGTCTGCCACATTCATCGGCCAATGAACTAAGAGAGTACCCGGGGACGTCTTTCCTTAAAGAAGCGAGTGAGACCTGTTGATAAATTCAAATAACTATCAAACCACAAAAACAAAATATGGAGCAATTAGTTGATCATTAAAAAATAGCATTATGACATTACATACTAACGTTGACAAGTACATTAATAAAGTAGAAGAATTTTATATATAGATCTTGAACCAAAAGTGAACCACATTATGAATGAAGTCACAGCCAACTCGCAAAACAAGTATTGTAAGTCTGATCACGTTGAACACGACTTCCCAAGTCGCATGGAAGTCGCACATGAGGATTTAAGGCATATTCCAACATAGATGTATGTAATCTTTTAATGCATAAAAGGAAGATACAGATATCTATGTCTATAAAAGTTAGCATATAGAGTAACAATATGATGGAATTTCCAAGAAACCTTCATTTTCATTGGCATATAGAGTAAAAGAATCCCTAAACAACAAACAAGGAAGGTTTTAGAAGTTCAAGAAGGTGCAACCGTACGATATTTAGAAGTTCAAGAAGGTAGTAATCAACCAAAAAAACAAAGAAAACCTCTTGAAATCAACCAAAAAACCTAAAAAGCTCTTGAAATCAACCAAAAAAACCAAAAAAGTCTCTCGAAATGATAAAAACAACTTAAAAATCCCTTGAAATCAAACAAAAAGATTTAAAAATCCCTTGAAACAGTGAAATTAGGCTAAAAACATATCGGTTGCTATTAAATGTTAGTAAAAACACGAAGACACCTCAATAAAAAGTGTTTTTTGTAATTATCTATATGGTGCCAGAGTATAAAAAATATTGGGTCCTTCCCTGACTCTCAACAGCAACACAATTTTATATGCAAAGTTCTTATAAATCAATTCCAATAGGATATCAAATCTTGCAGGCGATATTTAATTAGTTACTCTCTTAACCCTCAATGGCAACCCCTTAAACCTCTATGGACCTTTTAAGTGGGTGTTTGCATTACTTGCACCCATTTTTCACAAATAATTAATAGAGTAGTAACCATATTTACAATCGAAGTTCTACAAGAACAACGAATAAGTTAGACTTACAGATACAATGGAACCAGGAGTGATGGAAGAAGCAACCATGGAGGCTTCTGAGAGCCATATTTTACACCCTTTGGATTCAATTCCACCAGAAGCATCTTCAATGAGTCGACAAATCAAAGCAGAAGTACCAATAAACGAAGGGTATTTGGTGGAAATCTCTTCGAGTGAACGCAATAGTAATTGTTCATCATTTTCATCATTATAACCTGTGTTCGGATTCGAATATGAGGATGAACTGCTGTGAGGAGATGGTGTTGCTGCATCTGAATGAGAGAAGGCCTTTGATTTTGAGTTCTTCTTGCTCTTCGGAGGCATTGTTTCAAACAGAAAACACCGCCGAGAGAAGCTCCATTAAACCCAAAAGAAAAGGGGTTTTTGGGGGAATGCCTATATTGCACACTTGCCCCATTGTTTTTTCAGAACGACCATTTAGCCCCCTTACTTTTTTAGAACGACCGATTAGCCCCTTGATTTTTTAGAACGACCGTTTAGCCCCACTTATTTTTTTAGAATAGTCATTTAACCTCCTTAAAGTTTGACCTTGCCGCCACGTCATGCCTTATACCATTTTTGAACCTTGACAAGTTTACAACTTCCTCCTACTCCCGTTTGTAAGTAACACGGTTCTAAGATAACGATTATCTGCCACAAAGATAGGGTAACCAAAATCTTGAGAAATCGTCGAGAGAAGCTCCATTAAACCCAATAAAAGGGGTTTTGGGGGAATGCCCATATTGCATATTTGCCCCCTTGTTTTTACAAAATGAACATTTATCCCCTTTATTGTTTCTCAAATGTATGTTTTTGTCCTTTAAGAAAATAATTTCGACGAGACCTTGAAAGCAACTTTTTCAAGTGTCAGTAGCGGAACGTTTTGTCAATCGGGGAAGGTTTTTGGTGACAAGACCTGGAGATATCAGAAGTGAGAATGCTGACATGAGTAACGATAAATCCTGTGAAAAACATGATCGCCTGCCAGTGGAAGGTTTTCTGCGTTCAGTCAATCTACGCAGAGTGAATCGGTCCCTAAGGAACCCCTAAAGGGCAGAGTCTCAAAGAGTGCTTCTAAGCTCCGGAGATTCTTCCGGGAAGCTAGGTCAAGGCTATCTGGCAGAAAAGGATTCTAATGGCACAAAGCCGTTCTTCTCCCGTTTCCCCGATCCCCCCGCTGGCTGCTCGCAGGAATTTTTGAGCTTGATCCTTTCTCTTTCTCGGGAGTCCCCTGGAAATAGAAATGGGCTAGAGCTCCCAGTCGTTTCTAAGGAATTTCACCTCTTCCTTCTTCTTATCATAGCATAGTATGGTATAGTAAGGTAATAGCGGAGTGGAGCTGTTTGGAGAGCGAACTCTTAATGTCGATCAGGTGAATCGCTCCTGCTTGATCTCGACTGTGATCCCTGGCCTGGGGCTGACACTAAGCTAGTGAACTGCCGTCCAAGGTGAAGGTTCTAAGATTTCTGCGGGAGGTCCGTTTGATATCCAAAAACTGCTCAGCAACAGTCAGACAAGTGGGGAACGTTGGGGTGAACCAGAAAAGTTTGGGTAGAGCCGGATCTAAGCGTTGGCTAGGTAAGCGCCCTGTAGTAAGAGGAGTAGTTATGAACCCTGTAGACCATCCACATGGGGGTGGTGAAGGAAGGGCCCTAATTGGTAGAAAAAAACCCACAAGCAAAGAACGTATTATCGAAAAACTTACTTTACGAGCATGAGCCATTTTTCAAACTTGCTAAATTCAATGTCTTGAAGCGTAATTTATCGAACGTATATTATACGATACGTAAAACAGAGTGCCAAAAAAAATGTTGCTTTGGAATGTTGCTCTCAAGATACGTAAATATGTGTTGCTTTGTAATGTTGCTCTCAAGATATGTAATTGTTGCTTTGTAATGTTGCTCTCAAGATATGTAATTGTTGCTTTGGAATGTTCCTTCATTTCATTTGTATTTATGAAGGAAAAGGTGGTGTGTCCCCATAGGGTGCCACTTCAAGGATGGATTGTGTAGTCAAAATAGGTAATAAGTTATATCCTTTTAAAAGATTCCCCTACCTCACGGACTCATTTTAGGGGTTTACCTCACGGGTCTAACAATTGAAACCGCAAAACGACGTCGTTTTGGAGACCTCCTCTAAATTTAGCGGAGATTTTTAATAATTTAGCGGAGGTTTGGTTTTACCTCACGGGTCGACAGTTAAAACCCCAAAACAACGCCGTTTTGGGGACCTCCTCCAAATTTAGCGGAGGTTTTTAAAATTTGGCGGAGGTTTTGGTATACTCGATTTGATATGTATTTCGAGTATGTTTTGGTCATTTTCATAAAATGGGAGAGGAAATAGTCATTTTGGTAAATGGGTTGTCAAAATTGGTCAAAATAAATAAATTCCCTATAAATTATTACTTAACTTTTTTTCTTTATCTTTTTTAATAATTTTAATTATATAAATATTAAATTTTTTCACATATTCTCTTTATTATTTTCAATTCATATAAATTATTAATTAATTCTTTTTTTTCTTTTTTAAACATAATAAAATATATTTATATAAATAAATGTTTAATTCTTATTTATATTAAAATAATAACTACATATTAGAATCGTAATAATATATAAGATAATACTTTAATAAATAAATATAAAAATCTAAATATAAGAATCTTATAATAAATAAACAAATATATGTGATAAATTAACAATAATTTATATCTACATTATAAATATATGGAGAAAGAGAGAATTTTTTTTTAGAGAATATTCAAGTACATTTTTCAACATCTACCTGATGGAGTATTTATACTCCCAAATTGACTATTCTATTATACAAGGTAAATCTAAAAACTATTCAATCTTTGACAAATGTGAATGAAATTGTTATCCACACGTTACACTAAGGGTAAAACTATTTACAACACTCCCCCTTGGATGACAATTTTAAAACGGAGTTTCAACTTTGAAGTACTGCCTCATTAAAAACCTTCGCTAAAGAAAAACCCATTGTGAAAATAAAACTTTAGCTAAGGAAAAAAGAGTGCAGTTGGTAGTTGACTCCCCTTGATATAGACATCCATGAATCATCACTTGTTGGGCACTTGTCGCATGCCGATATTGTGAACATGTTTTCTGAAAGTTGCAGTAGGTAGTGCCTTTGTGAAAAGATCTGTTGCATTGTTGCTTGATTGAATATATTTCATTTCAATATGATTATCTTTTATAAGATCTTGAGTGTATGAGAAGAACCTTGGAGGTATGTGTTTTGTCCTGTCACTTTTGATATATCATTCTTTCATCTGTGTGACACATGCGGTGTTATCTTCATAGATCAAAGTTGGAATTTTACTCTTCTCTAGTCTGCATGAAGTCAAAATGAGTTGTGTCATTGACCTCAACCAAACACATTCTCTACTAGCTTCATGAAGCGCAATAACTTCGGCATTATTTGAAGACGTGGCAACAAGAGTTTGCTTCTTAGAGCGCCAGGAAATAGTAGTACCTCTGTTCATGAATATGCATCCCATTTGAGATCTAGCTTTATGTGGATCAGACAAATAACCTGCGTCTGCATAACCAACCAAACCTTCTTTTAAATTGTTAGAATAAAATATACCTAAATCAAAAGTTTCTCGAAGGAATCGGAATATGTAACACCCTCAAATCTGGAAAGAGCGACTAATTGAAAATTTCTAATATTTCATCAATAAATAACTTTCCTCAAACCACAATTAGTAATAAGCCTCTACAACAAACAAATCAAGTCCTATACAAGACCTACTTACGGTTGGGTGTTACTAAACCAATAAGAGTCGCTATCTCCGAATGCAGAAAATGTCACCAAGAGTCTTTATCGTGTCACTTCCTAGCACTCAAGTCCACACGTGTCACTACTACCAACCCCCACGATAACCTGATGCACATGCCGACAAAGAAAAAGGGTTAGGCTTAACGCCTAGTGAGCTCAAGAGTTTTTAACATATTTATGATTGATTTGAAACCAAAAGATGTGCTTGATAAAATATAATTCTCAAAGTAAATAACCTTATTATAAAAGCAACGTCTTTCCCCAAATTCACTAGTCCCATAATAAAAGCTTTAGACCAAAATGACATTAGAAGAGAATACTTTAAAATAGAAATATTCTTTTAACGACATACCAATTCCAATACTCACACGACTATGATTGAGTTTATAAACGTGGAGATAGAAAACATACTTTTAACCATGTTTTATAAAACGTTAACTCACACGGACCTTTAAAGGGATAGAAATATCCAAAGTTCACGGGGGATTCCTGATCATACCATCTTTGGTGACGGATACAAAAGTAGATCACTACTCGATGTTGAGCAACCACAGGAGTCAATGGCAATCGGTCAATAACCGATTATGCACCTTAGTACACGGCCCCCGATGGCTCCTACGAAAGCCCGCGCAATGGTCACTGGCAACCGGTCTATAACCGATTATGCACCTTAGTACACGGCCCCCTGATGACCCTAAATTGCGCATGCATAGAGTCAATGCATCCGGTAATGATCCGGCATTATACCCAACGGTAAGAGGCCCCCTATGACTTCTATGCGACCAAAAAGGGACAACAATCCCGCCTTTAAACCGACTATATGCCTATGGATCCATTACATACTAGTCCTACTACCGAATACATCAACGAGACGTATTACTAGTTTTCCAACCTTGAAAACTCTTTTCAACAAACCATCTTCTTTCAAGTCCAAGTTTTACCAAAAATTAGGTCAAATCATTTTGAGTTTCAAAACCAAAGATTATTTCATTTTATAACCTTTCCAAGTATTTTAAACCATTAATGATGCTCAACTCATCATTTACAACAAAATACTCAAAATCCTCATTTTGACTCAAATCCTCCAAACTTACCCAAATACACAACCACTTGAAATTAAGTTTAGGAATCAGTAAAATACTACATTCACAACAAGTATTTGAGTTTATAAGTTTAGATTTGAACTCATACTTATGCATTTACAAAATGACCCATAATGCAATAATCTGTATTTTTCAATGATTTATAAGTTCAAAAACTCCAAAGATGCAAATACAACCAAATGGTTTTCATTTAAAGATACTGCACCCAAACAACCCACACTTATACTTTATTTGTCAAAATGTCTAAAAACCAAGTATAAGCCTCTTTCATGATTTATAAATCCTTTTATACCAAATATGCAAACTTACACAAATACTCACACATTTAATAAATAACAAGTGAAGCATGTTAATACTTTAAAATGGACGTTTTTGGCATGTACAAAGTTTTCACAAAGTATCTTGAACTCACCTTGCTAGATTTAGGCTAAATCTAGGTTTTACCCCAATACCGAGTTCCATAAGGTGAAGACTTTAGATCCTTGAGCTATAACTCTAGATCCATGGTTTAATCCTTCCAAGAACACCTACATGACTTCCAAAACATACACAAAGCAAACCCAAGAGAGAATGAGAGTTGTTGGTGAAAAACCCAAACCCTAGATTTGAGATTTCGGAGAGGTGATCTTACCTTCCAACCTATGAGCTCTAAAATCATCAATAGCCTCTAGCCATACTTGTTTCCATGTTGTAGAGCTTCAAGAGACGAATCCATAGCAACTTGAATCACCCAAATCGGAGCATTATTGAGAGAGATATGGTTCAAATGAGAAAGATCCCGATTTTCGGTTTTTAAAACGCTGACAGAGGCTGACGCCAGTTACGTTCGTAACTGGCATTGGTAACTCACGCGGCTCCCTATTGACCAAACAGACTCTGACGCTAGTTGTGAAGCTAGTTACATTTCGTAACTGGCATTGTAACTCACGCTAAGTACAAATCAAGTAAAAAGAGCTTAGGGCTACTTGTGAAGTTAGTTACGATTTGCTAACTGGCTTTGTAACTCACGCTAAGCATAATTGAGTGCAAAAGTGCCTAGGCTAGTTATCAAGCTAGTTTCAACTCTAAAACTCACCTCGTAACCAGCTTCCATCCTAACCCACATGAAAACTAGCCTTAGACGATGTTTTACCCATAGTTGCTTCGTCTTAGCTCCAAATTGACTCCGAAAAATATCGTTGGACTCCTTCTTTAATTCTCCAACCAAATATGATATAAATACTTGAAAATAGGCCTGAAATACCAGAATTCTTGTATCAGTCTTTTCCAAAGTTTCATAAACTTAACTAAAATTTCCGGGTGTTACAGAATATGTGTTTGATTCCATTCCGGTGTCTCTTTGTTGGAGATGAACTGAATCTTGCTAACAAATTTACTGCAAAAGAAATGTCAAGTCTAGTACAGTAAGTAAGATACTTAAGAGCTCCAATTGCACCGAGGTATGTCACTTCCGGACTAAGAACCTCTTCATTTTCTTCACAAGGACGAAATGGATCGTCGTCAATATTGAGTGATCTAACAATCATTGGAGTGCTTAAAGGATTTGCTTTGTCCATATTGAAACGTTTTAAGACCTTTTCAACATAATTTGATTGATGCGCAAGTATTCCGTTGTGCATATGCTTGATCTGTAAAGCAAGACAATATTTGGTTTTTCCAAGGTCTTTCATTTCAAGCTCTTCCTTCAAGAGTACAAGGAATTCATGAATTTCTCTATTTGTCCCAATGATATTTAGGTCATCGACGTAGATGGCTATGATTACGTATCCAAATGTTGTTGCATGGACAAATAAGATTATTTGCATAACCTTTACTTATCAAGTAATCGCTTAAACGATTATACCACATGCGTCCAGATTGTTTTAACCCATATAAAGATCTTTGTAACTTGATTGAATACATTTCTTTGGTTTTGCACTTAATGCTTCAGGCATTTTAAATCCTTCAGGGATTTTCATATAGATATCACTATCTAGTGATCCATATAAGTAAGTTGTAACAACATCCATAAGGCGCATCTCTAAATTCATGGAGACTGCTAGGCTGATTAAATATCTAAAAGTAATTGCATTCATAACAGAAGAATATATTTCCTGATAATCAATCTCTGGTCGTTGAGAAAAATCTTGAGCTACAAGTCGAGCTTTGTATCTCATAATTTCATTTTTTTCATTTCATTTCCGTACGAAAATCCATCCCATGGGTTTCACAGCTTCGGGCGTGAGATTAATAGGTCCAAAAACCTTTCGCTTATTAAGAGAATTTAATTCATCCTGGATGGCTTCTTTCCATTTAACGCAGTCTTGTCTACTTTGACACTCAATTACAGATATTGGTTCAGGATCATCAGTTCCATCCAAAATATTACATGCAACAACGTATGAAAACATATCATCGATATTTCTCATTTCATTTCTGTTCCATAATATTTTTGTATGCCCATAATTGATTGCAATCTATTCACTAACATCATTCATTTCCTCTTCTGGGGTAGCTTTGATATTCTCGATTACTTCAGGAATACTTTCCTTGTTATCAATAGTAGTTCCTGCATCTTTTCTTTTTCGACGATTTCTATCTTTGGAACCTAATGGTCTTCCATGCTTCAGGCGTCTTTTGGACTCTTGAGTGACTTTTAGCATCGAATCTGGCTGGAGCATTCACAACCATTATATACGATTTGGTCACTCTTTTTGTATTGGTAAGTGCATCAGGTAATTGATTTGCAATTTCTTGCAATTGCATTATCTTTTGAACTTCTGATTCACATTGCTTCTTGTAAGGATCAAGATATATAACAATGAAGGTTCACACCATGAAACATCCTTTGTTTGGTCCTTCTTTTCTCCCCCTAATGCTGGGAACATTGCCTCACTAAACTTGCAGTCAACAAAGCGTGCTATAAAAACATCACCCTTTAGTGGTTCAAGATATTTTATAATGGAAGATGTTTCATACCCAACATATATTCTCAATCTTCTTTGAGGACCCATTTTTGTGCGTTATGGGGGTGCAATAAGGATATATATTGCATATCCAAAAATTCTAAGATGGGAAATATTAGGTTGTTGACCAAAAGCAAGTTGCATAGGAGAATATGTATGATATGCACTTGGTCTCATGCGAATTAATGAAGCAACATGTAAAATCACATGATCCCATATAGAAACTGGAAGCTTTGTTCTCATTATTAGTGGCCTAACTATTAGTTGGAAACGTTTAATCAATGATTCAACTAAACCATTTCGTGTATGAACATGAGCAACTGGATGTTCAACAACAATTCCTACAAACATACAATAGTCATTGAATGCTTGAGATGTAAATTCACCAGCATTATCAAGTCTCACTCTTTTAATGATATAATCTGGAAAATGTGCTCTCAATTTAATAATTTGTACAAGAAACTTTGCAAATGCCACATTACAAGTTGATAAGAGGCAAACATGAGACCATCTACTTAATGCATCTATTAGGACCATGAAGTATCTGAATGGTCCACATGGTGGATGAATAGGTCCAAGTATATCACCTTGAATTCTTTCAAGAAATGTAGGTGATTCATTTTCTAGTTTAATTGGAGAAGGTCTCACAATTAATTTCCCAAGTGAACAAGATGTACATGGAAGTACTTTACCTGTTTGATGAATCTTCTGGTCCTTCAATGGATGCCCATGTGTATTTTCAATTATCATGCGCATCATTGTTCATCCTGGATGACCTAACCTGTCATGCCATAAACTGAAAATACCAGGATCACAATATTTTTTCTTAACTACCATATTTGATTCAACCAAATTTATATATGTATAATGTAAAACAGAATGAAGTATTGGTAGTTTTTCTAGTACATTTTTCCTATCAATAATATGCATATATTTCTCATTTCCCGAGGTCACAGTTTGCGTGTCATATCCGTTAAGATATATATCACTGAAGCTCAATAAATTTCTTTTTGATTTTGGAGAAAACAAAGCATTTTTTATAAGAAACTTTGTACCATTTGGTAATATAAAATGAGCATTTCCTATTCCTTCTATCAAATCTGCAGGACCTGATATAGTATGTATGGTTCCTTTAGTTTGTTTTAAATTTGGAAAAATATTTCTTAGCTTTTAGGATGGTGTGTGTAGTACCACTATCCGCTATACACAGATTTCCAGCATTTGCTTGATATTGTGCTCCAACGGAATTCATATCAAACTAGATTAGAGCTTCGTGCTGATAACATGTTATAAATTAACAATAATTTATATCTAGGTTATAAATATATTGAGAAAGAGAGAAAAAAACTTAGAGAAAATTCAAGTGCATTTTTCTACATCTACCTGATGGAGTATTTATACTCCTAAAATGACTATTCTATTATACAAGGCAAATCTAAAAACTATTCAATCTTTGACAAATGTGAATGAAATTGTCATCCACACGTTACACTAAAGGTAAAACTATTACAACAATATATATAAGAAATTAAGATAATACTGTTAGGTCTAAATATATTAAATACGAGATTACAATATTAAAGAGTTCCTCGGAGACAAAGTGGTAAGTTGGGCGTCGAAGAAACAAAACTGTGTTTCCATTTCCACAGTTGAGGCAGAGTATGTAGCTGTTGCCGGTTGCTGCTCTCAAGTCTTGTGGACGCGTACACAGTTGCAGGACTACGACTTCTACTACAACCAGATTCCAATCTATTGTGACTCGAAGAGTGCAATAGCCATCTCAGGCAATCCAGTCCAACATACAAAGACGAAGAACATCGACATCAGATATCATTTCATTAAAGACAATGATGGGAAAGGTACTACTGAACTGTACTTTGTGAATACAGAATATTAGCTTGCTGACTTGTTTACTGAGGCATTGGATGAAAAAGGATTCCACTTCTTAGTATCCAAGATTGACATTCTAAATTTAAGAGTTTGATTCTTAATATTCTGTTTTCTCAAAAATATAGTTTCTTACTTTTCTTTACCATTGTGTCCTTAATTATTATTTTTAATGTCTATTGTTGATGATTGCTGAATATTTCAAGGGGAGCCAGTTGATCTAACAATTTTTTTAGGAACTCAATTTTTTCACTAACAAAGTTTTTGTGTGAGTTTTTATGTTTTTTACAGATCACTTTCCAATGGGGAGTAGGTAAATTTCTAAACCTGATAAAATGATTTTCTGTTACTCGAACTGATGAAAATATTTTTTTTTAAAAATAAAAAATTTCATCTGCATCAGTTAAGGGGGAGCAAAATTCTTTTTGAGCTAAAATCAGTTAAAAGTTGGACATTTTTTAACTTGATAGTTTTTTGGGCTAAATGTGTAAAAAATTTAAAATGTCAAAAAAAAAATCAAAAAGTTTGAAACTTTTTCGAAGGCATGCACCTTCGCATGACCTTATGCGAGTCTTCTTGGCTTCACATATGGCTTATGCGAAGACAATTATCAACAGTAACCCTCGCACAAGTCTTATGCGAACCTCGCATGGCGTTGGATGAAATTGTGACCGTAGCCTCACATATCTGTTGTGCGAAGGCCTTATCACCTTCGCATATGTGTTGTGCAAAGGCAACGTCCTTTGCATATGTGTTATGCGAAGGTGACTATTCATTTCTTGCACCGCTTTCACATCCAATCACTCTTTAACACGTGTCATTGTCTGACACAAATAGTCTTTCCCTCTCTTCTCCCGTATATAAAGAGTCGTCCGTTCTTTTTCTCACTTTTCAATTTCAAGTTTCCCTCTCTACAACCATTTTCTCTCTGACTTAAGACGATTTTTCAAATCCTTACTTCTCATATTTGACTCGAGTCCATTCTCAAAGGTTTGTTAATCGTATATTTTTGATTTGTAATCATTTGATCCTACTTTGGGTATGTTTTCTTGGCAAATCATTTGGTCATATGAACAGTCACAACTTATTTGAACATCCATGAGTCGTTATAATCTGACTTAGATTTAGGGATTTTTCAATAAGAGTTTTGGGTAATAAAACTGGTTTTCTGCATTTAAGGGTTTTTAATCCAAAGACTTAAGTTTTTTCATCGAAAACCTGGAAGTGAACTTCAAGTATTCAAGTTTCATAGGCCTCATATGACACTTATGTTCAAATATTCATATGCCTCGGATGACACTTGTATTCAAACCTTCATAGGCGTCGCATGAAACTATCATTCTTTAGCCTCGCATGAGCTTCGTACGAGCCTCGGATACCCTCGCACAAGCTTCATCCGAGCCCTCCTTCGCATAGCTTCATGCGAGGGCTCACTTCAAGTGTCATCTGAAGGCTTCCAGTGTTAGGCAATTTTTCAAAAAAAATCCAAAAAGTGTGTGCTGACATTTTCTTTGCAAGCTTTCAAATGGCACACCAACACGATGCCTATGATGATGAAAACCCCCTGGTTTCTCATCGATCTTCTGCTCCATCAGTGAATGCCCGGAATCCCGATCATGAATTCATTTTGGAAAAAGACAAACTGGAAATACAAAACAACAATAACCGGTTGGACTTCCACATGCAATGCCAGTTCCCTGTCAGTACGGAGATCCTTTGTCATCATCCACTCAACACCCTATTAACCAAAGATGCCATAGTTCCAATTATATACCTTCAACAATTTTGGAATATGTTGCGATACCACCATTTGAAGCTGATCCACATTTCACTGTAATGATTGATCATTACCAGACCAAGCTGACACTAAACAAGATGCGTCATTTTCTTGGACTTCCGAGACGTCATCAATTTCCAAACCGGGTGGAGTTTAAAGAACTCATTTCTGAGGATGAACTGTACACTGATATTATTGGATTAGGATACACTGTTGCATTACCTAAACCCTCAATTTTCAAGCGGAAGAATCTATCATCTATATGGTACACTTTGTTTTCAATCCTTAACCGGTGCATTATGGAGAAATCCTCCTTCGACTCAGGACAAGGTTTACAAGCGCACTTAGGTGATGAACTTAGTACACATAGTGTCAAAGTTCATAACCCCTTGAAGTGTTTATGCTTTTTCAAGATATGGTCTACTTTCACCAAAGGGTGAGAATGTTAGTTAATATAATTGCTGAAAGTAGAAGGGCCAACTTGAAACTTTTCATTCCTAGTATAAATAGAATGTTTGACTTTCATTTTGTCAAGGATACTCATTTGTAAACATTTTGACAACATTGGATTTGTCAAGACAGGGTATGTTTGTTATACCCTTCATGACTCGTTTAGGAATAACCAATTCATGGGGCAGTTGGAGTATCAAGGGGGGGGGGGGGACTATAACGAATCCGGGTATTTGGAGTTACGAAGGTGTGGCTGGAGCGCTATTGTGTTTTCTAGGTTGTGCTTTTTGACAGCTATATGGCATTGGGTGTATTGGGATCTAGAAATATTTTATGATGAACGTACAGGCACTTTTGATACCTATATTACATATGACTTTTGGAGCATTTCATGTTTGATCTTACTTATTGATTTACATTGTTTGATTGATTTTGCTACATCACAAACTCACAATAATAATATCAAAATCGTAACCTATATATAAGTAGATAACTACAAATTATAATATAATATACTAATAAATATATATAAGAATCATAATAATATGTAAATAAATATATAACAGTATATAAATAATATATAACAAATATATATAAAACTAAAATAATAAAACATATGTATTTCTAATGTAAATATATAAAATAAAGTTTTTTAAATAAAACAAAATAATAAAATATATAGATATATGTAATTTAGTTGATGGTTTGTAACTGATTTGATGGGTTCAAATTCCAACCATTCAACACCCCTATTAAAGGGGTGTCATTAGCACTCCCCATATTATATTCCCGAGGATATTCAATTTTGTCATCCTTTATCGCTTTCCTTAAAACACAAATTGAGAAAAATATCAAATGTTTTCAACGTGACAATAGGGAGGAATTTGACAATGACAAATTAAAAAAAATGCAACAAAAATGGTCTTCTTTTTCGCTTCTCATGCCCTCACGCCTCGCCTCAAAATGGAAAGATGAACGAAAAATAATAATCATAAATAATTTGATTCATGTCCTCCTTAAGCATACCTCTATGCTCCAATCTTTTTGGCATCATGCTTTAGCAATGGTGACATATCTCTTGAACATTCTCCCGAACAAGTCCCTCGAACACAAGTTGCCAACTCAAATTATCATTCATAGGATCCTTCCTATGCTCATCTGTAGGTCTTTGGTTGTGTATGTTACCCTTTTTTATCCTTCCACGATTAATAAGCTTCAACATATCCTTCCACTCGGCATATGTTCTTGGATTACCCATCTCATCATCGAGGTTATAAATGTTTTGACTTGTCAAGCTGCAAAATAATTATTTCCCGGCAAGTCATATTCGATGGGTCTCAATTTCCCTTTGCCAAGTTGCATTCTCCATTTCTACCTTATATGTTTTTTAAACGATATCCTCAATTCTTTTTTGCTTCATCATTTGCGAAATATCGAGTCCTCATAACACCGAGATGTTCGACTCGACTCGACTCGTTCAGAAACTCAATTAAGTTTTTCGAGTTGAGTCAAGTCAAGCCATTCATGCATACATTTTTTTCATTCCAAAAGTATTCGTACATTCATTAAGAATATAAAGATTAACCAAAGAGGTCAGGGGTTCAAAAGCATTCGTACATTCATTAAGAATATAAAGATTATCCAAAAGTATTCATACAGCATCGTAGCCCTTACACTTCTAGGAGGTCACGGGTTCAAATCTCACCAAAGGTGAGGAGGGTGTGTGAGTTTATTTGTTACATTCGTCGTATATAAATATTATATACTTAAAAAAAAGAATATAAAGATTATCAAGCTCAAGCGAATAAACGATTTAATCAATCAAGAGTTCAAACCTCTAAACAAGCATCGAGCTCGATAATTTGAAATTTTTTAAAGCTTGAATAACCTACTACTCGGCTCCACTCGCACCCCTGGACCAAAAACCATAATTTCTAAGCACAAGGGGAAATATAGCAACTTTCAACAAAAAAAATATAGTTTACTCTAAAATCTTATTATTACTCCTTCCTTCTTACTTTAAAAAAAACAACAAATTTCTCATACAACAAACACTTGATACAAACAAACAATGCAAATTCTCTTTTGTTTCCTGTTAACATCAACTTTTCTCACAATCTGCTTCTGCTGCTTGTGGCTTATCATCCGAATTGCTTGACACGATGGCATCATCATTTTTACAAGGAAGCAAAAGCGGGATTGCTGATATTATTTTGCGTTTTTCGCCCTCATTCTCCGTTTCTTGCAAAGAAGAAGACCCATCATCACAATTAGTTCCCATATCAGGTTTAGAAGGCATGATTTCTTGATTTCTAGTTTCGGTTAAAGTAGGCTCCACACTTATTGCAGTATCTCTTCCACCAGAAATGCCAACCACATCCTTGCCGACACCTGGCAATGCAGGCAGATGTTAAAACTGGAATCAAGACAAACCTAGTCTATCTGTTCCATAATAAGTGTCCACATATCTATTTTAGTTGCAATCTCCAGTTCCAAAAGTCTCTGCTTTCCAATTCTACCCTTAATTATGGGATGGAGAAATTCATTACTTCTTCTGTTATTAAAGGGTGTAATTGTCATTTAGTTATATAAAAAGAGTGATAATTACACATTTCTAAAACTATGTACCTTTTTCAATGTGGACATTAACTTTGGGACGGAAGTAGTATAGAACATTAAAGGACGTAATGATTAGTCCATTGATACCAAAATGGTTTAATGTAAGTGTTTTACTACTAGGAAATATGAAAATATCTAAAATGTGTTGTCTCTTGGGATAGAGGTAATGTCCGCATTCGTCTTACCACTAGACCCTACCTTTGCTTTGGGTGGGATATAATGGGTAAGTTTAGTTTGGTTTAGATATATAAGGGGTTGTTTGTTTATCTCTTAACAGTTCCTTTAAGAGGCATCTTCTGAATCGCTAAGAGGTGAATCCTGTTTGGCAAAAAATAATTCTACCTCTTAATGGTTCCAAAACCCTCAGAATCATTTTGTATCCTGAACCTCCCTTAACCGTTAAGAGCCCCAATTGCATCCTGAACAATTACCAAACAATTATATTTTCATTTTGCACTATATCATAAGAGGCTCTTAACCATTCTGACCACTTAATCATTCTGCACTAAACCATTCAATAACCGCCAAATAGCCCCCAAGTGTCCTTCCCTCAACAACGACAAAAATGGAGTAGTAATCTCGTTGACTGCTTGTATTTGATGATGATAATTAATAGCAGAAGGGTGAACTTTGTATTGTAACCTCGGTAAAAAAGCAAAATGTTGCATTCCTTTGGTACAAAGAAAAATAGTTGGATTTATTTGGAATTGAGGGGGTAAACATATGCACTTTATCATTTACTCTAGACATAAGATCAAGATAAACAAGTAACTGAAAAATATGGGATTTGGGAGAGAGAGAGATAACCTGTTTGACAAGCAACAACAGAGTGCATGGCGGGAGTTGTAGGTGTAGATGAACCTCCGCCACCCTTCTTCATCTTCGACTGCATTGGAAAAAAGAGAAACACATCATTCATGAGTACTTTAAACTCCATCCAGCAGATCATTTGACCATGGTTGCTTGTGTTTCAAGTTTCAACTGAATACACACTTGCCTCTACAGAAATCTGAGAGGCTAGTAGGCTATAACTACGTTTGAAGAAGGTCAGAGGGTGTCAAAACTCCAGGATTTATCAGAACTCTCGAAAACGATTGAGCAGGCAAATTATTGCTAATTGATATTTTTTTTTCATCTTTCACAGGTGCAATAGCCCATTTATTTTGGTATCAAAATGTATTATGCCCAAAGAGCCATTGGCCCAACTGTAACAGCTAACCCGACCTTCCTGGAGGTCAGGGGTTCAAGTCTCACCAAAGTTGAGAAGCGCGCGAGTTTAATTTACCATATATAAATAAGAGGCGGATTCAAATGAGAAATCAAATTTGGTTGTGAACATGAGGACAAAGGAGAGGGTGACAGGTGTCATACTCGGACTGAAAATGAATGGGATAATAAGACTAAATGTAAATGTATGAACTTCAACTTCATTATTCACTCCGAACGCCCCTAATTATTCAGACTGAATGGGACACGTGTCGCGCTCTCCTTTGTCCTCATGTTCGCAACCAAATTTGAGTTCGCATTTGAAATTTCCTCGTATAAATAATATATATACTTCAAATTAAATATATGTATGCATTTAGACGTACGTTGCATACCTTTAAAGTCTCTTCACAGTACTTTATAATCACCGATACATTTGTGATGCAACGTCCATGCAACAAAGCGTATGCCCACAAGAGAAGCTTCTTTGTTGTACTCATTTCAAGAATGTCTACTGCATGCACATTTGGCTGAATAACATTTCCTTCTGTTAATGGCACCAAATAGAGATTTAAGCAAGATGGGAGCAACGCACAAGAGGAATCCCTATAGAAATTATAAGAGGATCTAAGCAACATAGTGGCAGCTTCCAATTTTTCTTCTGAAGGTCTCTTAATTACAACATCCTTCATCTTTAACAACAAACCGTTCCATTTCATTTCCAAATCTTTCAGATACTTTTCATCTTCGAATGTAGATTGCCAAAATTCATCTGTTCTCAGATCGATGCAAAGTATTTGGTTGTTTACATCTAGCAAAGTAGGGATTTGGGAATCTGTTGAAAATCTTGGATTTATTGGTGTTATTGATGCCAAGCTAATCACAAGGCATCGGCACCAAGCCATAGAAACGTGCTTATGAACTTTAGCACAATTGCTATTTGATAACTTTGGGTTTTTCAAGCGTTTTCTCATCTTTTCGTTTATTCCCTCAAGTGCTTCTAATCTGCAGTTTGTCTCTAGTATTTGGATGTATTTGAAGAGATATCTGCAACAAGTAATAACAAGTGCACCAAGTATAAGTAAATAGAGATTATATAAATTTATGAGTAAATTACATTTTTCGTCCCTATGGTTTGTTAAATATTGCAGTTTTCATCCCTGTGGTTTGTAAAATATTGCTATTTTCGTCCCTGAACCAATTCTTACCTTTGTAAGTAAAAGGGACCAAAATAGTAAAGAATTATAAACCACAGGGACGAAAATAGCAATAATTTACAAACTATAGGGATGAAAATCGCAATATCTAAACCACAAGGATGAAATCCGCAATTTTTAACAAACCATAGGGACGAAAAAACGTAATTTAGTCCATATTTAGGGGTAACTTACCCAAATAAGCTGCTTTCAGAGATTTCTGGGCACTTGATCTCAGGCAAATTGGAAATATCCGACCACAAATTCATTTGCTCCATGTACAAAGAGAACATTTTCTCTAAAAGAGGCTCCAAAGCAATGTTATCGGAGCTTGTGTCAATCTCGATTTGATTAATGGAGGATACTAGGGCCTTGATGTACCTCCCAAGAGCTATAGGAACAAGATCTTCAAGGCACAACGAGAACTGCATTTGTAAATAATCAGGTATAAATTGTTTCAAGTAAGAATAAGATTATAAACAGTAATTAATACACATCATTAAGATGAATAAAGACGGTTAAGTTAAAGCAATATTAACAGAATATTATAAAAAGCATCAAGAATAGAATTTATTAAAACACATTTTGATTATGTATGTCAAAAAAGTTACTTTTTCGCTTCAATTTCGGTATGAATATTAAACATTATATTCCCTAGTCCCCCTGAAATTCCAACTTTTTACATAGATATAGAAAAATGTACAATCATAAGTCTGATAATTAGATAGCCTTCAAAATTGACAAAATGAGGAAGTCTGTTGTAGCAAATCAATTTCTCTCTTGCAATGCTGCAATAGATAATTTAGTTTAACATTTTCCCAGAAAGAAAATGTTGCAATTTCCACCAGGGCATCCAGAAATAAAAAGTGTTGTAATTTTCATGGGATTGAAGGAGTAACAAATACAATATTGTTGGTGTTATATTTGCAACAAAATCAATATTGACATTGCTTTTGAGTAAGTACTAAATTTGACATCACCATCCACCGTTTAGTTTTTGTGTGGAATACAACTGAATTTCAAAAGCTTCGATCAATTGAAATTAATCCTTTATAAACTATTCTCATTCCCATCCAAGGATCCTCAGATTCCAAAAATCTTTTTGAAGAGAAATCAGCATAAGCTACAATTTTAATATGAGTTATACGAGTACTTTCTAGATTCTGTAGATCCAACAAAATGGGTCTATTTGGGGATATGGATGACCCAATTTGGGAGGGGGGTGTAAAAATGCCCCTTTCCTGTTTCCAGCATCTAAGATTTCTGCTATGAAAGATTTTAGATAGTGTGTGATGATATAGCAAAGTGCTTCATTTAGTAAAATACTAAAAGGAGCATACCCTTTTATCTGCCCGGATAGAAACATAAGCTCGTTCAAGAGTTGATATATCCCCTGTCTCTTCCAAGAGCTTCATGTAGAACAAAATATACTTCCTAATGCAAGTTATAAATTTACGAGAACTTTCTGCTAAGTTAACTTCAAGGGGTCTCCTATTCCCAGCCATGCCAGGTGTTCTGCGCCTGAAACCCAAAGGAAATAAATTAAAAAAAGGGATGTCTGATTCAAAACTAATGCTCAGTAAAATGTTAAAATAAGGTCCAAATAACTGTAGAACTGATAATCAGCATGCATATTATAGCTTTTATAGGTAAACTGTTTTCCCTGAAAGCACTTAGGGTGCGTTTGGTTCTGGAAAACTGTTCTCATTTTCCTAGAAAACGTTCGAAACACGACCCGAAAATAAACGGGTTAGGGTTGAATTTTTTGACATGGCAACCCGCCAACCCACCAAATAAACGTGTCGTGTTCGGGTTGACACGAACGGGTCACGGGTTGACCCGCCAACCCACCAAAATTTATTAAAAAATAATAATAAATTTTATGTTTTACTTTTAACTTAAAGTGTTTGAAAAGTCAAAATAGGGTTTGTGAATAATGATTTTTAAGTTGTATAAATGGAATTTTTGACCCGTGACCAACCCATCAACACGACCGTGAGCGGGTTAGTGTTGTGTATCTCGACACGATTAGCTAAACAGGTCGTGTCCGGGTTGACCCTCTCTGACCCACCAAACCGCGACACGCCAACCCGAATGCGACACGATTGCCACCCCTAGTCTTTGAGCGTGGGCCAAAATGTCGCTGGAAAAGTGTTTAGAAAACAAAAATTTGGAAAACTATTAAAACTAGTTTTCTAATTTACATAGGATTTTACAAAATGAAAATTTTTGTTTTCTTGGAAAAATTTTGAAAACTGAATGAACCAAACGGGTTGTCTAAATTTTCATTTTCCTTGGAAATTTTTCAGGAACCAAACACACCCTTAGACTCCCAACATTCAAAATTTTCATTTGCAATTGCATTGAGTAAAGAGAGCCTTCCCTCTCTAGCCTTTTCCCTTTCCAATTGCCTGTCATAAAATGTAAGAATGGACAAAATGTTCAAGCATTTGAAAACAATCCATGCTTCCCTTCTATGACAAGCAAAGCAAGAAATTTCTAGTTACACTATTGTGCTCTAAGCCTCTAATATAGTTTTTTACTGTTAACAAAATTTCGGGTGCAACAAAAGTTCAGCATTTTTACCTTCCCTTCTTTACCATACTATCGATCTCCCACATGTTGATCGTAAAAGAAGAGCGGGATGACTTAAAGCAAAATGAAAGTTCATCCTTTGCCTTTTCTAGATCCCCACCCTCACCCTTTCTGTATAGTCCTTGAGCAAGCATATATCGAGCTTTGTGAAAATGTTTAAGGTCCCCTTCCACACAAATTCGTAGAGCAGAAAGGCAATCACTATAAAGCATATTCCACAACTCTCCTAAATTACAATGTGAAGGGTTGACATTCTCAGAATCTGTTCCAGTTTTCAGGTTGTCAACATCCATACACGGAGGATTTTCAGGATCAGTTTTATCAAGAATATTCGTAACAGTCTCCTTCGTTGATTGACTAGAAGAATACATTGCAGCAATCTGAGAAAGAAAGAAAAATGGCCAACTGCATTGTGATTTTTATAAAAAAAGCAAGTCTCAAGATGAATAATGGACAGAAAGAAACAAAATACATAGATTCCAAAGGGCCTTTGGCCTAGCGGTATCGTAGCCCTAGCCCTCTTAGGAGGTCAGGGGTTCAAACCTCACCAAAGGTGAGGAGGGTGTGTGAGTTTATTTGTTGCATTTGCCGTATATAAATATATAATACTTCAATATATATATATATATGGAATCTGAAATGAAAGAACCTTTAAGGCCTCCTTATCATTTTTCCCACATGACCAGAGTAACTTCAAGCGTGAAGCATGCATTCTATAGAAAGGATCTACCGCCGATGGATTTAAAGAAATAGCCTTGTCATAGTATGCAAATGATGTCTCGCGTGAGTATCTAAGCTTTTCGCTAAGTTTCCCCAAGTAATATACATAAGACCAGTCTTCCCTGTGACCAAAAAATATGTCATACTGATTCATATAGAAAATTAGAAAATTAAAGTTAAAAAAGAACTGAAAATAACAATACTTCTGAGCAAAGGCCTTCTCAAAATGCTTCATAGAGTTCTGACAGAACATTCGCCATTCAGCATCTTTTACAGGCAAATTTAATCTCTGATCATAAATTGGTACCACATTCTGAAGACCATCATAATACACCAGTGCCAATAGATCATGAATCTCTCCCTGAAATCATTTTAAATCCATCAAGCATCAGAAACATGATCAAGTATACTTCATCAACAAATAACCCTACAAAAATAAGATCAACTAATGGTTTCTAAAGCATCTTCTTGGCAGTGGCATGGCTCAGTGTCATGAGTGGACAGTTCATGTAGATACCAGTTGGTGTCATTAAGGGGATGGGGGAGGACCACAAGTTTATATAGATATTGCATACGGCAATATGTTAACCCTAGCTTTCAAGAGAAAATGAGAAAAGCTTAAATTAAAAGGGTGGAGTAAACATTTTATTCAAACTACCATCAAGTTTGATTACTTCAATCTCAAAAGAGCATACATTAATACTAAATACTAAAGATTAAAAAATAAAACCTGCTGAGTCGCTGTATTCGCTAGAGCCAAAGTCATTAACAAACACCGCCTACTCCTCCTTCGACTTGTATCAACTCTCTGAGCAAAAGTTGCATTCTTCCTCCAGCCGGTAACATTTACTTGCTTACTGCCATCATTCAGCAACAAGTCCACTTCCTGCAAAATAAATTTTAAAAAGGTTCCTTCACATTCTTACAAATTATATCTGACAAAAAATTCCTAGATTAAAAGAAAATTTCTAGTATGTATACTCGGTGGTCCATGAAAAGATTGGTTCAGAAACATGATCCAATTATGATCTTACCTCATCGGAATAAGGTAACGTTTAGAGCAGATAAAAGGAAATTGATCGATCAATTGTACGAGTTTCAAATTACAACTTTCAAGTGGATCAAAAGACAGTTCAAGAACGCTTCTTTGGACGGTGCAAACTAGATGGAGGACCCTTCAAGATTGTGTTAAGTTGATATAGCTGCTGTTTGGTCGAAAGTTTCTGCTATGTTTTGCTTCTCACAAAACACAAGTTTTGTTTTAGGAATCTGTTTGTTATTTTTGGAATCTTTGTAATTGATGGTAGGTGGCTGTTTGTTGGGTAGTAGCTGCTGTATTTAGTTCCAGCATAGTGGCTGTCCTTTTTGGTAAGGCTTTGTATGGTTGATATGATGTGGTTTTAATAAAATTTGCCTTTAAAAAAAAATGATCTTACCTCATCATAAATAGTAGCAAGTCGTTGCCAGCTCTCAAATCGCAGTGGGTTAAACAGTAAGTCATATTTAAAGAGCTTCGCAGTTTGTTGTACAAACTCTTCGCCTTCCTTCGTGAGCACAAATCCAGCCCATTTATCGGTTGCACTCATTTCCTCTGACTGTGCGAGGAGATAATACAAGTTGCGATATACATCCATATATGGTTCAGAGCTACAAAAGGACAGCATGATATAACAAACTGTTTATATAGAGCTATGAACATTGTGCAAGAATTAAGAAATATATATACCTCTCTATAGTTGCTGGTTGTCGCTTAAGAATTGAACCATCTTGATATATAACGTTCATGATGTCATCTCGAAATCCATCAGATCCAGCCTCTTCTGAGAGTTTATCTTCACATAAATCTGGATCATCTAGGAACTTTTCTATTGCATTTCCATCCAACGCACTGTCAGGTGGTTGTGGAAAATGCTTGCGTATAGCTCTTAATACTCTTCGCAGTTTAACCAATCCAGTTCTCTGAAGATATGAATCCAATAAACCATTAAACTCTGAAGCCTTTATAACTATAGAATGTCTTACAAATAATGAATTGTAGACAGATGTTACGAAATTAATAAGACAGTATAAAGAAAAGGACGGATTATGATCAACTCACAGATGAAGCCTTAGCATACGGCAGAATATACTGGAAAACATCCGCACATTGTTCTTTTGTTTGATAATTTCCACGGCTTGTATTTTTGTGCATGGCTAGATCATCTTCATATGATGAATCAGATCTAATATGCAAACCATACAAACAAAAAAAGCATTGGTCTAGGGCAGTGTCTATTTCAATCTCAAGATCCTCTTTTTCCTCTTCAGTTAGTTGTTTTCCAGATTCTAGTAATTGATTGCTCGCCTCTTTTTCCTCTTCAGCTGCTTTTTCTTTCCCTGTATCTTTAGTAGACAAATTACCATTGTTAACCACATTTCTACTGGCATCTGCATCTGTAATTCTGGTCATACCTATATCACTTGGACCCACTTCCAGATTGATTTTATCGAATTCGGATTCATTTGAATCGTTCCCTGATATCTTATTATAACCTTCTTGTGAAACTTGTTCATCACACTGAGTTGATTCTGAACCTTTGTTTATAGAGGTTGACTTAAGCTTCATATCTAGATACAAAAGATGCTTTATCGCAAGTTTTAGAAATGTCCCATCTTCTTCTCCATCACCACTGGCACAGCAGAGGCCATACTCAGCAAGCATCTCATGAATTGCAATTATCAAGTCAATCTAAAAAAAGCAAGACCAATAAAATGTCAAAAAAAGAAAATGAAAAGAGATAATAGAAAAAATCCACTTCAACGGGAGTAAGAGATCTGCATACTTGAGTTTTGACAGGAACATTTGGATTCAGATGTTGAAGCCTGAAAAATGCAATGGCAGCGTCTACAAAACAGCATTTTTGCCTGCTTTCTTTATCATCCAGATCATCCGCTCCTAAGGATTTCCTAGAGAAGCATATGCTTGCTATATGACACATAACTGCTAGCAGCAAAGATTGAATATCACCAATGATTCTCATAGGAACAACAGAGCCATTCTGTGAGCAACAGCAAAGGTACATGAAAAATGAAGTTTATGAGGAATCAACAACATAAGAAACCAGTATATTCCCTAAGTTTTATGCACCAGTTGGTTTTATTTTGAACACTATTTCAGATTATCTATTTGAATTCCTTCACACGTCTTTAAATTAAGAAATTCATTGTAAATTGCTTATCCTTATAAAGTTGAAAGAGCATTCACATTCCCCGTTATGAACAGCGTGAACATTACTGTTACATTCTAAGTAAATGTTACTAAAAGTTTTCAGAACTAATATATATAGCAAGAAATAGGGAGTCAGGACTTTCATAGACTACTTAGAGACTTGAGGAGTGTCGCTGACAACTCACACTACATGCAGATAAAATAGTGACTCCATTGGCTGTGCTGCTGAACAGAAAAAATAGAGGAGTCATCAACTTTAAATTACTCAAAAGTCAAACTCCAGGCGCTTTACTATGTGCAGCAAATGTTGATTTAAAAAAGTATATAACATTAAATGGTGTTCCGGGATAAAACAATTTTTTTACATACAAGCAAACATCACATGCGTGTGACAGAATGGCCTACACTTTCAGCTTGCTAGATGGAACTCCAAATAATTTACTCCAACAAGGGGAAGTCATACGAAGCAGAAGAACATGGAAGACATACAAGAAGCATACTTGCTGAAGAACCAGAGTTGTAGTTGAATCAGAGAAGTGTTAATTTGTATGTGTTAATCCAGATCTCTGGATAGTTGGTCCAGAGTTGCAGTATTTTCGGAGTTAAAGCTTCCAAAGATTTACCAAGTGTTGATCTCTGAGTGAGAAGAGTCAGAGTTCGGGCATAGTTCCAGAGTTCAACCAAGACTACAAGTTGAAGACTCAAAGATCTGAACCTCAAGAGTCAGAATTCGCATAGCAAGTCTGGAAAGGCATTTTCAGACTTGGGGACTTGGAAGATTTCAACTCTATTCTCATCATGTCTTGAAGATCCAAGTTTAGAAGACAGATTTTAAAACATGTGTCATGTTCCTATTGGACTGTTTTTAATCTTTTGAACTTGTGTATATAAAGTCTGTAACTTCTAGAGAGTCTGTACTCTGTAACCTTTTGCTCATAATTCAGATTGTATCTTTCAAGTTGTATTGTACTTTCTCTCTCTAGAAATTCTCTTAAAAGCTTGTAACAGAATCTACATCAATGACATATGACTCCTCTGCTCCATTAATGTGTTCTTGATTGTTTTGATTACTATATTCTTGATCAATTACTCTATTCTTTAGATCATTGGGACTCACACTCGTTTGTCCTGTAATCCATTAATAATTGTCCTCCTTGCATATATATAGACTACAACCACACCATAAAGGGCAACCATGGTGACTAAGGGGCCGTTTACAAAATTCTTACCGGGTAAGCGCTTACCGAAGAGTCACCACTCTAATTTACCTTATGAGGTAACATTCAAGGCCATCAAAAATGGATTGTTGGTAAGTGTTTATAAACCAGTAAGCACCTTACTGGGTAAGACCGTAAGAGTCATCACCCTCACTTACCGGGTAACATTCTTAGTCCTTGTTATATTCACCGGGTAAGGTAATTGAACCGATTAGACTCTTACCTAGATAAGTGTTTAGTAAACGGCCCCTAAGCCTCCTCGACTTTGTGAGGATTGGGGAATGATAGTGTGCTTTAACAAAAGCACATGAAACCAAATTTAGCAGTCATGAATATTTATATCATTTCATGTCAACCAGTCCAACATTGGTCACTATGAATCAAAAACTGGAAGCAACATGATAAGAGAAATGGTTCTTTTGTTGATCAGTTGCCTCAGGGAAATGCCGGAGAATATAAAGGGGAACCCTAGTTATATGAAAGGTTTTCTATGAAAAAGACGAATCGGCAAGGATGACTATTTATCAGCAGAACAAAAGGATGAGGAATTATGTTAAGCCCAAGCCCATTAGGGTTATTAGGGTTGTTAATAAATAGGGGAAAGGGAGAATAGGGTATCTAGAAAATATTGAGTTTGTCCTGGGAGAGTCTAGCCTCTCAAATAGCTGGTTAGCAATCCTTTTCTTGTTAATCAAGCATCCGGCTACCGTTTCTTCCACATTACTTTTATTTTAATTGTTTAGTAAATCTGGTTCTTATCAAATCCTGATTGACCACGTCACCAGAGAATCAAGGAGAATCATGAATGGACGCAAACCGAGCATTAAGGTTGAAGTTCGATTATTACGGCCACAAGGTCTGGCCCAAATTATGGAGACTGTCCAATTAGTTGAAGACAGAAGCTCCCGAATGTCTGGGGTACTCGAGTAACTGGTAGTTCTTATAAACCTTCCCCTAATTTTTCATCTTCGACATTTCACACAACTCCGACTCATAGCGTTAATGTTACAAGTGTTCCATCTAAGTTGGAAAAAGGTTCAGGCAACCCCCTACGACAACCATGCAACCGGAATGACTAGAAAATTAACCGAGGAAGAACTCCAGGATAAAAGGGCGAGAGGCCTTTGTTTCCGTTGTGACAAAAAAGTATCGAGTCGGGCACAAATGTAAGAACAAAGAGCTACAAGTGCTCCTACTGCAGGATGACCCCACTGACGAAGAAGAACGGGAAGGGGAACTCAATGAACTCCAATTTGATTTTGTTTCCCACCTTGAGGACAAGGTGGTTCTTTAGGGGGCGGGGTAATGTTATCTACCGACCCCAAGCCCAATAGGGTTATTAGGGTGGTTAATAAATAGGGGAAAGAGGGGAGAACAGGTATCCAAAAAATATTGAGTTTGTCCCCTTGGGAGACTCAAGCCCCTCAAATAGTTAGTTATCTACCCTTTTCTTGTTAATCAAGCATCCAGCTACTGTTTCTTCCACATTACTTTTTATTTTAAAGGTTTAGTAAATTTGGTTCTTATCAAACTACCAATAAGCGGGTATATTGTGGTGATCTGAAATTTGCAACAAAACTGAGATCTTCACTCTAGACAGACTGGAATGCACAATGCTTCGCCATGGAATAACAAGATAAACCTATACATTTTGTTGTCTTACTGGCAATTCTGAATCAAAGTGTTACTATTTTCCAACACAAAGCACAAGTGAAAAATCATTTCCGATATTTTGATCTGTTAATGGAAAAATATGGGAAGTGGCTTACTTAATAAATACCCAACAGAAGTAGTAACAGTATGTTTCCTATCCCAGTCTGTTTCCATATATGTTTTAATATTATGTTCGGAAAAACCACGTATAATTTTCAGAAGATTAAAAATGTTCAACTTACAATACTATTTTCCAACATAAAGCACGGGTAAAAAATCAATTCCAGTATTTTAATATGTGAATGAAAAAATATGGGAAGTGGCTTATTTAATAAATACCCAAGAAATGTAGTAACCGTATGTCTCCTATCCCAGCCCGTTTCCAACGTTTTAATATTATGTACGGAAAACCCGCATATATAATTTTTAAAAGATTGAAAACATTCAACTTACAATACTTCCGGAAGGACTGATGGAGTTCCTCATCTCCAGGGTACATTGAGAAATTGCCTTCACTTCTTCGGATAAAAGGGGATGCAAGACTGTTCTCGAGTTTTCAGTTAATTCAGTTTCAGAAGCTGCTAGTACCTCGGGCTTGGAGAAATTGGACGGTTTCTGGGAACCAAAACACTCTTCCACACTAGTTGCAGACATGAGAAGTCGCAACTTCTGTCTGTGGCATCTTAAATAAACATTTGCATCCATTTGTTTTGATCTTTCACATGCCTTGATTAGAACATTCAATGCAGATAATTCAGTTGAAGTAACCCCTTTATTTGAAGTAACCCCTTTATTATCTTTATTAAGAACAGCTGAAACAGCAACATGGTCATCTTTCATGCAAAACAGAAGAGGAGCAAGCAAGCTAGTGCATTCCAAGTGCAAGTCTTTTTCAATCATGTCACTTACACTGTTTTTCATCAAAAATTCAACCTCTAATAGATTAAGTTCATGCCCAACCCAATCAACAGTCAGCTCATTCATTACTTTCAAGTGTGGTAGGCTGATGGAAACAAGAGGGTTGCTTGCCTTTTCCTTGGCTGTAAATAGTGCCAATGCAACACCAAATTCTTTCTGAGCTTTTTCCTTGTTATCATCGAAAATCGACAATTTCCCACTTAACCAGAAAAAGCGCACCCAAAGGGCTCGCTTATTGTCCAACAGAGAACAAATTGAAAAGCCATCCGTTGTAGGGTAAATATTTTTCTCAGGCATCCCACCACTACAATCAAATGGATAATCTAAAGCTACAGATTCAATGAGTTTACAAAGATGATAAGATGCTCTTGACATGAAATCAGTCCTTGTTGATGGGTCTGATGATCTTATCCCGAAGTCATAAGACAGCTCAGCAAGAAAAATACTGCATTCAGGGGTCCTGTTCTCTCTTGAATTCCTCGTCAATTGTTCTAACTCTAAAAACTTTACAAACGAATCCTGATATGGAATGCCTCTACGTGCAATCTCTTCTAAAAGCAAGTGGCCTATATGATATGCACCATAATTTTTTGATGTTTCATACACAAACCTAGCAACGTCAATGGACTCATTATTTTGGGTATTGGTCATAACCTCAGAGCAACGAAAAGAAGCAGCAGTATCCTTGTTGCAATTTGTAGTTCCTGATTCAACCATGATAAATGGTTCCAGAAATTGAGGAACAAGTTTGACTAGATCCTTAGTGACTGTAAAATCTGGTTCTTCCTTATCAGGTTTGCGACTCCTAAGTCTTTCAAGACGACTGCTTCGTCTTTCTTGGTGTGGTTCTTCATTCAAACTAGTCTCTGTGCTAGCATTCTCAACAGCCTCATTATCCTTTCTTGGGTTGTTAGATATTTTCCTTTCCCTAGAAACGTTATCTGAACTACAAGGCAGATGTATGATTAATCTCACGTCTGCAGATCTGTACAATTCAGATGGAGTCAAGATTCCTAAGAGCTCACTAGCCAGTGCTGTCCAAGATGCTTCTGGGAGATGCAAGATCATATTCTGATTTTGCCTTTTAGTTGCACCATTATCATCTAGGTCATCATTTGTTGCTTTTCTCTTGTCCAAAAATTTCAGACGGACATGTTGTGGTTCCAATTTGTCTATACCTCTCGGAGCAAAGGGAGTTGGTTCAGACTCTACAATGACATTTTTGACATGTATCGCACGAGAATGGGAAGGCCAATGCCTTAGAATTATCTCAGCAACTGAAAGACAGGCAACCTCATCCCCAATAGCAATAAGAACTTCCAACAGTTTCTCCATGCAATTCCCTAAATGCATCATCAAAAAAAAATTAGAGCACAAATCAAGCAAATAACACATGTAAAGAAGACTATCTACTAAAATACTGAAGAACAACAACAAAAAGCTTATAAAGACTACTTCAGCCAAGAAAAGAAACAAGCATGACATAGACAACACAAAAAGAAGCTTTAAATTTAAGCACTTACAGTTGTTGGGGCTACATAAAAGCCCTTGCTCAAATGCCCAACGAGAAATGCTCAACAAGCCCATTGAGCATGCCAATGTCCCCAGCTGATTCCATACAACAGAATCTTTGGAATCGATATCTACAGCTTGAAGATAGCAGTGTAGAGCACTCTCATAATGGGTAGAACCTTGTTGAAGAAATACAGTGGCAAGATTTTTCAGTGTCAAAAATCTGTGGAAAAGAACGTATACACATTAGTAAGATGATATCCACTTTTAAATTAGATCAAAGGTTGTTCTACTGCCTTCACCATGCATGCACCAGGCTAGGTGTACCCCCCTCCCCCCACCCCCACGCAATGGCAAGTCGTACCAAGTTGTTGCACATAAAAGTTTCATCACTCCAAATTCTCTTGTGTTCATCTCAATCTTACCAAGGATTCTTTCCAAGTTAAAGGGGTTCGGGTTCTATGAGCGGTGATCTAATTTTTCTTTTTGTGCAATTGATTTATCCATATGGATTAAACATGTTTTAATCCCTACCCATTTACTTGGAGAGAAAGATGACAACTTTTGTTCGATGATCGCCCTTGAAGAATATTGTAGTTAATGTTGCAATTTAAATGGTTAATCTTTGTTTAAGATTTTGAGTTTTCATTAAATCCCTGTAAAGCTTATTCATTATCAAACCAGAGTCAAGATATTGTATCACTTAGCTTTACATGCTTGGACTACTATTCATGCATCCAACTTTGAGCTAAAAGAAGCTATAGAAATACTACAACAATATACAAGCATTTCCGGATTACGTAAACCTCTATTAAGCTTATGAAAAACTTTATACTACCAAAGTGCTTTGATGCACTAAGCTGATGGTTTTAACTCCTAGGGGTTTACTTCTAACTAACAATAAGCTATGGATGACATTTGAACCTTAAAAGTTGAATTAAGAGCTTGAGACGGTGAGATATGATAACATTACTTTTCTGGAATTTTTTAAACTAATTTGTGTATTCACCCATCAAGGCCAAAGTTTCACTGGATGCATTTTGAATGGAATCAAATTAACAAGATCTGTGAACCTCATATTCTAAGATTGTTATTTATTTACTATATGAGGAACACTGAAACTGCTGGAAGTTTCATCTTCATCAGAAGTTCTTGTTCTTTGATGTCCTCTATACAAAAGTTCCTTGTTATTTTCTTATGGTGACTTCAGAAGTTCATTTAGATGTTCTATTCTATAATTGATTGTTCATTTTTTTAATCGGGAACAAATCTAACCGGAGTTGCTTGAAGGTAGCATGAAAGGGCTACACATATTTAGAATGTATCACTAACAAATACTATGTGTAGGAATTAGCGTAAATATGTGCTGGTGCTGCAGTTTGGAGAAAAACCCCTGGTAGTTTTGTCATCTTTGACTTGACTATGGTCACATTTCTTGAAAGTTCGTAGGTATACAAACTTTTTTAAATGCTAATAACAGCCTAGAAGAGAAGAAAACCCTAAGGTCTATGGTTTTTTGTATGTCAAAGTTTCTTTATCTCGCAAGTTTTTCATTTATTTAGATGCCAATCATAACGTCATGGATTTCAAGTTCCATCTTGACTAAGAGTTATTTTCTTTCTGTTTTATTGAATCATTCATGAAGGTTCTCTGTGTTCATAACTCCTGTTTATACAAAATTATTATGCGTTGGTTGAGTTAATACAATCAAACGTAGTCCACTATTTAGATGTTTTTCCTTATTTCCGATTATGCAAAGGGTCATTAGCCCAGCGGTATCCAGGTTACCAGTAAATCCTAGCCTCCCTGGAGGTCAAGGGTTCAAAACTTCACCAAGAGGTGAGGAGTGTGCGTGAGTATGGGACTCCTTAGAAGTGCTAATCTCAGAGAGATGTCAATTTTTTTGATCTAGGTCAATGTTTATTGTTGACCTAACATCGGTTGCACTGTCAAATTGGCATTCAGGTATGCATCTGTTGCATTGTCCAATCGACATTCTAGCATTCAACGTACAAATGTCATCGATATCCATAGTCGAATACTTGGACTTGCTTAGTGTTTTCCGTAAAATTTCCATTTTTAACCCCTTCTATGTGATTATAGATTATAGGCTTATAGTAAGAAGGATGTTTGAGAACGAAGAGAGATAAGTAAAACATGAAATAAATGAATTGAGATGGAAGCCTTTAAATGTTACTTATAGTATTTATTTATTAATGTTTGCATGCTACTTACTAGTTTAATAGCCTTTATACACTTCCCTTTTGTCACAGACTGACAGCCCAAGTTATCCTTTTGTCACAACCTAAGTTACACTTGCAGAAGCAACGCCGATGCCATATACGCATGTAGATGTTAGCAAAGAAAGCATTCTTCAAGGAAAAGTCAAGAACATCCTAGAACTAGAAGCCACCTCAATGCTCTAGGATAATTTGGTGTTCTGTTCTCCATTGTATTCTAGATCATTATTGGATCTTATGGTGTTACGAAGCAATGTGGTAGAGCCTAAAAGGTTCCTTAATCTAGATCTTTCCTAGGAGGGTGGAGCTCACTATAAATAAAGGTAAAGCTCATCTAGTAATCATGATAAAGTAGTGAAAGAAAGAATAAGTACAAAGATGTTCATTGTCTTTGGATGTTCACCATAAAAATCTACCATTCTCTTATTTAAAGTTTGCATAGCACAACAGTCATAAATCACTGTTGCTAAGGCTACACAAAGTACAGAAAATTAATTCTAAGACAAGTGGTACCAAAGAAGGTTAAGCCATGATGATGTCGAACAACAATGATTACACAATTATGCATAGTACAAAGAATGATGCTTGCCTCAAGGCATCCAAGGACCTTATGTCGTCCAAGGAAACCCATTTGACATGACTAGACCTAGCAAACGTGTCGTGTCGGGTTCGTGTCGGGTTCAAAGTTAAACGGGTTGAGAGTGCCTAACCCTAACCCGCCCCGTTTAATTTTCGTGTCGTGTCGTGTCAACCCGTTTAATTTTCGTGTCGTGTCGTGTCAATCCATTTACTTAAATTGGTTGAAATGTATTACCCAAACCCGTTTAATTCGTGTCGAGTTCATGTCTGATTAGCATGTCGTGCCAGTTTTTGCTAGGTCTACATGGAATGTACAATCACTTTTTATTATTATTTAGTATTTACTTTGTTAAAAAAACTATAAATTGTGGGTTGTTGACACTATTTGCCTAAGAACCTAAGGGGCCTAATATAAACGGGTTATTTGGGTCATTTTCGAGTTGAAATTTTTGACCCTGACCTTACCCGTTTAATTTTTGTGTCGTGTCAACCCATTTACTTAGACAGGTTGAAATGTATTACCCAAATCCGTTTAATTCGTGTCGGGTTAGCGTGCTGTGCCAGTTTTTGCCAGGTCATGACCCGAGTGGCCATATTCAATGTCATGGAGCACCTTGACCATCCTAGTCAAAATCTTGAAGGAATTGATGAAACAATATTGATAAAGGTGCAAGGTCAACACATTAAGCCAGTTGTGTCATGGTACCACAAGCACATTGTGGCACCACAAAATAACACGTTCTGGAACATGGTGTTTCAGAGCTTAGCATACCTTCAAGCTCAAATTGATGAAATAGAGGCCAACTTCAAAGGAACTTGGTCAGGTTAGTCGATGTGCAACGCATGCGATAGCTAGTGGAGTAAAAATAATAATGTTGTACAGGAGGTTCTGAGGTTGATCAAAGTATCCAAGTCCAAGGAGTACAATGGTTCAAGAGATATGAAGGATGTCTACAACTTTGTGCGACAAATGGAGCGCTTCATCAAGTTGCTCAACTTGGAGGAAAAGTCAACATGAACAGGCTACCTTTTTATTGCCTAACATTGCTTCGACATGTTGACTTATGCCAAGATACAAAAGAGCAAAGTCACCATTACGATGCGGTCGTCACCTATGAGGCAAGAAAACAGTCGAAGAAGCTACGACACAAGTCCATCCATGAGTACGTCAAAGATTTCCCAAAACTCATAATACAAATCCCAAACATGGATATGAGGACCTTTTACTTAACGGATGAAATAGTTATTAACCATCCAAGAATTAAAGCAACGTGGAGAGAAAAACAAAAACAATGCTCTCACAGTTGTGGAGACTTTGAGGGAGTACCAAAACAAGAAATGGCTTGGGCTTGCTCAAGTCTTCCACATCCTACGAGTGTTACGAGAGTAGTCAGACAAGAAAACAGAGCACAAAAGATCAACCAAGACAAATAAATGGTTTAGGTAGGAACTCGGGAACCCGAAGGGTATCCACGTCTCGGTTTCTAAATTCAAGGATTCCTCGGTCAAACTAGATTCATGTACCTGGTTCCTGATTCCTGTGTAAGTTTTGCCATCTCGATTCGGGAGAAATGAAGTAGAACTTACAAGGTTCCATAATTTAGATCTTCCCATGAAGAGGAGGAACTTCCTATAAAAGGTAAAGAGCTCCTCAATGGTAATCATCACGTATGAGTATCAAGTATTGAAAGAAAGAACAAACTACAAATGTGTTCTTCATGTCGCCCACTATGCCTATAGTTGCAAAAAATTAAGTCCATGGCACCTTGTAGATGAGATCTATTTCACAACCTCAATTTGGATACTGTAACATTACTAACTTCTACACATTTTCCTATGTCAATATGATATATTTGGTGAGCTCAGACTTCAGTCGATACTCTGGTGCATCCGGTTAACGAGGGTTGGATTGGCATATTGTGGACTTCAGTCAATACAATTGCATGTTTACATTTTTACTAGCTAATGTGACAATTAGAGTTTGAAAATGATCTTACAAATCAAATCATGTTAGTAGGCAAACCCATACATAAAATCAAAATGTGCAACATAACTATCACAATGCCATTTCGAAACCAAGAAAAAATTGAATGACAAAAATGAGAGTGAACATTAACCTCAGTTGCAATAGATGGCCATCACTACCACTATTATCGACCTGACATTAAAAATATATTTTAATAAGTTTAAGAAACCAAATGTAGAAAGTAAATGGCATTATAAGGCATGAGATTCTCAGAAACAATTCTGACCTGGCCATTCGGAAGAAGATGATCTTTTAACACACTTTCTAAAAGTTCACGAGCCTTTTCATAATCCTTTGCTTGTAACTTCAATAGTCCTTCTTGATAGATTTGAGAAAGGCGAAATTCCTGGTGGCATAGAATGTACATTTGCATAAGAAAAATGCTAGAGAAACAAACAATATAACATCATCTCTCTAGCTTCAGTTATATGTGAACATATTCTGGAAACACAACACAGCATCGTTCGGTCAATAGTAGTCAATTAATGTTTATAAATGGGAACAAAAGGAACATTTAGCAATTTAACCCTACCGCTTTATCAAAATATTTCCAGTTTGATATTTTCATTATTACTTTTACAAATTCTAAATTCTAATAAATGGGTTATAGAACATTCTTTAAGCATAGTCCACATATAGATATCATGAACTTCGATGATGGAGGTTAGACATGGTGATGCACAATGTTGTGATCTTATCACCAAAATACGAAGAAAATGACAGAAAACAAAAGATTTCTTACTTGGCCAGCTTTCGAGAGGTTGGAACTCTCCCAAACCTTTACACTTTTTTAACACAAAAGACCTCCCTTGCCTTCTCATCCCCTATCTTTACTTAATACTCCCAACCCCCTACCTACCTGCTGCCTCCTCATAGCTTCTAATAGAACTAACCGACTAACTGCTACCTTCCGTCCTGACTCATTTTTTAACAGCTAACTAGTGTTTACTAAGACGCCCCTGACCACTTTATTCTTATCTCTACTTGACTACATAACTCCTATTTCTATCCATAACACATGGGATAAAAGATTTTCCGGTCAGCTTTCATTTCTATGCATATACCATAATCGTATTGGTAGGAAATAATGTAAGTTGCAAACATTTGGTAGGAAATAATCAACTGGATAGCGTGTTGAAAAGTTATACAATTTAGGCTTGTGTGATAAGAGAAGGCAGCAAGCAGAAAGAAATTCATTGCTGACATGTTCAACAGAGTCAAATAAATTGAAAATTAGACGCTCAAGAGGTTTCCAAGGATAATGATTAACACGCAAGTTGTTGAGGTCTACCCACTAGGACCTACATCTTTAGTAGTTAGTATGGTGATAGGGTTTCAACAAAGCGTTATTTTGGAATTCCGCAAATAGAGAAGCCCAAGTATGTATGCTATAAATACATCTAATTCCGCATAAGCATATACATGTAGGGTGTTCAGGGGGAACAGGATGATGTATCTGGTCCATCAAAAAAGAACTGCTTGCTTCACTAAAATCATAATTAAGAAAACAACACATTGTCAGAATTGTCTTCTGTTTTTTATTCTCATCACATGTTCTATTTTTGGGTATATGTAAATTTGCCATTCCTTGTACACACCAGAACATACTATTGGATATCTATTATGCGGTCCATATCTATTATTCAGTCCATATCCTCTCCGTGTTTTCCTCCCGATTTATCTCCTTATTTAAAGGGTTTACCTTTTTAATAGTTTCCTTTTCTTATGTTTTCCTTCTTATATATATTGGGGTTTTTCCTCTCTTTGTAATTAATTCATAAGATCAATAAAAACAATTGATATTTTTGAGTTTATAACATACTACTTCAAATTCAAAGAAAGAAACCACACTTCCCTCATTGGCCTGTCCCTTACAGAATGAGAGAGAAATTGACAATCATCCATGGTTGTCTACCTCTCTTTCTGAGTTGAAACTTCCTTGGAACTCCATGTATGCATATGCAATGGTCGCACCTTAGTCATAATCCTATTTCAGTTAGGGTAATCAAAGTTCCAACAAATGTATCCCTTTTCCGCAATGAAGAACTAGTTGATTTTTTGTGTGTTGGCATATGTAAAAGGGAGACACATTACGCGTAACAAAACCCAAATTAACAGCATAGCTGGTAACAAAATTAAGTTTATATGAATATATCTATATATAGATAGAGAACTAGGGTTTGCCTGAGCTTCTTTCGTTGGGGCAAGGGGTTCCCACTGGTCTTTGGTATCTGTATCGTTGATAGCTGCAATTGAGAACTGAACAACAAAAATTAAAGCAGTCAAATTAACAAAGAAATCGAGATGAATTATAGAAAGTGAGCTTGAAGAAAGTGTACCATGGTGTTCGATCTTCGAACTTCGTAGTGTTGCGTTGGGTCTTCCCAGTTTCTCACCGATTATTTAGGCGGGTATGTGCGTTCAATTGCAGTGTGCTTTCCTTCTCCCCTTCGCTTTTAAACCAATCGTTGTTTGTTTATTTATGAGTAATTACAATTTCAGTCCCTGGACTGTATGAATAAAGAAACTGATGATGAGAGGTTCAAAAGGTGAAGAAGGATTAGAAAATGATACCAACAGCGCGTTTGGTTCGTGGGATTTGGAGGGATTTGGATTTCAAATCCAGTCCATTCCGGTGTTTGGTTTGTCTGATGGTAAGGATTTAAAATCGATGGATTCATTTAAAATCCCATGAATATTGGATTTTGAAATTCTTGGCGGGGGCTCAGGATTTCATGGGATTTCGTAGGATTGCATGAAATAATGTTTTAAAATGTTAAAAACATTTGTTTTGTAATAATTGATTAATAAAAATGTAATTTAATTTTTTTATACTATTCTTATATTTTTATATAAATTATTTATAAATAATGGAAATCCAATTCCATTCCAAATCCTACGAACCAAACACACGTATGATTTTCAAATCCATTCCAATCCAAATCCCTTCAAATCCAAATCCATCTATGAAATCCAAATCCCTCAAAAACAATCCCGCAAACCAAATGGACCCCAAGAGTATTTGATGAGGATTCTTGAATGGATTTCATAAGGTATAATGATATCCGTTCATTGAGTTCATCTTCATTGAAGATGTTTGTGGATGTGGACGATGATGTTTTATTTTCAGTGTCTTCTGCTATTGTAGACTTTGTAAGCCTTTGAGACAACATAATATCCTACGAAGATGTTTTCATTATATATGGGATCAAACTTTTCAGTATGATATCTATCATTAAGAACATAACAGATACATATGAATGCATGGAAGAAACCAGTGTTTGGTTTTCGTCCATGTAACAGTTCATAAGGGGTCTTCTAATGTTTTTTACAATAATGGCACGAGCAGGGCCGGTCTTATGGTTTTGGATGCCCTGGGCAGAGAGTCAACAATATGCCCCTAATCCAATAAATAAATAACATAAATTTTGAAGGGGTTTGAAACCTAGTCAGGGGCTCATCCCCATGTCAATATCATTGATTGTTGTTTTTTTTTGCACAGCAGAAAGATACCTTTTATTACCCAAAACCACATTACAATACAAACAAAGTCATGGCTATTGAAAGAAACAACCATACAATTAAGACCTGCACACTTCCAAACCAAACAAATCCTATCTAAAGCACCTGCAGGAACAAAACTCCCAGCTCTCCTTTATAGACAGTTATTACAATTTCAAGCTTAGCAATAAACTAATTGTTATGCTTAAATGGTTAATAACCTATTACAAATTATTTCCGTGTATTGGAACATAATTCTTTGATTTAGGGGATATTGTGATTGGATTGACTCATTAAGTTCTCTTCGATGATGGTATGATACACTAAATCTTTGGCTCAGAGCCTACAAGTCTCTACCGCCTAGTGCACCATCCAAGGCAAGTTGCATAATCAATGAATTCAAACTAAGAAAAAATATATATCATTCAATTTAAATATATATATATATCAATCAATTCAAAAATACCCAAAATAAAATATATATCATCCAAGGCACGTTGCATAATCTCATAGATGAATTTAAGGGTTATTTATTATTTTTATAGCTCCTGAGTTAACACATTAGTACAAAAATCATACTCAATTGACAAGCTACCAAGAAATCAACCCAAGCTGAGCTAGGTAACAAAATCAAATCCCCTAGTTGAGCTTGACTGGCTCAACTTGACTTTTTTGTATTTACAGAGTGCATATCAGCTTAGTTATAGCATTGGCAATAAATTGTTATGTTTTCAATCAAGAAATAACGTAAACCCTAAACAAATAACATTGTAAGAAATTGAGGAGCAAAATGAAATAAATAAATAAGAAGGAAAAAACCTGAAGTGGTGAGCAATATCAGATTGAGTTATGAGTAGTGGTGGGCACAAAATGCCGACTGGGGGTGACTGGTGGCCGGGCGGCGATGGAATCACAGAAGCAGGTCAGTCAACATGATAGCCGGTGTGCGTGAGCCGATAGGGCACGAAAGATTAAGATTGAGAGTTGAGTTCGTGCGACAGGGAAGATGGGAGAAAAAAATTCAAAATCGAAACCTACGCAAATCTATATACGTGTTGGGCTGTGATGCCACTAGGGCTTTGTGGGCATCAGGTTTGTTTCTTTGTCAAAGAAAGTATGCCCAAAAGATTATTGAATATATCCATATGAGTTTTTGCAAGTTTGTAGCCTAAATTGATGCATGTGTATATTATATATGAGTTTTTGTAAGTTTGTAGCCTAAATTGATGCATGTGTATATTAACACCGAGATGTTCGACTCGACTCGTTCAGAAACTCAATTAAATTTTTCGAGTTGAGTCAAGTCAAGCCATTCATGCATACATTTTTTTCATTCCAAAAGTATTCGTACATTCATTAAGAATATAAAGATTAACCAAACAGGTCAGGGATTCAAAAGTATTCGTACATTCATTAAGAATATAAAGATTATCCAAAAGTATTCGTACAGTATCGTAGCCCTTACACTTCTAGGAGGTCACGGTTCAAATCCCACCAAAGGTGAGTAGGGTGTGTGAGTTTATTTGTTACATTCGTCGTATATAAATATTATATACTTAAAAAAAGGAATATAAGGATTATCAAGCTCAAGCGAATAAACGATTTAATCAATCAAGAGTTCAAACCTCTAAACAAGCATCGAGCTCGATAATTTGAAATTTTTTAAAGCTTGAATAACCTACTACTCGGCTCCACTCGCACCCCTGGACCAAAAACCATAATTTCTAAGCACAAGGGCAAATATAGCAACTTTCAACAAAAAAAAATATAGTTTACTCTAAAATCTTATTATTACTCCTTCCTTCTTACTTTAAAAAAAATAACAAATTTCTCATACAACAAACACTTGATACAAACAAACAATGCAAATTCTCTTTTGTTTCCTGTTAACATCAACTTTTCTCACAATCTGCTTCTGCTGCTTGTGGCTTATCATCCGAATTGCTTGACACGATGGCATCATCATTTTTACAAGGAAGCAAAAGCGGGATTGCTGATATTATTTTGCGTTTTTCGCCCTCATTCTCCGTTTCTTGCAAAGAAGAAGACCCATCATCACAATTAATTCCCATATCAGGTTTAGAGGGCATGATTTCTTGATTTCTAGTTTCGGTTAAAGTAGGCTCCACACTTATTGCAGTATCTCTTCCACCAGAAATGCCAACCACATCCTTGCCGACACCTGGCAATGCAGGCAGATGTTAAAACTGGAATCAAGACAAACCTAGTCTATATGTTCCCTAATAAGTGTCCACATATCTATTTTAGTTGTAATCTCCAGTTCCAAAAGTCTCCTGCTTTCCAATTCTACCCTTAATTATGGGATGGAGAAATTCATTACTTCTTCTGTTATTAAAAGGTGTAATTGTCATTTAGTTATATAAAAAGAGTGATAATTACACATTTCTAAAACTATGTACCTTTTTCAATGTGGACATTAACTTTGGGACGGAAGTAGTATAGAACATTAAAGGACGTAATGATTAATCCATTGATACCAAAATGGTTTAATGTAAGTGTTTTACTACTAGGAAATATGAAAATATCTAAAATGTGTTGTCTCTTGGGATAGAGGTAATGTCCGCATTCGTCTTACCACTAGACCCTACCTTTGCTTTGGGTGGGATATAATGGGTAAGTTTAGTTTGGTTTAGATATATAAGGGGTTGTTTGTTTATCTCTTAACAGTTCCTTTAAGAGGCATCTTCTGAATCGCTAAGAGGTGAATCCTGTTTGGCAAAATATAAGTCTACCTCTTAATGGTTCCAAAACCCTCAGAATCATTTTATATCCTGAACCTCCCTTAACCATTAAGAGCCCCAATTGCATCCTGAACAATTACCAAACAATTATATTTCCATTTTGCACTATATCATAAGAGGCTCTTAACCATTCTGACCACTTAATCATTCTGCACTAAACCATTCAGTAACCGCCAAATAGCCCCAGTGTCCTTCCCTCAACAACGACAAAAATGGAGTAGTAATCTCGTTATTGCTTGTATTTGATGATGATAATTAATAGCAGAAGGGTGAACTTTGTATTGTAACCTCGGTAAAAAAGCAAAATGTTGCATTCCTTTGGTACAAAGAAAAATAGTTGGATTTATTTGGAATTGAGGGGGTAAACATATGCACTTTATCATTTACTCTAGACATAAGATCAAGATAAACAAGTAAGCGAAAAATATGGGATTTGGGAGAGAGAGATAACTTTGTTTGACAAGCAACAACGAGTGCATGGCGGGAGTTGTAGGTGTAGATGAACCTCCGCCACCCTTCTTCATCTTCGTTGCATTGGGAAAAGAGAAACACATCATTCATGAGTACTTTAAACTCCATCCAGATCATTTGACCATGGTTGCTTGTGTTTCAAGTTTCAGCGAATACACACTTGCCTCTACTAAATGCGAGAGGCTAGTAGGCTATAACTACGTTTGAAGAAGGTCGAGAGGGTGTCAAAACTCCGGGATTTATCAGAACTCTCGAAAACGATTGAGCGAAAAATTATTGCTAATTGATATTTTTTTTCATCTTTCACGGGTGCAATAGCCCATTTATTTTGGTATCAAAATGTATTATGCCCAAAGAGCCATTGGCCCAATCGTAACGACTAACCCGACCTTCCTGGAGGTCAGGGGTTCAAGTCTCACCAAAGTTGAGAAGCGTGCGAGTTTAATTTACCATATATAAATAAGAGGCGGATTCAAATGAGAAATCAAATTTGGTTGTGAACATGAGGACAAAGGAGAGGGCGACAGGTGTCATACTCGGACTGAAAATGAATGGAGATAATCAGACTGAATGTAGTGTTATTCAGTCTGAATAATGTATGAACTTCACCTTCATTATTCACTCCGAACGCCCCTAATTATTCAGACTGAATGAGACACGTGTCGCGTTCTCCTTTGTCCTCATGTTCGCAACCAAATTTGAGTTTGCATTTGAAATTTCCTCGTATAAATAATATATATACTTCAAATTAAATATATGTATGTATGCATTTAGACGTACGTTGCATACCTTTAAAGTCTCTTCACAGTACTTTATAATCACCGATACATTTGTGATGCAACGTCCATGCAACAAAGCGTATGCCCACAAGAGATGGTATGATGATATCCGTTCATTGAGTTCATCTTCATTGAAGATGTTTGTGGATGTGGACGGTGATGTTTTATTTTCAGTGTCTTCTTCTATTGTAGGCTTTGTAAGCCTTTGAGACAACATAATATCCTACGGAGATGTTTTCATTGTATACGGGATCAAGCTTTTCAATATGATCTCTATCATTAAGAACATAACAGATACATCTGAATGCATAGAAGAAACCAATGTTTGGTTTTCGTCCATGTAACAGTTCATAAGAGGTCTTCTAATGTTTTTTACAATAGTGGCACGATTTTGAGTGAAACAAACAATATTCATAGCTTCGACCTAGAATTAGGTGGGTTGACATGCATCATTGATCATTGATCTAACAGCTTCACACAGAACTTTATTTCTTCTTTCCACAACACCATTTTGTTGAGGAGTTCTAGCGGCAGAGAAATTGTGAGAAATACTTTTGTTTGAACATATATTTTCTATAATATAAATTTTGAATTATGTTCAATTGTCACTTCTTAGTGATCTAGTTGAAGTATTGTTCAGGACTTCATTTCTTTTTATGAATTGAATAATTTCTTCAGTCACATTTCTTTTAGCTAGTGAGAAGATGACAAGTGTATATCTTGAAAATTCATCAATAAAGACAATAGCGTATTCCTTGCCACCAAGACTAAGAACATTCACTAGTCTACACAAAGTCCACGTGAAGAACATGGATAGGAGTTGTTATGAAAGAGAAACTTTTGGACTTGAAACTTGATTTTGTGTGCTCCCTTTTTCACAAGAACTACATAGTCTTTCTTTAGAGAAGTACACAGAAGGAAATTCTTTCACAAATCCTTTTTGTGACAAACTATTGATAGTTTTAAATTTCAAGTGAGCTAAACGCCTATGCCACAACCAGCTTTGTTCAGAAGAAGCTTTAGAGAAGAAACATACATTTTGAAAGGGTGAAGAACATTCAGAGGACATGTCAATCACATAGACATTAATCTTAAGAAAGCCAGCAAGAATTTTGATATTGTTAGGAGAAATAAGAGAACATTTTCCTTCGGGAATTTAACAGAAAATCCTTTGAAAAAAAGTTGACTAATGGTTAAAATATTATGTTCGAGTCTTTCCACATATGCCACTCTATCAATGTTATGTTACTGATCCAGGAGTCAGAATACCATACCCCAAGAGTTGACCCTTTTGAATAATCACCAAAGATAACTGATGGTTCTTTTATTGATACAAAATCGTTGAGCATGGAATTACGACCATTTATGTTCCTTGAACATCCAATGTCTAAGTATGGTATTTGGGTATGACCTAATCCCTATAGCCAAACAGTTGATTAGTTTCTAGATACCCATTTAAACACGGGTTCTCTTTGTAACACCCTAAAATTAGAGTAAATTTAAACCGAAATGAAAATGCGGAATATGTAGAATCACCCAATAGAGGGGGAATGAGTATGGGAGTTTACAACATAATATGGATACTAAAACAACAACCTAATAATCTACATAAACTGGAACATAGATTATGTTCAGGTGTTGTTAATATCCCCATAATGACGGTTCTAATATCTCCAATAATTACACTCTAAAGTGTATTTCCCAAGAAGAGTGTCTTCATCGGCACTTCACTCCGCTCCATTCTAAGGAGCCCCATCAACCCGATCACCTGCTAAACAACATTTAAGATCAAGTGTTAGGCTTACGCCTAGTGAGAACAAACAGTTAAATGGAGAAAGTAGTAAAATATTTTAAATACATGTGCGGTATACTTTATCCCATTTAACTTAACTTGAAAGTTTACTCTTGGTGAGCAAGGATCTTTTAAAACAGTCGGGGGAGATCCGATATTACCATTAGTTGTGACAGAACACAAGGTAAGCCACGAACCAATGTTATAGAGTGGCACATAAAGGTCTGGTAGCCATTGACATCAACCAAATCCAGTATTGTATTCAATTGTGCACCCTAGCCTCAAGAATTGCACGCTTTACCACAATGCCCATTCCGAGTAAGTGAAAGGATAGATAGGAAATTACACAATTTATCACAATGCCTATTTCCAATTTAAAAGTGGTTCATACTATCATTCACGACATTAAAATACCGATTCTTATGCATATGGATCCATAACATACTAGTCTAATGATCAAATACCTCAAACGAGACGTATTGATAGTTTTCCAACACTGAAAACCTTTATATAAACGATTCCCTTTGAAATGCAATTTTTACCAAAAATTAGGTCAAACTATTTTGGTTCCAAATCAGAGATTTCCCTGTCAAAAGACATTTCCAAGTAAAATGATACCATTTGAAATACTCATTTTATATCCAAGATCAAAATCTCCAAATTTTTTGTTTTGACCTAAAACTTCCAAACTTAACCAATCACATAAATACTTGAGATTAAAACTTAAAAGGAGTAAATAAGAACATTTATAACAAGTGTTATATTTCTAAAAGGTTGGATTTGAACTCACAAGCTAGGGTTTGGCAAAATCCTAGAAAAGTCTTTAAAGAGGATGAAGATGATGGAGCTTGGTGAGAAGGGTTAAGAACACCACCACTTGTAGCTTGAACACTTGAGCTACCCTTGAACTCCAACTAAAGGAAGCAATAAATGTGTTTAAATGAGGTAGGTGGAAGTATACGTAACCTAAAAACCGCCTTAAATGCAGAGGTCTCGATACTGAGTTTGATATCTGAGAAAATGAGAAGACTGGGCTGAAAAACGCACTTAAAATTGCCTTCTGACCCTTCCGGGAGATCTTGCCTTGCGATCATGACAAGGCATGATCGTCTGTCATGATCGCCAAATCAGTACCGCGAGTTTTGCTCAAATTTGGCTTCCTGGTGTGTTCGAGTGATGATGCCCTGCGATGATGACATGGCATAATCGCCATGTCAAGATCGCCAAGTGTGTACCGTGGGTTTGTATGTCATTTTTGACATCAGGTTGATCCTGCTATCATGCCATGCGATTATGACATGGCATCCTAGCCTGTCATAATCGCCCAATGTGTACCGAGGCCTATTTTGGTTCCGGTTTTCGTTTCTTTCTTCCAATTCATTGTAACCCAGCATTAAGCCCTTGAAACACTTCATCTAATTAATAAATATCATAATATTAGGATGGGAAGTTCATTATCTTGAAAACAAAATTCCGGGCGTTACACTCTAAGGTAAGAGTAGAGTAGAATATGACTAAGGATTCTAGTAGCAGTAGCGGTTTCTCTAAAGAATATAATTATGTTTCTTTTAAAAAAAGGGAAGAGATGTACTTTAGTGTGAGTCTTTAGACTAAATGAGACAGATGTTGAGTTCTCAAGACTCCTTTTGTCTGAAGCATTTTGGCTCAGAGGAGTGAGCAATAAACATAAACTTGTCTCTTTTTCCAATCTATTTTCTGATTTTAAATTGAGATACTTCCAGGCATGCCCTTCAATTATCAATTTCTTTTCTTGAAAAAAGTCCTTAACCCCTTTCTTTTGGATGATTTTCTTAGATGATTTAAAAGGTTTTTATCAAAAGAGGAAAAACAAATATGAGATTTGAAGAAAACTGCATCTTTTTGGAGTTCTCTAAATTTTTCATTAAGATATTTTGAAAAAAATGGAAAACACTTTATTGACAAACTCAAAATTTCAGACTTTACAATAATTTTATGAAATGTAAGATGATGAGAGGTATATAAGACCTGTTGTTGAGGATATCATCAAGAAGAAATAAAATGATGAGCCTTTAATAGTTTTCTACAATTCTCACCATTTCACTTCTTGTCCTCGGAGTTGGAAAATAGAAATCTAATCTTCCAAATTTGAAAAGATGAATTGTTTCTTTGAACGAGAGTGTCATCCGATTTTTCAGAGACAAATTGCATTTTTGAAACTAGGAGGTCTAGATAGATAGCCAATTTTGTTGGACATGTAAGTCATTTCGGATCTTGTTTAAGAGACTAAACAAACCTCTCTGATACCACTTGTTGGTCCTGAGAAGTGATGACTTACAACAAATTTTCACTTTTTAATTCAATATTCCAAAACTTGTATAAAACAAAGAATTATAAATTTGTTGCAGAAGCTCAGAAGATAAGACATGTGATCCTAAAGAATTTGACTGGTGAAAATTTTACTAACACTGAAAGAGTAAAGGGATAAAATACTCTTTCATATCCAAAGGACTAAAGTACTTTTTCAGATGTTGACGCCGATTTTACCTAAGAAACTATCACAAAAAGTTTATGTCAAAACAAGTGAGTTTCATATAATGACAAAGGTGCCAATGACGTGTAGCTTAGTTGATAATGGATGGGAGTTAAGTTTGTCCAAAATCGAATTATCCCGGGTGTCCTCATAGCCACAACCGCTGAGTGAGTCAGGTATGCCCCCCACATTATGGAATTGGCAGCCGATTGTGGGCCGATTAGGGTTGCTGGTATCAACCTTTTTGTCCAAAATAGAATGACAAAGGTGACCAATCTAACTTTTAAGTCTTTAACACGTGTCTATATCTTATTTGTTAATCCATGAACTCTTCATTTCAACCTTTGTAGTTGATGTAGATACTTGTTGCCGAGGGAATAGTAAAGAAAGTATGACACTAATAAAACAGTGCTTTAGAACTTACTTTGCATGACATGCTGTGCATGATTCTCATACAGGATGAGTGCAGGATGAGTTAGTGAGCCAAACTTGTTTGACAAGTTTGCACTCCAAATTTCGGCTTGCTAGTAGTAGTATTTGTCAGAGTACTATTTAAGTTTTTTTGTATTGATATGCTTTTTGGCTAGACGACAAACCAATCCGCTTTTGGTGACGATCTTGGCCTTACTTCAACTAGTCTTCGATTTTGTTGAAAGCATTAAGTTCTTGAATCAATACAGGTAGTTATATGATTTTTACAAAGCAAATTTTTTTATCTTTTTCTATTTCCGAATATAAGCTATAAACCGGATTTCTAACTATAGGAACATCACGAAGATGCTTCATCGGATACTTAAAAGGCTTGGTATAAATTTTGACCATTTGAAACTTTAAGCTCTAAGACTCCTTCAAGAAAACAATTGGGTTTTCATGAGGACGATGACTTTATAAAAATAAACATTCATAATCTATTGTAAGAGATCCGACGAGTGTTACATCCGAAACTAAAACAAAAGGTTCATATGTTTTTTTTTGTGGAAAGGAGGCTGAAGTCCTAACAATTTATAACAAAAAAGAAAAAAAAGGAACACCTAATTGGCGAGGGACTCCCTCCCAAAAAGGAACTCCAAACTCAGAAAAGGACATTACTTGTTTGGAACTACATTGGATGTATTCCAAGTAAGATAATAATCCATAATTTATTTTCCAATTATTTGACCGAATGTTATGTGTATTATTTCCAGATCCGATGCTTGAGACCAACAAATATAAATAACTATTCTTTCCTTTCTAGTTGTATAACTTTATATGAATTAAAAAAATTCCTACAATAGTATTCCACACGCTAGCATACACAAGTAACAGGTTAATAAGAACCGTTGATAAAAAAACACTAGCATAGACAAGTAATAGGTTAATAATAACCTCCAATTTAATCATAACAGTTGATATAAAAAAAACAAATGGTTCAAATGAGTTTATAAGGTTAATACTAATAAATGGGTTAACAAATATTTACATCTCTATGTACATATGCCATGACACACCTCAAAAAACTTTGTCGTTTTACAGTAACTCGTAAGATTTGAGATTTGATCTTGCTAGATACCTCACCTGATTTAAAACCTTCAAACTTGGATATGCTCACATTTTCTATGTTCTGGAACATAAGAAATAAGTCCGCCTTTTCATGGTTCCAAAATCCTCTGAATTGTTTTGTATCACGAAGCTTCTTTAATCATTCAGAGGCGTGATTTCACTTTGAATAATCACTAAATAATTATATATAATTTGGCACTATATCACAAAAGTCTATTAACCATCGTGACCAATTAATCATTCAGTACCAAACTATTTGCCAACCTGCATCCAACCCTTAGAGCATCTCCAATATGTTTGCTACAATAGAAACTTTTGAGTTTTTCTTCTTTAAAATGTTCCAACAGGTTTGCTACAATAGAAAAAATTGAGTTTTTCTTCTCTAAAATGATCCAACAGCATTGCTATATGGTTTGCTATTTTAGATATTTGGGGAGAAATATCTAAATATAGAGAAATCTCTAAAATCCTCAAACTAGTAGAGATGAATATTATTTTAATATATACAACGAATCAAAATTACTGAAATAAAATAATATTTATCTAAAATAATAAATATATTAAATCTATACTATATTATAAAGGATTTGGGGTTAACTCTTAAAAACAACTTTTTAAGCATTATATACCATTGATTAAAGCCAAATTACTTAATTTTCAAATTTACAAGTTGAGTAAGCATAAGTACAACTTATTAAATCTCAAAGTTTGAATTCTTATAACTAAATGCGGATAAACATAATCAAATAATGATAAACATATCATTTTAAATATAAATAATCTAAATTATGATAATTATTGAGTTCTAATAGAATAGTTAATCATTATCATTTTAAAACATTATATTTATAAAAAAGAAAATTAAACTGAAAATTATCTTTATAAAAAAACAAAAACAAAATCATATTATAAAATCGATAAAGAATAAAACGAATAAAACGAACATTTGAAATCGAGATGTATCATGTATCGCTGCATTGCGCGAGTACGCTTCTATTATTTTAATAATGTAAGTAACGATGAATTCTCTAAAATAAAAAGGCCGTTATAAAAATATTTTGAAAGAAATATTTTTAGATATTTTACTTTTCATTTTCTGATTTAAAGAAATTATAGAAAAACTATTCTATTTTAAAGAAATTAAAAAAAACATGAGTCTGAACTGGACAGATGTGATACTGCCACTTAATCCAATCAACGCCTTTTTTCCCCATGTTATACTTAGACCGGGCAAACGTGTCGTGTCGGGTTCAAAGGTTAAACGGGTTGAGAGTGCCTAACCCTAACCCGGCCCGTTTAATTTTCGTGTCGTTTCGTGTCAACCCGTTTACTTAAACTGATTGAAATATATTACAAAATTCATTTCATTCGTATCGAGTTCGTGTTTAGTTAGCATGTTGTGCCAGTATTTGTCAGGTATCCATGAAATATACAATCACTTTTTATTATTATTTAGTATATACTTTGTTAAAAAAACTATAAAACGTGAGTTGTTGACGTTATTTGCCTAGGGCCAAAGGGACCTAAAATAAACGGGTTATTCGGGTCATTTTCGAGTTGAAAATTTTGACCTTGATCTTACCCGTTTAATTTTCGTGTCGTGTCATGTCCACCCGTTTACTTAGACGGGTTGAAATGTATTATCCAAACCCGTTTAATTCGTGTCGAGTTCGTGTCATGTTAGCGTGTCGTGTCAGTTTTTGCCGGTTCTAGTTATACTGTACAATCGTTCATCTCTTCATTCAGCATCTTGACGGCGACTTGAGGAGCTTCCCCATTTCCCCTGACCTGTGTGCTCCTCCTCCGTATTTCTTTGATTTCATCACTCAACACACCCTAGAAATCTCAACAGGTACATGGATTACGACTCTGAATCTAATTTTTATATCGATCTTTTCTTCCTCCTCTTTCTCTTTATCTCAATTTCTGTTCGCCTCACTGAGTTATCATCAGAGAAATCAACAAATTCCACCATTTTTACTGGTGTATCCACGACTCATCGAGTTCTTGTGGCATTTCCGTAACCTCCTTCGTTATCACGGACTACATTAGAAACTTGATTAGGAAGAATTGGAAACAACATGAATGTATATGAACCCTAGTTACCATTGATTATAATTTGTGTTTATAATTGATGGATTTGAAATTCTTTGAACTGGGTAGCATTTCTTTGTTCTATTTTGCCATGTATTAATTTGAAAAAGTATCGTCTCTGTGTATGGTTGATTCGGAAGTTGGTTTTGAATTTGAAAATATGAGAATTCAACAAGCACATAAGGTGTTCGATACAATGCCTCGACATGAACAATAGATTGTGGTCTTCTGCGTTTGGCTGATGCCCATTTGTAATAACTTCCAACTTTTCCTCCTTGTTTTCCCTTTCTTTTCATTTTTTACTCTTTTTTCTTGCATCATACCTTCGTGCGTTATTAAGTATTAACCACTCTGATTGTAGAACCCATCTAACTTTCTTAAGTAGGAAAATAGAAGACATATATATAAATAATTAGCAAAACATAGGTGACTGAATTTTTCTTTGTTTAGCACTTGGCAGTTTGGCAAGTGAAGTTTCAACCTTTACTATCAAGTGCTTGAAATAAATGTCTTCTAATTTGAGTGTAAAATAAAAGAAAGCCGACATGGCAGCCAGCGTGGATTTTAGACATTACGGTATGCCAATCTGGTTGATGAGTTGCACTTGAATTGAGTGCATACAAATTTGAACGACGAAGATATAATCATTGAGTTATATTAGTATCGTCTTTTGACTACCTTATTGATCATAAACTTAACATAGCACTCTAGTTATTTGATTTGATTTATCTTTCAATTTAGCTTTTAGTGTCTAATATTAATTGATTAGTAAATTGATTGCTTTGTTTCATTGTTTTGCTAAATAATAAACTTTTATGATTGTATACCTTCTAAATTCCCAAAATATAGGCTGTTACACAAAGGCTCGATAAGCCCATACTCCATTCTTTTCACTTTAAAGTTCAGTAAAAGGAATGGAACAATTAAGAAACTTTTGCTTGAACTATATGTTTTCTCTATTCAGATAAAGCGTACTCAGAGGCTAGTGCTAGAATGCCATGTGCAAGTACTCAAAATTGTTGCTTTCTGCTTTGCTTGATAACACTACAAGTCATATGCAGGTACTTTCTAGCTTTCTTTGTTAAATTAGTTGTCTTTGATTACTTATTCCAACAGTTGCAGGTATAATTCCTATTGATAGATGGATGATTGGTCTTTTATTTTATTTTGGCCATATTTTGCAACCATAAGCAAACTTATTTTTTGAACTTATTGAAAAAATCCCATTTGGAGCCCTAAACTAACTAGCTTCTAAGCTAGCTTTTTGAAAAACTACTTCAATTAAACGTTTCAATAAGGTCTAGTTTTTTTTTTCACTTTTCTTTTCTTTCCGGTTATGCCCATTATGTTTTACTTAAATGACCAAAACCCCGCCTTTTATGTCATTTTGCACCGTCATCTAGCTTATCAGCTAGTTTTTACTAGTTTACTGGCTAAAAACTGGCTTATCGACTAGTTTACTAAACATGAGGCTCCTTCATTTAGAAACTTTTTAAAGAGTAGAAACTTTAGAAACCAAGGAGAAAACCAATATATTTTTTTTCATCAAATGTTATGATTTAAGATATTGTTTCACATATGTTTATGTTCGTAGGAAAAAAATAATATTATACGTGAACAAAAAACGTTGGTTTACTTTCACATATGAAACAAAATTCATATGGTGAAACAAATAAGTGAACCATCATTTTTCTGTACACATATAATATCTTTTTCCTATGAACACAAACAAATGTGAAACAATATCTTAAATCATAACATTTGATGAAAAAAAATTATGATTTTTTTTAATTTATATTGGTTTTCCCCTTGGTTTCCAAAGTTTCTACTCTTAAAAAGTTTCTAAAAGACTGTCCCTCTACTAAACATATCCTTATGTTATATATGTTACAGGGCTGACAGAAACATTTTGAATGTTGGAGAGGAACTGCAAAAGGAAACTCTACCGTTACAAAGTGGGTCCCGTGTCTACCAACTTATAGGGCTTAAACCGAACAAGTGGTAGTGAAGTCAAAGATATCATATCCTGCTTCTGTAGGTACAATACAACACATCATCTTCTTGTTTACTTACCTTCTTGTGGTCGTTAAAGAATCTTACTATATTTAATAGCAGATACCTGCTAGCTTTTCTTTACAACTGAACAAAGGAAATTCGGACTTATTGCTTAAGCCCCAGAGGAAATTACTGAATACCGAAAAGTTGATTTTCAAGAATGATTTGCAAGACGATCAGGTCTGTGAGAGTATTCTGCTGTATTGCTTGTTTTGATGATCTAATAATCGAGATTATAATTGGTCTGTTTAGTTTGATTTGGTTTATAATCGATATTTTTGGTTTTAGAGTGGAACATATGTCGTTTTGACCGTGGAGGCAGAAGGGGTGGTCGCGATACCTCAAGGAAAGGAGAGGGAAATGGTCATTTATAACATAGGTAACTTTCATCTGATTAACTGAAATTTTGATCTTATTTATCTATCTATATCTTCGTGTAATTAACTACGGATCAACATAATCAAATACGGGATAAACATTTCATTTTAAATATAAAAAATTTGGAATATAATTAGGACAATCATTGAGTTCTAACAGAATACTTGATCATTATTTTTGTAAAAGTTATATTATTAAACCAAATATAAATTACTTCTTTATTAAACTTAAATTAAAAAATTGAATCAAAGAAATTACATAAAAAAGAGAACTTTTAAATGAAATATTAAAAACCGCTTTCTCAAAACCACATAAAACCATTATAACATCGATAGAAACAAAAAATAAAATGACACATTAAAATCGGGATGGATCTTGCTGCATTGCGTGAGTACCCTTCCAGTTGTGTTATTATTATTCTTTCATACCTTCCTACAAATGCAACTTTAAGTTCAGGTGCATAGGTGGATGCACAATATGGGGTGGGTATAATTAACATCCTATCATTCCTAAACTGAAATTTTACTAATATTTTTAGAAGTTGGTCTTTCCCTTACTTTATAAAAGTCGGTCATGACTAAACTTAAAGCTATGTTCGACAAACTAGTTGATAAGTTAGCTGTTGATTGATAAACTAGCTGTTAAATTAGTCACGTTTGATAAAAGGTAAAAGATGAACCCGATGATAATGTAAAAATGACATAAAAAGAAAAATACAAGAGGGATAATTGGAAGAAAAATGAATAAAAGTTTCCAATAAGCTATCTGATTAGCAGCTAACTTTAAGGTTTACCAAGGTTCAAATGAGGCTTTTTCAATAAGCTCAATAGGCTTTTAACATATTTATGTGGATGGCAGTTTGCGATGAACTGGTGGTTACAAAGCTTGGTGGGTTGTGATGGTGGCGGTTGTTTGCTTGGGTGTGGCATTTGTGATCCCTTCTTTTCTTTTCTACCATCGGTTCTGATGAGTACAGATCTATCGATTTCCAAGAATTCTTGATTTGATGATCAAGTTCAACATTCAAACCAAAGTAAGTTGTTTTTTATATTTAATGATATATAGTTAGTTAAGAAGAAGAAGTAGAAAGAATTAGGAGGTTTGTAAGTCTTTGTTTCCTTTTCAAATTATTTGTTGGTACTGCATATTAATTATTTTTTTATTATACATCAACTAATTTTTGTCACGTTATTATGTTTGTATTTGAAATCTCCCCTATATATATATATATATGGACGGGTTCATACGAGAATGATACCTATTTAAGGAAATAAGAGAACAATACCAAATCATATATGATTTTGCACTAATGGGTAGCGGGCGACTTTTGGGGATACTTAAGTGGCATGGAAAGTCACCCGGACTTTTGGGTGATTTAGTACAAAATCATGAACAACCATTCTTGTATTCTCGCGAATAGGTTCCATTCTTGTTTGAACCTACCTCCCTCTCTCTCTCTCTATATATATATATATAGGGGCTTAATCAAATGAGAACTGTTTTGTTTGTGATAACTGTGAGATCCAATGTAAGCCAATCATTTATTTTTATTAATTTTATTTAATAACTAAATATAAAAGGTTATATTGGTAATTTAACTATTTAACAACTCATCCCTAAAATCAAGCTCCATCCCTAAAATCAAGTTTCATCCCTAAAATCATGGTCGCTTCTTTTTCATGTTTGTATCTTGTATATATTTTGGTATCACAATGTGTATCAAAGTCAGTTTTTGTTTTAATGTTAGAAGTTCTTAGGTATCACAATGTGCATCACAATCGGTTTGTCTTTTAATGTTAGAAGTTATTATCACAACATGTATCACAGTCGATCTATGTTTTATTGTTAGAAGTTTTTGGGTATCACAATGGTGTACGTTGAAATAAGTTTGGCCGGAATAAAGTTTTCCGGAGAGAGGAGAGAGGAGAGAGATTTAAAAAAATGCCAATTTATATCTTACCCTTTTCATTTTATTTAATTCAAATATATACCATTATTTTAGGTAACATATTGATTTTTAATTGGTTTTAATTAGGGCCATTGATTAATTAATCCTATGGATGAGATGAGATCTCATAGTTATCATAAATTAAGTAGATCTCCCATGAAGAGCCCCCCTATATATATATATATATATATAGGAGCTAGTTCATATGCGAATTCAAATTTGGTTGTGTACGTGAGGTCAAAAGAGAGCGCGACACGTGTCCCAGTCTGAATATTTTCAGACTGAATGCTATGTTATTCACTCTGAATAATAAAATGAACTTCACCTTGTTATTCATACTGAATGTCCTTCGTTATTCATACTGAATAAGACACGTGTTGCGCTCTCTTTTGTTCTTATGTTCGCAACCAAATTTGAGTTTGCATTTTAACTTTCTTCTCTCTCTCTATATATATATATAGAGAGAGAGAGAGAAGAAAGTTAAAATTATATATATATATATATATGAAGTATTAGTTTTTTAACATTATTATAAATAGGCATGGGATCATGTGGAGAAGTTAAGGTGAGAAACGTAAGAAGGGATATTGACCCTTGATCATTTTTAATCTCAAACCCACCAATGAATCGCACTTGATATGAGGATTGATCTTGTGCATCTTGGTGTATCTTATCTCGGTGCATCTCATCCTAATGTGCATACAAGAATGGAGATCCCTTCCTACGCTTCTGACCGTAACCCAACCCATTATAAATAAATGTGTTAAAGTATAAATGCAAAAAACCCTGATGTTTAAAACCGTAAATATCGTAAGTATTAAGGGTCCGTTTACCAAAACTTACCCGGGTAAGCGCTTACCAACTCACATTACCTTACTGGATGAATATGGTTTGGACCAACAATTTTACCCGGTAAGAACGAGGCAAGGACCAAGAGTCTTACCCGGTAAGTGAGTTCGACGACTCTTACAACGGTAAGCGCTTACCGGGTAAATTGTTGCATGCAATGTCGTTTTTATGATCTAAAATCTTACCGGGTAAATGATACTCTTGAATTTTACCGGTAAGCACATACTGGGTAAGCGTTTGGTAAACGGCCCCTAAATTACATGAAATTGTTTAAAACGTTTCAAATCGGCATCGTTTAGTATAGTAGTTAATCGTTGGTGGAGTTTGAGCGTTGTTTTTTCCTTAGCTATGTCGTCATTGACATATGGATATTCAATCTCGAGTGAATTGTATATTTTGTATCTACTTGTAAGAGCATCTCCAATAGTTTCCTTAAAATGGGAAAAATGGAGAAAATAAGGATTTTGAGCAAGTATTTTGTTCCAATAGCTTTCCCATAATCATCTCCAAAATGGAGAAAGTAGGAGAGAAAGTGGGTTTTTCTCAAAATATGAAGTTCACTAAAAAATGATTTACCAAATGAAATTACCAATATGAAATTTTGAAAAACAAAAATTTAAAGAGAGAAATAATATTTTAATAGATGATGTAATATTTTAATATTATTTTGGAGAAATTATAAGGAATTTGTTGGAGATTAAGGCAATTTATTTGGAGATTTTATCATTTGATTCTCATTTTGGAGAAATTATAAGGAATTTGTTGGAGATGCTTAACTAATAATCTTTGAGGCAAACGTAAATCTTGAACAATACCGGCTAAGCAACATCCTATTTTTTTAAAAACAACCTTTCACTAAGAGAACAAAGAGTTTGGTTTGTTAGCATCTCCAACAACTTCTTTATAATTTCTCTATTTGACTCTGCCTTCAAGTGACTCAATAAGATAGACTGACCCATTTCCAACTTCCCAAAGATTCAACCCATAAGGAATCATTACAAATCTTGATAATTGAAAAGGTTTTCTACTTATACATCATTATTTGAGTCAAGTTTTACAGTAAAGACTATATTTGATTATCATAAGAAAGATAAATCTCTGTTTCTTTTCGAATCGAATTGTCAATGATTTAAAGCAAATAAGCTAAATAGATCGAACAATAAAAATAGATATCATTGTTAAATATTTAAATTTTAATATTTTAGGGATGCAAATTATTTTTAACAAAAATAGAAAGACTATTGTCACTGAAATATGATAACAATACATACCTATAGGCTAAGCACTTCCTCGTTTTATATGTATTTTCATATTTTGTTTAACCCGAGGTTAAGTAATCTTTCTGCAAATGTGATCTATTGATACTTAGTTGACATTCATAAAAAGTATCTAATGAATTATGAGTTCAATACATCCTCTTTAGCAGAAAGACATATATTCCTTGCTCATTAATGGAATGGAACCCCCTTGAATCTTTTGGGGGAATATTGGGGAAGAAAAGGACTTTTTTCTTCTGTATTTAACAAAAAAGTAAATCTTATTTACTGGATGATTGTACATATCAATATGTATTATTTTATGTATTACAATAAAATGAAGGAAATTTTTCAATGCGAGATCTAAAAACATATCTTCCCGTGGCACCGGTACTAAGTACTCTATGGTTCGCTTCTTTGGCAGGTTTATTGATAGAGATTAATCGTTTTTTCCCGGATGCATTGACGTTCCCCTTTTTTTCATTCTAGTTATTGACCTGGGAAGGAATAAAGAAGATTAGAGATACAATTAAATACCAGCCCCCCTCTTTTCTCTTTTTTCATCAAATAGAAAGCCCCAAGGGCGCCATATTCTAGGAGCCCAAACTATGTGATTGAATAAATCCTCCTCTATCTGTTGCGGGTCGAGGGATCCTTCTCCTTCCCCCTCTTCAAACTCCGATTCGTCTTTTTCATAGAGAAATCTCTGATCAAGGATAAAACAAGATTCATTTTGCATCATATCTAAGGGATTCCTTGGTTCGGGTCGAAGAAGCAATGTCACTCGATCCTTATCAAACTGACTGCATGTCCGTGAGGATCCCACCATAGCGCCTTCTACTTCTAATAGGCCACGAACTAGACCAGAATCATTCTCAACGAGTCCATAAGGAGCGATCTCATTTTTTTCATCGGGTCCAGGTAGAGACCAAAGATCTTGAGTGATCGATCCGGCAGAACAACTCAAAAGATAAAGAAGTATCGTTAATTTTTACATGCTCGTTCCAAGTTCGAAGTACCAATTGTACAAATAATAATCCACTTCGTTACATGATTTTTTTTTCATACACATAGATATAGGATCTATGGGGCAATTACTTAAAAGTACATTTTGTGCTACAACCCTTCCTATTTGATAGAAAAGCTTTTCAAAATCGTTCAAATATTCGAAAAAAGAAGTTACAATTGGTCAAATGATATGACCAAGTTACATATAAAAAACGAATACTTATAATAGGAAAATGCAAATATAAATTATTATTACGATAATTTATATTCATAGAGCAAGGATAAAAAATTACGCAAAAAAGGCATTCCGATTGATACCACTAGGAGGGGGAAAACAAAATTCCAAAGAATACAAAAAATTGACAAATTGGCTCTATATCCAACGAATGAAACTTTCCAGGTATGAAAAAAAGTATTTTGTTTTGGTTCAACATGTAGTCCCATATAAAAAAACGGATGATATAAATTTAGGAAAACTTTTCCCGGCGGATCTCTTGCAGGAAAGTGATAATCTACAACTTCGAGTTGTCAATTATATCCTTTATTACGACCCAATTCTTGAAATTTGGGACACAAGTATTCAATTAGTTCGGACTTGTTTAGTGTTGAATTGGGACCAAGACAAAAAAAGTTCTTCGATCGAAAAGGCCTGTGCTTCCTTTGTTGAAATAAGGACAAATGGTTTAATTAGAGATTTTCTAAGAATCGACTTAGCAAAGTCACTTATTTTGTATACCGGAAAAAGGAACGATCTGTCAGGTTCAGGATTGATCTCTGAGAATGGATCAGACCGCGCTAATGTCAATCCGTTTTCTTACATTTATTCCTATTCCAAGGCAAGGATTCAAGAATCCCTTAATCCAAATTTGGAAAGAGCGACTAATTTAAAATTTTCAATATTACATCAATTGAAGGATAAATCAATTCCTATAATTCATACTTAACGTTCCTCAAATAACAATTAAACTAAGACATAAGTACAATCGGGTGTTACTAAACCCAAAAGAGTCGTTATCTCCGAATGCGGAAAATATCGCCAAGAGTCTAATCTTTATTGTGCCACTTCCTAGTACTCAAATCCACATGTGTCGCTAGTACCAACCCCAACGATAACCTGATGCACATGCCGACAAAGAAAAATAGTTAGGTTTAACGCCTAGTGAGCTTAAGAGTTTATAACATATTTATGATTGATTTGAAACCAAAAGATTTGTTTGATAAATTATAATTCTCAAAGGAAATAACTTTATTACAAAAGCAACATCTTTCCCCAGATTCAATAGTTCCATAATAAAAAACTTTAGACCAAAATAACATTAGAAGTGAAAGCTTTAAATAGAAAAACTCATTTAACGTGATACCATACTCATGACTCACACGACCATGAATAAGTTTATAAACGTAAAGATAGAAACGTAACTTTAACCAAGTTTTACAAACCGTTAACTCACGCGTACCTTTGAAAGGGATAAAAATATCCGGAGATAACGGGGGAGACCCGATTTACCATCCTTAGCGATAGATACCATAAGTAGGTCGCTACACGATGTTTGAGCAACTATAAGAGTCAATGGCAACCGGTAATTACCGGCTATATACCTAAGTACATGGCCCTCCAAGACTCCTACAAAAGCCCGTGTAATGGGTCAATGGCAACCGGCGACTACCGGCTATATGCACAACTGTACATGGCCCTCCAAGACCCTTACTAGCGCATACATAGAGTCAATGGCATCCGGTAATGATCCGACATAATACCCAATTATGCAAGGCCCTCCAAGACTACTATGCGACCAAAAGGGACAACAATCCCGCCTTAACACCGACTATATGCCTATGGATCCATTACATACTAGTCTATCGACCAAATACATCTAAAGAGACGTACAAGTAGTTTTCCCAACTTGAAAACTATTCCAAAAACCATAACCTTTCAAATACTGGTCTTACCAAAATTAGGTCAAATCATTTTGAGTACCAAAACCAAAGATTATCCCATTTAAATAACCTTTCCAAATGTTTTAAAACCACAAGGATGTTCATTCCATCATTTAAGACCAAAATACCCAAAATCTTTATTTTGACTTAAAACCTCCAAACTTACCCATAAATGTAAATACTTGCAACCATAAGTTTAAAAATCAATGAAAGACAACATTTACAACAAATATTTAAGATTGTAAAGTTTGGATTTGAACTCACACTTATACTTCATTCATTAACATTTCTAAAAACTCAAGTGTAAGCTTCACGTATGATTTGTAAACTCTTTTATACCAAATAGACAAAACTTACCCAAATACTCGCACATTTGATAATAACAAATAAAATATGTTAATACATCAAAATGAACGTTTTTGGCATGTACAAAGTTTTCACAAAGTATCTTGAACTCACCTTGCTAGATTTAAGCTAAATCTAGGTTTTACCCAATACCGAGCTCCATTCGGTGAAGACTTTAGATCCTCAAGCTAGACCTATAGATCCATGATGTAATCCCTTCAAGAACACCTACATATCCTCCAAAACATTCACAAAATAGAACCCAAGGAGAATGAGAGTTGTTGGTGAAAAACCGAAACCCTAGATTTGAGATTTCGGAGAGGTGATCTTACCTACCACTCCTATAAGCCCCCAAAATCATCAAGTAACCTCTATCTATCAATGTTCCCATGTTTAAGAGCTTCCAAATACAAAATCGAGGCACTTTGAATCGCCCAAATCGGCTGAGAAATGAGAGAGATATGACTAAATGAAGTATTACCTCGAAATCCGACTTTTTAATCCCTGCACGCGAACTGCGACCTTGCCACTCCCAGGTCGCATTTTTAGGTCGCAATTCCCTGAAAACACCCCTTACGGTACATAAAGTGCGACCGTGGCCCCATGTCGCAGTTTGAGGTCGCAATTCACCATTTTTCGCGCATTTTGGACTTTTCTTGCTTATTTTCGACATCTGACCGGGTACCAAAACCCCTATTACTTAGTCAAACTATTCCATTGATGAAAATCATAATAACACTTAAATTTAGGAACACCAAAATTTACGGGTGTTACACACACTTTCACACAAACATAGACACACTTTCATTTTCAGACACACACACACAAACTTTCATTTTCACACACTTTCACACACACACACACACACACACTGTGTAACACCACGGTTACTAAACAAACACTTACCGAACCATCATTAATTTAATTTAGTTTCAAAAACCTCAAAATACGGGATAACAATTTACAACCCAAAATACATAGTTTAAGGCTTAACAATTTCATAAAAAAACCATGACATAATCATCGGGGACATGTCTACCCGGAAAGTTCAAACTATATACAACCCAAAAAACATAACATATATCTAAAACAAAAGTAGGCTTCACACGTCAATCCCTAAATCGATCATCCGATTTTGTTCTTAACTTAGCCAACTTGCCCTGAAAAGTTAAAAAAAAACACTAAAAGGTAAGCTATAAAGCTTAGTGAATTCATGAGGAAATATGAGGTTACAAAGTATTATATAAACATACGTATACTAGAATCGAAGAAGGGCTCGAGAACAAGTTTACATAGAAACAATGAAACAACTTAGTTATAGAAGTCATATATATAAAACGTACTTTCAAATAGGGATCACAAAGAAAACATCAATACAATCAACATTAATTATATATTTTGAGATCATGTAAGTTCCATGCCAATTAACTTTTACACAAACATAAGACTTGGCACCGAATCCGTCCTTCATCTCCCGGATTGTGCCAAAGTCCTATACTCACCCCCTGACTCCCACTGGGCAGTGAGTACGGCAGCCCCTCCAATTGTCTTACCGGACTCCATGGTATATCGACAATCGGCGCCCAAAACGCACCACAAGCTCAATATTAATAATATGACAATTCAGGGAATATTTAGGACCTAACATGATTCATGGAAGAAAAAATAAGCACATATGCATATATAATCATAAAGTAACACATATGTCCACATAAACTCACAGTGTTGTTCATTGAATTTGGTTAATCAAACTGAAAGCCAAACCGAAAGGTCGAATCCCAACTCCTGTTCAGTGGTTGGAAAAACACTTCCAATGCATTCAATTATACTTAAATTACACTTGAAGTTCATATATAGAGTCTCATTAGCAAAGCACAACAAAAACACAAACTTGCCCCTTCTAAATTCAAGCACTCTACTTTGATTTTACGATACAACATCTACTTACAGAGCTGTTTTGCCCATCTTAATCTCAAAATCATCAAATGACTTCCAAAGATGAAATGTAGCCCTTAATCCTACCTTTCCGGAGCTTATTTTTACAGAATTTTAGGATTTTTCTACAATTTTCTACGAATTTTACAATACAGCAGCAAGAGGCTGTCAAAAATCAGCTTTACCACACAGAACAGATGACCCTTTTTACCCATATAATGCTTGGAGTTAGATTCCGATGACTGAATACAAAACAAAGTAGACAATTCTAGCTTTCAAATGCTTCTGACCTCATATTTTTCTGATTTTTCTATGATTTTATACGATTTTCTGAAACAGTGCTCTAACATGACTTTCAAACTCGATAAAAATCACATTTTATCCAATTAAGTAACCAATTCCAATTCAACCTTAACCAAATCAAATGTTAACTCAATTTTGTCATTATCAAGTTAAAATCAACAAGAAACTATGGTTCATTCATCAATTTCTACCAATTTCATCAAATCCAACTTTGTATAGCAAAGAGTTAACTTGTTCTTAGTAAAACCCACTTTTCTTTCCATCTTCTTGCAAATCAATCATGAAATCAAGAAATTTACTAAAGTGTAATCATAATCTAAGCATCATTTCATGATTTCTACATTTATCTTACACATGCATTAGAATTATTCACCCAAATACCATCACACAAGAACTTGGATGAGATTTACCTTCAAATTGTTGTTTAATCCTTCAAAATTGATGTTAATCTCCTTAGTATGGATTTAGATTCAATCTCAATTGATAAAAATTGCACTTGGAGTTTCTCACACAATGCAGTAGCTGAAAATGGGTGAAAATAGGTCAAAATTCGTTCTTATTGACAAAAACCCGAGTTGAGTCGGGTTTGACCCGACTGGTACCCATTTTGACCACTAAACACTAAAAATGACATAACTTTTTGCCCGAGACTCCGTTTTCGCCTAGGCGTTCGTATTAAGATAATCTATAACTTCCAATAAATAAAATTCCAGAAAATATTTCTCAATAAGAGCAGTTTTTACGTATTTATACGTGTTATGCTTTCCGTTGCAATTTGTCGTTTTTTTGGTTTTGGGCTTGGAATCTTGTAAAACTTTTTCGACACCTCCAACAACTCTTAATAGATCCAAAACTCAATTCCAAAGCTTAACATTCCATAAAACACCCATCGTTTGAGTTTTGTGCACGTAATTTACCGAAATAGCAACGTACTTTGTAAAACTTGGTTAAAATGCAATCTATGCGACTTTTTCGACTTCCGACACTTCTAACACTTCATATTAACCTATTCAATTGTGTTCCAACATTTACATCGCCATTTATATCATCCGTTCAAGTTTTGGGTAGATTTTTCCCATTAAGGCATTCTAGTTACCTACCCGATTTCCATTTAAGCATGCACTTTGTATTTTGAACCCTCATATCATCTAATTAAGTCATTTTTGAGGTGTTAGAACCAACCTTAACTTCTACATCTCATTCCAACTATAGGTTCAACTTATAGCTCACTAGAACACTTAGCATTTTAGCTAATCGTCTCCTTTTCTTTTTAAAACACAATTAACACATAAAGCGTGCTTTAACATATAATACATATTTAGAATCACTAGGTAAGCATATTTAGGAGAGTGGATGTTACATACACACTTTCACACAGACACACACACACACACACTTTCACACACACACACACACACACACACACACTTTCTCACACACCCACACACACACACGTGCGTGCGTGCACTTTCACACACACACACACACACACTTTCACACATACACACACACACTTTCTAATTTGAAAAACAAATGGAAAATGAAAAGTGGTAGAAAATACACAACCAAACGGGTTTTCTAATTTTTAAAAATGAAAACTCCACTATTTCAATTATACGTGTTTTAGAAAATTTTCATATAAAACTGAGAATGAAAATTCAACTTCATTTTCTGAAAACGTTTTCTTGGAAAATGAAAACAGTTTTCGAAGTAAATGTGTTTTCCAAATTTTCATTTTCTCTGAAATTTTTTTCCTAGAAAATAGAAAAAATTTCTGTAACTCAACGCACCTCTAATATTTCAACTAAACATGTTTTCTAAAATTTTCAAAATCCATTTTTTGATAAATGAAAACATTTTTTTGTTAAATTTAAGTTATAAAAATTTGATAAATACTTTTATAGTAAATGAACAAGCATATCAACGACCATGGAGAAATTAATAATATCGCCGGAGAAGTTGGTAGGGCCTAGACGTTTCCCCCCAAAAAAATTCTCTCCAAGATGAACTTTAAAACCTAGATACTGTGGATAGGATTTAAGTAGAGACCTGCCATTGATTTGAAGTGACGTGGGTTTCAATTCTACCCACCATTAATTCTGTCTTTACTAAATTGGGATAAGGAGTCCCCCCCCCCCCTTCCCTTCTACAACTATCTAATCTCCTCTCTCAACCCATATATATATACTATCCACCATTTTCATTGCTATAATGTTTGAAACACACAAGAACAGTGCTCTACAAGGCCATCAAAGGAGGTTGCAATTAAGCTGCAACTGCTCTAATCATCATATCAGACAGGTAAACCCTAATTATATGTTTTCTCTTTTATGATTTCAATTCGCTTAACTTAAAAACTCTTGAATTTTGGTAATGTGTAGTGGGAACGATGTGTTTCAACGTTTTATTGATTGTTGCTTTTTAGGGTTTATGATTCCCAAATAGTTGTGATGCAAGAATCATAGATTAGTTCTGCTCTCAATTAATGCTGTAATGTAACAAAATGTTGTGTGGTACTACCTAATTACTATTTTGTTTAATCTAATTTAAAGAAAAAATCAGCATGTTATGCTGTTCAACATTTTGAAGTTTCAAAGTTTGACTCCAAAAGTCAAACTATAACCAGAATTCATGATGTTTTTATGAATCTTATAGGACAGATTGGTTCCTACATTTGTGATACATTATGTTCCCCTCTAAGGAAGAGGCTTTTTTAGTCACCAAAGGTTCGATAACAGTAACATACTAACATAACACAAGTCGTTTTCATGATTCAAGTTATATTTCAAATGGTTGATCCACAAACATGAATGTAAATATTAAGTTATGTTATGGCTTTCACCACCGTTATTCCTTGGATATTGCTCACCTTGGTATTTGTCCAATCACATATTCTCATCCCTTCATACATCTTCGCATACTTTCTTTTGGTAACCGTGGGTGCTCAACTAATCTTTGGAGGTCCTAAAGATAACATGTAACATCCCATGCCAACCGTACCAAATATTGTCCGCTCCTTCCACACACTTGAACTCACGGTTTTAAAACGCGTCTGATAGGGGAGGTATCAAGTCCCTTATAAGGCAATCATTGTGCCCTCCCCAACCAATCTAGGATATTACAATCCACCCCCTCTTGGGAGCCCAACGTCCTTGCTGGCACACCGGTCCGCCTCTGATACCATCTGTAACATCCCAGGCCAACTGTACCAAATATCGTCCCCTTTGTCCACACACTTGAACTCATAGTTTTAAACGCGCCTGATAGAGGGGGTATCAAGTCCCTTATAAAGCAACCTTTGTTCCCCTTCCCAACCAACGTGGGATATTACATAACAGCCAAAAAAATCCCCAGTGGCCCTGAGGAGACTCAAACGTGCGACCTATTGGGATTTGGGAGGAACCCCGAAGTCTAGCCTTTATTTGCCGGTTGAGATGGCCCTCAAGGTTCCCTAACTACTTCAAGTGGATTTTGTAGGGGTCAATGGTTCTATTGCAATATCATATCACATGTTATTAGCAAGAACGTATGTGTATATGCAAAACAAGTGGACATACGGTTTTTGATATATTGAAAGAAACACGTAGGTTTTCTAGTACTTATTTTTGTGACAAAAGCCTAATTTCTCTTGACTGTTTCTGTCTATGTTAATCTTGCCCTACCCCTATTCTTCTGACAATCTGTCCAAAGGTAAGCATTTCTGTCCTAGCTTCCCGATTATTAAATATCATCATTTATAATCCCACCCATCCGTATGTGGCCTCACATTTATTCCAATATTCAGTTTTGTTATGCTTCTATTTTGTGATTAAAATGTGATTCCTAACTTTTATTTTTTACTTTTTATAACAATTTTCAGGTTGGCATCTATCATACCGACTATGGCTCTTTCTATGCACACGGTATTTCTCTGCAAAGAGGAAACCGTCAGTTTGTATGCCAGATCACCATGTAATGAAAGGCTTCACAGTATGATGAAAATCCGATCTAACCGTGGATATTGTAAATACTTCCAGTTGTTCAGATCTTATAGGATAAGTTGTCTGTTTGATTCTAGCCATTCAGCACCTTTGTCTTATTCCAAGGAGAAATCTCCGATATGTAGCATTGATGCAAGTTTTGAGGTAATTTCTTGTGCCTTAATCTTTGTTGTTTCTTCATCTTTTCGTCTATTGATGCTACATTTGCACTTTTTTCTTGCTTTCTACTTTACTTTGAACTCTTTTTGTTTGAAGGAAATAGAAAGAGTTGATGATAGAAGGGGGGTGACTTTGATTCTTCAGAGGCAATGGAAGCAATTCGTACAATTGGCAATCGTATTGGTTTGCACGTTTGTTGTCATTCCCAGGGTTGACGCTGTTGATGCTCTTAAAACGTGTACTTGCTTACTCAAAGAGTGCAGGTATTTCACCCGACTTTTGTTGTACCTTAATTCTATACAAAAAGACACAACTAGTCCCTGAAGTGTGTATACATACATATATATATATATATTGTATGTATGTATATATATAGGGTTGATTTCTGTTACAAACCACGTCAATTCGTACAAACCGTACAAACCGCATGCAACCAATAATTTTTCTTATTTTTTTTTCACTTTTTCTTAATTATGAGGGTTGATTAGTCAAAGTTTATCAAGAATACATGGGGGTTGATTAATCAAGAATATGTGAAACACATTTCATCAAAATGAGAATTTAATGAAACAATTTCATTTTCATGTAGAAACAAAAATAATTTCATGAAGAAAACAATTATGTTAAACAATTTCATCATATTAAACACTTTTATGAAACAATTTTATTAAATTAAAGGGAAAAGTCTAAAAAACCCAACGAACTATCTGGTTTTGAATGATTAAGTCCTTAAACTATTTTTTTGAATGAAAAAACCCTTAAACTTTCTGAAACCGATTAAATACATCATTGGAACTTGTAAAAACAGGTTAATGTTATAAATTTTTGAAAAAGTCTAGAAAAACCCAACAAACTATCTGATTTTGAATGATTAAGTCCTTGATTTTTTTAGCGAATAAATCCTGAATTTTTTCCTAAATCTTTTTACCAAATTAATTTTTGAACTTTCTTTGAACAAATAAATCTCAAACTTTTTTTGAATAAATAACATCATGAACTTAATTTTGAACAAATAAATATGGATTTTTTTTTGAACAAAATCATAAACAAAAAAATATATAATTTCTCTCACCGACAACAAAGTACGATAAACCAATTAAATGGAGAAAAATTATACCATTTCCATTACTAATTATGAAACATATAAAATAAAAGTTATGTCTAAAATATAAATAGATACATAAAAAAAATTATACATAAAAAAAATTAAGTTACTGAAAAATTTAATTTATGCTTTAATCAAAACTTTTATATTCTTTGTAATTAGTATTGAAAATGGTATGATTTATCTATGTTTAGTTGATTGATCGTACTTTGTTGTCGGTGAGAAAATTATATATATTCTTGTTTATGATTTTGCTAAAAAAAATCGCATTATTTGTTCAAAATCAAGTTCATGATTTTATCTTTTCAAAAACAGTTTGGGATTTATTTGTTCAAAGATTGTTCAAAAATTAATTTGGTAAAAAAATTTAGGAAAAAAATCGGGATTTATTCGTTAAAAAAAATTCAAGGACTTAATCATTCAAAAAACAGATAGTTTGTTGGGTTTTTCTAGACTTTTTCTAAATTTTTATAACATTAACCTGTTTTTACAGGTTACAAGGATGTATTTAACTGGTTTTAGAAAGTTTAAGGGTTTTTTCATTCAAAAAAATAGTTTAAGGACTTAATCAATCAAAATCAGATAGTTCGTTGGGTTTTTTCAGACTTTTCCCATGGGGATTGATTTTTTCAGACTTTTCCCATTGGTTTGTAACAATTATACGGTTTGTACTTTAAACTCCCTCTCTCTCTCTCTCTATATATATATATATGTATGTATGTATAACTACATATGTTTACAAGAAAAATGCTACATCCTTCCTTGATCGTTCACCTTCACATTTTACATTATCGTGCAAACAATGTTTTTCTTTCCAAATTCAGAGATTCCGTAGCTGTAAATTGTAATTTGACCCAAGTTAATCTTTCTAAGCACCAAACAGAAAGGTGTGAATGTGACGAGTAGGTGATTGCTGGAAACTTGCCTTTATTGTCCATCAACATAAGAAAACATATGTAGTTGTGGAAAAAACCCGTTGATAAGCTAGATGACAATGTAAAATGACCTAAAAAGACATGTTGAAAATTACTCAATTCTAACATATAGGGGGGATAATTGGAAAAAAAGTGACAAAAAAACCTCCAGAGCTTATTGAAAACCTATCTAAAGTAGTTATTCAAAAAGCTAGCTTATAAGCTAGTTTTTGTCTTACCAAACTGTTTTCAATAAGCTCAAAAAAATTAGCTAGCTAATGGTTGCCAACATGGCCTTATTCAGGATTGAACTAGCGAAATGCATCGCAAACCCATCTTGTGCAGCAAACGTTGCCTGTCTTCAGACCTGTAACAATAGACCCGATGAGACTGAATGCCAGGTAAATTCATAACTATTATATATACATATATATATATAGGGTCGGGTTCAGGGGAAAACTCAAAAAGAAATTTTTTTGAAGAACACCCGGGAGTCCTCCATTTGGACGGTGTGCACAAATATATACCGGTAATTTGTAACATGCATTAGTGCATATGCACTCGTGCATAGGAAAAAAACCAGCTCCAGTCGCTTGTATGCATTTGTGCATACCGTCCAGATGGAGGGTTCCAGGGTGTTCTTCAGTTTTTTTTGTTGAGGTTTTTCCAAGAACCTCCCTCTATAGAGAAAACTGAAGAACACCCTAAGAACCCTCCATCTTGACGGTAATGCACAAATGCGTACAAGCGATTGAAGCTTCTTTTTTCCTATGCACAAGTGCATATGCACGTGTGCATATTATAAATAACCGGTATGCATTTGTGCATACCGTTCAAATGGATTCTTCAGGTTTTTTTTGAGGTTTTCTCCCGAACCTGACCCTATATATATATATATATTCCTTATGGTAAATGCTTGAAAACTTTTGATTCTTACAGATTCATTAACTTCTCGTCCACAGATAAAATGTGGTGACTTGTTTGAAAACAGTGTTGTGGACCAGTTCAACGAGTGTGCAGTTTCACGAAAGAAATGTGTACCTCGGAAATCTGACGTGGGTGAATTTCCGGTCCCCGATCCTTCTGCATTGGTCAAAAGCTTCAACATGAAAGATTTCAGCGGGAAATGGTTCATAACAAGTGGTCTAAATCCTACATTTGATACCTTTGATTGTCAACTGCATGAGTTCCATATGGAAGCCGATAAACTGGTAGGGAATCTGACGTGGCGAATCGGAACGCCAGATGGTGGATTCTTTACTCGATCTGCTGTACAAACATTCGTGCAGGATCCAAACCTTCCGGGAGCTCTTTACAATCATGACAATGAGTTTCTTCACTACCAAGATGACTGGTAACTTTTCTATATACTCCCTTTGTCCATAATAAGTGTCTGCATTACTATTTTAGTTTGTCCTACAATAAGTGTCCGCTTTTAAAATTAAATGTCAAATTTCCTATTTTACCCTTGATCATGAGATGGAGAAAATTTATCTCTAAGGGTAAAATTGTCTTTTTGTTGATTAAAAAGTGGAATAGTTACACATTCTTAAAACTCTGTGCATTTTTCATTGTGGACGTTTATTTTGGGACCTGACCTCTACTTTAAAGTGGAATTTAGCTTAACGAGCTTAATGGGACTCATGGCTTATTCGGTCAGCTATAGATGACTGTTTGGTAGTGGCTTATTCATTAGGCTTCTAGGGGGGAGCTTTATGCAAAAAGCCAAGCTTCTTCCAAACTTGTCCCTCCAATTAAAAACACGTTCCTTCCATTTATGAAAAAAACCCTCCCAAACAAAAACCTTCCCAATCTACACACACAAATAAATCCACACAGACAACTTTATCCATACAGAGCTTAATGGAAAACCAATCAAACAGCCCTTAAGGTCAGGTTCCCACACATCTGACAGTCAGACCCTACTTTCAAAGACGAATTTACTAAGCCAATTTCGTTTGGTTTATTTCCAGTTTGTCGTATTTGTTGTAACGTTTGACGTATGCCCAATTGCTTGATGAAACTTAAAAGTTTCACATTAGCATGCATATATAAATTAAGTCCGTTTGACCTCAAAATTACACACGTAGGTACATATTATCTTCCCAAATCGAGAATAAACCCGACGACTATATATTCGTATATTACCGCGGGAGGAACGACGCATGGGACGGATATGGTGGATCTGTGATCTACACAAGAAGTTCAAAGTTACCGGAAAGCATCGTTCCACAACTACAAAAAGCGGCTCAAAGTGTAGGACGCAATTTCGACACTTTTATACGGACCGATAACACATGTGGGCCCGAACCACCGCTAGTGGAAAGACTAGAGAAAAAAGCCGAAGAAGGCGAGAAACTACTGATAAAAGAAGCCGAAGAGATCGAAGAAGAGGTTGAGAAAGAGGTGGTGAAGGTTAGAGATACGGAAATGAGCTTATTTCAGAGGTTGGCTGAAGGATGGAAGGAACTGCTGCAAGATGAAGAGAATTTCATTAGGGAGCTTACTAAAGAAGAGAAAGAAATCTTGAATGAACTTCAAATGGAAGCGACCGAAGTTGAAAAATTGTTCGGGAGGGCGTTACCCATTAGGAAACTCAGATAAATTTCGTTTATTTGATTACAGATTATATATATATATATATACATACATATATACGGTAAAACCGAAGCTGAGAAAAGAAACTTGTTTTTTTGAATCCGCGTTAAGCGTATTTATGATTCACTGATCGGCTTAAACTTTGAATTTGTATAGTAGCTTTGGTTTCATTTTATTACTCAAGAAACTTGCTTGCTTTGTGATTTCCCACAAAGGATGTACGGAAAAAGATTATTATTTGTCTGAATGGTTATCGGCTGAAAACTCACAAGATGAGTGTTAAATTTGCCGAGAATAGTAAGATAGAAAAGGTTTATCTGCTCCAATTATATCTGATAACGAAAATCCGTCTATTGTTTGGTGAAGAATTCAAGGGTAAATGTATTATAATTCATTAAGTCTCAGTTAAAACTTTAAGATTGTAGAAAAACGGTTATAAAAGTGAAATCTGCATGAGATTTATTTATCTCATTGGGTAAATGTTCAAACCACTTTATGAACATCATATTTAAAACATAGAAGTTTATTGATTGTGAGAAGATGATGGTTAGAAGGATTATCATTGAACCGTTTTTTATTCAATCATCAAATAAAGAAAGTTTTTGCAAGACAAGGATTTTTCCGGTAAAAGTTCAATCATTTCAACCAACTGAATTTAGCTACAGTTTTTAATCTACAAACATAAAAACTTAAAATCCTTATTGCAAGGTAATAAACGGATTCCGTCAAAGACAACTATAGCATTAAAAGATGAATAGCATATATAATCATCGATTTTAAAATATGGTGTTCATTGATCCCGAAAAGATAATAGTTGGTTGATCATTATTGAATTGACTTTTATGTAATCAATTCAAGCAAGTATTCCAAAACATAGTCGTTTTATAATCCGACTCTCATTGTTTTTCTTAACAGATAAAGTTCAATAGGTTTATCCGACAAAATTCACTTATCGTTTTCAATCACCAATCAAAATGATAAAGAACTGTCAGTTTCAAAAATCTTTTTTTTTACCATCGATCTCTCTTTGTTAGCTTAGGCCTTTTTAAGAGGCATATAATGCGATTGTAATGACATGTGTATTATTGTTTAAATTAGGCAAGATTTTGGTTTCCAGAGTAAACCAACATTATCGTTCATATGATTTCAAGAAGGGCAACATAGACCCCCCTAGTTCTCTATATTTACATTTCACCCCCTTCAAATCAATAAAAATAAATTCATTAATTAAAAAAATAAGTGTTTTAGGTTATTACATGAATGTATAAAATAATTTAACATTAAAGTGACCGGTTAGTGAAAGCATGGTTTTCTTGAACAATTTTCATTGATTTCTAGACCAAATCTTTTAATTTCATCATCAGATAAGGTTCAATCGTTTCAACCGACAGATATCAGTTATAAATTTGTATCGTTCATTAATAACAAATAAAAATAGATAAATAGAAAACAATCGTATATAACTATACAAGTAAAACATGAATAACTTTTATTGATCAAACGACTTTATGATTTATCGATTTTAAATATCCTAAAAATCTATTATTACTGAAAAGATAATAATTAAAAGGATTGCCATTGAATTATTTTTTGAATCATATGTTGAATCATTTCAACCAAACGACTTGAAAGATTATAATCAGCAACCAAAAATGATAATATTTACAAAAAAGTAAATGCTTAATCAATATAACAAGCAAAATAGAGAAGATAATTCATCAGAAATAACTATAAAAAGTAAAGTGTGAAAAGTATTTCTTTTTTGTTACTTCCTACTTTATTTTGAATTCTTTCTGTTTGAAGGAAATAGAAAGAGTTGATGATAGAAGGGGTGTGACTTCGATTCTTCAGAGGCAAAGGAATCCAAATTCAAAAGCATAAAGAATAAGCAACATCAACAACACACCAACCTTTTATGTTGGATGCAGAAATGCATATTTGAAATATTTATCAAATAAAGTTAAATCTCATGAAGCAGCTGTGCAACTTCTGGTGCAAACGTGGCTACGCCATTGCCTGAAGTGTCTATACATACATACATATATATATATATATATGTGTGTGTGTGTGTGTGGAATCAACATTAAATTTTGAAACATCACTTAATCAGTCGCATCTTGTGGCTTTGGAAATAATATTATATATCGGGTCAGGTTCAAGGGAAATTAACAAAGAATGAAAAACAGAGGAACACTTTGTCCTTGGTAACTGTTCATTTGGACGGTATGCACATGTGCATACAAGTAATTTGTAAGCAGTTTATTCGGTATGCACATGTGTATAACATGCACACGAAGTTCAGTTACTTGTATGCACATATGCATACCATCCAGATGAATGGTAACCAGGGTGTTATATATATAAGGGAGTTTCAAGTACAAACTATGCAATTGTTATAAACCAAATCTTGGGTCCTTGATTTTGTTTATTTTGAAATCTGTAGGCGGTTATTAAATCAGTTAAAGAGGGGGTTGAGAATAAATTTAGGAGCCGATTTAATCCACACCATTGATCATCTACACAGACAGCTGATATTTGTAACAATCCTATGGTTTGTAGTTTAAACTCCCTCTCTCTCTATATTTATGTATAAACTATAAACTACATGAGAAAAGTTCAAATGCGAACTCAAATTTGGTTGTGAACGTGAGAACAAATGAGAGCGCAACACGTATCTGAATGTAGATTATTCAGACTGAATAATTAAACAAATATTCAGACCGAATATAGTATTTATTCAGTCTGAATATGACACGTGTCACGCTCTCATTTGTCCACAACCAAAGTTGTGAATTTATCTGGCATTCGGTCTCATCGGGTCTATTGTTACAGGTCTAGAGACAGGCAACGCTTGCTGCATAAGATGGGTTTGTGATGCATTTCGCTAGTTCAATCCTGAATAAGGCCATGTTGGCAACCATTAGCTAGCTAATTTTTTTGAGCTTATTGAAAACAGTTTGGTAAGACAAAAACTAGCTTATAAGCTAGCTTTTTGAATAACTACTTTAGATAGGTTTTCAATAAGCTCTGGAGGTTTTTTTGTCACTTTTTTTCCAATTATCCCCCCTATATGTTAGAATTGAGTAATTTTCAACATGTCTTTTTAGGTCATTTTACATTGTCATCTAGCTTATCAACGGGTTTTTTCCACAACTACATATGTTTTCTTATGTTGATGGACAATAAAGGCAAGTTTCCAGCAATCACCTACTCGTCACATTCACACCTTTCTGTTTGGTGCTTAGAAAGATTAACTTGGGTCAAATTACAATTTACAGCTACGGAATCTCTGAATTTGGAAAGAAAAACATTGTTTGCACGATAATGTAAAATGTGAAGGTGAACGATCAAGGAAGGATGTAGCATTTTTCTTGTAAACATATGTAGTTTAAGGGCGGGTTCAAATGAGAACTCAAATTTGGTTGTGAACATGAAGACAAAGGAGAACGCGACACATGTCATATTCAAACTGAATAATGAAGGGAAATATTCAGACTGAATATAGTGTTATTCAGACCGGTCTGAATATTTCCCTTCATTATTCAGTCTGAATATGGCACGTGTCGCGCTCCCATTTGTTCTCATGTTCGCAACCAACCAACAAATTTGAGTTCGCATTTGAACTTCTCTCTCTATATATATATATATTCCTTACAGTAAATGCTTGAAAACTCTTGATTCTTACAGACTCATTAACTTCTGGTTCACAGATAAAACTTGTTTGAAAACAGTGTTGTGGATCAGTTCAACGAATCGAAACGCCAGATGGCGGATTCTTTACTCGATCTGCTGTGCAAACATTTGTGCAGGATCCAAACCTTCCGGGAGCTCTTTACAATCATGACAATGAGTTTCTTCACTACCAAGATGACTAGTAACTATTCTATATACTCCCTTCGTTCCATAATAAGTGTCTGCATTACTACTATTTTAGTTTGTCCTAAAATAAGTGTCTACTTTTAAAAGTAAATGTCAAATTTCCTATTTTACCCTTGATTATGAGATGGAGAACATTTCTCTCTAAGAGTAAAATTGTTTTTTTGTTGATTAAAAAGTGTAATAGTTACACATTCTTAAGACTGCATTTTTCCATTGTGGACGTTTATTTTGGGACCTGACCTCTACTTCAAAGTGGAATTTACTAGGGGCCTTTTTGTTAGCAGCTTAACGAGCTTAATGGGACTCATGGTTATTCGGTCAGCTATATATGACCGTTTTGTAGTGGCTTAATATATAGAAAGTGGCTTATTCATTAAGCTTCTAGGGGGGAACTTTATGCAAAAAACCAAGCTTCTTTCAAACCTGTCCCTCCAATTAAAAACATGTTCCTTCCATTTATGAAAAACCCCTCCCAAACAAAAACCTTCCCAATCTATACAGACAGATTAATCCACACAGACAACTTTATCCATACAGAGCTTAATGGAAAACCAATCAAACAGCCCTTAAGGTCAGGTTCCCACACATCTGACAGTCAGACCCTACTTTCAAGTCGAATATAATTTACTAAGCCAATTTCGTTTGGTTTATTTCCAGTTTGTCGTATTGACGTATGCCCATCATCTTAAGTGAATTCTGAATGAGATTTATTTCTCATTGGGTAAATGTTCAAGCCACTTTATGAACATCATATTTAAAACCTAGAAGTTTATTGATTGTGAAAAGATGATGGTTTAAAGGATTATCATTGAAACGTTTTTTATTCAATCATCAAATAAAGAAAGTTTTTGCGAGGCAAGGATTTTCCAGTAAAAGTTCAATCATTTCAACCAACTGAATTTAGTTACAGTTTTTAATCTACAAACATAAAAACTTAAAATCCTTATTGCAAGGTAATAAACGGATTCCGTCAAAGATAACTATAGAAGTAAAATATGAATAGCATATATAATCATCGATTTTAAAATCTGGCGTTCATTGATCCCGAAAAGATAATAGTCGGCTGATCATTATTGAATTGACTTTTATGTAATCAATTCAAGCAAGTATTCCAAAACATAGTTGTTTTATAATCCGACTCTCATTGTTTTTCTTAACAGATAAAGTTCAATCGGTTTATCTGACAAAATTCACTTATCGCTTTCAGTCAACAATGAAAATGATAAAGAACTATCATTTTCAAAAATCTTTTTTTACCATCGATCTCCCTTTGTTAGCTTAGGGTTTTTAAGAGGTACATGTTGTGATTGAAATGACATATGTATCATTGTTTAAATCAGGCAAGATTTTGGGTTCCAGAATAAACCAACGTTATTGTTCATATGATTTCAAGAAGGTCAACATAGACCCCTCAGTTCTCAATATTTACATTTCACCCCCTTCAAATCAATAAAAACAAATTCATTAACTAAAAAAGATGTTTTAGGTTATTTCATAAATGTGTAAAATAATTTAATATAAAAGCAATCAGTTAGTGAAAGCATGGTTTTCCTTAACAATTTTCATTGATTTATGGACCAAATCTTTTGATTTCATCATCAGATAAGGTTCAATCGTTTTAACCGACAGATGTCAGTTATAAATTTTTATCGGTCACTAATAACAAATAAAAATAGATAAATAGAAAACAATCGTAAATAAATATACAAGTAAAACATGAATAACTTTTATTGATCAAACGACTTTATTATCATCGATTTTAAAAATCCTGAAAATCTATTAATACTGAAAAGATAATAATTAAAATGATCATCATTGAATTATTTTTTGGATCATATGTTCATTCATTTCAACCAAACGACTTCAAAACTGGTTATACTCAACAACCAAAAACGATAACATTTACAAAAACGCAAATGCTTAATCAATATGACAAGCAAAATGAAAAAGATAAATTCATCAAAAATAACTATAAAAAGTAAAGTGTGAAAGGTATATCTTTTTTCATAGGTAAATGGTTCAATTTTATGATTCTGGATTTTAAACTCCTTCATTGATCCTGAAAAGATAATTGTTGGAGGGATCATCATTTAATCGTTTTTCTGGGTTATTATTTTAAGCAAGTTTTTCAAAATGTAGTTTTTACAGACCGACTTTCATTGATTTTCTCACCTGATAAAGTTCAATCATTTCAACTGCTCAAGTTTAGTTACAGTTTTAATAAACCAAAAGAGATAAAAGATCAACCAAAATAAATAAGTAAGTGATCAATCAACATAATGGAACATAATTCATCAAAAAAGAACTATAAAAGTTAAAAATTGAATAATAATAATTTCAAGGATAAATGGTTAATCCCTTTTTAATTATAAATTTCAAAATATTGGAACCAGCATAACCTCTTTTTTGCGTCTTACAGAAAATTGTTTAAATTCGTGTTGTTTCTTGTTTGTTAATTTATCAGTATCAACCTTTTATAAAAAAAATGGACGTTCAATGATGCATATAAGATAACCATTAAAAGATCATCATATCATCATTGTACGACACCTTCTAAAACCAAGTTTTTCCGGACTGACTTTAATTAGTTTTCTTACCAAATATATTAGATCATTTTAACATAATTAAATTATTTTTTATAGAAAAAAATAGAGAAGAGCTAGCATGGGGCGTGGGATCGAGCCCAAAAACTTATCTTGTATTTGCTAACTGAGTTAGAGCATTTTCAACAGTTTTTTTTTATAATTTCTTTAAAATATAGAATGAAAAGTCAAAATATTTAAAAATATTTTCTTTCAATTCCAACAGTTTTTTTACAATTTCTTTAAAATAGAGAATGAAAAACCAAAATCTTTTCTTCCACCTCCAACAACTTTTCTATTTTAGAGAAGCTATTATTAATTATATTATTAAAATATTCGTTACATTTAATAAAATATTATTTATCTTTCCTACATATTTAATTTCAATAAGTTTAGTTGGTTGATATGTTTAAAATATTGTTTCCTCTATTAATTTAGAAATTCTAGAGAATTGTGTATATTTAGAGTCAGGGGCAGATGCAGCTGCAAAAAAGGGGGGTCCCTTCCCCCAGTGAAATGTAAAAAAAAGAGATTATATAGGCTAAAAAATATTAAAAATATTGTATTTAGCCTCAATTCTTCCAGTTAAAAGTTTTCAAGGGACCCCAAGTCTCTTGAAATCAATAAAAAAACCCGAAAAAATATTTCGAAATCGACAAAAACAAAACAATAAGAAATCTCTTCAAATCAACTAAAAAACTTTAAATTTTTTCTGAAACACGTCGAGTGACTTTACGCGTCTTTAGTCTATCTTAATGGGACCCCGGTGAACAAAAATTCCGGATTCGTCACTGTTTAGAGTTATCTTCCAATTTCTCTAAACTAGAAAACAATGTATCAATACTATAGGCTGTAATTTTTTTTATCATAAATAAAAAAAATCCCAAAATTAATTTAAATCAATTAAATATAAATTGAAAAAAAACGAAAAATATTAAATAATTCACATGTGAATAATTGTGATAAGTTGATTTGGGCTAGGCCTTTTTTTGCCGGGCTGAGATTGATAAATTGAAAACTATGGAACTTGTGGTAGCCATGAGCCCATGGCCTAGGGCATGTTTTATGTTTTCTTATTCGTTCAGATATTTAAGAGTGTGTTCTTCCGCTTAATTTTTGGCAATGGTTAGAAATGACTGGATTAAATAAGACGTTATATACACTGTTTATATTAAGATATCTTATTTCAGACATATTTTAATGGTTTATGTGTCCGTTTGTCTTAGTTTAATGAACGTTAATAGAGAGGATAATCTGTTCGTTTAACCTTATATGGGTTTGTTTGTTTGTTTGTTTGTTTGTTTATGGCTTATTGATTAAGTCGATCGCTTAATCATACAACCATAGGTAAGATGTCTCTGGATTAAGCCAATATTTTTTCTTATTATATCCCTATGTTCATCACCCTTTATTGTTTTGAAAACAATAATTAAAAATCTTTGGTCATCTAGGATTTTTTTTTTCAAAATGCTTATCAAACAAATATTTCTCAATCAACACTTAATATAGACAAAGAATTAAACTGATAATTTTCTACCATTCGACACATAAAACAACTTACAAATGTTAGTGCATGTTTCCATAGACTTTAGAATCGTGTGAGAAAAAGAGTTAGGGGCCGTTTACCAAATCTTATCCGGGTAAGTGCTTACCGGCAAAATTCAACACTATCACTTACTTACCGAGTAAGATTTTAGTCCACAAAAACGGCATCATATGCAACAATTTACTTGGTAAGCGCTTACCGTGGTAAGAGCCGTCGTAATCATTTATCTAGGTAAGACTCTCGGTCATTGTTTTCCTTGTCTTCGCTCTTACCGGGTAAGATTTTTGGTACTTGTTATATTCCTCCAGTAAGGTAATATGGCTTGGTAAGCACTTACTCGGGTAAGCGTTTCGTAAACGGCCCCTTAGTTTCCATATATGACTTGATAAAACAAAATAACAGTAAACTTAAGGATCTGTGATCCATCATTCAAGAAAACATGACAAATGTCCCCTTTTTGGAGACGATATGGCCCAACAGTTATTCACAATTTACTCTAAAATACAGATGGAAAAATCAAGATCTCAAAAAAATGCAATCAACAACAACAACACTTTTTTTATATTCAACGCTAATTATAGAACTAAAATATTCAATAATATTATAGCTCTCATTTCCATTTCTTTCATTGTTATGTTGGAGGAGTTAATTTGCAAATAACAAAATAAAGTTTTTAGACAAATATCCAAATTTATAGAAAACTACATTCTTTATCTTACTTTTCTCATTCTAAACAAAATTTTCGATAAAAACTGTTCGAGGAAAAAAAGATCCTCCAAAAACCTTATTTTCTTTATTTTCAAAGAAACTATTAAAGTTGCTCTAAAATATAATCTTTAATTTCTCTATTGTCATGATAAATGATCCAACGGTTATAATCAAAGCCAAACTTAGAGGTTGTTTACCAAGTACTTACTTGTTAAGTGCTTACCTGTAAAATTCAACACTATCATTTACGTACCGAGTAAGATTTTAGTCTTTATCCAGTAAGCACTTACCATGGTAAGAGTTATCGCCCTCATTTACCGGGTAAGACTCTTGGTACTTATCTCGCTCTTACCGGGTAAAATTCTTGATCATTATCATATTTTTCTGATAAAATAATATGACTTGATAAACACTTACCCATATAACATTTGATAAATCTACTTTCCAAAGTAAATTTGATTGTCTATGAAAGAGATATTAAATGCCCCTAGATGGGGGACTAGCAATCCTCACCTCACTTATGATTCGTGCTTTTAATGATTTCACATCAATTTAGTACTATGCTCTCTCTTTATTTTTTTTGAAGAAAGTACTATGCTCTTTTATTCACTAAATTTTATTTAGTTTTTATTACTATTAAAATAAATTTATTATTTCTAGTTTTTAGAGCATCTCCAACAGTAATGCTATAATTTTTTTATAATAGAATAAAATAAGTTAAAATCTCTATAATATTTTATATCCAACTCCAACAACTATTCTATTTTAGCATATCTATCACTAATTATATTAATAAAATATTCAATGTATATAATAAATTATTATTTTTTTTTCCTACATATTTTATCTCTACATTCTAATTGGTTGAATGGAATTAAAATATTATTTTATGTCTCTTCTAATGAGTTTTAGAGGTTTGTATAAATTTAGAGATTTTTACAATCTCTCTAATCTTTTTTCTATTTTAGAATAGGAGATAGCATAGCTGTTGGAGAAATAAAAATGCTAAAATTCTACTTTTTTCTATTTTAAAATAGATGTTGGAGATGCTCTTACAAACCCAATCCTATTGAAATATCAATTGGCTGGTCTTTTGTAATGTAAACTCGATCAAATCTTTTAGATGAATTGATTATACAATTGTTTAATTATTTAACCAGTATCAACGGTTTAATAACAAATCCTTTTGTTATAAGATAAAGAAAGAAAAAATAGTTTTTCTTTTAAAAAAAGTCATTATTTTATTATACATAAATGGAATCTAGTTGCATTACAAAGTATTTTCATGGATTACAGGAATAATCATAACCATCTCACTCTGTAATTGATTGAACAGTAGTAGTAATGATTTTGGGACAACCTTGTAGGAAAAGATTATATATATATATATATATGTAAAAATTAAATGATCACCACAGGAATGTTTGAGAATTTAATCTCAATCTTTCAATGAATCATTTTATGGGATTCAAGGTGATATTATTGTTTATGTATGTGTATTTAATGTCTATTATATAAATAATATTGTATATTTTATATGTAAATACAATACATGTGAAATTGGTTCTCACAATTCTCATTTAACTAGGTCAATAACCTTTTGATTTCATCCTTTAATATTTAAGGTTTTTCATGATATATGGATAAATGAAGATATAACTAACAGAGGAAGGTTCAAATGAGAACTTTGTAAATTTAAAGAAACAAATGAACACCTTGTGGATCACATATGATGTGGGTCCCACGTAATATTAAATCATATATGATTCAATGGTGGGGCCCATTGATCATATATGATTTAATTTTATGTGGGGCCCATTGAATCAGATATGATTTAATTTTATGTGGGACCCACATCATATGTGGTCCACAAAGTGTTCATTTGTTCCTTTAAATAGGGGGTGTTCTCGTATGATCCCTCCCCATAACTAATAACATATATATATATAGAGGAAAGTTCAAATGCGAACTCAAATTTGGTTGTGAACGTGAGGACAAATGAGAGCGCTACACATGTCTGAATATAGATTATTCAGACTGAATATACAAAGAAATATTCAGACCGAATTTAGTATATATTCAGTCTGAATATACAAAGAAATATTCGGTCTGAATGTTTCTTTTTATATTCAAACTGAATATATACTATATTCGGGCTGAATATTTGTTTGAATGAGACACATGTCGCACTCTCATTTGTCCTCACGTTCACAACCAAATTTGAGTTCTCATTTGAACCCGCCCCTATATATATATAGGTATATATATATATAGGGGAGGTTCAAATGAGAACTTTTGCTTTTTAAAGAAACAAAGGAACCTCATTTTAATCACATATATGATTTAAGAAACCAATAAGATATTTAATATTAATCTATTTACTTTTAAGGGTAATATGGTCCAATGTTACGTTATGGAATCTTATTATTCATCATGTTCCATCAGATTGTACAATGCATAATCTTGATTACTTCTAAACAATTTAAATATTAAATATATTTAAATAAATACAAGATAAAGATAAATATGAAATATCTTTAAATAAATATAAGATCAAGAGAAGTATAATAAACCAAATTCAGTATCATATATGATTTTAGAATATTGAAAATTTATTATTTTTAAAAATTGAAATATGAAATATCTTTAAAGAAAAATTATTATTTTTAAAACTTTAAAAATTGAAAAAGTTTATTATTTCTAAAAATTGAAGGTAATATGTTTAAAAAGTTTTATTACAATGTCAATTACATCAACAAAATTATATATGATTTCAGTATCATATATGATTTTGTATAAATGTTAATGTAAAATCATATGTAATTTTGTACAAATGTAAATGTAAAATCATATATGATTTTATACAAATGAATTCACAATGATTACAATGTCAAGTATGTTAACAAAATCACATATGATTTCAGTATCATATATGATTTTGTACAAATGTTAATGTAAAATCATATGTGATTTTGTACAAATTTAAATATAAAATCATATATGATTTTATACAAATGAATTCACACATGATTATAATGCCAAGTTTGTCAACAAAATCACATGATTTCAGTATCATATATGATTTTGTACAAACGTTAATGTAAAATCATATATGATTTATACAAATGAATTCACACATGATTACAATGTCAAATATGTCAACAAAATCACATATGATTTCAGTATCATATATGATTTTGTACAAATGTTAATGTAAAATCATATGTAATTTTGTACAAATGTTATTCACACATGATTACAATATCAATTATGTTATTTTTGATATATTATAATATAATATAATTTTTGATATAACTATTTGATATAATATAATATAATATATAATATAATTTTTCATATATTATATTATACTTAAACATTATTATACTATATTATAATTTGTGTTTCTACCAATTTTACCCCTAAAAGATTTTACCCTTGGTGGAAAGTAGATTTCAGCCACCATCAATTACTTCAATGTCATTCAATATAATATTAATTGATTTACCAAAATATGTGGCTAGAAACGATTCCTTTTTTTTAAACATACTATGTTCTCGCATTATCCCTCCCCTATATATATATATATATATATAGAGAGAGAGAGAGAGAGAGGTTCAAAGGAAAACACTAAAAAAAAGAAACTGAAAAACACCCTGGAAGCCCTCCATCCGGATGGTATGCACTAATGCATGCAAGCGTTTTTTTTTATATGCATCAATGCTTCTATAATTATAGAAGCATTGATGCATATGCACAAATGCATGATACAAATTACCAGTATGCTTTAGTACATACCGTCCAGATAGAGGGCTCCCAGGGTTCTTCATTTTCCCTTGAACCTGACCCTATATATATATATATATATATATATATATGGGAGGGATCATATGAGAACACTACCAATTTAAAGGAACAAAGGAACTCATTTGGAACCACATATGATGTGGGTCCCACATAATATTAAATCATTTATGATTTAATATTAAATCATAAGTGATTTAATATTATGTGGGACCCACATCATATGTGATCCACAATAATCCCTTTGTTCCTTTAAAAATGCAAAGTTCTCATTTGAACCTTCCTCTCTCTCTCTCTCTCTCTCTCTATATATATATATATATATATATAAGTTGTCGTGGGAAAGCTAAAAAGAGATCACCCTCCGTGGATCAATTCTAATTGAAGCTTAACACTAATGAGATGCATTGAATCAACTCCCGTGAGAACCGCAATTCATGGGGTGTGGTGTAGGTTAAACTGATCAAGGGTCCGGATCTCTTCTTGCAAATACGAGAACATCTGTAAGTTCGTCATTCTGTTTTAAGTCAAAGTTTTAGAAGAATTGATGGTGAAGTAAAATATTAAATACATATTACCTTTTTCTAGGAATATCGAAGGCATGCAGGGGTAAAGAAGGAAAAGAAAATGCAACTCACATAATGAGCATACAGAGCCGATAATTGTGGACGTGATTATAAATTTATAACTGGTTTTCAATTTATCACAACAGTAGAACAACAAAATCACATCATAATAAGTCTTCGATTTATCAAAACATTATCATATCATTATAGACAACAGATGCATCGACTTAAGAACTCTTCCATGATATTAACAACATTTAAGCGATAAATACAAAATAATATAACAGAAAATTGTCAATAAATACTAATTTATTTTTATTTAGGGAGGATTAGGGAAATCCTATTGATTTCAGCTTTCTCCGGGAACTATGTTTCTATTTATTTTTGTTTTTAGTTGGTCAGACGCCCTTTTACCTATTCTATATCTTACTATTGATTAATTAATTTGGAGGTCCATAACTATTCACATTTTCATAAAACAAGGATGTTCTCATTTGAACCCTGTCTATATATAATATTTAATGTATTGATTAATATATATTTATTTTGCAATGTGTTTGTTTAATATGTATTCGGTTCACAATGTGAAACTTTTTTATGTATATTTTTTTATTTTACAAACACGTCAAAAAGATTCACATTGTGAATTGAGTACATGTTAAGCGATATTCTAAATCCTAGTCTTATATGGAAAAAAATATATAAAATAACATATGATGTACAAGTTCTCAAAATTATCACAATTTCATGAGTTCTTAAATATATAAAATAACATATGATGTACAAGTTCTCAAAATTATCACAATTTCATGAGTTCTTAAAACAAGGTCCCCCTATATATATGATCTGAAGAGTAATGTGGTCGTGGGAGCGGAAATGAAAAATAATGAAGAATGAATGTAAATGGTATAAAAATGAATATATTGAGATGCAACTGTATCGTTTGGACTCTCGACATTGAAGTGGGATTGGTGCCGATGATCCAAAAGTCAGTATCCTGGTCCTTGTAGAAAAAATACTAAATATCACAATCTTTTTTAAACTTAAGTGCAACAAATCAGAAGTCTGAACCGAATAATAATGAAAAGAATCAACAAATGAGTTGTTGGCACCACTAAATTATATGACGGGTCGGTGCTCAACATATACTGCCAACACCGATGATGGACGAACCTACATGGTCTGTTGGGTATATATGTGTGTCGACCATAACTTTTTTTTGTTGGTATAAAAAAATAAAACTATTCTAATACATTTCAAAACGACAAAAATGTTTTTCAAATAGATCATACTTCAGTTCGATTACTAGTTTAGGGAATCATATTTTGAAAACCCCATTCTTGGTTTTATACTTTGGAAATTGTTTATTTTAGTACATAATGCTAACGTAGTGTAGGTAAACTTGACGTGTTTTTAGAACACCTTCCTGAAAACATACTGTTGTGAAACTATAGACTTTTAAATAAACATTTTTTTAACTATAAACACTTAATTGATGATTTTGAAAGATGGTCCTCCAAAATAGGAGTTAGTAGAGCAAAGTACTTTTCATTTTCATGTATTTAACGTTCCTAAAAATGATTTTTCAATTACGGTACATGCACTGATCAAAAGTTACGAATTTGTTTACACTATAGATGCTTAGCTGATGTTTTTAAAGGATGATTCTTCAAAACATGAATTAAAATAAAGTACGTTTCATTTGTACACATTTAACATTATGAAAAACTATTTTATTACGATATATACCTGGTCAAAAATTATAAATCAGTCAATCATCATAAAACATGGTGGAGCACCTAACAGAAAACTAGCATGAGCTACATATTGACTTCTACCCAAAAACAAGTTGTAAACATGGCCTACTTTTTCAAGTATTCACAAAGTTTGCAATCATCAACTTTTTTTTTTGGATGAAAAAATTACTTTATACAATAAACCAATCACATTTGTTATCAATTATATATTAAATCAGTTTGTTAATATTTGTGATACAAAACAAAACTAATGAATACAACCGTTTCATTATGTGCTTTCAACAATATAAGTAAATCAAGGGGATAATCTGTCTATGATGCATCGTTTGTTATACATATATACAAAGAAGACTTTAAATCCCAAGATGGATCGATGAATAATTAACATGATTAAATTTAAAACATCTGATTTCATAAGAAGATAGTTGATCTGATGACGATAATCGTTAAGTCTGATGTTTTGAAAGATAATAATAAAGATGGATAACTTGTTAATATATTAAATATGGAACTTGTTACTTTAATAAGTGATCCGGTGAAGCAACGATGAAGGTTGAATACACCGGAAAAAGTACCGAATAGCTTTCAATGTTTGTGACCCACCATGTTATGTGTTATATTTGGGTGTCCCCAATTCCCTACCTTTTTTGCCTTTACAAATATGCATTCAAGATTTACCAATTTAAATCCAATTGCATGACCTCTCATTTTCGTCCCCAAAAATGGATTACAATTAATCCTACAAATACTATATATACATATATACATATATAGAAAGGTTGAAATAAAAAAAAGTTAAAAGGTTGAAAACATAAGAATAAATTACTCATAAGTGAATCATCGGTAAACTCGAATAATAACTATTTGAAGATGCATATGTGAAACCACGTTCATTTACCTACATTTTGACCAATTATTCACACATGAATATGCATATGTGAATCCACGTTCCTTTTTACCAATGATTCAAATGGAGAGGTTGTTAATAGAAGATACATATGTGAAGTCACACGAAGCACACATCAAACCTTCATAGTAGCCTCATGGGACTCACTAAAAGTGATTGATCTCACTAGAACTCAAATCTCTGTGTATGTGTGTAGGGGCAGGTTCCATCGGGAACGTAAAAATAATTAAGTACCTGAAAACCACCCACTTGACGACGCGTGACATATTTATCAAGAATATGGACATGTTATTCATCATGAATGTTGCAACAACACGGCCGTATTCATCACAAATGTGTTATTGATGATGAATATTCATCTTCAAGATGGACACGTGGCGCTTTGTCGGCGTTTCCGAGTTCATGATTGAACTTCCCTATATATATACACACACACACACACGAAAGATCATGTGAGAATAGGAATTAAGGTGGGAAGCGTAAGAAGGGATTTGAACCTTTGATCACTTTTAATCTCACCCCACGAATTGCGCTTGATACGGGAATTGTGCATCTCGGTGCATCTCGCACGTGTTGATCTTCAATTAAGATAGATCCAAGGGTAGAGATCTCCTTCTCACCATGCCATTCACACTGGAACCCCGACCATATATATATAAACCAGTCAAATGTTACAAACTATACAAGTTCGTACAAATCAATATATTAAAATAATTTTTTTAATGATTTTTTTTTTCATCAAATGCTATGATTTAAGATATTATTACGTATATGTTTGTTTCACCCTGTAAAAGTTTCACATGTATTTGTTTTGATAAGTTTAAAGTTTCTCATATATTTTTTTATGAAAAAGTTTTATATGTATTTGTTTAATAATGTAAAAGTTTCACATGTATTTTTTGCACAAGTTGAAACAAACATATGTGTAATGATATCTTAAATTATAGCATTTGATGAAAAAAATCATGAAAAAAATTATTTTAATATATTGATTTGTACAAACTTGTATAGTTTGTAACATTTGACTGATTTGTATTTGAAGATGCCTAAATATATATACACACACATATATATGTGGACGGGTTGAAATGTGAAAATTTGGTTTTTAACGTGAGGACAAATAATAGCACGACACGTGTCATATTCATAATACTATATTCAGTCTGAATATTTTTCTTCATTATTCGGTCTGAATATCGCACTCTCATTTGTTCTCACGTTCACAACCAAATTTGAGTTCACATTTGAACTTTTCTCCCTAAGAAGGTTCAAATGACAATTTTTTGAGTTTAAAAAAACAAATGAACAATTTCCTAATCACGTATATATTTTAAGAAATTAAAAAATTAATTAATAATAATATAATTATTTTGAGGGTATTATGGTTTAAATATTCATTTATGAATGTTACTATTAATGATTTCCATCATATTGTACAATGTACAATCTTGATTAATTTTTAACAATTTAAATTTAAATTTTAAATATATTTAAATAAATATAAGATCAAGATAAATAAGAAATATCTTGATTTATTTAACAATGTACAATCTTGAATCAAAAATTAAGATATTTCATATTTATCTTGATCATATATTTATTTAAATACATTTTATATTTAAATTGTTAAAAATTAATCAAGATTGTACATTGTACAATCTTATAGAAATCATGACTAGTAACATTTATAAAGTAATATTTTGACCATAATACCCTTAAAATAATTAGATTATTATTAATTTTTTAAAATATATATGTGGCTAGGAAATTGTTTATTTATTTCTTTAAACCCAAAAAGTTCTCACTAGAACCTACATATATATATAGGTGGGTTCAAATGAGAACTCAAATTTGGTTGTGCACGTGACAAAGGAGAGGGTGACACCTGTCATATTCAGACTGAATAATGAAGAAAAATATTCAGACTGAATGTAGTGTTATTTAAACTGAATAATAATACTATATGAAGACTAAATGTAGTGTTATTCAGTCTGAATAATACTACATTCAGTTACTCTAAATAAGACACGTGTCGCGCTATCATTTTTTCTCACGTTTAAAAGCAAATTTGAGTCCACATTTAACTCCCCCCCCCCCTCTCTCTCTCTCTCTATATATATATATATATAGAAAGAGGTTCATGCGAGGACGATAACAATTTACGAGAATGCGAGGACAATCCTCAGCCAATCATTTTGTACATAAAATTTTTCATTGACAAAATCACATATGATTCATGTACATAATCACATATGATTCACGTACAAAATCATATATGATTACCCGTGACTTAGCCCACGGAAAAAGTCGTGCGTGTCATTTCTATGCTAGCGTTTTTGTACATGAATTTTTTTTTGTACAAAATGATTGGCTAAGGATTGTCCTCGCATTCTCGTAAATTGGTACCGTTCTCGCATAAACCCGCTTCTATATATATATATATAAAGAGGTTCAAGGGAAAACGCTAAAAAAAAAAAAACTGAAGAACACCCTTTATATATATATATATATATGTATATATACACTATTTTATAAAGCATTTGGCCAAAAACTCTTAAAAACATATTATTATGCATAGGTACAATTGATTAAAGCATAATTACTTAAAATTCAAGAATACAAGTTATACATGCATTGGTACAACTTATTAAAGCTTCATGTTTGAATTCGTGTAACTAACTATACAACTAACTAAATAGATAAACATTTAATTTTGAATATAAAAAATCTAACATATAATAAGGATAATCATTCCACTCAAAATGCTTAATTTGTTATATTTATAAAAGATTTATATTATTAAACCAAAATATATTATTTCATTATTAAACCTAAATTATAATTAAAAAACGGAATTAAAAAAAGTATACAAATAAAATCGTATTATAACATTGGTAGAGACAAAAAAATAAAATAAAACATTAAAATTAAGATGGATCTCGCTGCATTGCGCGAGTATCCTTCTAGTATATATATATATATATATATATATTCTAATACGGAAGTTATATTTCTTACACCAATTTGTAGAGTTGCGTCCGTTTACGTATTTTAAAGTTTATCTCCATTCATCAATTTGTATTTATATCATCAATTTATAGTTGTTTGTTTATACACCTATCATCATTAATCCATGCCTAGTTGCTTGTTAACGTCTAGCTCAATATATGACGACCTTTAGATTCATCATTTTCTCCCATATACTAATAATCCCTCTAAATTAATCATCATTTTTTGGCAAATTAATGATGAAATTGTTGATTTGAATGTAGATTAACAAAACTACGATTATTTTCGATTATAATATTAAATTGGGGAAACAAATAATCAAATATTTTTTTTTATCACAATGTAACATAATTTCATTCAAAACCTATTTTGTATAATGTACTTCTAAAATTTTCATTTAGAATTTTAGATATGACATCTTAAATATTTAAGTACCTGGTTTACCTATAAAATTGCATGAAAATACAACATATGTTGGCATGTTTCTTATTTACATAATGCATTTTGGTATAAATACACGAGATATCACATTTAATGTAACCAAATTAAAGTTTAACATAAATCAAACCAGAGTATGTTACATTTTCATGTAATTTGTCCTTATTAAATATCAAAATACATTTGAGACAAAAACACTAAAAAATCTCTTGAAATCAATAGAAATCCCGAAAAAATCCTTCAAAATCGACAAAAACATTAAGAAAATCCCTCAAAATCGACAAAAACACTAAGAAAATCCCTTGAAATCAACTAAAATGCTTAAAAGATTTCCCGAAACACATCGAGTGACTTTACGCACCTTTAGTCTACCTTAATGGGATTCTAGTGGACAAAAATTCTGGATCTGCCACTGGTTGCATCAATAGCATATCAACAAGATATTTTATTTATTTATGTAAATTGGTTTTTGTGCTACCATATTCAAATGTAATAATTTATGTTTTGATGTAAATATGTTCAGAAAATTTGAAGTTCGAAATTTATTAATTGTTATTTGAGACATAGTTTAGCAAGAATTAGTTTAACCAAACTACCATTATGGCATCCAATTACAGCGTGATTATAATTAGTGTCAAAATATATCATTCATATACAACAAACTCTATGATATAAAGTCGAAGGACTAGCTACACTGACCATATGATAAACATGTATGACATTCTATGACCCTATTGCATGTTCGTCCAATATGTATGTTCCCAAACTTGTACCAACATGGAGATTCTATATCTTATACAAACCCCTACATACTATTGGAATATGGGAGCCACTCGGCGGAGGATACCTGTATTCCTCCAAGAAATCGTACGAAAAGGAGTAGGATGGGTGTTTTAAAATTTTACCAGAATGAGCAACAACCCTTTGATGATGTGCCTGAATCTAAGCCAACGAACTCAATCGTTGCCTCCATAGTATCCACGCAAATGCTTTGGATTTTGTAGAAGGATTTGAAATTGGGAGGATATGAAAATGAAAGATATTGGAATCTTTGATGTGTTTTGGTTTGTAGGATTTAGAATATTCATTATAAATAATTTACAAAAATAATTATATTACCTTCTTATTAATCGATTATTACAAGACAAGTGTTTTTAATATATTTTAAAACATTATTGCAAACAAATTCTATGAAAACCCGCAAAAATTCTCATTGTCTCATGTTTGTGGGATTTCATTGAAATCCTGGGATTTTAGTTTTGGAATTTTTTTTAAACCAAATGCGGAATTGGAATGCAATACAATTTCATATCCCAACAAACCAAATGGGCCCTTAGAGATTAAGGATAACGAGGGCGTGTCTGGTTCACTAAATTTGGTGAGATTTGGAATTGAATTTCATTCCAATCATGTGTTTGGTTTGAACTAAAGTTTGGATCTGAAATCCCAGGATTTCAATGAAATCCCACAACCGAAGATTTAGAAATCCTTGTAGATGACTCATTTTGAATCAAAATCCGAATCCCATGGAGTTCAATTTTTTTCCTCGCATCTTTACCACAAAACCATGGTTGTCAAAAATTATTGTGATTTGGACCATACATATTTAGGGAATCAAACAAACTATTTATAAAACAAGCATATATTTGTAAAAAAGAAGTACATTTCATTTCAAATCCTACAAATTAAACAAGATTTGTAAAAGAGCGAAGTTTAATTCAATTCCAAATCCTATATCAAACAGACGAAAAACTACAAGTCCTTCCTCAAAATCCAAATCCCTAAAAATATTCCGTCAAATTAAACCTCGGTTCAGGATATGATCCTTTATTTTCCAACTAACTATTATGCTCATGGTTGTAATAAAATATGACACTTGTTAACCACAAGGCTTGTGGCGTACTGGTTAAGCCTTGTGGGGGATGAGGCTAGATAACCCATCTACCCTAGGTTCGAATCCAGACGCAAACAACTTATGGCCACTGAAGAATTATCTCAGGGTTGCATACTTTAGCAGTTTTTAAATTACCAAGGATTAGTCTAGGCAAATGCCTAACATACCCTTTCCAAAAAGAATATGACACTTGTGAGTTGAGACATGTTGTTATGTAAAGCCATAAGCCCATGCTCATAATTATTGATGCTAAAAGATTCTTGTATTCTTGGTGTTAGAGGTGAAACATCACCTCCAAGGTAGACCCTTTGAGAGGCCCATAGTTTACAATTTAACAAACCTTCTTGGTGTTGGATCACAAGGTCCCACATAAATATTTGTTATGTTACATGTCATATTTAAAACATCCATAACCAACCCACTAAAACCATCTTATATCACCCATCAAGATATTTAGTTAATACTAAAGAAAACATTCCCTTATGTCAAAATTGTACATAACCACCCAACTTGCTATAGTGTGTAAAAACAAACAAACACACACATATGTAAAAGGAAGAAAGAGAGTTTAATCATGTGAGAATAATTTCTTTTTATGAGAATAGTGATAGTGGTGGATCCATGAATCAAAATCCAACAAAGTTGTGTAACCCAGAGAAAGGTCAATACAGTTTGACCTGAGGAAATTTAATTGTACCGATTTGATACAATATAACTTTACAAGTAAAATCGACCTTGATTTTTTGGGCAAGACACAAGACTATGTCTTACGCTCGGCGTGTTCTCAGCCGAATTCCACATTTACATGGGATTTTTTTGGCTGATTTCGTAATGGGTAGCAAATGCAATAAGATAATATAAATTTATAAATTTCTTACTTAAACATGTTTGCGGACAGTTAAGGTTGGTAAACATACAAGAGCAAACTTTAAAATTAAGTGGGTGCACGGTTAAGGTTGGTAAAATAATTCCAATATGGCAAGATGATCGAACGGGGGGCCATGCACCCCCTATTCTCTTAGTAGGTTCACCCCTGACTTTTGAATCTATAAATGAGTTGATGGTCGAACTCATAGATAGATAGATAGATAGATAGATAGATAGATAGATAGATAGATAGATAGATATATAGAGAGAGAGAGAGGAACACCATAATAAATTAATAATCATTCATCCGTATGTTATGCACATGTGCATACAAATAATTGAATATGAAACCTGGTTTCTCTGCACCGTGTGCATACTTAAAAAATTACTTACAAATTACTTCTATTCACACCTGCATATCGTATAAATGAATGATTATTAGGGTATTCTTAACTTTTTTTCATTTACACCTGACCCTGACCCTAAACCTGACCATATATATATATATATATATGACGATAATCAAATAAAAACCATAAACTCGTAAAAACCGACATAAAAATATTTTTTTCATGATTTTTTTGTCAAAACCTATAATTTAAGATATTGTTTCACATATATGTTTGTGTTCACCTTATGAATATAATTACATGTGAAACAAAAAATTTGATTCACCTAGTGAAACAAAAAATATGCATAAAAAAGATTCATATGGTGAAACAAATACATGTGAAAATTTCATCTTATGAAACAAATATATGTGAAATAATATCTTAAATCCTAACATTTGATAAAAAAAATCATGATAAAAACTATTTTTATATCGGTTTTTACGAGTTTGTAACTTTTTTGTGGTTTTTATTTGATTAAACCCCTATATATAGAGCAATAATAAAATAAAAACTATAAAAAAAGTTACAAACTCGTGAAAACCGGTATAAAAATAAAATTTTAAATGATTTTTTTATCAAAACCTGTAATTTAAAATAGTGTTTCACATATGTTTGGATTCTCCTTATGAAATAATTACATGTGATTTTTTTTTGGATTCACCTAATGAAACCAAAAATATGTGTAAAAAATATTCATATGGTAAAACAAATATATGTGAAAGTTTCATGTTATGAAACAAATATATGTGAAATATTATCTTAAATCCTAGTATTTGATTAAAAATCATGATTTTTTTTTTCATATCGGTTTTCACGAATTTGTAACATTTTTGTGGTTTTTATTTGATTTATATATATATTATGATTTCAAGACTATAGATTTTATATATATATTTTTGACTGCTAATTACTTATTTTGTCCCAAATAAATGCCTATAATGAAAATGATACATAGTTTTATTGTATAATTATTATACTTTTTAAGTAACTAAATGACAAATTTAATTCTAATAATATAGAGAGAAATTTTCTCCATCTCATAATTAAGGGTAGAATGGGGAATATAAATTTAATTTTGAAAATGAACATTTATTTTAGAACAAACTAAAATAGAAATATAAACATTTAATTTGGAACGAATATAATACTTAATATCGTATAAATATTAAATACTCTCCTTTATATAAAAAAAAAAATAAGATATCAAGCAATAACTTATTAATCATTATTACAAAAAATGTGTTTGACATGTTTTTAATATATGTAAAAAAAATTATTACAAATAAATCATATAAAAAAATTATACATTCAATTTAATTCATACAAAAATCAATAGAAAAGGATAAATAACGTTTAAACCATATAAAACATATTATATTAATTATGTTTGTTTGTAGCAAAGACCCCAAAATTATGGGGACAAAGAAGAAAAGAATGATAAGCACATGTAATCATTACAACCAATTAAGCCCTTCAAATGTTACCTACCGTTTGCTCCACCAACCATTATTAAACAATTTTTAACTTCACATCTAAGTTGTTAACCCACCCACCATTTCAACTTTACTCCATTCTAGGATGGAATTTATATTATCTTTCTAAACTATGGCACTTTTTGTAACTATGGCAAACTTAAGGGATTTAAGTTTTCAACTTTACTTTTTAGATATTGGTCCCCCCCCCCCCTTCATTATTAATACTTTTTTGACAATTTTTCGGTATGATTGTATTTGCGTTCAATAAATTTTAAGAAGTTTCGCTTTTAAACGTTTTACGTGGTGTGGTCACAACAAGTTGTTCGATAGTCGTATGGCTTTGATGACGGGTTGCAATCGCATAATACTGATATTTCTTATGTTATTTTAGGACATGTTTGTTAGCAGCTTAATGGATTTAATAGGACTCAACTTATTTGATAACCTGTACATGACTTTTTGGTATTGGCTTAAGGATATAGAATTGACCTATTCAGTAAACTTCTAAAGAGGCTTTATTTAGAAAGTCAAGTTTTTTTTTCCAAACCTACTCATCTCAATTAAAAGACATGTTTGTTCCATATATGAAAAATACCTCCCAAACAAAAACATTCCCAATCTATACACACATATTAACTCACACATATAACATTATCCATACAGATGTTGATGGAAAACCAACTAAGTGACCCCTTAGAGGTTTTATATTTGATTGTTATTTAACGAGTTATTGAGAATATATATAAATCAACGGAGTAACCAAGCTAAAAAAAATACATGAAGAATAATAGGAATTTTTGGAGTTGGTTCATTTTCCTAAAAGAAAGAACGAACGGATCTTGTAGGATTTCCAAGAAGTCCTTCGATTTCTTTCGGACTCTTTTTTTGTTTCTCGGTTCATAAATATCCACATTCATAGGTCCACGATCTATGTATATGAATTTTGAGAAAAGAGAAAATTTATAATTTTTAAAGATATTTTTATTAACTATATTAATCGAAAAATTACCAAAAATGACATCTTGAAAATTAGTCAATTATAATATTTTTGTAATATAATTAAAACAAATATTTAATAATATAATATATTAATATATTAATATAAAGAAGATAGTAAAGAGAAATTAAAAGAATATAATATGTTAATTAAAAGAATTTTTAAATCGATTCTTATATATATTATAAAATTTGAATTTATTAAAACAAACTTTATAAAAAATCTATGTTAATTTATGATTTTAAATAACTAATACATATGAAGAGAGACTTCTTTTAGGTAGCGTTTGTTAGGCAGACATGATTGAGCATAGCTGGACAAGACAGAACTGGACAGGACAAGATGGTATGACTGGACAGAACAAATGTGTGTCTGGTGTTTGGTACAACTAGGACTAGGGAGGACAAAACTAGACAAGTTGCCCCCTAAAGTTATTTGATGATTATATATAGAGGAGGGATCAAATGAGAACCATCTCTCCTTAAAAGAACAAATGAACAAATTGTGGACCACATATGATGTGGGTCCCACATAATATTAAATCATATTAAATCATAAATAATTTAATATTATGTGGGACCCACATCATATGTGATCCACAAGTGTCTCTTTGTTCATTTAAAAATGCAAAGTTCTCATTTGAACCTTCCTCTCTCTCTCTCTCTCTCTATATATATATATATATATATATAATATGACAGTTATAATTAACACAAATAAACAAAAAATTAAATAATTTAATTTATAAACATTTTTACTCAACTTTCATATACATAAGAGACATTGGTGATTGGTGGATGATGGTGGTTGTAGAGGACATGAATATGGTGGATAGTGGTGGTGGTGGTGGTCAACAATGGTGGAGGAGGTGGTAGTGACTGATGGTACTAGTGGTGGCGGTGATGCGCAATGTTAGTCAGTAGCCGGCGATGGTTATAAAGGACGTTAAGATGGTAGTGGTGGTGGTGGTGGTAGTCGATGGTGGTGTTGGTGGTTATGGTGGATGTGAGGTGGCCCACGGTGGTGGTAGAGGAAGAGGTTGTTGTAGTAGAGGAGGAGGTGGAGGTGACAAGCGGTGTGGTGGTAGTGGTGGCGGCGATGGACAGTGGTTGTGAAGAAGGTGAAGATGGTAGATAGTGGTGGCGGTTGACAGGGGTAGTCAATGGTGGTAGTGGTTATGGGGACTGTAACACCCTCAAATTTGGAAAGAGCCACTAATTTAAAATTTTAAATGTTACATTAATTGAAGGATAAATTCCTTCCTATAAATCAATACTTGAAGTTCCTCAAATAACAATTCTATATAAACCTCTATACAAGAAGGTCAAGTCTTGTACTAAGACATAATCATGGTCGGGTGCTACTAAACCCAAAAGAGTCGCTATCTCCGAATGCGGAAAACGTCAAAAGCTAGATCTTTAACATGCTACTCCCTAGCACTCAAGTCCACACGTGGCGCTAGTACCAACCCCAACAAGAACCTGATGCACATGCCGACAAAGAAAAATGTTAGACTTAACACCTAGTGAGCTAAAGAGTTTATAATATATTTGTAATCGTTTGAAATTGAAAGATTGCTTGATAAAATAATAATTTCTCAAATAGAATGATTTTATTATAAAAGCAATATCTTTCTCAAATTCATTATTTCCATAACAAAAGCTTTAAGTACCGTAGAAATGAAAGCTTTAAAATACAAATACCCGTTCAAACAGGAATTCTACACTTTTTACTCAGTCAAAACGTGAATATGTTTAAATGCTCCAAATACCAAAATATGGACCAAACTCCATTTTCTAAAATACCAAAATATGGTTAAGTTCCCATGATACGATTTTATAAATTATGGATAATACTCCATACTCCAAATACGTCACGGGAAATATAGATAAGGCTCTATACCTAAACAACAACAACTTTCAGGGACGGGGGAGACCCGTTTGCATTAAGATCAACCAAATTAGGTCTTTAGTTTAATGCGTAGTTAGGCTCAACTATACTAAGTCTTTTGCTTACAGGTAACAAGTTCAACCAAATTAGGTCTATACCTTGATATTTATAACTCAAACAAGTTCAACCAAATTAGGTCTATACCTTGCTATATTGCTCTTGGGAGAACATGGACTTAAGGATAACAAGGAACCAAATTAGGTCTTTAGTTTAATGTCTAGTTAAGCTCAACTATACTAAGTCGTTTGCTTACGGGTTACAAGTTCAACCAAATTAGATCTATACCTTGATATTTATAACCCAAACAAGTTCAACCAAATTAGGTCTATACCTTGATAATTATAAAACTCGACTTTTATGTTTATGGATCCATTACATTCTAGTCATAAAATTACACGACGATGCATGAATGACTAACGCACCCCAAAACGTGTAATTTATCAAATAAATATGTCTTAATTGCATATAACTCTAAAAGCTTGAAATAGAGCAATTTAAATCGGACAAATGTCCCCCAAGACTCTTTTAGCCAAAACCGAGCAAAAGCTCAATAACTCAAAACTTGTATAACTACCCAAATCAAACATTCTTGGTTGAGACCAACCGTTTTCCAAATGAATTTGAACTCCATTATTTTCAAAATTCCTCATAATGCACGTACGTGTAATTTCCAAATAGTTTATAAGATCAAAACTCTAAAGATGCACATAACACCAAAAGACCCTCATTTATGAGATGAGACATTAACACAACCCAGACTTGTGATTTATTTGACCAAATATGCAAAAACCCCAAATATATGCATTTTCAAGATGTATTAACCAAAGAATACCATGTATGTAAATTTCATCAAATACTCAATACATTTGATAAATAGTAAGTAAACATGTTAATATTTCAAAATGGACATTTTTGGCATGTACATAGTTTTCACAAACTAACTTGAACTCACCTTGCTAGATTTAGGCTAAATCTAGGTTTTACTCCAAACGTGAGCTCAATTTGATGAAGACTTTAGATTCACAACTTTCCATCTACAAAACCTTTATCTTTTGACTTATGGGAACCACTTATCTTTGAGTAATTTCCAAAATCCTCATTGCTTCCATCTTGAAGATCTTAGAAATACGAATCCGCAACACTTTGAATCGCCCAAAACGGAGCTGCGATGAAGAAGTTATGGCCAAAATGAAGAGAACTCTCGATTTTCAGCTTTTTGTGCAGATCTAGGCTCTCACGCGGGTATTCCCGCGACTAGGTCGTGTGAATAGTTGTTAGGATCCGAAGTATCCTAAGTATTAAATGTTTTGTAAAGTCATTATTCAAACTTTAGAGTTCAGACTTCAAAGAAGCCTTTAGAGAAAACTTCAGACTTCAGAGTTCAGAATTCTGAAGATCGGAGTTCAGAAGTCTGAAGAACAGAGTTCAGAAGTTGTCTTCAGAAGTTTGAAGCGAAGACTTCAGAAGTCTGAAGAAATTCTGAATAGAGATTTTGATGACGTGTCTTAATGTAAGTGGACTGTGATTTAAATGTCTGTATCTTTAGTTTTACCTCTGTAGTATAAATAGTTTGTAATGAGCTCCTAGCTCATTATGAGAGTCGATCAAAGTTAACTGTGTGTTTCTGTATCAATAAATGATGAATTGAGCAATCTTTACCAAATCTGTTGTAATCTTGGACTTAAAATAGTCGCCCTTGCCCCAAGAAAGACCCAAACAGAATGTCCCGCGGCTTGGGAGGCGGCCAGGTCGCGTGCCAGGTCGCGGGAGATCATTTCTCGCTCCTTTTCGCTGTTTTTCGCGTCTTTCGACCTCGATTCGAAACTCAGACTTTCTAACATGATTTCTATATGAAACTTCTCATATACTATCAACTTAATTACTCTTAGATGAAGAACTTACCCAAATAAGAATTCCAAAATTGCGGGTGTTACAGGGACCATTAAAACAAATATCATATTAAAGTTATATATAAGATGTGGGTAGATTAATGATATTTTAGTTTCTGTCTTCTTCTTGATGAAACAAGAAAAAACCCATTTTATCCCACTTTGTCCCACCTTTTTATATTATTTGACCTTTAATTTTGAGGGTGTTTAAGCAAAGAGCTTGATTGAGGTTGAGGTGTCAATTTTGTTTATAAATGAAAAGGTGTTGTATAAATGGAATGTGGTAGCATTCATTTTTTAATTTCTCGTTTGGTGACGTTTTTGCTTTTATATTTTCGTCTATGCTTAAATTATAGTTTAAGAAAGATGGTGAATCTTGAGAAAGTATGAGAATACTTCTGAAGTTTTTGGTTAACTTTTTAATCCAACTTAAAAATTTTTTAATTATTTTTAGTATTTTCAATTTTAATCTACGCTTATCTTCAAATTTATTTTCATTTCTAAGTCATTTTTATGAACTTTTATATACATTTAATTATTTTTTACATGTATAAATTTGTTAAAATCTCGGTTATAGTGATAAAAATATATAAATAAAGGTAGTTGAACATGGATGAAGGTATATGAATGTTTTGTTCTAACTTTCTCATCATAATGTTTATCATCACCAAAACCCAACAAATAATGAAAACCGATTATAGGTTGTAAACCGGGGGCAAAGGAACGTACAACATATTTCTCCGAATATCCATATTCATAATGAATAATGAAAGTGAACATTCGTGAACTATTCATGATGAAGAACACACAATTCATGTGAGAGATTGATACACCGTTCACATGATAAATTGACACACCGTGATGAATAACCGTAAATGTTTGAGACGCGTGGCACAAACTATTTTCCCCCGATTCACAACTTAAAGTTGGTTTGCAGTCGAACCTTCCCCTATATATATGTATATATGTGTGTGTATAAATATATAAAGTTAAGTTTCAGTGAGAATGAAAGTTAAGTTGAGAAGGGTAAGAATGGACCTCCACTCTTGAATCAATCTTAATTGGAGATCAACAATAATCAGATGCAACAGATCAACTCCTGTATCAAGCGCAATTCATGGAGTGGTTGTGAGATTAAAAGTGATCAAGAGTCCAAATCCCTCTTACGCTTCTCACTTTAACTATATATATATATATACATATCTGATTGGGTTCTAGTGAGAAAGAGAGTTAAGGTGAGAAGAGTAAGAAGGGATCTCCACCCTTAAATGTACATTAGAATGAGATCATGAGATGCACCGAGATAACATCCACCACGATGCACCGGATCAATCCCGTATGAAGCGCAATTCATGGGTGGGTTTGAAATTAAAGTTGATCAAGGGTCCAAATCCCTTGTTACGCTTCTCACATTAACTCTCCTTCTAACACGATCTTGCACATATATATATATATAAAGGCTCGCGCAGGGGCGTTTTTTGGCTCCTTCTCGGCCCGGAAGTTTGCTTCTGACGACTAGCTTCTACCGCTAGGCTTGGACTTGAAAAAAGTAACCTTGAAGTGTTGCGAAAGACCGGGATGGGAAACAAAGTGGAAATATATATATATATATATATATATATATATATATAGGTGTTCAAATACAACCCCTCTAAATCTTACAACCCATGCAAACCACTTATCCACCATTCATTTTCTTTTAGTTTTGTTTTTTTTAATTAAATGTAGATACAACCGACTAAATCTTAACCGTTAATGATCAAATGGACGCTCCTAATTTGGTTGTAAAGGTTGTACGAATATAAAGGGTTGCATAATAACGCCCCCCCCCTCTCTCTCTCCCTATATATATATATATATATATATATATATATATATATATATATATATATATATATATATGGTCAGGTTAAAGGGAAAACACAAAAAAAACTGAAGAACACCCTGTGAGCCTTCCGTCTGGTCGATATGTACAAATGCATACTAGTAATTTGTAACATGCATTTATGGATATGCACCAATGCTTTTATAATTATAGAAGCATTTATGCTTATGCACCAATGCTTCTATAAGAAGCATTGATGCATAGAAAAAACGCTTCTATGCATTAGTGCATACGTCCGGATGAAAGGCTCCCATGATGTTCTCAATTTTCTCTAGATGGACGGATAAGATTGGTTTGCAAAGTTTGTTTAAATTGTCGGGTTTGCAATTGAAACCTCTCCTATATATAGGGTTGAGTTCCATTGAGAATGAAAATTAATGTGCGAAGAGAAGGAAATAATTTCCACCCTTAGATCAATTCTAATTGAAAAGCTCTACTAGATCAATTCCCTTTTAAAAACTAATTCATGTGTTGTTTTTGGATTAAAAATGCCAAGAGTAAAATTTCTTATATTTCTCAATTTAACTCATGTTCTCCCACGATTCTTTGTCTCTCTCTCTCCATCTCTCTCTATATGTGTATACATGTATTGACAATCTACAAACATACGAGAATATTGAAAACCATTGTATTATATTCTATTTTTTTTTCCTATCAAATACTAGTATTTAAAGTATTGATGAACATATAATTGTTCCCGAATGTGTTTGTTTTACATTTATTCGTTTCACAATTAAACCAACGGCGATCAACTTACGAAAAATTCAAGAACGGCCAAATCAACAATTATTTTATAGTATTTCACACGTGGTTTAAAACACATCCAAAAGAATGTAGACGACTGGTCAACGCTTCTTTTAATTGTGTTTTAAAGTACATGTGATTTCTATAAATCAAGTGTGATTCGAACATTTTTACAATTGTTATAAGTGAATCGTCTTCTCATTTCGACATTGAGAGGTACTTAGGGAGCGTTTGGTTTTGGCAAAGAAATGAAAATGGAAATGAGAATGAAAACTGGAATGAAGTTTCATTCCCTCCAATTTAATCCGAAATGAAAATTTGGGTTTTTGGGAGAATGAGTTATTATATTATATAAAACTAAATAGTTTATTTTATTATCATTTTCATTAATTACTGTTTAATATCTCCAACTAAACACCCCTTAGTAAAATTTTGTATTCCCAAACATATATTAAGGAAAGGAAAATGGGAAATTTTAGTTACGACAAATTAGGGGAAAATGTTGAAAATGGAATATAAACAAATCGAGAAAGATACTTGTGTAATGCAGTGAAATATATTTCAATTTTAATGTTTCATTTTATTATTTGTCTATATCGATGTGATAACACGGTTTTATGTGGTTTTAAAAAAGTGATAATGTTCCTATTTTTTAATAAAATATAAATTCTAAGATACCATAAAACTTTAAAAAGATATATCAATATTAGTATCACATTAACTATTTAAAAATTCTCGTTTTTGTGTAATTTCTTTAATTCAATTTTTTATCGTAATTTATTTTAGGTTTAATAACGAAATAATTTATTTTTAGTTTAATAATATAATTTTTTTTATAAAAATAATAATTAAATATTATGTTTGAAGTCAGTAGTTATCTTAAATATATTTTAGATTTTTTAGATTTAGAATAAAAAATCTATCCTTTATTCCAAAAATATATTAACGAAAGGAAAATGGGAAATTATAGTTACGACAAATTAGGAGAAAAGGTTGAAAAATGGAATATAAACAAAACGGAAATCGTTTCAATCTCACGCGCAGTCAACCACGCGCTAGTTTTCTCTTCGATAATTGCGCTGTTCAAGGGGACAAGCTGTAAGTGGGGCCCTAACAAAAGACGCGCGTGGATTATTGGCAGGCATATATTTTTAACAATTAATTTTTTAAAGGAAAATAGAAATCAGAAGAACTTTTTATTTTAAAATATAAACATAATCCGACAAGAAAAGATAAAAATACATTATACACATGTTATTCTTTTCTCTAGATGATATAAAACTGTTATTCTAATATAAAATAAAATTTAATCTAATTATAAAATTAAAAAAGATAATTATAGAATAAAATAATTTTTGTGTAATATAAAATAGTATTTAATAATAAACCTGGGGAAAAAAAATTGTGTTTTTATATTAACGGATATAAATATTAATGAGGATTTATGATCTATTTGTTAAGTATTTTATGATGTTATTGTGTTTATTATCCTCTGGGAGAGTAATGCATTGATTTAAAGATTGTATAAATAGAAATCAAGTGGATAAATCCCAAAATGATGACATTGAAATACTTGTCCCACATAGATGAAATCTAAAATTTAAGACATGTAAATATATAATTATTTAAGTGAAAAATTAAGATGTATCAGTAAAAATACTATTTTCATATCCAACAAATACGGACGTCTTGGTGAGGTTGATCTGAAAGTGGCAGTGTGGTTCTTATTTGAAAACCCATCTTTAAAATTTAATTTTTCATTCAAACCCATGTCCAAGAAAAAAAAGGTTCAAGTAGAGACGCGGTTTGCCGGAGAAACAATGTTTGGATTTTAAAACATGAATTGTAGGGATAAAAACCAAAAACAGCCATAGACGATGGACCAAAAATGTGATCTGCTCTTTTGTATATATATATATATATACAGTGACGGATCCAGAATTTTTATCCACCGGGGTCCCATTAAAATAGACTAAAGGCGTGTAAAGTCACCCAACGTGTTTCAGAAATTTTTTAAAGTTTTTTAGTTGATTTCAAGACATTTTCTTATTGTTTTTGTAGATTTTGAAGAATTTTCTTAGTATTTTTTATCGATTTCGAACGTTTTTTTGGGTTTTTTATTGATTTCAAGAGAGTTTTTCAGTGTTTTTGTCAATCGCCGGTAAGATGGGGTCCCTTGAATTTTTTCACTGGGGGGAATCAAGCCTAAATACAGTATTTTTTATATTTTTTAGCCTATAAATTTATTTATTTTTACATTTCACTGGGGGGATGGGACCCCCCCTTTTCTAAGCTAGATCCGCCCTTATATATATATATATATATATATAGAGAGAGAGAGAGAGAGGGGGGGAGAGAGAGGTGACTTCTTGTGTTAACCCAATAATTTGTGTTAACCCATCGGCCATCGTTTACTGGTGAACACCATGCTCGTTCACTGGTGAACACCATTCATCAGTGAACGAGCATCGTGTTCGTCAGTATACGAGCATCGTGTTCACCAGTGAACGAGCATACGTGTTAACACTTGAAATGGCCTGTATATCGTGTTCGTCAGTATACGAGCATCGTGTTCACCAGTGAACGAGCATGGTGTTCACCAGTAAACGATGGGTTAACACGGTTAACACAAATTATTGGGTTAACACTTGAAATGACCTATATATATATATAACACAAATTATTGGGTTAACCAATGATTTAATATTATGTGAGGCTCACATCATATGTGGTCCACAAGGTATTCATTTGTTCCTTTAAATTTACAAAGTTCTCATTTGAACTTTCCTATATATATATATATATATACCTATATAGAACGATAATCAAATAAAAACCAAAAAAATGTTACAAACTCGTGAAAACCAATATAAAAATATTTTTTACATGATTTTTTTTCATCAAAACCTATAATTTAAGATATTATTTCACATATTTTGTGTTCACCTTATGAAATAATTACATGTGGAATTTTTTTTTGATTCACATAGTGAATCCAAAAATATGCATAAAAAAGATCATATGGTGAAACAAATGCATGTGAAAATTTCATCTTATGAAATAAATATATGTGAAATAATATCTTAAATCCTAGCATTTGATAAAAAAAATCATGAATTTTTTTATTTTCATATCGGTTTTTACAAGTTTATAACTTTTTTGTGGTTTTTATTTGATTAAATTCATATATATATATATGTGTGTATAATACTATAATATTATGTTTTGAGTAAATTACATGATTGGTCCCTGTGGTTTACACTAAATAATACTGTGCGTCCCTGTTTCAAAGTAATTACGGATTGGTTCCTGTGGTTTACACTTTCTCACGTCCTTGGTCCTTGAACTTTAACGATGTTAAATAATTACGTTAAATTACCTAGAGGGACTAAAAATGTAATGTTTTAAAACTTTGGTTTCACCTTTTTCAATTTTGAATTTTTCTCTTTTACACACAAACTTGAATTTATATTGATTATTAATTTCAATTTATTAGTTAATTTTAAATTATTAAATAATATTATTTTCAAATTATTAACTAATTAATATTAATTACTGATTATTTAAAATTAAATTTTATCAATTATGTTTATATTATTATTATTCAGTATATTTAAAATGATATATTAGTTATCTTTCATAAATAATAAAACTTTGATAAATATTTAAAAAAAAATTAACTTTTTTTTGAGAAATTACTAATTAACTAAAATGTGAAATAACATCTCCAACAACTTCTTCAAAATGGAGAAAATAGAGAAAAATATGAATTTTGAGTCAAAATGTGCTCCAACAGCTTCATCAAAATCATAAAATGAAAAAAGTAAAAAAGAAAACACATTTTTCTACAAATATTGAGAACACTTAAAAAATGATTACAAAGTGGATCATCAATAGGAAAACTTAAAAACAAAATATTTCTAAAAAGATAATATTTTAATGGATGAAAAAAATATTTTAATATTATACAATGTTGGTTTCTCCCAAATAAGAAATTGTTGGAGATGAATGCAAATATTTTTAATATTTTAACTTTTGGTTCTTCATTTTAAATATTTTAATATTATAATTTACTCTTTATTTGAATATTATAATTTACTTTTCAAAATGGAGAACCAAATGTTAAAATCTCTAAAAATATTTGCAGTAATCTCCAACAGATTCCTCATTTTAGAAAAGCCAACATTGATTATAATTTTAAAATATTATTTTCATCATCAAAATATTATTACTTTTTCCAAATATTTTATTTTCAAATTTTTCTATTGATGGTCCAGTTTTATCTTGTAATCATTTTAGGGTGTTCTTTATATTTGGAGAAAAAAATGTGTTATCTTTTCAACTTTATCCATTTTATGGTTTTGGTGAAGATGTTGGAGCACATTGTTCCAACTTTAACCATTGTAGATGCGCATTGAGTTAACAAATTTTATTTTTATTTTTGAGGGAGTTAATAACATTTTGTAGAAAAATGTGTTTTCTCTTCTACTTTTTTCATTTTATGATTTTGATGAAGATGTTGGAGCACATTTTGACTCAAAATTCAAATTTTTCTCTATTTTCTCCATTTTGAAAAAGTTGTTGGAGATGTTATTTCACATCTTAGTTAATTAGTAATTTCTCAAAAAAAAGTTATTTTTTTTTTAAATATTTATCAATGTTTTATTATTTATGAAAGATAACTAATATATTATTTTAAATATACTGCATAATAATAATATAAACATAATTGATAAAATTTAATTTTAAATAATCAATAATTAATATTAATTAGTTAATAATTTAAAAATAATATTATTTAATAATTTAAAATTAACTAATAAATTGAAATTAATAATCAATATAAATTCATGTTTGTGTGTAAAGGAGAAAGATTTAAAATTGAAAAAGGTTGAACCAAAGTTTTAAAACATTACATTTTTAGTCCCTCTAGGTAATTTAACGGAATTATTTAACATCGTTAAAGTTCAAGGACCAAGGACGTGAGAAAGTGTAAACCACAGGGACCAAATCCATAATTACTTTGAAACAGGGTCGCACAGTATTATTTAGTGTAAACCACAGGGACCAATCATGTAATTTACTCTTATGTTTTTAATTTTTTAAACAAAATTAAACTTAGGCATAAAATGAGAAAATCGTGCCTCACGTGAGAAGCACATGACACATTTAACGGACCCTTGACTAAAAACGTTAAAAAGAGGAACTACTTTGGACTAAAAACACAAAAAAATGATCCACCTAGGTTTTTTACGAATTGTAAGGTCAAAAATAAAAAAAGTAGGCCTTAAACCAAAGACCAAAAATATAATTCACTATAGTTTTAACAATAATCCTTTAAACACAAAATTTAAAAGACAATGATTTAAAAAAACTACTATAAAATATGCTTTATTTTCATAGGATTTACTATTTAACAAAAATCATGATATAGACTATAGCCTTCTAATGTTCATAAGATAACGTGATAAGCATCAAAATGTTGTCGTTTTGGCATTTTAAGGTTCATGATGTGCATGGTTTTAATTTAAACCGTGACATAAGATAGAGAAACTAGTTCATGTGATCCTTTGCACCTAACTATTATTTTATTTTATTTTATTGTTCACAACAAACGAATTGATTGAACACTTGAATATAAATTTAAGTTTTTTAAAGCATATAATATTTTAATAAACACATATTTTTTTATTTTTTATTAGGTTTAAAGTCTTGATTTGTAGGAAATTAGATTTTACAGGTAACATGGATACGATTACGTCAAAAACCATTTAATAACTTGAAGTTGGATTAAAGTATGCCGGATTAAGTTGGATTGACTCGTTAATTTTTAAATAATTAATATATTATATATGATTATAAAAACTATTATTAAAAATTCATTTATGAATAACAATAATTAATTTTGTAACACACACAAAATCCAGACTAAAATATTTGGGTGTAACTCAACTCGTAAAATTTGAGTTTGTTCTCTATTGATCACTGGTTCGAGTCCCTTCAGAACTACTAAAAGTTTGCCTGTTAATTTCAAGGCCTAATTAAATTAGCCGGTAAGGTTACGTTAATAAGAACGGTAATAAAATAAATTCAGACAGAGGTAAACTAGAGAGACCCTCCTCTGATCATGCTACCACCCAGGGGCGGAACACAAGCTTTTCAACCACAGGGGCCGGACCTAATATATTATATATTTTCAAAAATACCAATTAAGGCTGCAACAGCTTATTAGACTTCCATTAAGCCTGCACATCTTAACCAAATTCGGACGCTTAATTCATAACCATTAAGTCAGTGACTTATTAGACTTCCACTAAACCCGCACATCTTAACCAAATTACGGGATGACTTAATCATAACCATTAAGGCCGTAGCGACTTATTAGACTTTCATTAAGCCCGCACATCTTACCAAATTACGGGATGACTTAATTCATAACCATTCAAAGCAAGAAGCCTTATTAGACGTCCACTAAACCCGCACATCTTAACCAAATTACGGACAAAGCAATTCATAACCATTAAGGCCGCAATAGCTTATTAGACTTCCATTAAGCACAGACATCTTAACCAAGTTACGGATGACTTAATTCATAACCATTAAGTGTCAAGAACTTATTAGACTTCCATTAAGACCGCACATCTTAACTAAATTCTAGACAACTTAATCCATAAGTCATAACCATTAAGTGCCGCAACAACTTATTAGACTTCCATTAAGTATCGCACATCTTAACTAAATTTCGGACAACTTAATCCATAACTATTAAGGCTACATCACTTAGTCACTTTCTACGGAATGACTTGTTCCACTTTTCATTAAGCCTGCGCTTTAACCATCATACGAACAACTTTTTCCACGACTTATTTCTAACAATTTCAAACCTAATATAATCAAACAATTCAAAGCATTTCAAAACATCAAGATTTAAGGCTCAAGCAATAGCATTTTAAACCCAATCAAAGTATTAAACAAATTTAAACCTAATCATTTCAATCTCATCAATTTCAACGAAATTTATACCTGTGATTTAGGGGCGGTAGGAATCCTAGTATTTGATGAAGATTAACTTAAAATAACGGGGATTCCACCGGCATTTGGGTTTGGTTCTTCAACTTGCTCATCCATGGATATTGGAGATGGGAGAGGGAGAGAGGATGGAGGTCGGCCGGGTCGAGAGAGGTAGGGGTCGCTAACCGTGATCGCAGCGTTAGTGACTTAGGTCGTCATCAAGTGCAATCGTCGACCATCGAGAGAGACGGCAGAGGCCGGAGCACGGAGGTCGAGAGAGAGGTCCACTGGAGGTCGGCCGTCAACTCGGTTTATGTCATCGCGTCGATGCTTAGTTCTTGGTTAGAGCCTTAGAGGTCTTCGATGTCGACTCGCCGTCGAAGACGTGAAGAAGACGCGGTACGCAATACGGTAGTGGGGGGCCCAAAGTTAAAAAAACAATTTACTAAGTTAAAACCTAAATTTTTTATACTTGGCAGGTTAAAAAGCCCAGGGGCCCTGGCCCCTAGTAGCCTCAAGGGCCTTCCGCCCCTGCTACCACCATAACCACGAGGAGTCGTAACAAGGTCTGCTCGGCTAGTGGGATCGATGCAGGGATTGAATCCGTACGGTTATTATTATTTCTTTTTCTGATTTTGTGTTAAGCTTATTTATTTTTTTTAATAAATTATTCGCTGCAAAAATATTTTTTTAGTGAACGAAACCATAGTATACAAGAAATAATTAACAATTTTTCTTAATTAATAGGGACAACATGAAGGTTTAATAGGAGAAAAATAACTAACACCACCTTAGTTAAATATAATGGTCTTAACATTTGTATATGTACCATGACACCAATATCTTAGGAGTCTTTTCAATTTATGGGGTTTATTTAAAACGTTGTTTTCATATAAATCAGATGAATGTCCCTTTCAAAAACATTACCCTCGGTAGAGATCGAACATGGATCTTAATGCATGAGCAAGTAATTTACGTAAAGTTTGGTCAGTTTGCATTATATTTTTGAACGAATTAAAAACATTTAGTTAAGAGGATAACATGTTTAACAAGTTGAATGGTTTAAAATCGTTCAGAATATATATTTAAATGTTTACAATCTCCTAACTTGTTTCATTAGAATAAACCATATTTTTTATTTAAAGATAATAATTATTAATCATATTTGATTTATTAATTATTTATAAAAAAATTATGTTGACAAACTAAGGGGTCATTTCCAAATGCCTATCGTGGGTATCACTTACCTTATCGGATGAGTATGACAAGGGTTAAAATTCTTCCCGGTATTAGATATATAGCAATAACCGAAAATCTTAACTGATAAGTAAAAGATGAAAAAATCTTACCTGGTAATTGAATCAAGTTGAGTAGCAGGTTGTTTAAGTTCGACTCAGATAAATATTAATCAAGGTCGTGCTAAATAAATTTTGAACTCAAGCTCGTGCCCAAAGTTGAATATTTTTTCAATATTCGAACTCGATGTTCGTTTATAGGCTTGGACCTGAGATTGATTAACTAGTTTATGGGCTTGAGCTCGACAATTTGTGCTCGATTAACATTTACTGGGTAAGAAACAACTTTTAATAACCAATAATGTTATCCAATAAAGTAATGAAAGTAATAATTTTCATTCATAACTGTTTATCTAGTACTAGTTCGATAAATGAACCTCAAGACTAATTTTAAATAATCAATAATTTAATAAATAAAACCTTTTCAATAAACTATTAAAAGTTAGATAACCCTCAAGTTATTTAACTTTTTAAAATGTTATATATATATATATATATAGTTAAAATTGAAATATCGTATGAATAGAAGAGTTAAAGTAAAAAGTATAAAAAGACATCTAAACTTTTGATCAGTTTTAATCTTATTTTCATCAATGAATTGTGTGTTAAAAGCAGATTGATGGGTGCATTTTTGTGCACCTCATTCTCATTAGTATTCACGTCCAATTAGAGCATCTCCAACAACTTTGTTAAAATAGAGAAAAATAAGTTTTTTTCTCTATTTTAGAAAAATTTGTAGAAAACCTGTTAAAAATGCTCTTAAGATTAATCCAAGGATTGACAACTTTTTTACGTTTTTTTATTATAATTTTCGTTCTCACTGGAACCCAACTCTATATTTTAATATGTTATCCAATCCGTTACGTAAAGTATTAAATATTGATATGTTTTGGTTGTGACCGAAGTGGACCAAGTTGGTTTAGGGGCAGCTTTTCCTTTTCAGTTATAATATTTTCATTTTGCTTTTCAAAAGCATACAGACATCTCCCTCTTTAGGATTCTTCTTCTTCACAGACAGCCATCACTCCTGCAAATCATTTCTTTCTCTCTCTCTCTCTCTCTCTCTCTCTAGAAACAGCATGTGAAACACTTTTAACACATTCCTCACTCATCTCTGTAAGTACACCTCTCTATCTCTCTGATTTAGGGTTTCTAGCCTTACAATGCGTCAATTGTTTGTTAATTTTGCGATCATGATCTGTGATATATGAGGAATCAAGCTTATCTTCTTCGATGATCATGTGTTTGGTTAGCTTAGCTGGATTTTTTTTTTGAAAATAGTTGGTGTAGTTGTTGAAATGTACGTTGAAAAAGCACTTGTGAATCGGACAACGTTTTAATAAAAAATATTTTTAGCGTATGGAAACAAAATTAAAAGAAGTATTAGTGGAAGATGATTTGATTTAAGGTCTTCTGTAAACCTAGTTCAAGTTCGTTTTCAGTACAGTTAAATTATCCTGTTTCACGTTAAAGGTGAGCATGTTTTCTTAATTCTTTATTTTATTTTTTTCTAATTATTTTATTTTATAAATTTTATATTAGATTCTTGCTTATTATCTAGGTTTCTTGTTTAATTTTCTAAGTCATTAGTTTATTTTGGAAGCTGATTGATCTATTGTTTTTATTCTTTGGCATGGATGATTAGTGATTTGAACAAGTTTGTTAATAAAGGTTCGAGTAGATCTGCAAACCTGCTACAATTTTAGTACTTCATTGTCCTCAAAGAACTCCAATTTTGACTTTTCAAAATCAAAGTATAGTGTATTTGGGGTTTTATCTGTTCAGTATGTTTCTGTTTAATAGTATATTTTTGATAATTGACAGGGTAGTTGTCATTTTGTGACTTGAACCTAGACATTTTATATGAATAGCAAATTAGAAAGAGAACTCTCAAAAGTCAAATCATGGACTTAATTTTTGGGATAAAGGGTGCATTAGAAATTTATTAGAGACTACATCCTTGCAAGATCCGGGAGCATGGGGTTCAAGATTTTGAATTGGACCCAATGGTTTGAGCTAAACATGGAACCTGTCTCATTCCACTTCACAAAGTATTCCATTATAGAAAACATACATTTTTATGATTTCATTTGTTAGTTCACTCGTTGATAAATCTGAATTTTTTTGGTTGGAAGAATGTAAAGATAATATGAAATATAATATCTTTTGTGTTAGTTGCTATTTCATACAGTATAGACTTTGGGATCATGACATAACCTACTATTCCTTTCAGTTTGTAGAAAATATAATTGGAAGAATGACGAAGGTAAGTCCAGCAGTTGACGATGAGACACAAACTCAAGCTGTTCTGTCAGTATCAGCAGATGTGAGCTTTGCATCAAATCAGTTCCCAAAATATAAATTAGGTCCTGATAATCAGATTTTAGATGAAGCAACAGTGGATAGTAAGGGTCCTCCATTGAAAGAGGTGGTGGCACAAGAAACCGAACAGCTGTCTGAGCAACACAAACGTCTCTCCGTCCGTGACCTGGCCAGTAAATTTGACAAGAATTTGTCTGCTGCAGCCAAGTTGTCTGATGAGGTATTATAACTAGAACTATCTGTTTTAACCACAAAACCATGTGCAAATCATAATGATGGTTCATGAAGTACAATGTTGTTGTCTTTGTATCTCTTAGCATAGATTGCATTGTGTTCTTATATGTAGGCTAAACTCAGGGAAGTGGCTTCCTTAGAGGGTCATGTACTTTTGAAGAAACTTAGAGATGCTTTGGAATACTTAAGAGGACGATTAGGTGGTCGAAACAAGGAAGATGTTGAAAAAGCTATTTCTATGGTATACCCTTGTTATTCTTTCCTAGTTAGTCTTCTGTTTGATTTATTTGCATTCTAGTGTTCTTTTACTTGTTTATATATATATATATATATTTTAACAAGCTTCCAATTATGACATGATAAGAAAGGTAAAAAAATAATCATAATTGCTATGCTGTATTCCCTATTGACTAGTCTAAGCTATTTTATGGCGGATACTTTGTCATAGGTGGAAGCGATGGCAGTAAAATTGACTCAAAATGAAGGGGAGTTGATACAGGAGAAGTTTGAAGTAAAGAAGCTTGCAAACTTCCTCAAACAGGTAACTTTATTTGTCATTTGTTCACTGTGAAATTAAGTACAGCAATAGATAGTAATTCTATGTAATAATAGTATTTTTCAGATTTCTTACAGTCAGTAATTTAAAATGATGACCATAGATAGTAATTCTTTGTAATAATAGTATTTTTCAGTATTTTCTTACAGTCAGTAATTATTCCCTGTGTTTTAACAATTTCTTCAGGGTATAAGAAAATGAATTTATTATTTTTGCAGGCTTCAGAAGATGCTAAAAAACTGGTAAACCAAGAAAGGTCTTTTGCTTGTGCAGAAATTGAGAGTGCCAAAGCAGTAGTGCGAAGAATTGGGGAGGCTCTTGATGAGCAAGAAAGGGTATCACTAACATCAGGAAAACAGGTAACGTTATCAAAACCTGTTACTTCTTTTATCGACTTCATCTTTGACATATTTATATGTTTAAAATATGAAATTAAGTATTGTTTTTTTTCTTCTTGAAAGTAATTCACCAACTTGTTTCCAGGAAATGGAAGAGATGATGGAGGAAATTCAGCAGGCTAGAAGAATTAGGTTGTTGCATCATCCCTGCAAGGTGTGCTGATTTTTTATTTATTTTTTATTTAATACATGCGAAATCTATTAATATATTTATTTAAGAGCTGGTGATCATTTAAAAGGAATTCTGTGTACACAGTCTTTCTTTGCCAATTTTCAAAAGAAGCTATTCGTGTGACTCAAACTCTTTACCTTCCGATCATAACTCTTAACACGTCTCTCATGGATAGCCAACCTCTGAAAATTTATACTTGGATATATCATATGGGTAACACAGCCTCTGATTCAATATTACACACGTGGTTGCAACTCAAAATTAATTGACTACAAGTTGACATGATTGACTATATGACAATCGTGGTCCCTTCATGCATAAATTATTTTGTTCACTCTGTTTTTTTGTCTTTTTTCTATGCACTCATGTGTTATTTGTACATATATGCTTCATGTTTTTTTATTTTATATTTGATTTGTAAAATACATATATAATAACTCAACATTGTATACATGGATCCAAAATCTCATGAATGTGCCCATCATTTTAGAATGTAGGTTTTGTACATTGATAAATTACAATTGTTTCACCTTCATATGATATTTTTATTAATATTTCAACTTTTATGCGGTAGCATTACCTTTTTTTATACCTTTGTTTTCTAGGTGATGGACATGGAACATGAACTTCGAGCCTTGAGGAGCCAAATCCAAGAGAAGTCTGCATTCTCAGTAAAACTTCAGCAAGAGGTATTTCAATTAAAATAAGAAAGTTGAAATAATTTAGTCTAATTAAAATTATTACTCCTTCCATCCCGAAAACTGCAACATTTGACTTGACAAATTAATTAAATAAGAACATATTGATCTAATGTCTAAAATGGCCCTTAACAAAGACAAAGAAAAGCAAACTTGTGGACCAAAATCAAAGTTGCTAATATCAAGTAATGGTTACTAATATGCAAAACAAGTAATTTAAGATTAAAAAATTTACCAAAAAATATATTGCAGTTTTTGGGACAACCCAAAACAGAAAGTGCAAAATTCTTTTGGGACGGATGAAGTAAACCATAATTTGTTTGCTTTTGTTGCATCTACTTAACTACTTAAGTTCTATTCTATCCTAATACAGCTAATGCTGAAGAAATGGGCTGAGGAGAATAAGTTAAGCTTATATGCATTAGAAGGTTCTGGAAGTTTGGGCTCAATTATGCGACTTCAACCATGCTCAGAAGAAGCCACGGAGCTCTCAAAATGTTCAATTCAGTGGTATCGCTTATCGTCACAATGTAGCAGAAGGGAGCTTATTTCAGGTGCTTATTACATAATCTGCATTTAACTACTCTTTTTTAAAAGTATCTTCTTTTTATCACATTTTCTTTTGCATTGGTCAACATTACACACACACACACACATATATTGGGTGGTAGTGTATTTAAGTTTTTCAGGTTTCCATAAGATTAATGTGCTTTAGGAACATGCCCATGCATTCCTCTCTCTCTCTCTCTCTATATATATATATATATTTGTGTGTATGCTAATATTTTAACTTTTCAAATCTTAGCTTATCACCTACAGATCTCTTTATTTAGTCTTGTTGGATAAATTTGATTTTCACCAGGTGCTAACAAATCAGTGTACGCTCCGGAGCCCTTTGATGTTGGACGGATTTTGCAAGTCGATATTATCTCAAATGGTCAAAAATCTACGGTTACGACAGATTGTCCTGTACAACCTGGTTTGTTCTTTTTCTTATCTTTTGTTTACAACCACTAAAACAATTAGGTACCTTTTTGTTGATTTTCAGGTTTGTTATATATATATATATACGTTTAAACTTATGTGGTACCATGAAACGCTAATAACCAAGTTGACAAATTTTGATGATGTTTCGTGCAACAGCTGTTGGATTGGAGAGTTACGTGGAAACATTATCGCGCAAAAGCAATTCCGAGTTCAGTGTATGTTGTCTTTGAACTTTATATTATGGCTTATGTACTCTTCCAATCTCATAAAAATAGTAATCATTTAAATGCCTAAAATTTAGTAAAAATAAAAAACCATTTGACTACTAGTCAACCGTTCAAAATATCTTTTAATAATGACAAAATCGGGTAAACATTTGGACCAAGAGTGGTATTATACTAATTGTATCAATGACAAGAGGCAATTAAGTTATTTTTAACTTGAAAATTTTCAAAACTGGAAATTCGAAATTTCATCGGCCATCCCAAGTGCAACTGTTATCAACACTAGAACATGTTTATTTTTTTTAAGTATTTATTATCATGAGTAGCTCTACTAGTAGGAATAGTTAAAGTCGATAGATATCATATGAAATTGAATGAAAGTTTTTGTATCACAGGTGGTAATATCCCAGATGAACGGACGGAATTATTCGTCACATTCTGCCCATTTGTTACGTGTGGGCAAAACGAGAATGAAGCTTTCGAAAGGATGGATTACAAAGGCCAGGGACGCTTATTCCTCAACATCAATGCAGGTAATACTTCTTGCTTGCTACCAAATCTTATTTTTAGGTCAAGATTGATACAACATTTTTCAAGAAGATATCAGATAACTACATTAAACTTTATAAAAAACTACGTGTTGATTTTAAGCATGCACACATACAATCGCAATATGACTGTATTATACTTTTATGTTATTTAGTATCGAAATTTAGATTTGATTTTCATTTTTCTTTCTATGTAAGGCAAATTGCATGAAAATGCAACATACTATGGTCGGTTCTTATTTTGTGTAACATACTTTCAAAAACCTTCATTTGGTACCTCATATGTTGTGATATCGCAAACATTTAAACCAACTAAATAAGAATAATGCCAAAGTACGTTGCATGTTCATGCATTCTCAGATGTAACGAGGTACCGAAATGAAGGTTCTGAAAGTACATTACATGAAATAAAGAACGTAGAATTTTCATGCAATTTTTCCTTTTATGTAAAATGGCATATGTAGCTCTAATAAAGGCTATGTCATGCGACTTACACTTGACGAAAATAATCTGTTTTCATCCTATCCCTTCATTTTTATTATCCGTTTCGTGGGTCCCATCTCAATCTCCTGACGTCTCACAAATCTGACCGACAATCACATCTTTGTATCTCCTTGCATTATATAAGACCAAGTAAAAGTGCCAAATGTCAAACGGGCTCAACAAATAGCATATAAGACCACATATTTTTTTTCCCAAATTTCAGATATGTGGATTTAGAGGGGGCGGGAATGTTGCTGCTAAATCATTGTTTTGGCAATCAAGAAAAGGGCAATCTTTCGTATTGGTGTTTGAATCAGAACGAGAAAGAAATGCAGCCATTGTTCTAGCTCGAAGATACGCTCTTGATTGCAATGTAAGTACTTTCTCCCTTTTATCAACTTCATTTTTATACCAACACAAAAATCTCATATACAACTTTCCATAAGCTTAACTTATTTGAAGAAAAAACAAATCTTGTTTGATAGCCATAAGCTATCTTTTTGAAAAAGCTACTTCAGATAGCTTCTCGTTAAGCTCTAGGTTATTTTTATCCAATTATTCCCGTATGTTAGAATTAAGCAATATTTCAATATGTTCATTTAGGCCATTTTATATTTGTATATACCAAACATGACTGGTTTATCTGTTAATAGACAGCTTATTAGCCATCGACTAGCTTTATCATAAAATTAAAAAAAAACAATTGGTTGACATCTGATGGGGAGTGATATTAAAATAACAGGTGGTGCTGGCTGGACCAGATGATCAAGCATCACTTTATCTTCTGTGACTTCACTAATATGCAAGTATAACCAGGTTTCCAAATTGAGATTTGATTATTTCATTTTTTTTTTCACTTCTAATTTTTTGTGTGTTTTTTTTTTTTTTTTTAATTTCTTTTCTTTTTGGGTGTGTTTCTACTAATGTGGTGGTTCGTTTGTGCATCCTTTATAGGCATAGTTTTGGTTTGCCTGTTCCTTGGTTGTAACAATTTCTTTTTTAATTTTATATACCGAGTCGTTCGTTTGCACCTTATTTACATTTCTAATATGGAAACCGGGTTTTAGCCCGTCGTATTAGGTTTAACTTATCCACATAATTTGTTATCGTGCTAGGTTGAAAAGCCAGTAAACCAGAAACTGCCATGGGTTGGGTTGGGTTGGATTATATATCGATTAAAAACATCACCATGTGCCAGTTTATACATCATATTAGTTATTCAAAACCCTGTATAGAAGGGTGTTTTTTTTAAAATATTTGTTGGGTAATGTTTTTAGATCACGTTTATACGATGATATAAGAATAAATAAGATGCAACTTTTCCATATATTTATGTAACTAATGACAAACATAACATTATGTGAAGATATCTTACTTGGGGTTTAATCAAAATTCGTTTCTCATATCATAACAGTCCCAAAAAAATGGCGAATCTGAACGATTGATACACAACATCAAACGTACGCTTCTCTTTCAAGCACACCTCCCTTCTACCTAATGGGACGAGGCTCTACACATGGCCACCCACTAACTCAATCTTTTACCATCCGTCTCCATATCAAATGCCATCCCTTTCACCAAAAGCGTTTTTGGTTGTTCGTGTTATCCTCATATATTCCCACCACTCGCACTACCTCGTGTGTTTTCAATGGTTACCCGTTTAATCACCTACTACTATAGATGTCTTGACCTCTCATCCAAGAAGATAATTTTTTTCTCGTCACGTCATCTTTGACAGATTGAACTTCTCGTTTGGCTCAATGACACCTACTCAACCACCCTCTTATGACTTTCTCGACTCGTCCTTTGACCCCTCTCCCTATCACGTCATCTTTTGGGGCCATCGTCCCCACCTTCTATCTCGACTCCTATGTTCATACCCATCGAGTCTGCTGCCCCTCCCTCCCCCACTTTGGCTGAACACGCATCTTCTGTTGCTCCTATGCCGCCTCTCCCTCCCCCACTTTGGCTGAACACACATCTTCTGTTGCTCCTATGTCTCTACCTTCTTCCACCCATCCTATGGTCACTCCATCTCAACGTGGTGTCACTAAGATCGTTAATCGCCAATACCCATCTCCTACATCTAGGTCCAAAAAGACCCGAAGTGTCTTCAAGCAATGCAATATGAATACAATGCTCTTATTGTAACACCCTAAAAATAGGAGATAATTTAAGCTGAAACAATCTACGAGACAAGGCTTAAATGCATAAATATCACTCATTGAAAGGGGAAAATAGGATAGGAGTTTACTTCAACAAATATGCGTTAGATAACAACCTAATAATCTACGCTAGATCGAAATATATATTACATTCGGGTGTTGCTAATATCCTCCAAATATTAGTATCTAGTAACTCCAATCACACTCAACAGTGTAATCTCAAAAGTTGTCTTAACCGACATCAATGCTTATCAGGGACGGACCCAGATTTTTTTTGATACGGTGGCACCATACAACATAGACAAAAAATTTATCGACGTGCCTTTACGTTTTTACTAATGGTCAATATCTTTCGATGCGTTTTAACCTAATTCTACCGTTTTAAAGAATTTTTTAAGTTTTTTTCTTGATTTTGAAGATTTTTTAAGTTTTTTATCGATTTCAAGTGACTTTTTCGGGTTTTCTGGTTGATTTAAAGACTTTTTTTTGGGGGGGGGGGGGGGGGAGGGGGGGGGGGGTTTTAAGGGTTTTTTTTAATATCAATTTCGAGTGACTTTTTCGGTTTTTTGGTTGATTTCAAGAGTTTTTTTTTTTTTTGGGGGGGGGGGTGTTTAAGGGGTTTTTTTAATCGATTTTGAGGGTCTTTTTCAGAGTTTTTGTTTGATTTCAAGAGTTTTTTTAGGGGGATTTCAAGGGATTATTTGCACTTAGCTGGATTCGAACCCAGGACCATCTCTATAGAGAGTCTTAATCAAGTAATCTAAAATTCTAAAATTCTAAAATCAAAATTCAAGATTTCATTCAAGAATCTAGACCTCAAGTTATCTATTAATTTGTTATCACATAATAACAATAATATATTAACAAAAAAAAGGCTAATAAGTAAAGACTAAACAAAGTCACAAAATATCAAAATTGTAAATTTAGGGCTAAAAATTAGAAATTTTAGGGTTTTTACCGTCAATGAGACAGGAGAGATGTCGCCGATGGTGTTGTAGGCGACAGGTGAGGTCGCCGCCTGTGTGATGATCGCCTGATCGACGAATTTTTCAGTGAGTCGACAGGGGGGTTTTAGGGTTGTGCTGTTGTTCACGTCGATCAGATGATAAGCGCTCTGTTTCTTCCGATTTTACAATTGAGTTTGAATTGGGCAATTGGGATCTAAGTCTAAGTCTAATAAGGAATTTAGGAAATTTGGGCTTGGGCTTGGGTTTTAGTTTAATTAGGAATTTAGGAAATTTCATTTTGGGCTATAATAATTAAATCTGATTTGGGCTCTAAACATTAAACCTGATTTACAAGTTGCACCCTTGTACATTTCAGAATATTACCGGTAGCACCCTTGAAAAAAATACGGTTGCACCTTGAAAAAATCCGAAAATTTTGTACTTCGAGGGATGAATAATACGGTGGCCTGTGTCACAGTGGGACCTTCACTAGGTCCGCCCCTGACGCTTATACATCTCATTTAAGATCACCTGGTATACATGTCATTTAAGAAAAAATGTTAGGCTTAAAACCTAGTGAGAACAAAATAGTTATTTGAATAAAAATATAAAACTTTAAAATACAAAACATAGCTTTAAACAATGTTATTTATAAAATTTAACTCACACTTGCCTTTGGAAAAGTGTAAAACATCCAAAGATGACGGGAGAGACTCGATTTACCACTAGTCGTGACGGAACACATAGTTGTGCCACAAATAAATGTTATTAGAGCGTCACATAAAGGTTTGGTAGCCATTGATATTAACCAAGTCCAGTAATATAGCCATTCGTGCACATAAGCTCATTTGCTCGGGAATTACATACTAATCAAAAAGCCTATTTCCGAGTTAAAGTGAAAATATGTTTGGAAATTACATAATAATCATAATGCCTATTTCCAATTTTATAAATGAGATAACACAATCCTTCACATAATAATAATCGACTTATGTCTATGGATCCATTACATTCTAGTCCTACGAATAAATACATCTATCTAGATGTATCAATATTTACCCAATACCAAAACTTTGTACATGAGTTCTCATCAAGAATGGTAACCCCTTCTTTTTCAATAAAATCCCAAATGAGAGACACAATGATTTTGAGTTCCAAATTCCACAATACTTTGAAATAATCATCCCTCAAGTGATTAAAACCATTCCTCATGCCTATTTTATCCATATGAACAAATACTCAATTTATACAAATTTTGAAAATCATGAAAAAGTATAAATACTTGAAATGTAAGCATAGAGGAAGTAAAATACAACATTTTTACATGTATATAGTTTCGTAAAAGTATAGAATGAACTCACAATACTAGGATTTTTGAAGACACTCTAGAAAACACCAGAAAGCTTGGTGAGAAAAATGAAGATCACTTGGATCTTGGATCTTGAAGCTTAGACTTGAAATCTTGATGTTTGGGAGCTCTTAAATGCTTGAAGATGAAGTATAAATGCACCAGCAAATCTTCTAATCAAGTTAAATGAAGAAACTAGATTGTGGGTATGAACCTTTAATAGAGAAGATGACAATGGTGAAAAGCTAGGAACTTGACCCTTGCAACACTAGATGAAATCAATGTTCTTAATATGATTAAAACGTGAAAAATAGGTTCCCTAGATGAAGATTAACAAAGTAGAGAGAAGGGAGAGGAGTAAGTGAAGTGTGAAATGAAGACAAGGGCCAAAACTTGTGGTTTTGTGGAAGAAAAACGTGCAGCTTCAAATCTGCCTGATTTTCACGACTGGGGGAAAAATCTTCACGGTCGGAGAAATACTCCAGAACCCAAAATTCAATTTTCTGTCCATCTTTCTCACCAGGGGTCAATTTTTCACAGTCAGGGAACACGATAAGATACCACAACAACTATTTCCTTGGCCTTTTTTGTATCCAATCACATCCAAATTCTAAAATACTTAATATAAGATATGTTTATGGTAAAACAAATATAAATATAAAATTTGAAATTTTACTTGTTTTAACAAATTTTCCGGGTGTTACACTTATTTCTAATGATATCTTAGTACTTGTTCTGAGGCCCCTGGGGTTGAATAATGTCAGGTCAATGTGGATACTCAAGAAAAAATTACATGTGGATGGTACTTTAGATCAATACAAAGCTCGTCTAATGGCAAATGGAAAAAGTCAATGATTGGGTATCGACTATAAGGAGATATTTAGCCCGATTGTCAAATCGGCCACTATCTATACAGTTCTGAGCCTTGCAGTCTCCCTTTGTTGGCCATTTCATCAATTTGATGTGAAAAGGTGTTTCTTCATAGCTCCTCACATGAAACGGTATTTATGCATCAACCTCAGGGGTTTCATTGACTCCGTGCACCTTGATGATGTATGCCATCTTAAGAAATCTCTTTATGGGTTGAAGCAAGCACCACGTGCTTGGTTTTAGCGCTTTGCTCAATATGCTATTCGTTTTGGTTTTCATCATAGCAAATCAGATTCTTTACTATTTATATATCGATGGGGCGACTCTTTGGCATATCTTCTTATCTACGTTGACGACATTGTTTCTTACAACCATCCTTTTCATCTTTGTTGCAGTAGATAATTGTCTCGCTCAACAATGAATTTTCCATGTCTGACTTGGGCGCATTCAGTTATGTTCTTGGCATCTCCGCTACCCGTAACGAATTTGTCTTTCTCAGCAGATGTAATAACCCAGTTCCATAATTTTAGAGTTAGTCAAAGTTAAGGGTGGATTTTGATCTACAGTTGAAATTCCAGGGACTAAAGGGATACATTGGCAATAATAAGAGTTAATTCTCCATTATCATCCTCATTGGAGAAAATCGGATAAAAGTGTGTGTGTGTGTGTGTGTGTATTTGGAGGTGCAAACTTGAGAACGGGAGAAGAGAAGAGAAGGGCTTGAGGAAGGACTTGGAAGAAGTCAAGTGAGAGGCTTCATCTAAGGTATGAACATCATCTCCTCTATGTTTGTTCTTCTCAATTTATATTGTTTGAAGAGATTAAGGTTCTTTATTGAGGGTTTTAAGAGTGAAATGTTGGGTGAAATCATTTATCATTGAGGGTTATCATATTTGGATTGTTTATAGATGAGTACTTCATGATTTGGTCAATTTCTATAGAGTTTGGGGTAAGGGTTTAATAAAAAACAATAAAAAACAATAAAAAACCCCATGGATGAGTTTTAATCATCAAATATGGATTAAAATCCATAGATTCCATGATTGGATTGCGTACTTTGATGTTTGGGGATGATTTATAAGTGTTTGGGATGAGTTTTAAGTCATAATCTTGAAGGAAATCAATTTGGGTGTTGGATTTGGGTCTTCTTCACGAAATGGAATTCTGCAGGTGAAAATAGTGAAGAAAGCGGGTTGCTAGCGGGTTGTAACTGGCATGTTACCTGCTTTGTTAAAGCGGGTTGTTGGCCAGTTGTAACTGGCATGAAACCCGCGTTTTCAGCTGGTTTAAATTTTCAGTTTATGTTTAAGTCTAGTTAGGGGTCGTAGCTTGGGTCCTTGTTTAAGGGGTTTGTAAGTGAGTCTTTTGGGTTTACTGTGGGGTTATTCGGGAGTTGTAAACTCATAATTTAGTAACCTTAATTCAGGTGTTCGATTGAATCTATAGAGCGAAATCGTGCTTAGAGGTCGGGACTTCAGATGAGTTCCCTTCGTGTCAATCAAATCAATGTTTATTGAAATGATAAAGTGTGATTTTAATATTCTATGTGTGTAATTGTAAATAACCAAATATCAGGAAGTGTGTACTCGATTAACCAAATGCCGGGAAATATGTACCCGATTAATCAAATGCCGGAAGTGTGTACTCGACTAAGAGATATGAATTCGTTTTATATTCCTTTATTTAATGGGCAAGTGTGAGCCCGACCAAATAGTCACAAGTGTGAGTGACTATAAGTGTGTTTACCGTTGCAACGGGTATCTTTATCCCAAAGTGTGAATACGTGTGAGTTAATATTCATGACTAACTTTTTCAATCTTATAAATGTCATGCATACTTAACTGTGGTTTGAGGGAATTCACTAGGCCTTATGGTTTAACCCTCTCTTTTATAAAACTGAAAATCTTTTCAGGTATATATCATATTGAGAGCTCTAGCTTCGACAAGGGGAAGGTGTGTGTTTGAGGCGAGAAGTGTGGGCGCTACTTTCTAGTTAGATAGTCGCCTTAAGATTTTCCCTTAGTTTGTAAATAATCTCAGTTGTATACTTTTAATTTCCGCTGCGACTCTTAAGGTTTTGTCGAATTTTAGACCCGTGAGGATATTTGTAATTGTCGGTTTGGGCAAAGGTTATGAGATACTTGTTTTGGAGTTTATGGTTGTTATAGCAGAAATATGCATCAAAGATTCTAGAGCGCACCAAGATAACGAACTGCAATCCTTGCAGCACACACGTTGACACATCTAAACTTGGTCCCTCCCACCACATTAGGAATTCAACCTGATTCCTAAGTTTGTACACACCTTTAGACCTGATGATCAACAACTTGAATTACCCACAATTATTTCATTACTTAAAGTTCTCTACAGTAGTCTCTCTCTCTCTCACACACACACACACACACACACACACACATATATATAACTTACTTTGGCTTTCATCCATAAGGAACATACTCGATTCAATCTGATCCCCTCCTTTCTATTCAAACGTAGACGAATCCTGGATGGTAATTGATTTCGACTCATGCCTTTGGCTATGAAGTAATTCTATCCATTTTCTCTACCTCATTTTGAATTCTTTGTAATCGAAGAGATACTTGAAGCTCTAATTTATATATATCTAGCACTTTGTCTTACATAAGCAGTGTTTACGTCTTTAGCGTGACTACCACCGCAACCAATTCCATGATGTGAACAAGATACTTCCTTTTGAAGAAACAAAACAAACCCAAATGAAATCCTAAAATCAAAACTAAATTATACCCCTATGTTATAACTCAAATCAACAAAACCGGATAAACCGTCGAACTGAAATCAAGAAAACCATATAGTTGAACCTAAATCAACAAAACTAGATCGCCGATGAAGTAAAACCATCATGGGAGTTTCTGTCGAAGTTTCAATGGAGATGGATCTCATATCCAAGGAGAACTTTTCAAATGGGTGTTCTTCAAACAAATCTGAGAGTTAGTGGGATATTTTTGTCGAAGTGAAGGTGGTTGGGGAGAGGTTCTGGTAGACTTGGGAAAGAAGGTGGTGGTTTTTTTTAGTGTGGATGGGTGAGGGCGAGGGGCCACGGGTGGTCTAGGGAAAGAAACGATGGTGGTGTCAGGTGCAGGTGGTGTCATGGGAAGGTGGTTAACGAGAAATGGTGGTGTTGGATCCAATTGTTTCAGTCTAAGATATATGTGTATATTTATTACATAGGAGGTTGGTTCGAATATAAACCAATTAAATGTTACAAACCATACAGATTCGTACAAATCAATATAAAAATAAATTTTTTTCATGATTTTTTCCATCAAATGCTATGATTTAAGATATTATTACACATATGTTTGTTTCGTAATGTAAAAGCTTCACATGTATTTATTTTTATAAGTTGAAAGTTTATCATATATTTTTTTATGAAAAAGTTCCACATGTATTTGTTTCATAATATAAAAGTTTCACATTTAATTTTTTCACAAGGTGAAACAAACATATGTAATAATATATTAAATCATAGCATTTGATGAAAAAAAATCATGATTTAATACGGATATATTAGATTCATACGGATTTTAATGGGCTGGTAATTTATGATACAACTAATTAAAGTCTAATATATCTTCTTTATTAAAGTTAAATATTACCATCACATTGTCCTAATATAATGTCACATAGATTTTTATTATATATTTATAATCATTGTTCTATCATATATTTATATTATCATATGATATAAATGGGTTGCACTTGAAGACATCTATGTACTATTCAAATTTAGTATATCATCATATTTCTGTGCTCTAATTATTATTCATGTTTATCGTTTGCGTCTCAATATATTAACTAAAAGTGTTATGTGATTATCTTGATATTTATCATGAATTTAGTTTTTAAGTTGAATTCCTCACATAATACTTAAATATTTTTTTAATGTGTTTATCTTGATTGTGAGTTCCTACTCATAATTTTCAACTTGATGACCAACTTTTGGAAGTTACACATGAAAATATTAAATATTATTATTCAAATGCTTATCTTAATTGTGGGTTCCTACTCATTATTATCTTAACAAGTATTTGGAAGTTACACTTCCAACCCCTATATATTTTGGTCTCTTACCAAATGCCCCAAAAATATTATTAAGATAATAAAAGTTTAAATTTGACTTTATGTCAAAACCAATATTTATTTTGCTTAATGTCAAAATCTCTCAAAATTATTGATGTTATTCATGTATTTCATGAAACGAAATAATTGCATAACACTGAAAGATTTTGTCAAACGGGTGTAAATAACCCTAAGGTTGAAGGGACTTAAGTAATCCACGTGATTCCCCTCCTACCTGGAAATCTAAAAGTGTCTTTGTGATCTATTTTCGAATATTGAAATATTGATGAAGTACTATCAACAAAAAATTAAAAAATTTAAAAATACAAAAATCCAATATCATTATGATAATGAAATTTCATGCATATAGAACATGATTTTAGAAAATCATATATTCTCCATTATTTACAACTACATGGACTCGAAAGAACTTGAGTACCATAAGATAAGCAAATATGTAAAACCCATCAAAACATATTGACCCTAAAAGTCACCTGTTAAAATACATGTAAATATCTTGAGATTTTTGAGACGATACATCAGTCACAACCTTCATATGTAATACCATTAACTAGAATCCCCTAAGAACAGTGGGACACCCTGAAAAGAAAAATCAGGAGTATCTAGTACCATGTACTTTCCAAACTAATCAAACAGTGGAATGAAACCCACTCGATTACAAGAAAATGACTGTTTCAACAAAGAAATGTTGTGCTCAAAATACATTTCAATCTTCATGACAAGGAACTCATAGAAGATTTTCACCTTTCATATAGCAGTAATCATATTAATGAACCAATGTGAGCTAAAGTATAACCTTTAGACAAATTCATCAACCTACTGTAAGTGGTTGAGAGATATAACAAGGTTATTTCATATCACTAAACATGTTGCGATAAAGAAAGTTCTCGTGGTCAATAATGAAAGTGTTAGAGGTGAAACAACTCTAAAGGACAATGAGTTAAAGACAATTTCACATAGGTGACATCTCTACACACCATGGACAAAACCATTGAAATGGTAAGGGTCATGAAAGAGTCGAAAAGGGTTTTACAATTTTTGGAGTAGAAATACAACTACTGCCCAAAAGCTAATGGACAATATAAGAAAAAAAATGCAATAATAATTGCTCATAAAAAAAGGGAACAAGTTGAAATGAACTATATCAGATTAATTTAAGATTGATTAAGCATAAGTTTATTTGAAATTTATTTTAAGCATTAAAATAATTTCACTTGCTAATGAAAAACCAAATATTTAACTATTATAGATGCAAAAAAAAATACATCAAAATCACAAATACAAAACTCTCAATATTCTCCGTTCCATGTTGGAATGTATCGAGGAGAACTTGAGTGTTTTTGTGGGACCTCCCACACAATCATAAAAGATAGACTAATATGAACTCCTCCAACCAAAATACTTAGACAATGGACTGTCATTTTCTTGTTAGCACAAGATTAATAGTCACTAAAGCATTACACTAATGAGAACCTTGTTAAAGTATTCATATCAATTGGAAATCATAATATAAGAATGGAAATTGGTATATATGTACATCAACTCTAATGATATGAAAGAAAAGTATATTAGAGAAATTAATGTGTCACACTAGTGGATTATCAAGGTCATCAAATCATATTATGTCACCAATATAGAACTTTGGGACAATTACACATATATGTTGCAAAATGACCTTGTGGGACACATGGTTATGACATAATGATCCATGTATTGAAAAATACATATAAACACACTATCTTTCGAGTGAAAGGCAAAATAAAGCAATTAACCAAATTACAATTGTTGACTTCTGCAGCACAAGAAGCAACACCACTATCATAATATGTCATACCTAAAACTTTTGTATACCCTAATTTGTAAATAAGACAAGAATGAGACCATCCTAAAGGTAATACAAAAATATTCCATTCTTACAACGAATACAAGGTAATGGACATAAACAACCAGAGTGCGGGCCATTGAAGTATTTTATAGTTCTGGTTTCGACACGATGAACGCACGTCGTATTATTGTCCACATAAGGTGCTGCACTCTAGCACTAGTTACACATTCAAGGGCTCACCACCCTAACTATCTAATCAAGTCTACATGACTTGGAATGCTAGAGAATTTACATCACAAGGAATTGATAATTATTGTATATATATATATATTCGGATCAATGTAGAGTTTCCTATACCCCATGTGTATACATAAAATGGTCTCATAAAAGTTGTCATCAAAAGAATATAGATGATATATAGGGCATTGGTTATGCGCACCAATTTACCCGCATTTGCATGGGGTTATGCAAATATTACATGCAGCCTTACTCATTTGTTTTTAGACCCACTACTAGGCAACCAGTATCATGCGTACCAGTTGGTAACTGGATATAAGCCTGATATTTTTCATTTATGCATGTTTGGTTGTGTAGTATATGTGCCAATTGCGCCCCCACAGGGCACCCAAATGGGTCCTTAAAAAAAATTCAATATATGTTGGATATGAATCCCCAACAATTTTCCGCTAATTAGAATCCTTGACGGGTGATCTCTTTACCGCTAAGTTAGCGAGTTGTCACTTTGATGAGACAGTCTTCCCGTCGTTAGGGGGAGATAGGAAAAAGGATTTTCCATGGGAACGACTGGAAGTGTCATAGAATATTCCCAATATGTCTCATTTTGATCCCCAAACTTCACAATGTAAAGTTGAAGTCAAACAAATCAGACTCGATACATGATACGTTTAATGAAGTGACGAGATCACATATACCAACTGCAAATATACCCGCAAGGTTAAAAGTCCCTAAACAAGGGCACAACGCCATTGGAAAGTGCGTTGCAATCACACATGGTGGAGGTGTGGTTGAGGCCGTGGCTCCCAAAAGGAAATGGGGGAGGCTACTTGGTTCGATAAATACTCATCTAAAGGAAAAGGTGAGTAAGGCACAACCATTAATCATCAATACATAAACCTCTCATGAGATTATCTCTGACTAAAACTATGTCTATGAATCATTACTGGAGGACGCTCCGAAGTTAATATTTGATTCCAGAGATCAAATAAATCTCAAATGAATTATGAAAGTGCATACGAGTCGATGGACATATCGTACATACTCATTGATGATATTCACATATATTGTTGCTCGTGAGATGATAGAGCACTATGACATCGAACCATGCTTAGTTGAAAAATGTCAACAAAGAGCAAATTGACCTAATAGAAGCAATCCAGGATAATTACATTTGACAAATACACGGGTATTTGGTCCGGTAGTGCTAACCCACCAAGTGTAAAGCCCGTAAGACATAGATAATTCATTTGTCATAAAAGCGTAATGAGAATAATTAAGTCATGATGTATAAGACTCTCCTTTGGCGCAAGGTTTCTCACAACGCCCTGGATTGATTACGAGAAGACTTGCTCTCTCGTGATGGACGTTATAACGTTCTGCTAATTAATTAGCCTAGTAATTTCCGAAGGACGGGAAATGCAGCTCATGAATGTGGTTACTACATATCTCTATGGGGATCTAGATTAAGAGACATATAAAAGTGTTTGATGATGTTATATTAGTAGAAACCACAAAATGCGTTTTCCATGAAATTGAAATGCTCATAGGCGGATATGGATACCTGCCTAAGTGAATACTTCATTGGGAAGGGATATAAGAACGATGAACTGTGCCCGTGCGTATTTATAAAGAAAACGAGTTCCAGATGTTCAATCATAACTCTACATGTCAATGTAATGAACATAATAAATACTCTTGATGAAATAAGAGAAACTTTATTCTATTCAAAATCTGAATTTGAGATGAAAGATCTTGGGAAAACTTGGTTTTATGTATCTATTTAATCTAGGACACCGAGTTTGTGATATTAATTCACCGATCACATATGTCTAGAAAATAATCAGGCGATTTAATATGGACAAAGCGCATCCGGCTAGCACTCACATGATCGGTCGAAGTGTTGGATAAAAGGAAAGATCCATTTCGTCTAAAGGATGATGACGAAGAGGCTTTGGGAGCTGGAATTCCCTATTTGAGTGCAATAGACGCATTATTGTACTTAGAACAATACACTTGACCGTATATTGTATCTCTCAATGAACTCGTTAGCTAGATTTAGCTCAGCGCCAACGCAACATCATTGGAATGATATCAAATTAATATTTTGGAACCACTGATGCGGGCTTATACTTCCCTTACAAATAGAAAAATGGGATTGATAATGGAATTTCAATACCTACGTTGAATGTGAAAGGCAAAAGTACCAGCCCTTATAGAAAAAATAAAATATTGTCTTGATATGTCTTTGCTGATATTAACTATCTATTTGACTCATATAAAAAGCTCATTCCCAAAATGGATAAGGGTGATAACACAAAGCATATTCTGCTTTAAGTTTATATACAATCAGCAATAACAAACTCTCATATATATTTGAGTGAATCAAGCAAAATGCAAGGAGAATGTGACATACTTGGTTACCAAATCATTAACTAAAATCATATTTGGGAAACATATAGAAAGTATTAGAATACTGAGACTTTCCAAACTCCCTTGATTAATGTACAAATCAGGGGGAGTAGTAGACAAAAGGGGGAGTCTACTATATGTGTAGTATTTGTATGTTGTGCTCTTTCTTTCACCCAAGGTTTTATTTTTCCCATTGGGTTTTGTTCCTTGGTGAAAGGTTTTAGTGAGGCAACATTTTACATACCATTTTGTTCTCTTTACTCTCATGATTAATGTAAGAATCTGAGAGATTATTAGACTAAAGGAAAAGTCTATGTAATGCAAATAAACTGGTGCGTTGTACTCTTTCCTTCGTCCTATTTTTCCCACTGGGTTTTTATTTTGGCGTAAGGTTTTAACGAGGCAACAGTTGTGCACTATCACTCATTTGACTCGGCACAAGGGGGAGTGTTGTAGGATAAATGTGTCATCGTCTAATGGATATGACGATAGAGATAAAGATAGAGATAGACATAAATGTTAGAATTATTTATGGAGTTAATCTTCTTTCATGTTCATCATTATCTCCATGTAATCCACCCTATTTAAAGGGTTTATGATTAATGAGAATTGACAGCTTTTCAGTTTCTCTCTATAATCTTGTTGTTCTATTTCCTTTTTCCTTTAACAAAAAAAACATTTTTATGACACAATTACCTATTAAAAAATAAAATAAAACAAGATATTATTTTAATCTTTACCTATTTGAATATGAAAACTTGGTTGAAGTTTTTATAAGGACTTCTTTAATTTAAAATTATCAAGATGATAATATGTATGAATCTTCCTTTGGTTAAAATCTAAATAATTGATTTTGAGTTTTTGGGTAAAGAACATTATAAAAACTGAAAATCTTAGTTTTAGTATGATAAAATCAGAGTTCATTTGTTGATGGTTTCAATGATTTTCATGTTAAAATATCGATATAAGATTGTTTATTGCAATTGTGAATTTAAAACAATAAAATAATCCATCTTTAATATAATTACTTTTTTTAATTTAAACAAATCAAATTATAAAATCATATCTCTTTTATTCACTCTAAATAATATAAAATATGGTTTTATGATTTAATTTGTTTAAATTAAAAAATTAATTATATCAAACAATAAAATCATATCTTTCTCTACCATTGTAATAAAACAATAAAATTAAATCGTATTTAATATAATTAATTTTTTAATTAAGCAAATCAAAATCATAAAACAATATCTTATTTTATTTATTTTGATATCCTTATATATTTGTGTGTATATAATTAATGTTTTTACCTTTTTATAGAAAGAAAAAAATTGGACAAAAAGATTAAAATGACCATTGATTTAACCGAGCTAAATAATTTATTTTAATGGTGTTGGTCAGAGTGATCATGACCAAAACAAACTGAATAACACATGGAGCAAATCAATCCATAAGAAATATATCATACGGACCCTAGTTAGAAAAACATCAAAATACAAGGACCAAATCCATAATTTGCTCTTATTAGTTGTATAAAAATGTAACATATGTTTTTATCATTAGACTTATGCTAAGATAACCGATAAGAAAATAGAGTGTTTGCTCCCTCTTTTATAGATCAAAAATAGATTGTCATAAAACCCTCATGGTATATAACTTTACTTGATTTTGATCTCTCCTACTAACTGAAGTATATACCTTTACTTGATTTTGATCTCTCCCACTAACTGAAGTTAAATTTCAGCCATTAAGTAAGGATATTTTGGTCTTTTTAACGTTTTTCTCTCATTTTTTAAATAAATTAAAAGGAAATGGACCCATTCGCACGTCTCCTCCGTTTTTCTTCGCACAATACACTCCTTTTTCTTCCCACAACCGACACCCCATCAATGACCTCCATTATCAAAGAACCCCTCCCCCGACAAAAAAATTAGACCAAACACCACTATCAATCGATGATTTCCCATCCCGTCTCTCTCCCCAAGTATTCAGATACACTCCTTTAACATGTCAAAGAGTAATGGGTTCACTGTAGATGGTTACCATCGCCCTTGTGCTTGTGTTATTTGTAAGGATATTGTTGCCAACTGATCTACTAGACGTCCATGGAGACTGATGGAAGAGATATCAACAATGGTAGTGCTCGATGATGATTGATGGTGGAAGTTAACGGTGGAAGTCCTTGTGAATTTTTTGGAGCTATGTATATATATATATAGAGGAAGGTTCAAATGAGAACTTTGTAAATTTAAAGGAACCCACATCATATGTGGTCCACAAAATGTTCATTTGTTCCTTTAAAGAAGGGGTGTTCTTATATGATCCCTCCCCTATATATATATATATATATATATAGGGTTAGGTTCAAATGTGAACTCAATTTTGGCTGTGAACGTGAGGACGAATCTCAGCCACACATCTTCGGTTATGGTGGACGCGATCACGGAGGATTGACGCGATTCATGGGAGGGTGGAGATTATTAAAAGAGGGGAACCAGGTCAAAGCCGCCTTTATTGACCGGATAAGTGGCTGAGATTCGTACTCACGTTCACAACCAAAAATGAATTCACATTTGAACTTTCCTCTATATATATATATATATATATATATATATATGTAGGGACGGTTTCAAATCAGAACTTAAATTTGGTTGTAAACGTGAGGACAAATGAGAGTGCGACACGTGTCTCATTCAAAGAAATATTCAGATGGAATATAATATTTATTCAGTCTAAATATACAAAGAAATATTCAGACTGAATATAGTATTTATTTAGTCTGAATATTTCTTTGTATATTTAGTCTAAATATTATATATTCAGACACGTGTTGCACTCTCATTTGTCCTCACGTTCACAACCAAATTTGAGTTCTCATTTGAACTTTCCCCTCTCTCTCTCTCTCTATACATATATATATATATATATTAATCAAATAAGAACTGATTAGTTTGTGGTAACTGTACGAACCAATCTCATTCATTCAATTAATTAATCAACGACTAAAATAAAATTAAAAATAGTTTAATAAATTTATAAAATAAACTGATGATCATTTACTAATATAAAATAAAAAGGGTAAAAGGTAATTATACAATTTGCAATCATATCGATTATTTTGGGCGCACTTCCTATATGACAGATCCTGCACCATTTAGTTGTATATCACTTAGTTGAGTATTAATGTGTATCACATATAGTTGTTGCAATATAAACTTCAAAAATGTGATACTAATTGGAATCACTTAGTTTGGTGTAAAATGTATCACTTTTATCTTCAAACAGTGTATCACTGTTTTATAAGTAAAAGGATGTATCACGATCAATGTATCAGAGTGTTTCATGTTTATATATGTATCACAATGTGATCCAAATGTGTAACATGGTGAACATCACCTGCTGTATATCTGTATCACATGTGTATATTGGTATCACATTGTATATTGATATCACACTTGGGATGTTATTTATCCCAATACTTTTCATAAACCAAGATTAATTGATGAATATATGGATGATCTTATGTGATATTCCAACAAAAATTAACACGGTGCATTTTTTTTCCAAAAAAACTCAGATTCTGATTTTAAATGGAAACTGTATAACGTCTGATATGTCATATTATGTAACTGAAATACATTAATTCCTTATTTATATTATTAATCAAATTACCGACTTACCCCCATTAATTATATAAGGAAAACAATTAATAACATTAAAATGATTGGTCCAGAATGATTCTTACAGTTACCACAAACTAATCAGTTATTATTTGAAATGTCCCATATATATAATTACTATTATATGTATTGTAATAATTGTACTTTTTATGTCCCATATATATAATTACTATTATATGTATCGTAATAATTGTACTTTTTAAATACAAATGTGAGAAAAATAAAAAAGATCACAATACCTCTTGATTTAACGATTTTTTTAACAATGTTAGTGGGAAAGACCAAAACTAAGCATTTTTGTATAGCACGAACAGTTTCTTACAATAAAAACTTTGTAGGGACCTCCAAGAAAACAACAAACCACATGAACCAAAATTGCAATTTACTCTAAAAAATAAAAGGTATATTAACATTTTTGTGTAAAAAATAATATTAGAACTTCCAAATTTACTTGGTTAGCAAGGACTAAACATGCGAAACTCCAAAAAAAAAAAAATAAAGCAAAAATTATCTAAATAGAGGGGTCTAAATGTCATAAGAGAAAACTAGAGGGGGCATGTTGTGAACGTAGCACATTCTTTAATAGGTAAATCCATTACAGCAAAAATTTGAATAGGGCCACCAACGGCTAGAAATAAGACCGTTGGGGCAAAGGGCTTATGTGGAGGCGTCCATTTCTTTGGCTTCAAAAAGGGGTTTGCCGTCTCTTTCCACAAGCAACACTCAATAGAGCGATTCAGAGAGAGAGAGAGAGAGAGAGGGGAGTGTTGTCTGTGTTCTTTGTTCTAATTTCAATAATTCAATCCTTTAATCGATCGATTAAGATGGCATCAAGGCATGTTCTTCAAGAACAAAACAGAGGTATTCATTTAAATCTTTTTACCCTAGTTTTCATCTGGGTTTTTGATCTAGATCTCGTGTATCCTGCTTTTTCTTTATGGGTTTTCAAAATCGATTGATTTATTATTGGATTTAGATCCGTTCTTGATTTGTTTTTGTTCATCAGAAGTTGTATTTGTGGGTTTTTTCATTGTTTGTGTTCTTTCTGATTGAAATCAAATGGATCTTGTGTGTGAAAACTGTATACATGATTCTGATTTCTCACCGTTTTTTAGGGTTTTTCTTTTTAAGTTCATCCAAATTTGAAACCTTCAGATTTACTGCTTTTATCTTGTTCTTCTGAGGTTTCTGATGATGGGCTTTCTTATTTTTAATCCTTTTTTTATTGATTCTCTTATATTTTGAAAACTGTCGACTTCTGGGTTTTTGCGTATTTTTGGATTTAGATTCTCTTTTTTATCGATGATGCATTCTTGGTTTCTGATAGACTTGTGGGTTTTTTAGTACATCTCGATTTAGATCCCTTTGTTTTTAATCGATGATGCTTTTATTGATGTCTATTAATATCCCTCTGTGATTGCTAAAATTCAATTTGAAAATTGAAATCCAATAGATCTTTTAAAATTCTTGATTTTGTGGATCGTTTTGTGTTCTTTAGTTAATGGGTTTTTGTACTTTCAATTTTCTTGATATAAAGATTAAATCTTGTTTTTTTTCTTTAATAATGGGTTTTTGTTCTTCCAATTTTCTTGATATAAAGATTAAATCTTGTTTTTTTTTTCTTTAATTATTGGTAAAGGTGAAGCAATCGGTGTTGCAAAGCAAAAGAACATGGCGGCGGCCGGACAAGCCAAAAGCCGCCGTGCATTAGGTGATATTGGTAACCTCGTAACTCTCCGACCACTCGACGGCAAACCTCTACCGGCAATCACCCGTCCTGTTACTAGAAGCTTCTGTGCACAATTACTCGCCAATGCACAAAAAGAAGCCGCTGATAAAAAGGTAAGAAAAAAAAAACATTAATTTCTTCAATAATCTCACCAATTTTACAACCAATTTACAATTAACTAATTAATCTTTCTTGATGATGATTTACAGAAACCAATGGCAGTGAATATCGAAAACAACAAAGTGGTTCCCAAAAAGAAAGTTTCCGTTAAGCCAAAGCCACCACCGGTTCCACAAAATGCAAATGTTATCGAGATCAGTCCCGATACCGAAGAGTTGAAGAAACCCGAATCATCTGGTTCAAAAAACAAGAAGCCGCAACCATCACTCACTTCGACTTTAACCGCAAGAAGCAAGGCTGCCTGTGGCCTTAACTACAAACCGAAACCATCAAATATCATCGATATTGATGCTATAGATATCAACAATGAGTTGGCTGCAGTCGAATATGTCGAAGACATATACAAGTTCTACAAACTCGTAGAGGTATACATATATATATATATATAATCATACACATATCTGTGTATATGTAGAGTTTTCTTGAGTTTCTCTATGTGGGTTTGTTGCATACATAAATAAAGTTTAGATACAAATATATACATATATAATATATACAGTTTTCTTGAGTTTCTTGATGTGGGTTTGTTGCATACATATATAAAGTTTAGAGATACATATATATATAATTATATACAGTTTTATTGAGTTTTGTGATGTGGGTTTTGCAGAATGAAAGCAAAGTTCATGACTATATGCATTCCCAACCAGAAATCAACGACAAAATGAGGGCGATTCTGATCGATTGGCTGATCGAAGTTCACAACAAATTCGAACTCACAAATGAAACATTATATCTAACAATCAACATTGTGGACAGATTCTTAGCCTCTGAAACTGTAGCCAGAAGAGAATTACAATGTGTAGGAATGAGTGCAATGCTTATTGCTTCAAAATACGAAGAAATCTGGGCACCTGAAGTCAACGATTTCGTTCAAATCTCCGATCGGGCTTACGAACATCGTCATGTTTTAGTAATGGAAAAAAGGATTCTTGGTCGATTGGAATGGAATCTAACAGTTCCTACACCTTATGTCTTCCTTACTAGATTCATCAAAGCCGCCGCCACACCGCCGGAGGAAACAACTAATGTATTTTCCGACCACCTTAATTTTCTCGTTTAATTTCGTTTCTGATTATAAAAATAAAAAAACAATTCTGATTTTTGGTGTTTGGAATGTTATAATAGATGGAACAGATGGTGTATTTTTATGCGGAATTGGGGATGATGAATTATGAGATGATAAGGTATTGTCCGTCGATGATTGCGGCGGCGGCGGTCCACGCCGCCAGGAGTACGATGAACAAGATTCCGGCGTGGCATGAGACGTTGCAGTTGCACACTGGATTTGGGGAGGAACAGGTGAAGGAATGTTCGAAGATGTTGGTGGTTTTTCATTCGATTGCTAAGGAAGACGAGAAGAGGAAGGTGATATATAGAAAGTATTCCAGTGTTGCGCGAGGGGCGGTGGCGCTATTCCCGCCGGCCAAATCTCTGTTGGCGGCGGCGGCGGCGATTCCGGTGGCGTCTTCTTGAAATGAAAACTGTTTGTTTGAAAGAGAAAATAAACTCGTGAGGTTGTTTGTTGAAGAAGAAAGCATTATTAATTTTGCATTAATGATGATGATATGAAACCATTACTTACTATTTGAATATTTTTCATTCCTCTATTTTTATATTTAGTATCGATGAGTATTTTGGAAACGTTTATTGTTTTACAGGTCCAACCACTAAACTTTTGATATTTCAAGGATGAGCACTATTTTAAAAAAAAATCCCTTAAAATCAACTCAAAAAACTTAAAAAAATCATTCGAAATCAACCAAAAATCATAAAAAATAACCAAAAACCTTAAAAAATCATTCGAAATCAACCGAAAAATACATCAGACAGCTTTACGGACATTTGATACAATTTTAAGGTGCTCGGAATTTTTTTTGGGTCCACCCCTTATATCACATTCACCGCGTTCCTTAGATAATTATCTATAAGGAACAAAATCATTTGGGTCTTTTAAATTTGTTAACAAGTTCTTTGTGCAATTTTTAATAGAAAATTTAGGGTCCTTTAAATTAATTTTCTCCTTGATTAAGAAAATTTATTAAACGGTAATTACCTAATAAGTATCGTTTTGATCTTACGATAACATTTTGGTAAACGTCCCTAAGTTTGAATGTACGGATTATATAATATCCTTTGAACCTTTAATTTATTCGACAAGATTAATAATCCGATAAACGTTTAAACCGGATAACATTCGATAAACTGTTTCTAAAACCTTTTTTAATTGCTTAAACAACATAACCCTTAAAAATTTTATCAAAAGGATTCTTATTTATTTAAGTAAATTTCTAGTAAATGTTTGATTGAATAATATTCTTTATGATACTATCAATTAGGGGTGAACATGGTACGGTACCATGTCTTTTTTCCTAATACCGTGTACCAACCAATTATAATTGGTACGTAAAATTTTATACCACATACCAACCAACTATACTTGGTACCAACTTTTTTCGGTTGGTACATGTTGGTACGGTTTTGTACCAACTAAAAGTTGAAGTTATAAATTTATTTATATATCTACATCTTTACTAACTAGATTTAGATGCACTAAAATCATCGACTATCTAAATCATATGTTGATATGTACTGTACCACTTATCACTCACTACATATATAAACATTCAAATAATTTTCATATAATACAAATATTCTTTAATAATCTAATACAAATGGTCATTGAGAAACGATGACGGATTGTAGAGGTATAAACGAGTTACTAAAGTTGTTAGAGTTAATTAGGTGAATGCATTCAATCAAGTCCTATCTGACAATCCATGTCATAATTTTGCAAAACGAAAAATAAGAACATTTAAAATAATCAAAATATGTTGTATTATACTAAATGTTAATTAATAAATAATTAAAAAAACAAGTCGGTACGGTACGGTATTACCGTGGTACACAACTTCTAATACCACGTACCAACCAAGTTTGGATAGTTGGTACAGTACTACCAACCAATTAAGTAGGTACCAACTAAATTGGTACCAATTAAATTGGTACGGTTGGTATATGAATTGGTTGGTTTGTCATGGTACAAAATTGACACCCCTACTATCAATCCAATTGGTATGGCTAGTTAAAAGTCATATATCATGGTATCGGTTTACTTGATTTTTCTGGAAGATCTACACGATATTATTAAAGAAACAAACAAAAGTTCAACAAAAGATTTTGCAAGCTACAGACACAAGGTCGCAAAGCATCTTGAAAGAAAACAAAACCGACGAAACCGAAATGAGATTTACGCCCCTCTGTCCCTCACCTTTTTGGAAATTGGTCACATAAACGATAGATAATTCCCTACCTAATTATCTAACCAAAATGAGATTTTATGAAAGGAAGAAGCCAAGTACACCAAATGACTCGAATTCCCAACCCAAGGTGATGCTATTACCCCATGTGCCCCTTGACCTCGATGGTTACTTTCCCTTTGTTGCCCCAAACCCCCACCCGACCATATATGTAACTGATTAGCTTAGCCCAAAGAGAGTTTCGATTGGAGTTGAAGCCAATGTTTTAAAGCCCGGGTTAATCGGTTGGACCGAGACCCAGGGTAGTGACCGGGTTAACTAACGTCGGGTTAATGCATATGACCGGCCCGTTTCAACCCGACCGGGTTTCGCAAAATCCCGGTTAAACCGGTGATAAACCCGGTCAACCCGTTTTTATATTAAAATTTAAAAAAAATTAAAAAATGTGTGTTATGTGTGTTTTTTTTTTATGTATTTGGATTGATGTAAAACTTGTTGTTTGTGTATTTTTAATGTTGGAACTTGTGGACATCAAATTATTACTTTATATGTATGTATGTACGCGGTAAAATGAAAAAAATACAAGGGATTAAGGAAATTATTGAAACCGGTTAACCCGGTGGTTGAACCAGTTAAAAACAACATCTTATACAATAATTTACCCAATAAACTCTAACATGATGACAGTCGTCACTCTCACTTACCGAGTAAAGTTTTTTTGTCATTCATTATCATCGTTTTTATCGGGTAAAATTTTAAAATTTTGCTATGTTCATCCGACGGAGTTGGTATGTGTTTATCTGGGAAATGAGATTTTATTTAATTAAATTTATATTAAATTTTGATTAATTAATATTTTTGAAGGTAAAAAGATAGGATGTAGTCGCATAAATTGACTACACAGCTACCTATGCCCAGATGAGGAATCCGTCCATATTTCCGCTATCAATTAATTAACTATTCTATACTGTTAATAACTTTTAATTTATTAATTAATATTAATATTAATATTAATATAATAATAACAAACTAGACAGGTATTAAAATATAAGTTTACCTTTAAATGAAAAGTATTGTGGTTCATTATAAGAAATATTTTAGAGTAAACTCTACTTTTGATCCCCATCGTTTACTGAAATATTTGAAAGTGGAACTTAAACTTTGATAACTTTAAAAATCGTTCACGTGGTTCTTAATTTACTCTGAAAGTGGTCATCTATCACTAATTCCGTTAATTTTTTCAGTTAGTGACAGGGGTATTTTTGTCCATTTAGTTTTCCTCTATTTTCTTAACTAGGCCATTATACTTGATCGATAAACCCATCTAATGCATTCCTTCGATCGTCCATGTCCTGTTTGATTAACAAAATCCTCTGATCGCCTCTGACCTGTCCAATCAAAAACCCTTTTATCGCCATCACAGTCTAGTTGAGTTTCTGGCAACCTCCATCACCGTCCAGTTGGAGGATTTTTCTGTCATTCCTGAATTGAATGGAAACACATGTGATGCTTAACCTATTTACTTACCTGTTGATAGATATGTTGCTAGTTTATTTACACAAATGAATTTAGGAAAAAAAATGTTCAAGTTTCGAATCCTGTAGATGCCAAAATAAATGAGTGGGTTAAATTATGAATCAAAACAACTAACTTTTAACCAAGTTGATGTAAATGAGCTAATTTGAAAGTTGGGTGATCTGCTTTGTTATTTTTCAATGTTTCTAACTTTTTAACACATATTCTTACACGAATTTTCGTGTATATACATATATAATTTATTTAATTTTGTCATTTAACTTGTTAATTAGTTTTTATTTTACAAAATGTGATTATGTTATCATCATTAATTGTTAGATTTTCAACTGTCGGCTGGCTTATTAGCCAACAACTGTGCTACGAACTAGTTTTCCAAATGTAACCTTATAGACCTCAAGTGATCTAGACATTCATGATTATAAAGAAAAGAATAGCCAATATGATATTATTATTTTCTTATATTATGAAATTTTTTCTTTAGGGCGTACACTTTTCATGTAGGTCTAGTGTTGCGTACAAACAGATACTAAGCGTCAAAAAATGCATACAGACAGATACTAAGCGTCAAAAAATGAGAATGAGGAAACCCAACACAAATGAGATACCGATGAGTTAAGATGAGATAATCAATTGACAGTGATAGAAACAAAGCAAACAATATATATATCGTGGAATGGATAATAAAGAACCCATTTATAACGATTCAGAAAAACTTTCAAGTCTCTATAAGTTTGATTCAATACGTATAAGAATTAAAATAACACATATATCCTTTGAAGACAAAGGTAAAAGACAATCTTTTCATCGTTGAATATTAAAGCAAATACTTGGATCAATAGAGATGAATACAAGGGTATTTTGGTAATTTTGTCATGTTTTTCGAAAACCAATCGAGACCATTTTTTTTTGTTATATCCAAGACTATCGTATTTTCGCTTGCAAGTGATTCACAAAAAACGATTTTTGTCCTCGATTAATTACGATATAATTAATTTAGAAGATTTCAGAAAACGATTTTTGTCCTCGATTAATTATGATATAATTAATTTAGAAGATTTCAAAAAACGATTTTTTGTCCTCTATTAATTAGGATATAATTAATTTAGAAGATTTCAAAAAACGATTTTTGTCCTCTATTAATTATGATATAATTATTAGAAGATTTCAACAATAAATATAATATAGAAGTTTTTTTTTTATGCATATTGATTTAGAACTTTATTCTCCTCCCTCTGATACGAAATGCAAAGGCATTTGGGCTACCATATTATATCAATATTGTATCATTTGCTAAACATTTATTATAACCTTGTATTAATTACCGAAATACATCATTTCATGTGCGTTGTGGACGTACATTATTAAATTGATAGTGGAACCAAGTTCACTAATATGTGTTGCTTAGCTTGCTATTATACAATTTTTAATTTAAAAAAAAACCAATTATAAAATTTTATGCATGTATATCTTACTTAAAAATAAGTCTTCAAAGAAAAAAAAAATATCTCCACCAAAAGAGCAACTCAATATGAAATCACAATAACACATGCTCATGTACTGATAGGGGTGGCAAGATTGTTACCAAACCAATCTATCTATTATATACAAACTATACAAATTAAATTAATATTTATAATCGGTTGATAATATCATATCAAATATATAAATTTGGTTAGTATATGTTATTGACAGATAAACACTTATCTTACCATAATAATATCAAATATATAAATTTGGTTAGTATATGTTATTGCCAGATAAACACTTATCTTACCATAATAATATCAAATATATAAATTTGGTTAGTATATGTTATTGCCAGTTAAACACTTATCTTACCATAATAGTATCGTAATACCGACTTATTTGTCATATCAAATATATTAATTTTGTTAGTTACACTTATTTACCATATTCTTTAACTATTAAATTTTGATTAACTTATAAATTATAATCAAGGGTACAGACATTTTATAACACTCCCATATTCAAATGTTTGTATTAGTTTTTCTCTCTTTAATGTGTTGAATATTAAATATAGTAACTTTTTAACTTTTTTGTTGAACATTTAAATACTTCAAGTTTTTTTGTTGAACATTTAAATACTTCAAGTTTTTTCTGTGTTCACTCAAAATATGAACAAACCAGCAAATTTCAATCAAAAACAAAGTAGCAAATTTCATATATATAAAAATTGAAGTTGGATATAAAAATGGTACAAACATGTACCAACAGCAAAAAGTTAATACCGATTAAATTGGAACCAAATAAAGTCGGTTAATACACCATATGAAATTTTACGTACCAATTACAATTAATTGGTATACAACATTTAGAAAAAACTGATACTGTACCAAATCCACATCTATATATATATATATATATTGTGTAGAGGAAAGTTCAAATGTGAACTCATTTTTTGTTGTGAACGTGAGGACGAATCTCAGCCACTTATCCGGTCAATAAAGGCGGCTTTGACCTGGTTCCCCTTCTTTAATAATCTCCACCCTCCCATGAATCGTGTCAATCCTCCGTGATCACGTCCACCATAACCGAAGATGTGTGGCTGAGATTCGTCCTCACGTTCACAGCCAAAATTGAGTTCACATTTGAACCTAACCCTATATATATATATATATAGAGAGAGAGAGAGAGAGAGAAAGAGATGACCAAAAGTAACAAAAACATGCCAAAATCATCAAACCATATCATTTTCTTTCGTCATTTCTCATAAAACACATCATCAAACAGAAGCAACATATTAAAAACATGCCGTCATAATCTCAAAAACATACACAAATAACATAACATCATCATCTTAAACCTCATTAACACGAAGAAAAAGACTGAAAATTTACTTGTTCAACTGATGGGGTGAGGTGGGGGGGTGAATCCTTCCTAGTTTGTGAGTTCCATAATAGCAGAAACTATGTCACCATCTGCAGCCTTAAGAGCCTTGACCGCCTTTGTTCTCGAAACCCCTGCTTGTGTCATAACCAGCTCGATGTCCTTTGGCTCCACCCCGGTCTCATCCACATCTTCATCATCCTGAGCCATGGCTGTTGGTTCAGGCTCAGATACCACATTGCCAAGATTTGGTGCTTTAAATTGCTCAGCCGCTTGGCTCTGCAATTGTGAACTTAGATCTTCTATCTTGGCTTCACCGAATATAACGTAAGTATCTGAAGCAGGACTCTTAAATACATCAGGCTTCGAGATCACAAACAGAATCTGCAAGAAAGTTGCAATATACGTTAATATGCAAGCAAACGACCATCACGGTAATAACATGTTTAAAATTTATGTTTGAACAAAATAGAAATTGAACAAAGATCCAAATATATACATATATATATATGTATATCAACACAGGAGTCAAGTTAAAAATTATAATATTTTGGGTTTTGGTATATGTGCTTAATTCAAACTTTTATTATAATTTACACATTTTAGATTTAAAATAAATTAATGTTGTATTATGTCAACTGTCGTAATAGAGCTTAAGGATTATCTTGAATTTGAATGTGTTTATCTTCAGTTATTAGTTAATTTTATATGATTCAAAGACTTTAAGAAGTTATATGTATATAGTAGTTACCTGTAAACTTGAAATTTAAGAGATTGTGCATTAATAAGCAGTGCTTAATGCTTAATAAGTTGTTTTTGAGACTTTAAACACCAAATGCTTTATAATATAAGTAAAGATAGAAAACTAACATTCTTGCTCTTCTTGACGGTAACACGGCTAACACCAGGAATTGGCTTCATCCCTAGCTTTAACATGGCCTTGCGACTCTTCTTTTCGCTTCTACTTTGCTTAGACCTCCCACTTCCATCTCCGTGTCCTGCTTCCAAACAAATCATTACAACATTTTATCACAAAAGATTATCTGGTTCGAATAAAAGAAAACAACTACTGTATATTGATATAAATGTATCTAGATGCATCAAAAATAAACAAAGTTTACTTTAGTTCCTACTATATATATATAACAAAAGTTTCAAAATTTTCTATTTTCGCACCCAATCTGACATTAACGTGAATATCAAGATGTCAATCAATATATATATATGATCCACCATTATATATTTTTGTAAATGGCTGATAGCATAAAAACAGGGAGGAGATGGTGAAATTCATCCTCACCTTCAACGTCATCTTCATCCTTGTCATCATCATCTTCATCATCATCGTCTTCATCATCGTCATCTTCAACCAGTGGTTCCTCGTGCTGCAAGAAATACCATTCAAACATCAGATAATATATTACTAATTTGAAAACATCAGTGGTAAAACTATCTGCTTGTCATACTGTAGGACCAAATATTTAGGTGATATATAAATGCAAAAACACTTTAAACTATCTTTTTATTCATATAAATAACCATCAAAATTAGAGTATATGCATGTCCATAGACTCTTTTAAGAACTACAACAGTTTCACAAGTTTAAAAGCCATAAATTTAAATGCAAAAAAAAGCAGTGTGCACATATAACTAAGTTAATACTGCTATAAGAAATATATACTGACAGATGGAGTGCTTAGATATAAGATATCACTTAGTTTTTTTATCAGTTTTCTTATTCTTGTAAATTCTTATAATATAGAAAGATAATAGTTTTTAGTTCATGAATCAGATTTACAATTGCCATAATAATTTCATGAACTGTGAATCCTATTAATTGTTTGTGGCAATTTAACCGAATAGCAACATCAGAATCATTAATTTTATGTTTTTAGGCAAAAAAAACTGAAAACTTGTATCGATATAGATCTTGTAGAGAGCTTCGATTGAGGTTACAAATGCCTTTACATGCAATCTGCATCCTGTTCATGTGTAACTATATGATCTCAATATTGACAAAATTAAAAGTTAGATCTTACTCTATATCATAAGTTCATCCATATGAACAAAATACTGATACACAAATCTTTAAATCCTTTTTAAAAAACAATCTTAAAGAACACAGACACAAATTAAACAGAACAAACAAGCAAAGAATCATAATCTTATAATTAATTATGAATTAGGGCATTAGATCAAGCTTATCTAACAGCATTTAACATGTACACAACACTAATTCTTCCAGTTAACAAAATTTCTCCTAAACAGATTCACATAATAACGTAACTAAAACGAAACGCTAAAGAGTAAAATCGAACAGATCCGAAACGAAAGATGAAGTTATTGAGCGATAAAGAGCATGGATGGTTACCTCAATCTTCTGTTGTTCAAGATGGGCAGCAAGAAGCTCTTCTTGAGTTTGAGCAGTCATGATTGCAGAGATTTAGAGAGAGAAAGAGAAGGGTTTGGCGAGATGAAAGCAGGAAGGAGATAGAAAAACCCTAAAAATCTTGAAACACAAAAACAGAGCGGCGGTAGGAAGCGTATATGTATCCGGATCCTTCTAATATCTTTGCCCCATTTTAGGCCCAACTTTGGATAAAAGGTTTTCTTTTTCCTTCTAATTTTCTTTTAATTTTGTTAACGGTGTGTTTACCAAATACTTATTTTGTAATTGTTTATCCTGTAAAATTTAACATTATTATTTACTTAATTTGTATAATATTAGTTCATAGAAACGACGTTGTGTGTAACAATTTATCTGATAAACGTTTACCATGGTAACAATTTACCTAGAGTTTTTGCTAGGTCCCCGAAACCGATAAGAAAAACCGTCCCGTCCCCGTCCCCATCAGAGATCTTATCGGGGATCCCCGTCGGGTCCCCGCGGTTTCCCCGATCCCCGTTAGGGAACCCGTTAAGCAAAAATATCACCGTTACCCGTTGGTTTTACCCGAAACCGAATAGAAAAAATACAAAAGTTTTCAAAAGTATTTAGATTGGGCTTAATTATTAGTATACTTAGCTCATTTATTAATTTTTAAAAATTATTTATATTATATATTATTAATATATAAATATATATAATATTATATATATACACTATCGGGTCGGGCCGGTGAGTACTATCCCCGTCCCCGTTAAGATCCCCGATCCCCACCCCGTCCCCGTTAAGACGTCCCCGAACCCGACCCGAATTTTTCAGTTTTCGGTTTTCACCATCGATTTCGGGGATTTTTTCCATCCCTACTTTTCGTTTTTGTCTCACTTTTTACGGGATAAAATTATTGGTTTTTATCATGTTCATTCAGTAAGATAATATGACTTGGTAAGCGCTTACTCAGATAAACATTTGGTAACACAACCCTTAAATTTTAATATTGATATTAAGCTATATGTTAAGATAAAAAGGTTAAAAAAAATATTCATATGTTAGTCGTTAGGGACGGACCTGTAAAATTTTCAAACGGTGGTAACGGTTGGACTCTAGAAAACAAATATCATCATCTTTTTTATAGCATCATAATTGGTCTGTTGGTTAGTTAAAAACTAAGAAAATGACACTAAAGATATTCAAACTCGGGTCTGGGGTGGAAAAAAAAACCTTACAACTCTATAAAGAAAAACTTGTATCCTTATTGTAGTTTCAAATATATATATATATATATATATATATATATAGTGACATACAACAAATTGATACGGTTGCACCTTTCACGAACCAAAAAAAATTGTACTACAACGGAGGAATGAAACGTTGGCACGTGCCGCCATAACCATTGAATTGGGTCTGTCCCTGTAAATCATTGAAAAATCTATTTAAGATTCATATATAAAGTCATGAGAGTAATTTGTAATGTCACTTCAAATGTACATCCTTAAATAAAAATTGGGAATTTTGCTCAAATAGTCATTTTAGACCAACTTTTTCGTCTTCTAATCATTTTCTCCCAAAAATTGACAAAATTATCCACTAAGATCGCCATAAGTAAGGTCTCCATGGCGGTCTCACTAAAAAAACACAATAATAATTGCATTTTGGTCTCTGGGTCGCCAAACACTTAGGTCACCATGGCAATCTTCACCCCTGAACTTCCAAAGAATTACCCGTTGGCCCTATTTTTGAAACTTCAGGGTTAGGGTTGCCATGGCGACCCTTGTGTTTGGCGACTAGGGACTAAATTGCAAATAAAAATTATTTTTTATAAAGTTGCAATAGAGACCTTATGGATGACGACCTTAGTGGCTACTTTGTCAATTTTAAGAAAAAAATGGTTAGGAGACGAAAAAACTCCGCTGAAATGGCTATTTGAGCAACATTCACATAGATTTTTAAATGAAGTCATGTATGAACATTCATTTAACATTATCTTTTATATTTTTTCGTGATATTTAATTTTATTCTTTGAATCGGCCCCCTTGGCATCAAAACAACTATTTTTATTGTAAATCAAGAGTAAAAAATTAATGTGGTTTTTAACTAAAAAATCCAAGATTAACGTTTATCATGTATATAAATGTCTTTATCAAGTAGAATATCATAATTTTTATGGAGTTCAAATATGTAACTATAAAAAATTGTACATAGAGTAAAATCCAAAAAATGTTTTGTAGTAATATTATGAATATCATTTCGAGTAATTTTGGCAAATAAATATTCATTGGCTATAACAACAAAGTTCAATGATTCTAAAAACGGTTTTAAAAGTTAAATGGTTTCAACAATAATTTATAAAAACTTACAAATAAAATGAAAATTTATTGTTATAGTTACGTTAGGTTCTTACAAATATAGCTATAGCTGAAAAATAAAATGTAACCTTTCAAAGATACACATACAAACTTAAATAAATCGGGTGCTTCCAGGGGCGGAACACAAGTCTTCTAATTAAGGGGGCCGAACCCAACAAAACATCTTTATTGATAAGCTCAATTCATTATAAAAAAATTGTGTGACAGAAGAATAAAACCTATGTCCACATATACAGGGGCCATATACACATAACCACCTGAGTTAAGCGCAATTTATTGATAATATTTCTAATACCTAGTATTTATGAGATAAAACGTAGGAGCCATGGCTCCCCTAGGTCCCTATTGTATTCCGCCTCTGGGTGCTCCCAAATTTTTGAACAACATTTATTTGATGTTGAAAGTGAAGCTAAGCAACAATCTTTTGAAAGTTGCCCCCAAGGTATTTAATACTTATACAAATGAACTAAATCCTTTATTATCTCACAAAAAGATAATTTCTTATTACAAAATGATAATTTCTTATTACAAAATGATAATTTCTTCTTTCTCTTTTGTGTTGCTAGGCATAAACTTGTAGACCAAGCAATCACACCCTGGATAGTTAGAGCATCTCCGAGAGGTTTTTTAAAGTTTTTCTAAAATAAAAAACCATAAATTAAAATCTTTAAAATAAATTACATTCATCTCTAATAGATTTTTTATTTTAGAAATTTTAATACAAACTATATTAATATAATATCCTTGGGCAAAATGCAAAAAATAACAACCTACTTTCATAAATTTTTTTATTATAGCATTGTACTTTCAGTTTTACTTATTACAGCAATGTACTTTCAAATTATTTTTTATTAAGGCATTGTACTTTAAAATTTTTACCCATTATAGCAATGGGTAACTTGTTACCTTTTAAACAAGTTAACCTCCACTTTTTTTTGCTTACATGACTTAAATAAGATGACATGGATAACATGTCATCATGATTACATGGCATTAGTAAAAAAAGTCTCTTGTAATTTTTTTTTAAAAATTCTCACTTTTTTATATTATTCTTAATTATCTCAATTTTTTTAATAATTTATTCACGTCATCACTTTTTAAAAAAAAAATTACTCTTACTAAATTGTATGCAAATTAAATATTTTAGAGTTACATTTTTTTAACAAATGTGATATTTTTCTTCAAAATAAATATTTTATTTATAAAAAACGTAAAACTTGTGATTTAGTTTTTCTAGTTCAAAAAATACTTATTTTGTACTTATTTTTTAAATTTAACGATATAAATTATGTTTTAGAAATCTTCTTAATATTGTTACATTTTAATAAATACTTTAGAAATAATCTAATTAATTTAATATATTTATTGAATGATATGTCAATTCAATTTTTTAAGACAAATAGATATATTATTTTCCATATAAATATTTTATTTGTAAAAAACGTAATAATTCTTATTTTCTTAGTTAAAAAAAATATATTTTTAAACATTTTTTAATATTAGGGAAATAAATTACCACCTATAAATTTTCTTAATATTCTTATGTTTATGAATAATTTAGTTTAGTTTAATTAGTCTAATATATTTATTAAATAATATGTAAAGCATAATGCTATAATAAGAAATGCCACATTAACAATATATTACATGTGGACAACCGACATGGACAATGAGGTGGCATGGAAATCTAGTATAGTGTGTAAATTTAAAAGAAAAGGTTACCCAATGCTATAATGGGTAAATTTAAAAGAAAAGTACAATGCCCTAATAAAAAATAATTTGAAAGTACATTGCTGTAATAAGAAAAATTAAAAGTACAATGCTATAATAGAGACATTTATGAAAGTATGTTGCTATTTCTTGCATTTTGCCCTAATATTCTTTAATTTATTATCATAATACTCTCTTAAAAAAACCTAATGTAAAATGATAATAAATTTATCTTATTGATAGTATTTAATAAAATAGTCATTTCTCTCTCCACTATCAATTTTTAGAGATTTCTCTAAATTTAAGAATTTTCCAAGTTTGCTCAAATATAGAAACCCATATATCAAAGTTGTTGGATATGTTTTAGAGAAAAAAACACACTTTTTTTTTCTATTTTAGCAATGAAGTTGGAGATGCTCTTTAAGAATTTTCCAAGTTTGCTCAAATATAGAAACCCATATATCAAAGTTGTTGGATATGTTTTAGAGAAAAAAACACACTTTTTTTTTTCTATTTTAGCAATGAAGTTGGAGATGCTCTTAGAGCATCTCCAACAGCTATGCTATAATAAAAAAAAAAGTATTTTTAATATATTTGTTGCTCTAACAACTATGCTATTTCATATGCTAAAATAGAGAAATGAGGAGAGAGGTGAAAAAATCTCTAAATTTAGAGAAATCTCTAAAACTATATAGAAGAGAGAGAAATAATAATTTAATTAAATTCAACCAATTATAACTATTGAAGTGACAAATGTTGAAGAAATAAATAATATTTTATTAAATGTTTTGAATATTTTATTAATATAGTTTAGTTATAATTGCTAAAATAGAATAGTTGTTGAAGTTACATGTAATTTTTTAGAGATTTTAAATTTTCATACTCTATTTTAGAAAAATAATAGTATAACCGTTGGAGATACTCTTAGGATTTCAAAATTAGTATCAATATTTTATATAGAGCATGTTACACATTTGGTCCCTTGTGAATGGCTTCTTTTTTGTTTCATCCCTTGAAATCATAAAGTACATTGGTGGTCCATTTTTGTGTTTCAAAGCGTAGACTAGTCCCTCCATCAAACATCGTTAAAAAGGGCTTCATTAAAGTCCACCATATGGCCCTCACGTAAGGGGCATTTTCGTTTTTTAAGCCTCCTTTTTCAAGAACATTTATCACTGCCACCACCCTTCACCATTAACCACCACCCACCATCGACCATAACAAAACAATGTTCTTTAAAAACATCTATTAAAATGCATAAATCATATTTAGACAAATATCTCAAAAACATTCTTCAAAAAATCTCAAGAACATTTACAAAAAAATCAAATTCAACAATATTCATAAAATTTCACTCAAAGAATATTCATAATAATAAGATTCACACACAACAACATGATCTGTATCTAACTGTGAATCCTTGAATCAAATCTCTAAAATCGAACCATATGTCACAAAAGTTGAAACCCCACCAAATTATGGATCTGCATCTTAAATCTCGATCTACATCTTCGGAAACGAGATATGAACCTGAATCTGTTGTTGACCCAAATAAAACCTCTTAGATTAGTCGGTAGAGTCTAGGACTGAGAAGAAGAGGGGTGTCGATGGACTCTGTGTAAGATCCCACATTGGTTGGGGAAGGGAACTAAGGTTGCCTTATAAGGGACTTGATACTTCCTCTATCAGCCGCACTTTAAAATTGTGAGTCCGAATGTGTGGAAAAACGGACAATATCCGGTTAAAATCAAACATTAGTAATATAACTTACATGATCATAAATATATATATATAGGGGTGGTATCCGTTGCAAACTATTCAATATTTGCAAACTTGCAAACTCACCATTATCCAATAGAAATAAGCCATGTGGATAATATTGTTTTAATATTTTATTAATTTTATTAATAGTTTATTAATTCATTGAGGGTATCATCATCATTTTATAATTTAACCATTTTTAAATTAATATTTACTAATTTCCTATCATGAACACACTTTCTGAGGACTTCGTCTTCTCTGGCGAGTTTTCCGGCAAGTTTTCTCATTCATGAATATACTTTTGTCATTCGTGAATACACTTTCACCATTCGTGAACACTTTCAACATTCATGAATATCCAATTGGTGCTTTATCATTGTGTTCACGACGAGTTTGCACAGTTTGCAAAAATCGATTATCTGGCGAGTTTTCCGGCAAGTTTTCTCATTCATGAATATACTTTTGCCATTCGTGAATACACTTTCACCATTCGTGAACACTTTCAACATTCATGAATATCCAATTGGTGCTTTATCATTGTGTTCACGACGAGTTTGCACAGTTTGCAAAAATCGATTAGTTTGCAACGGATACCACCCCTATATAAATATATATGTATATATATTATGATCAACAAATTCTTTTTGTTATAAATATATAAATTATGATCAACAAATCCTTTTTGTTATAAAAATATAAACTATGATCAACAAATTCTTTTTATTTAAATACGTAATTAATTCAGTAAAACTTTATATTTTATCAAAACAAAAGTTTTAAACTTTTCATTTTTAGATAATATGACAGAAGTTGGTTTTTATTTTCTGTATTTAGTTGAGATTGATTTTTGTAAAATAAATGATTAATCAACTTGAATTATATTATTTTAAAAAGTAAATTATATCACAATAAAACATACTTTATTCTGTATTTTATTTGTGATAATCTTGTTTGCAAAAGCTCCAACATCACGAAAATTTTATAATCCTTTTCAAAAACAATTTTTACCTACAAGATTATAATACATTTTTACTTTTGTTCGTAATAAAACATATATTTCTTTTATTTGCATGTAAAACTTTTCAAAATAGATTACATAAATTGCTAACATAATTTGTCCTCTTGTAAATAAATTTCTTTTTATAGAACTTATAAGTTTTTCTCAAGAATTGTTGACCTTTTCATAACCAAACTAATAAGTAATAACTAACATAAAATCAATCTTCACTTTTGGCCATTGAATAACAAAAATGAATCTCCACTTTTGGCGATTGAATAAGTAACACAAAGTCAATCTTCATTTTTGGCTATTAATTTGGAACTTTTTTTGTGGCTAATGTAATCTCTCAATAACTATATAAAGGCAAAGATCATAAACAATTTTCAACACACTCTCATTTCAATACTCATCAATCAACATACCAATTGAACACAATGAATTCCAAATCATTCTCTTCCCTGATCCTCACTGCCCTCTTGCTCTTTGTGTTTTTCGAAATGGGTGTTTGCAGAGAGAGAAGGTCGTTGCTAGCAGATGATGTTAAGGAAATTCCCATTGTAGAAGGGGGCGAACAAGAAGAGCTCGCTCGATATGCAATCGATGAACATAACAAAAAGGCGGTAATGTTGTTTGTTTGTTTTTTAGAACGTATTTTATTTTAGTTATCAATATTTGATCATTTATATACATCTTATCCTTTAAACCCTATATATAAGACAAAACTGAATAACACTCTAGGAGACCTCCATCTAGACGGTATTCCCTAACATGCATTTGTGCATATGCACTAATGCATATATATGCAATATCGTCCGGATGGCAGACATTCAGGGTGTTCTTCAGTTTTCTCTTTTTTAGTGTTTTCCCCTGAACCTCCCTCTCTCTCTCTCTCTATATATATATATATATAGCTTGTTTGGTTTTATTAACATATATATATATATATATATATTCCTATTTTGTGTTTATAATAAGAAAACAAATAGATAAATTCGATATTTATTTCTGTTTTGGCATTCTTGGATATGCAGAATACTCACATCGAGTATGTGAAATTGGTGTGTGTGAAAGAACAAGTGGTGGATGGGAAGATGTACTATCTCTCTTTCGAGGGAACAGATGCTGGCAAGACCAAAATATACGAAGCCATTGTTTTGTTGATACCATGGAAGGATAACTTCAAGCAGGTGGAAGTATTTAAGGAGCTCGAGGAAGGACAAGTTGGTGCCCCAGAACAAAATCCTTTTAGCATCCAGACCTAATTAAATTCCTATTATTTTTATTTTTATTTTTATTTTTATTTTTAAACGTCTCAAATAAATGAGGCTACTTTGCTTCAATGTCATAATAAGTGTCATATATTTTAAAAAAGAACACATGTATGACACATTGGAATATTCTATAATAATACAAAAGTAAGAATTCTTTATATATGCATCGTTATCAAAGTTGATATTCTGTAGCTTTGAAGTCTTGTATAACAATAAGGGGATGTTTACTAGCTGCTCACCCGACTCGACTGACTTAGTTAGCAAATCTGACTGGTCAGCAGTCAGAGCGTTTACTAAATCACGGATCTAACCGAAATCTTACCAAGCCAGTACAAAAATGATGCTTGCCCGGGTCAGATTTCGTTTTTCCAACACATGCCCCTATCTTGCGATTAGCACCCCCAAGGTTTTTCCAACAGATTTCGTTTACTGTTTCACACAGTCACAACTCACAACCTTCCTCTTTTTTTTTCTTTTCTTGAAACCTACCTAGCCATGTGTCAAAGCATCCACCAGCCCTTTCACTGGTGGTGGAGGTGGTGCCACCGTTGGACCAACTGAAAATTTGTGCTTTGATTATGACATTCTCCGGCGGTGGTATAGAAAATGTACTGGATAAATGAGAGTACAAAAGCAACTTTTGTTTGCAGTGAAATTAGGTCTTGTATAAGTTACTCCAAACAAATATAAATATTTTCACTAACTTCTCTTTCGATTAACAAAACCAAGAAATAGGTCGTTTACCGGATGACCGATAAGCACTTACCGTAAGAGACATCACTTTTATTTACCTTATTGTGTAACATTCTCGACCATCAAAATAGGGTCGTTGGTAAGCGTCTTAAACCTAATAAGACTCTCGGTCATTGGTCACCGCGTAAGATTCTCAATAATTGTAATGCTTAATCAGTATGGTAAGTGATATCGACAAGAGCTTACCAAGTAAATGTTTAGTAAATGATAACTAAGTCACTAATAAAAAATATGACAACCTTAGAGCATCTCCAACAACTTCTTTAAAATAAAGAATATCACATTTTTATCCTCTAAACTACTCCAACAGCTTCTCTATCGTATTATCTAAAATAGAGATTCATAGGAAAATCTCTAAATATAGAGATTTCTCAAAAACTCAAAGAGATGAGAGAGAAACGAGTTTTTATTCATTCCACCAATTAGAGTTAAATTAATATCATTTTACATATATATATAAATATATATATATATATTTATTTATTTTTAAAAGTATATTGGGATCATAAAATTATAGGATATTTAAATAATAAAATCAATGATAGAATCTCTAAAATAGAGAATCTGTTGAAGTCGATTGCAATTTATTCTAGAGATTTTAACTTTTAGTTATTTATTTTAAAAAAAATTATACAAAAGTTGTTGAAGATGCTCTTAGTAACGGACTAAGCCCTAATCATGATAGTGAAATCTAAATCACTGGATAGATGACAAGTAAGACAGTCACAGCAGGGCTATAACCAGCAACCGAAGGTTGATTCATTGAAGTTTAGAGTCAGTGTCTTTCTATCGAATCTGAGTTACCGGCTCTCATTTGAAAGACCGTCCCTATGACATGGTCTTCAAGCATAGTTTTGACTGCCCTAAACTTTAAAGTCTTTGTAAAGGTGCAACACGTTCGGTCGTTAACTCCTCGAGCCGCTGCCGCCGTTTCTAGGACCGACCGACGCCTCACCTGCACAGGTACCTACATAGTGTCGGTCGCACATTCAACATAACAATTCTTTTATAAAATGGTTGGTCTTTCAAAAAAAATTAAGAATAAACAATAAACAATGAGAAATAAAACAACCCTAGATCAAGAATAATCATAACAACACGAAATCAAGAATGAACATCTATAATCAATTAAGTAAAAACTCAAGCCAAAAATTTCAAACTTATGGTTTAAAAATTTGCTCCATTATGACGTTGGATCGTAAAACAAATCATAATAGTTAATAAGGTGCCATTTATTAAACTTTTTTTTGAACCGACCATATTATTAGAACACCAACCCAAGGCGCAAGAGCAGCCAAGGAGGGAAGAGCAAACAAATTACAAGCCCAGAAACGGGTCAATACATCATTCACTCCAGTTTAAAGAAAAATCATATCTCCTATATTTATTAAACATTTACCCGATAAGCGTTTAACAGTAAAATTTAACACTATCATTTATTTACCGGATAAAATTTTAGTGAACAAAAACGGCATAGTATGCCACAATTCACCCGGTAAGCACTAATTGAGGTAATAGTTGTCACTTTCACTTACCGGATACGATTTTTGGTCCTAACCACATTCATCCGATAAAATAATATGACTTGGTAAGCTATTTTTCAATTATATATATGTGAAATTATTATGAATATAAATTATTGGTAAAATTCTAATATTTATACAATGATGATTTGAAATCATGTCTAAAAATGAGAGCCATTATCATAACAGGGGTAAAATAAGTTTTATTAAGTTCTTTTTCAAAAAAATAGCTAAAATATAAATACTTAGACACTCCTTTCGGACGTCTAACTCAATTGACAAATGAACAGAACGACTTTACTTAAATATACGACATATTTAAGTTCAAATCATGCATGTACGAGGTGGGCTTGGACCCCTACGTTAAACAAATATTTATCTGCTGAGTCAACTCTGAAATGTCTACTCACATGTGATTTTTTTGATTTTGTGACTAAAAAAGGAGAAACTATTTAGATGATTTGTTAAACAAATATTTTTCAGTCAACAATTACTCCGAATAAAACATCTTATTCATGTCAAAGTCTCTTACTCCAAACATAACTTTCTCGGATTTTATTGTAGTAACTAATATGCCAACTTTGACAATCTACGTAATTTAATCGGTTACTTTTCCATCAATCGAAAACGTCAAATAGATTATGTCTCCTCTTCACATATAGCACCCATATAACATTACACACACAAACACACACACACACACACACATATATATATATATAAAGAGTGAGTGAGTGTGTGTTGTAGGGAATAAACCTACGATCAAACCTAACAATGGAGTGATCTCTAAGGTCCTCAAATACTTGTAGAAATCCAAATGCACAATAAACCCAAACAACAATGCGGATAACAAAAGGCTAGATGTTGCACAACATGCTCAAAAGAGAATAAACACCCTACAAGGTAAGTAACAACTAACAACAATATATATATATATGTATGTATGCATGCGTGTGTGTATGCTAGGATGTACGCGTATAACAACATCACAAGTAATTAAACGACACAAGGATTTAACGTGGTTACACTGTCGGTGTGATAATGTACATACACCAAAGAGAGCTAGTATTATATTATCACAAAGGAGTTTACAAGTGCTTGTACAATAATCCTTGGATCCAAGATCCGCAACCTGGGGCGCAACCAAGCCGCATGATCCATGTTCTTTAAATTTGGACATATTCCTTGTGTAGCATCAAATGTGATAAAATATCACAACATGTGTGTGTTGGGATCGTGTGAGAACAACCCATTTTGTGAGAAGCTGAAAACACTTCATCCTTTGTATGAGTTGATTTTTTAATTTAATGGCTAAAAAATGGATTTCAACTAACTTCATCTAAAGTTTTTTTCATGTTGAAGGAAATAATTAATCACATGTCGGGGTCATTAGTGTTGTACACGAGTTTTCTTCTAATGGCAATCACGTCTTGTTCAAATGGTTATAACTTATTCAAAATAACGTTTATAATTTACCTTTAAGTTACGCCCTTACTTAGTTGTTTGCAATATAATTAGAGCATCTCCAACAACTTATCTAAAATAGAGAAACGCCACTTTTTGTTCTCTATAATGTTCTTTAAAATAGAGAAAACATGAAAAACCTCCAAATTTAGAGAATTCTCTAAAACTTGATTTTGAGAGAGAAATGATTATTTTATTTAATTACACCAATAAGATTGAACTATTATTATTTTATATAAAGTTTATTTTTAAAAGTGTATTGGGATGATAAATTAGAGATTTTTTTTGATAATCTAATTTATGTTAAAATTTCTAAAATAGAGAAAACGTGAAAAACCTCCAAATTTAGAGAATTCTCTAAGGGGGTGTTTGGTTCGCCGGAATGTAATGGAATCTGGTGGAATTGGAATCTGATTCCATTGACCAGATTCCAATTCCTTTGTTTGGTTCACTATTTTCAAGAATTGGAATTTGTTAAATTTTAAAGAATTCCAAAAAAGGGGCATTTGAGATTCATTGGGTTCATGAGATTTCTATGAAATTGAATTTGATATATTTCTAATACCTAAAATACCCCCATCCTAAAAAAACAACTAAACCCTGATCTCTTAAAATTGAAGCCGACACCCATTCACTTGGATTTTCGGTTCGGCTTTTTCAGGGGTTTTTTCAGTTTTCGGTTTTTCGATTTCGGTTCGGTTAAGTTTTTTTGAGGTTTTTTTTTTCAATTTTTGGGTTTTCGATTTCGGTTCTGTATTTCGGGGGGTTTTTTAGTTTTCGGCTTTTCGGTTTCTCGGTTTTTTTTCAGTTTCGGTTCTGTTTTTCCTCACCCCTAGCAGTTAGGTTCTCCATCGTCTCCTGCAACAACTAAAATATGTCTTGTCCTAACAGATGTTCTCTTGCTGTAGTTTTTTGCTTTATTCTGCAGTTTTTAGCTATTTTTGCTATAAAAAAATATGATTTTTGCTGTTTTAGCAGTTTCTATAGTTTTTGGCTGTTTTATGCAGTTTTTAGTTGTAAAAAAGCTCAAATTATTTTTAGTGTTAAAAAAATTGAATTAATTAATAATTATTTTATTAAACTAATTTTAGTTTAAAAAAACTTAATAAAAAAGGTATTTTAGTCATTTACTGGAATTTCATTCCAATTCCAAAGCTACATTCTGTGAACCAAACAGACAGATTCCAATTTTTTCAACAGATTATATTCCAATTCTGTCAACCAAATAGCTGGTCAAACCTGACAACATTCCAATTCCAATTTCTTCAAAGTCAAATTCCTTTGACAGATTCCATTCCATCCAATTCAATTATGCGAACCAAACGGCCCCTAAAACTTGATTTTGAGAGAGAAATAATTGTTTTATTCAATTCCACCAATAAGATTGAATTATTATTATCTTATATAAAGGTTTCTTTTTAAAGTGTATTAGGATGATAAATTAGAGAATTTTTTAATAATATAATTTATGTTAAAATCTCTAAAATAGAGAAAACATGCAAAACCTTCGAAATTAAAGAATTCTCTAAAACTTGATTTTGAGAGAGAAACGATTATTTTATTTAATTCCACCAATAAAATTGAATTATTATTATTTTATATAAAGTTTTTTTAAAGTGTATTGAGATGATAAATTAGAGATTTTTTAATGTAACAGCCCGTATAAACCAAAAGCCCAAAATACATAGATTCACATACACAACGAGTTTCAAGTATTACAACTTATTTATATTACAAGTACACCACAAAAGCTAGCATAACAAGTTACATCTTGTTCTTGCCTTTCCCTTCCGACTGATATTGCCCTGTAAAATTTATTTTTAAAAAATAGAGGGTTAGACCGAAAGGTCTAGTGAGTCATTTCCCTCGTGTTTAAACCACGATCTGAGGAAAACTTAAAATCATTTTATGACAATTTGTTTTATCGCAACACCTAGACCCGACAACAAAAGTTATCGAATCCAGGGTCCGATATCCAAGGTTCTCGAATCAAATAGATCCGACAAACAAGAAAATTGAATCATATAGATTCCGACAAACTTGCTCCTCGGGCTATATAGGTCCGACAACATTTTCCTCAGGTCCCATAGGGTCGACATGGTGTTTCATCGGGTCATATAGAGCCGACAAACCCACTTGTCGAGCCAAATAGATCCGACAAGATTTTTTGTCGGGCCATAAAGAGCCGATAAGATTTCTTGTCGGGTCCTATGGAGCCGACATAAAACCATTCTCAAATTCGAAGGACTCGACAAGTCCAGTTCTCGCATCAAAGGGAATCGACAACCATTTTCCTCGAGTCAAACGGACCCGATAACAATTCTTAACAATTCAGGAATCAGATTCCAATCATAACCCAGGTCTAGAGGCATCACATCCTCTCAATATTCTCAACCGGTATTACTCTTACCAGGTTCATTCTCTCGTTCTTTCCAAACCATTGCCTGCTTCACGAGCAAATGGTCCGGTTCACGCCATTCCAATTGGCTAATTTATATTGATTATTCCACCCACAATCATTTATATGTTTTCTCCGTCCACTCATCGCGGATTCACCGCCACAATTCTCGTGACCCAAATACTTTGGTCAACCTCTTTATTTGTTAGTTTCACAAATTACTAACAATCAAAATCATAAAATCTGATTTATATAAAATAAATCACGTGTAACGGAAAAACACGTATTTTACAAAAAGCTTTGTGACCACTCACCTCGAACGATAATAATCGATAAACTCCGAGACTTCTAACCGGTGACGATCAAACAACGTATAACTATAACATACGATTCTACCGGTTAAAACCTCGATATAAACCCAAAGCTTATTGAATATAAACTTATAATCAATATATAACTCTTACCTTTAACACTTCTATTCTTTTTGCTTTCTGTTCTAAACCAACGAAAACCACAGAGAACAAAAGTCTATTCCTACAACTAAAATAACTTATGGCTTCCAAAAAGAAACTATAAAATATAGGTAAAAAGATATATAGATAGAAAGTGGTTGTGATATGTTGTCGGAGAACATATCACATATAATAAATACATGCATACACACATGCACATGCATGTTGATTCATAATTGGGAGCAAAGGGTGGTGACCACGTGTTGGTAAATTCATTTACCAAATCAACCCTTGAGTTTCAAACAACAAACCAATTACAACCCTTAACTTCCAACCAATATTTATTTCAAAACCCGATCATTACATTTAATGATATAATTTATGTTAAAATCTTTATAAAGAGAGAATCCACTAGAGTTAAATATAAATTTTTTAAGATTTTAACTTTTAATTTTTTATTTTAGAAAAATTATAAAGACTCTGTTAAAGATGTTTTTAAGAGCAAATATCACCAAAATAGAAAGCGCTTTTTTATTTCTATTTTAGGAAGCCAAAATTCAAAAACTCCATTTTAGGAAGCATATTATCTTTAATTCAATTAAGAGAACATACGTATACATATGTGAGCAAAAAATAGAAATAAAATTACATTTCGTATGTTTCCATTTTGAATTTACTTCGTTTAAAAACAAACACTTGGATATATTATGATATGATATACCAAAAGTTCAATCCGACCAATCCAACTCACATGATTTGGATTAGGGGTGTCAAAATTATATCATCACAAACCAACCAACTCCAATACCAACCGTACCAATTTAATTGGTATCGACTAAGTTGGTACCAATTAAATTAGTTGGTAGTACCGTACCAACTTCATAAACTTGGTTGGTACGTGGTATTGAAAATCCTATACCACGGTAATATCGTACCGTACCGTACCAACTTTTATATTTATATATATATATAATTATTTATTATATAATAAATCAATTAAATGAATTATATTTGACTATTATGTAATATTTAACAATTTGTATTTTTAGTTTTTAAAGTTTTGAGTTTTACACTTTTAGTTTTTGTACAGCCTACTCCTTAGGCCACTTACATTATTACTGTCTTACGGTCTTACTTACACATTTACACTCTTGCATTATTATTGAAAATCCTATATCCTATTAGTTATGTTTCTTAAAAGTGGAGGTAGTTTATTTTAGTTCATTTTAACATTACCGATTTAGTTTAGATTTGTGTTTGAAAGTGGATTTAGTTTAGTTTTATGATGGTAAAACTTCTTGAAAGTGGATTCGGTTTAATTTAGTTCGATTTAACATTACCGATTTCTTAAGTTTCTTGTTACAATACCGTTTTTTTCCAAAATTTATGATACTATAAACTTTTGTATTAAACTTTGTAACTTTGCACAACATGTTTGTATTAAACTTTGTATCTTTTTTAGATGTTGGTACAAATACTGTACCAACTAGGGATGAGCTCGGTACCGGACCGGTACCGAAACCGGGTAGTACCGAAACCGAAAATAGAAAAAATCAATACCGAACCGATAAGAGAAGTTCGGTACCGGTGCCGGTACCGGGATTTTCGGGACTAGAACCGTTTGGTACCATTTTTTGGGACGACAACCATTTTTCACCGTTGACCATCAAACACAATAACAAAAACCAAAATCACTTAAGCGGAAACCACATTGGAGGAGCCGGTTGTGCAAGAACCGGGTTTTGGATAAATTACGGAACCGATTTTGGAGAATTTCAATAACCGAAATACGAAGAATTGCAAGAAAAAATCGGTATTTAAGTGGAAAATACAAGAACCGAAAATTGTAATATATTTAGGAGAATTTTCTATTAAAAAAAGGAAAGAGTTTGTTACAAATTCAATAAAAAATGACTTTTTAAATTCTCCAGTTCGGTTCGGGATTTACCGGTACCGGTACCGAAAGTACTGAATCCCGAATATGGAAAATTTTGGTACCGAATACCGAACCGGTAATGATATTCGGTACCGGTACCGGTACCGGTTCGGTACGGGACCGGTTCGGTTTCGGGATTTCGGTCCATATGCTCATCCCTAGTACCAACATGTACCAACCGAAAAAAGTTGGTACCAATTAAGTTGGTACCAATCATAGTTGGTTGGTATACGGTATAAATTTTTGAATACCAATTATAATTGGTTGGTACACGGTACTGAGAAAAAAACCCCTAATTTGGATTAAGTTGAAATTTTTCAAACCACAAATATTAAATTAATAAATTGGGTTGTTCAAAAGCATTCACTCGAGTAACACATATGCAACTCTATTCCAAGTACCGAAAGGAATTTTCATTGAACAAAACAAATACAAAATAAATGTGAAATGATAGAAATTAGCGATTGACTCCTTAAGGAGTTTGAATACAAGCATTTAAGCGTGTCCTTTTTTATTTCTCTATCTTTTAGTTCCAATTTACTAGTTTCTGAAGAAGATTAATTGGTTTTGAATTAGTAAAAACTGATTATGGATGATTGATTCGGCTGAACTCTGGTAAAGTGGGGATCCAAGATGTTTGCTTAGTGGGGTTATCGTGGACTAAAGGCGTCCAAAGTCTTCCGGCATGTTTTTTTGCCTAATTACGCTGATTCAAATGACTTTTAAAGTATTTTGATGATTTCGAAGGACATTTTTAGTGAATTTGTCGCTTCCAGAGAATGTTTATGTTTTTTTATTTATTGATGGTTGATTTCAAGATATTTTTTGGTTGATTTCAATATACTTTTTTGAGTTAGCGATGGTCGACAAATGTGATATTCCACCACATCCACTAGGGCCTCAACCATTACACCACAACCCTTGTGGTTAACTACATGATTGTTGGGTCTTTTACCTTTGGTTATAAATCGAGCTACAAAGGAAACAAATAACACATTCACGTTATATGGATTTAGCCAATTTGGGTAATGTACGATAGGATTAGCATGTTTAGCCGCATCACATATATTTAATTGGTTTACTTGATTTTGTTGTTTAAATTTCAATATACGAATATCTACATTTACATACTAAATTACTGTTATTGGTATTTGTTTCAGGTATCATTTGTATGACGACCACGATATATTGGGAACACTGCATGATTGATTCCCCTCTAGTAATTGTGACCATTTAACGGTGGCTATACTTTTGTTTCGTAAGAGTTTAGTATGTTAGAATTGAGGTGAGATTGATTCCGAAATGGGTTTGAGACAATTACCATTTACAAGTTTATGTCTACATGAGACTTATATAATCTTTATCGATGTAATTATACCCCAATTTCTTATAATCTTATATCATTACTTTGAAATTAAATCCTACATAAATGACAAATCACATTAAAAAAATGGTATTTTAATAAAATTATAATTTGAAAATTTCCAACTAAAATTTCATTACTGTAACTTACGTTTATTGTTTAACAATATAGTAAAATTTTATTGTTATTGAAGAAAGAAATTATCGAAATATGTAATAAGTAATTATAAATTACTTTATTATTGTAAATATTTAATAAAAAAATTCATTGAATAGTTGTATTTTATATTTATTAAAAACATTTTATTTTATTTATTTGGTTACGTGATTTACAATTTATAAGTTTGTAATTATATTAACTTATTTTAAAATATTAAAAGGTTATAATTTGACGATTTACAATTGAATAAGTAAAATACTATAAAAATATATTATATTTAATAATAAATATCTTAGGTGGCGTTGGTTCGCCGGAACCCGGCACAATCTAAAGGAATTGGAATGGTCAATTCCATTGATCGAATTCCATTCATACGTTTGGTTCATTCTTTGAGTTTTGACAAGGAATTCAAATTCCACATATGGTGGAATGTGAATTCCTTCAATTTGAGCAAGGAATTTCAATTCCTTCGTACCATCTTTGAAGGAAAAAATTATTATTTGCTTATATTTACTCAATTTCATTTTATCCCACCATCGCCATTGTCGCCACCACCATTGCCGCCACCACTATCGGCCCCACCATTATTACTATTGTCATCGTCGCCTCCAACACTACCATTATATCGTTATCATTGTCTCCTTCACCAACATACAACACAATTGTCACTACTCCATCCACCACCGCTACCGCCACCACTGTCATCACCATCGTCGTCCCACTGCCACCGCTACCACCGCCGCCACCACCACCACTGCCGCCGCCGCCACTGCCGCCGCCGCCACTACCGCCGCCGCCACTACCGCCGCCGCCATTACCGCCAGCACTACCGGCGCCTCCACCCCACCACTAGTATTATACCCAATGAACCAAACATGCATATTCAAATTCCTTAGACAGATTCCATTCTAATTCCTGCCAACCAAACGCATGGTCAAACATGATTAAATTCAATTCCAATTCCTTCAGATTCCAATTCTTTGACAGATTCCAATTCCAACAGATTCCATTCTATGAACCAAACGCCACCTTAGTGTTTAGGTTTTACTCATAATTTTGTGTTTTTATTTCAATGTCAAGGAAAAAAATCCTGATTTTTTTCAATAGCGATTTTCCACTTTATTGTTGAAATCATTTTTATCATTTCCAATTCATGAAATAAAGTTTTTTTAAATATAAATCTAGAAAATGATATCTTTGAAAAGTCGACAATTAAAATTAATACAAGTCTAAAATAGTAAAGCATAATTATAATAAAAACTAAAAACTAAAAACTAAAAACTAAAAATATAAAATAATTCTAAAAATATTTACGATTGGTGTAAACAAACTCAAACCATTGACTTTGAGTATTTTTCAGGCATCTAGAAGCTTCTTCTCCAGCACAAATGCATTTCTTGCTCAAGATCGTCGACGAATCAGAAGGATCCAAATCTAAACAGAGATTGACGCCATTTTCATCTTCGTTCGCGAATTGGAATCTTGAATTTCGTACTGATTTCCACCTACTTTGATTGGCATAGCAATCTGTGGTCAGCTTCAACGGAAGCCCATCTCCGACCACCATGAGACACCATGGGGTGCTTGATAGCTGGATCGGAGCTCCATCACCAGCATGACTCCATCCTGTCAACCCCTCACATTCATCGGCGTAGATTTGATTCATATTGTTGGACTTTATGCAACGTCCAGTCAGTGGATGGTGCAAGAATGTGTAGTTCCATGATCTAGATTTCGGGTCTACATGAAGTTAAATGGTTAAACAGGTTATACGAATTATCCGATTAGAGGTGATAATTTTAAGCCATTTACTTATAAGCTTATAAGTGAGTCAATTTGGGTTATAATTATTGTAATTGTTTCTCTACCATCTTGTTAGTCTTAATAAAACTTTGTTGTTCAAAAAAATTGTGTTATAATTAACTTTAACGTGATAAAAGATACATACTTTAATTAAACTGTCATCTTAGGAAACATGTTATTTAACACGTCTAACGCTGTGTTCTCGAGTTTTTTTTTTCTAAAGAAAGGAAAGGAAAGGGAAGGAAAGTAAAGAAAAAAGAAAAAATCTTGTGTTTTCGAGTTTTTTTAAAGAGAGAAGGGGAAGGAAAATGAAAGAAAATCCTTTTAATTTTCCTCTCAAAGCTTTCCTCCCAAATGTGGGAGGAAAGGGAAGGAAAGAAAGATTTTTTTTAATAATAATTAGAAATATTTATAAAATTACCTATTTACCCACCAATTACATTCTCCTATAAAATAAATAAGGATATATTAGTAAAAATGACATATTTCCTTTCTTTTCTCTCCTACTCAAGAACATGAAAATTTATTTTATTTCCTTCCCTTTCCTTCCACTCTCTACAATCTCAAGAACACAAATAAAAAAATTACTTTCTTTTCCTTTCCTTTCTTTTCTCTTCTTTTCCTCTCATTTCTTTTCTTTTCTTTTCTTTAAAAACTCGAGAAGAGAACGTAAGAGTATACATAGCTTGAAAATGGATAACATATTATCAAAAATAACATAAAAAATAGACCCTTAAGTTAACATTTTTTAAACTATAAACTCTTAAAATAAACTTTTTTCAAACTATAAACACTTAAATATATTATTTTTAAAACATAAATCATTAAATATGATTTAAAACACTTTAAAAAACATATCTTTTAGACACAAGCAATCCTAGAGATGCACAAAGGACCAAAGCTTTGAAGCTTGTTTTCATTGTGTAAAGAAAAATGCAAGGCTTTTTAGGCTCGGACCGGGTGGGCTTTAGGGTTGAAAAAGTGACCGATCGGTTACCTGGGCTTTTTAGATTTTTTCAAAAATAAAATTTGAATGATTTGAATTCGAAACGCTTGAGCACCCTTTTTATTTTATTGAAAAAATTATGCATTGGAGCTTTTCCGAACTATCCCAAAATTTCAGCTTGGCTCAGATCGGGCTGCGTGCTTACTAAGCTCGGACTTTTTTAGACAGGCCTATATAAGCATTTAGCCTTGAACTTTTTTGTACATCTCTATCCATCTTAAAAATTAAACATCAGAACTATGTTCGAAATCTGTTAATAAAAACACATTTGTACCTTGAAGTGTTTGATGAATGAGATTCAACCGGCTGTTAAAACCGGGGTTTCTAAGCCCGGCCCAATTGTTATCAAGCAGTCCAAATACTTCATCCATATTTTGAACCCCTTCTCTAAGGTAATAACTCCCTTGCAAACCCCATAAGGCCCAATCCAAGTCCATTTCAGCTAAATAAGCCATGTAACAAGTCAAAAAACGGTTATCGGCGCGAGACCCACCTCTCAGGTCCACGCCGAACTCCGTAATAAACAATGGGGCCGCATCTGGCCCCGTTGTTAAAAACCCTGCTTTTTTGTTTATCCCACGAATAACATTGTCGCAAACCTGATTCAGTGGTTGATGCAACCATTGGTTTCCTTGTCCCTCTGTGAACGAATATCGGTGTGTTTCGTAGACCATTTTGTTCGATAATGTGGGGTCTAGTCCCAACGGCCTTGTTTTTAGCGGAGTGAAGTCGATACTGTAGTGTAAACTAGAGATGATGACTAACACGTTACAATTAGCCTTGTGGATTGATCTTGCACCCATGCGAACCCATCCGTACCACAAGGTCACGTTTTGGCGGGGCCCACGAAACTCGTTACGTAAACTCATAGCCACAACCATACGAGTATTTGCGTAACGTGTTGCGACCCTCGATAAACCTCGCCGCCATTCTCTTGGGTCAAAATATTTGTCCCCAAAAAACCCGTTACCATCATTGCTGCCGCAACACCACATTGGTTCACTGACGTGGTTATCGAGCAACACCATGACTCCATATGACCCAATCACATCAATCACTACTGAAAAGGCATCAACCACTGTAAGATCCAAAAACTGAGGATTATTCTTCTCTAGACCCTTAATTGCATTTGTAAGGTTCAAATCCAGAAAAGACTGCATAACAGTTTTCGTGCTATAACGAGTGAACATATGAGTAGCCCAAGTGAGTCGAACACAATTAAAACCCAATAAAGAGATATGCTCCACTATGCGATTTAGTGGTTGCTTGTCGAGTCCCTCGGCTAACATTGGTTTCAGATGAGCCGGCCAGTTTACGCACTTGAACTTGACCCGATCACCGGTCAACGTGTCCACAACCCATCTAGATTTCGTCGATAACGGAAGGGAATTAGAAAAATTAGCAAAGATAAAAAGAAATAAAATTGAAAATACAAAAGAATTCATGGTTTTCTCCATAGATGATTTGTGAAGTAATCACAAGAACATTTGAGGTTATATATATACAACATAAACTAAAGATATCCTTCTATTCCTCCTTTTAATTAATGTACCATCATGTATGCATAATGTACAAATATCAATGCATGAATAATTATTCTACTATTTTTTTAGTTTTGGTTTAAACAAACTTCACCCAATTTATACGGAATTGGGTTTGAATTCTGTTGCGCAATTTTATTCAATTAAATATATTAATTAAGGGTTTTTAAATAAATATTTATTTTAGTTTAATCACGTGTCTCTATGATTGTATCTAAATCTAATAAATTGCTCTAATTTTACATTCAAAATTTATTTTTTTATCAAAACCTAAAAAAATATCTAGAAAAAATGACAACTATAAGTTAGTTTATCTTTCGAGCTTATTGAAAAGTTCTTTTTGTTTTCCGATTAATATTTCAACATTAAGTTTTAGGTATTTTATATTATTATCATTATCAAGTTTATCGACAAAAATTTTCTTTATCAAACATGACTGGTTTATCAGCCTGCGTCCAACTGCTAGTTAATCAGATCAAACATAACATATTTTTCGAAAGGAAATTAATACTCAATGAGTATTATATGATTCAATAAACTCTAAAGTCATATATAATCGATACATTAACATCGATCGTAATTCGCAAATTCATTTGAAACAAACTCGTATGAAATCGGTGTTCAAGTGTTAACTACTCCAATACTAAAAAAAAATGAAAAGCTCGTGAATTGCCGAGATTATCCGTAAAACAAACTTCCGTTAAAAGACTCATTGAAGATGCATGACATAAAATCAGTTGACCTAAATTTATTCATTTAAATCGAAAGGGCCCAAAAGATGTGTGAAAAGCGGTTTTTGATATCCTAATGAAGATGTACTTCATCTCCGTTCTTTTGAGGTTCATCGTTGGCTTGTGGCAACGGTTTTCCGCTCAAAAAGCCTCGAAATAGAGCAAGTGATCTTTCCGGTTGTGAAAAAGGAGCTTCGTGTGACGCCCCTCTAATGGTTGCAAAAGATAGAACGTCACCATAAACTTGTGTCCATCCACCAACCTGCCCAAAATTAAACTTATTAACAATAAAAAGATCGAAACCCGAATGGCAAGGGTACTTTGGTCTTTTGTCCGATTCCTATTAAATGCAACGTAGTTTCACAACCTTCATTTTGATACCTTATATATGATATCTCAAATATTTAGATCAAAGTACGTTACACAAAATATGTTGTATTTTCATGCAAACTCAGGTACTTAAATGTTTGAGATGTCACATCTGAAGTCTGAACTACCAAAATGAGGGTTTTGGAAGTACATTACACAAAACGGGAATCAGACCAAACTATGTAGCAATTTCATGCAATTTGCTCAAACCCGAAATCCCGAATGAGAAAAGATCTGAATTTTCAGTGACAAACATCTTAACCGTAGAACCCGAGCCAAGAAAACAATAATTCATTCAACAAAAGTGAACTAACCTGGTTGCCATTGAACCAAGCCCTATATGGGAGAGTCGTGTTCAAGCCTAGTTCCTTAGCCACGCTATTGACGTCCACCCGTGTCCCGGTTAGAGGGAGAACCGAATCTTGATCCCCACTGAAAAAAATTAACCAAAAGAACATGCCATTCGAAGGTTATAGAGTTAATTCTTCTTTTTTCTATAATGTTTGACGAACTAGCTTCAGGGTCGTTCCAATCTTTTTGGAGATCCTGCTGTATGTGAATCTTTTGATTACATTACAATATTACATACATATTAAGCACAAAAAGGGACTAAATTTAAAGTATTAACAATCTCAACCTAAACTATTGATAATTTGAACCTAAATAATTTCGAATTATAGCTTTACACCGGTCGATGAAACACCCTAAACACCATGTAAAATTGGGCCCCTAAATTTTATGGGCCCTGCTCAAAATCTCACATTTAACATGCTAAGGGATGACCCTCACTAGCTTTAGTCGGAAAGCTAGCTATTTGCTAATAAGTAGTTGTTAGTTAATAAGCTAGTCATATTTATGAAAAAAAAACAAGTTGATAAGCTGGATGATAAAAATGACCTAAAAGAACATGTCGAAAAATTAGTTGGAAAAATCCAAAGGGCATAGTTGGAAAAAAGCCCATCAAACTTATTAAAACGCTACTTATTGTTTCAATAAGCTCAAAAAATAAGCTTAAAAACTTCTCACCTGTAAACAAAGACCTTGATGCCAGATTTGAGAAGTGAAACCAACACAGGAATCATCGTATTCTCCAAATTCTGCATCTCATAGTTTACAACTCTATTGTGCCAACAAAAAAAAAACAATCGTTATTAATATCCGACCTTCGATAAAAAGACTCAAACTATGAAAGTTCAGATTTGCATATTACTCGCTACACGGGGTCCATTGTTTGACGCCCACAAGACGAGCATGGAGTGCTGTTTGAACGTCTTTTCGGTTCAAATACTCTATTGTTTTATCCTCCACACAAACATCCACCTTTGTCTCCGTATCTTGCTGTCAAATGGAAAGATTCATTAGGGATATAAAACCCCCGACCCATATCATAAAAATTAAAAAAAAACAACCGAGATGAACCCTCAGGGCTCAGGGGTAGCTTAACCATTAAGACACTGGGTATCCATGGGCTCAAAAAGTTCTGGGAAGTTATTTAGCTCACATTTTGCTCGAGAACTTGCGACTGCGAGAAAACATCTGACAAACAAACATCGAGAGTGATGTCATAAGCATTAACGAATCTACCGATCTCTTTTGAAGCTTGATTTGCGACTCGAGAGCAAGTAGGAGTAATAGATTTGGATTGGGATTGTCTTCTTATAGTCGAATAATTGCAGACTTTATTAAAAAGTTCATAAGTATCATCCGATATCAAACCATGAGACCAAAGATACTCCCCTCTTGAATCAAAATCCGTAATGAATTCCAAAAGTGGATTACCTATCTACATAACAAATGCCAATTTCATTATTAAAAAAAAACACATTTCATTGAGAAAAATATCGTTGAATTTACTCACAGCGATTCCCTTTAGATTGATCTTGGCTTTTGAGTGCACTATGAGTTTCGCGAGTTGAGGAACATAGTGTCCTATAGTTCATTCATGATATATGTTAGCATATTGTAATCGGCATATAAGAAAAATAATATAAAATGTAACTCTTTGAAATTGTTACATATATATATATATATATATTACCTCCATAGCTTTCGCCCGTTATATAAAAGTCTCTATTCTTGTATGTTGGATATTTTTCGAGCCAAAGCTCAAGAAAAGCAAGATTGTCGGTAGCTGAAATGAGAAATGATGGTAGGGGAAGTTTGTTTTATAGTCAATATACAATCTTGATTAAATTTGAATATTCTGTAATAGGGTTAGGTTCAAATGTGAACTCAATTTTGGCTGTGAACGTGAGGACGAATCTCAGCCACACATCTTCGGTTAGGGTGGACGCGATCACGGAGGATTGACGCGATTCATGGGAGGGTGGAGATTATTAAAGGAGGGGAACCAGGTCAAAGCCGCCTTTATTGACCGGATAAGTGGCTGAGATTCGTCCTCACGTTCACAACCAAAAATGAGTTCACATTTGAACTTTCCTCTTCTGTTAATAAAAGCCACCAAAATATTAAACCTCTTAAGTTCCAACTTAAAGATCATAAGCAAATTCTTAACCATAACTAACAAATGAAATGATACCCTCCATAAGAAGTAAAGAACCTGTCATGACATCATTCACAGATGAATAAAAGGTTTGATTATCAGAATAAGAGAATCCCACTCCTGCTGGTGATTCCAAGTATAACATATTTGCCTCTGTCAAAACAAACATGGAATTATTTCTTCAAAATATAATCTAAGAAAGAATTGGCTAAGATATCCGTCGACATTTATTAAACACAAAAATCTTGGCAACAAAAATAATACTCCATCCAACCACCCTCCGCATTCATGATAAAGTTACCCATTTTGACAAAAACTGATTGTACTGATTTAAAGTTTGAAATGGTATTTTACATATGTAAGACTGGGACATTGCCAAAACAGACACATACATATACTGTAAGGAGATACATCCATACACACATACATTACAGCCATGCGCATACTCATGCCATAATATATATATATATATATATATATATAGAAGGAGGTGCAAGGGAAAACACTAAAAAAGAGCAAACTGAAGAACACCCTGGGAGCCTTCCATTTGGACGGTATGCCCTCCCATATATATATATATACAAATATATAGGGTCAGGTTCAGGGGAAATGCCAAAAAAAGAGAAAACGGAAGAACACCCTGAGAGTCCTCCGTCTGGATGGTATTCACTAATGCATACCGGTAATTTGTAACATGCATTTGTGCATATGATTATGCACTAATGCCTATATATGCATTGGTGCATAGAAAAAAAAACAGCTTCAATCGCTTGTATGCATTTGTGCATACCGTCCGAATGGGGGGTTCCCAGGGCGTTATTCAGTTTTCCCTTTTTTTAGTCTGTTCCCTTGAACCTACCTCCCCCTCTCTCTCTCTCTCTATATATATATATACATACATACATACAACATAACCACATCCTACTGTGGGAATTGAACTCCTAAGCCAACCACCTAAGAGGCCGTTGTCTATCTAATTTGCCTCTCCCATGATGCTCTCGAGGTGGAGTGTTGTGGTTTGGCTCGGGGGTTACTGGCTCAAACTCTTTTACACAAACAAACATAAATGCAGGCCTATTGTTTTTGTTTTAAAGTGGGTAGGTGTATGGTCTCGGTGGTCGTAACTAAAAGGGGTTTAGAAAGAATATCTCAAAGTTTGTCAGAAGGTCGTGCATTTTATTAAAAAAAACCGCAAGAAAGATTATTTTCCTACCTAAAGGCCACATCTAAATTTTTCCATATATGAGATCCATCAAATAAACAGTTGCAATCATCAGAAGCATCAATCAATGATTCCTTATCCAAAAAAAGCATTAAATCAATGATTTAGGGCAAACATGTACCTTCACCTTCTAAAAATTTAATGCTGCAATTAATAATAACCTAAACATGAAAACAATTCATATGTATATTTTTCTCAAAAGGAATGAAAAGATTCTATATACCTTTATTCCAACTATAATCATTTTTCACCAAAACACTTCCATTGGGCTTAAAAGGTCCATGCTCAACAAAAGCCCCTTCTCCAACAGACGAACAACCAGGTCCTTCAAAAAAAAAAAAATCAAACCAAAATTCTTCAATTTCACAAATCCAACAAAATTCATATATATATGTATATAGAAATGATTAATAAATCGTAATGTGTGTTAATTAATAATTACCTCCATTGAACCAAAGCACAAGCGGTTTTGAAGACGAATTGGTTTCCGCTTCAACAAAGTAGTAAAATAAGGATCTCCGTTTTTGTTCATCGACGGTGATATAGCCGGCAAATTGCTTGAAAGCGACGGTAGGTTGGCCTGGTAATTGCAGTACCTCATCGGTAAGGGAATCAACCCGTCGTTCGGAATCCACAAGCCTCAATAATGTATGCATTAATATTATTCCGTACATTAATTTTGCACAGAGGATCCATGGCTGAGACATGATTGGGGGAGGCCTCAGAAAGAACAAAAAAATAGAAAGAGAAAAGAGAAAGAGAGAGATGAGGGTTTTAGACAGTGATAGTGTGAGTAGGTTTGTATTTCCAACTGAATGTACAAGTATTAATGCATGTTATATAAGTTTTGATTGCAGGATCACATTTATATGTATATATATTTATATATAGAAATTTCTTCAATCCAACTACCAAATACCAAGTTTCCTCATGTCTATGGTATTTTTAAAACATATAATGCATGGAAAAATTGGGTTTTGACCAAAATAACTATTTTGAAATATGGTATTGTAAAAGTAGACAAAAAGTTAAAAAGAGTTTTCAATTTTAACCTTATTATGAGCATATTTAATGTAAGGTTATTACAAGTAAAAAGTGTATTAGCTTATAAGAACTATCATTGTGGAGATGTTCTTATAAGAACCTAACAAGTCGTAGGCACCTCCACAAAAACTTTTGTGAAAAATGTCATTTCACTTTTTTTATATTTATTCTTTTGACTTATTTAATTATTAAATATAACTTATTTACTCAATATGACCCATAAGAAGGAGGTTCTTATAACAACCTCCATTGTGGAATTCTTGGTGAGTTGCTAATTTGATGAGATGGCAATGAGGTGGCAAAAAAGTGTATAAAAAGGAGGTTCTTGTAAGAACCTCCATTGGAGATGCTCGTAGTATACACTGTGCACCATCCGGTACGTGAAAGGCCTCTTTTGTAAAAGAAAAAACTTTTAAGGAACAAAATGCGAATAGTATGACGCGACGAGACAACACACTGCCTTATTCCCCCATCCATCAATCGTTGGTCAACAAGTCAACAGTACGACCGCACACCTGTACGTTTGCCGAGGTAAGACCTTTTTGTTTTTTAAATCATATTCTGTCTTGTTATATATCTGATTTCTACATAATTTTTGCTTACTAAATTTTTTTCCTAATCCGTTTTCTAAATAATTTCTTTAAATGCGATTTAAAATATACTAACCACCTACATATCGTTAGAAATATACGTATAACTACTAATTTGATAATTTCTTTCGCTACTAATTTTATTTTATACAAATTATTTTCTTAGAGGACCAATATTTAATTGTAGTAATTGTCCTTTAAGAAAATATCAAATTAGTTGCACGATTCATTGGCTTAAATTACCAAAATACACTTTTTATTTATCCTCATAACCATTTCTCTCTCATTTTTATCCATTTGTCACTGGACACGTAATCCAGCTCTATAAGTATTATGGATCCATCAAAACGATGTTGTTTTGGGCCACGTCCGTAAGCCACCTTCGTAATACTTACGGACCTGACACGTGTCGTACGCTAGTGGAACCGATTTTGGGTTAGGTTCGTAATACTTACGGACCTGTGTTACGGACCCATTGACAATTTGTAACACCCCAAAAATTGGGAGTTAATTTAAACCAAAAGAATTGCGGAATAACAACAACTACGTAAGACTTCACCCATAAAGATGGGAAGAAGGTCAGAGTGAGTTTACAACTTCTATAGGAATATTAAATGACAACCTAGTAATCTATACAATTCAAATACAGATTAAGTTCGGGTGTCACTAAAATCCTCAAAATAATCTTCTATGTAACTTCATCTATACACACGAGGTGCACTTCAAAAGAATGCCACTACCGGCACCTAGCTTCTCTCATCCCATCAAGCCCCATCCGCTTGATCACCTGATATACATGTCATTTTAAGAAAAAGTGTTAGGCTTAAAGCCTAGTGAGAACAAACAGTTCAAAATATAGAAAAGCCATTTAAACTTCGAAAACGGTAAATAAACATATAACCGAAAGCTTTTCTCAAAACATCTCTTTTTCTTTACTTCTGCGATTTACACCTGAAAGATACGCTTTACTTCTCTTGGGGGAAACTTCTACGGGAATGACCCGTCATCACATTAATCCTCACGAGTTCAACTCCAAACCGGGATCTATTACAAGTGCCCTCCCCAAGTACTTCTGACTATATGTGCCTATGGATCCATTACACTAGTTTAATATCTTAATACAATTGTTTCCAATGTATTACTTCTCTTCACAAAACCTGTGAAGTATAACATCTTGCTTCCCAAAACTTTCCTTCCAAAATTAGGTCAAAACAACATTAAGGTTTATACATCATATTTCTCATCCAAAACCCATAAGGGTGTTTTAAAACCGTTCTTCGTACTCATTTCATCATTTCAAAGAAAAACCATAAATGACACATTTTAACCTAGTTTTTACCAAAACCTTCCAAGTATAGAAATACTTATTTTAAACATCACATTAAGGCAAAATACTTCATTTTGACATGTATAAAGTTTTAGAAAGGCAAGAATGAACTCACAAGCTAGATTTAGGCTAAATCTAGGTTTTATCCCAGTACCGAGCTTCATTAGGTGAGGACTTCAAATCCACAAGTTTCCACCTATAAACTCTTCATCTAGATCATAAACAAACCCAACATACACCCAAATCAAACCCAAATCAGAAATCATAGAACCAAACCCTAGATTCAAGATTTCAGAGAGGTGATCGTACCTTTCAACGTATGGGAACCACAAATCATCAAGTAAACTTTAATCTTCATTGCTTCCATCTTAAATAGCTCTGAAATACGAAACCACGGCACTTTAAATCGCCCAAATCGGAGCTGTGATGAAGAAGTTATGGCCAAATGAAGAAAATCTCGTTTTTAACCACTGGGCCGCCCGCGATCATGCCCTGCGATCATGCCCCGCGATCATGACATGTCATGATCGCCCGTGTCACCCCAAAATCTGATTTTCATGACTTTTTCACGGTACCAGTTGTGCGATTATGACATGCTATCATGCCACTGTCATAATCGCGGGGCATCATAGCCTGGACCATTCCGAGGTGTTTTTTCCCAATTTTCACCCGTTTTGATCCCGTTTCTCGTCTAGTAAATGATACCCAATATAAATAACTTCAAAATACTTATCTCGTTGATTCTAAGAGTGGAACACAAAGAGGACTCGGGATTACCTTTTACCAAAGACTTGGTTGGTACATTGTGTCATTGTCACTATAGCATGGCACACTTGTTGGGACCACCAATCACTTGGTACCACCGGTTTTATTGTGACAGATGTCAAAACCGTATGACACAATAGCTAAGACGACCATACTCTTAGTACCATTGGTGCTATTGTGACAGTCATCACTATCTCACAGCACCACCACTCAAACTCTGAAATTAGCTTCTCTTTAATAGACCACCCGGTTCAACACTTTCTTCAACTTGAACAGAAATCAGGGTGTTACACAATTGGCCAAAAACGGCGTCGTTTTAAGGGTCTGTAATATTTACGGACCTGGTAACATACGGGTAAAAATGGAAAAGAAATGATTGTGAGGATAAAATTGAATGAGGAGAATGGTCATTTGGTACAAATTCCTGTAGAGTTTTATCAGCTTCGCCTAACAAAGAGCTTTACACAATTGCTGCAAGATTAGGCAAAGCTAACCACAAGGGTGGTGCCTCAATGGTTTGAGTTTGAGCTCCAAAGATCCAAAGTACCTGGAGGTCCCAAGTTCGAATCTAGGGAGGGGTAAAAATTCCCTTGTGGCCACGAAGATTCAAATATGGTGACTTCGGACTACCCGCATAGTGGATTGGATATCCAGGTTAATAAAAAAAAAGATTAGGCAAAGCTGTATTTTTATCAAATTCAAAGAAGAATGACCGAAAAAAACTCAAATTCTATCCCTAACTCCATTAAAAAGAAAAATGTAAAATAATAGAATAAAAAGACAAATATTGGAGTTTTTAGGAAAATAAAAGTAAGGAGAATATATGGAAAGAGTAGTGATGTAAGGTCTTAGATAGACACAATCATCAATACGTCAGAGGAACCTGATTAGACGATATTCAGAAAAACAATGTGCAGTTTCTAGATATAGTGACGAAATTAAATATCAAGCTCTTTGTGTGACTAGGGTGGTGCCTGGGGGAGGGCGTGCCGGGCGTATGCCCAGGCCCATTTTTTCCATATAACTACATAGTATACGGTAGTAGTTCAAAAATATTAACCAAAAAAACGAACACAAGTATCTTTAGTCTAATATGACCCAACAAGAATTTAACATTAAATTAAGGGCCCAAACATATTTAATTAATTATATTGGTAAAGAAAATATGTGAAATATAATTGGGTATTCATTTTATAGTATTTGTTATTGTTTTCTTTTAAAAAAATTCTACTATTAAAATCTAAAAACTTTGACTAGAAAACATTGACATAATCTCCATCATTCATCTCCCACCAACTCTTTTGATTAATCCGTCCACATATATTCTATTTTTGTATTGCAATATAGTAGATTTATTGTAACGTAAGAAAAGTCCAACATTTTGGGAAAAAAATTTTATCAACCATATGAGATGATCCAACTTATATCTATAATTAGGATTTCAAAATTATTCTTGTTTTTTTTTATATATTATTGACTACTTATTACCTAATATTGAATACCTGAATTTTAACTACTCTCATATCTATAAGATAAGAATAAGATCTCAAACTATAATCAAAATGGACTTTTGATCATACGATTGTTTGGTTTTCTAAAAAGTATTTTTTTAATCCTAAAAAGGTATAAAATGGTTATGAAAACATTGAAAAGATGTGAGACGGAAACACAATTGATTTATATAAAGAGCTACTTTTTATAGTTAACATTGTGACCTCAAATAATATTAATCCATATACCAAAGGTATCATAGAATATGTTGTGTAACGGGTTTAGTATGCTATGTAAAAATGATACGGTAGATAATATTAATTTAAAAATAATTATGGATTGATTTTGCGTCTAGGAATACTCGGGGAAAAATGTTTTATATGAATCATTAGTATTTTTTGAACTCATGTTATTCTGATAACAAATACAATAAATTGTGTTTTTTTCCATACTTATCGAAGGCCCCTTTTCACTTCTCGTTCAGGACCTATAAAATACCAAGAACGGGTCTATGTATGACCATTGTGGTTTATGGCCTTACTCAAGGAGACCCATTACCTTCACTCATCCTTTCTCTCGATTTAGGCATTGTTTGGCAAAAATAAGCTAAATTATAAGCTAGCTTATTTTCTGAATAATTGTTTGGATGCATATAAACTAGCTTGATGCAATGTTTTGTTAGCACAACAAACGTATTAAGATCAATCAACATTCCATTTGGGACATGGTTTTGTCCAACTCACTTTGGATTCTTATGTTTTGACTATTAAACTTGTTAATATCTTAACTGAAGGCTTGTCTATGTTACGTTTCTTGTCACTAATGTCATTAACCTTTTGAGGAGATTAATAGTGTAATTTAGCAGTGACCAAGGTTCAAAAAGGCGTGAACCATGGCGTGGCGGCAAGGTCCAGCCTTAAGCCTTATGCGTCACGACAAGGACGCGACGTTTTTCAAAACGTGACATAAGGCGGCAAATTTGTATGCCATATATACAATTATATATACAAATATATGTTTTCTATATATTATCTAATCAGATAAAGATATTAAAAAATGTACATTCATATTAGAAGAAGAAAAATCATATAGATTGTTATATTAAAATAGTTTTTTGATTAAATATTTAAAATAGAATTTAGAAAGTTAATTTTACAACTTCATTTTAATCGTGAAACCATATCGTTTATAAATTCGTGAAATTATGAGTGATGTGATTAGATAAATCTATAATACGAATGTAACCACTCAAATGTCATTTCAATAAACAATCAAAACATTTTAAGAGCATCTCCAACAGCTTCTCTAAATTTTCTTTAAAATAGAGAACTAAAAGTCAAAATCTCTAAAATTATTATCTTCTAACTCCAACAGCTTCTCTATTTTAGAGAATTATCTAAAAATTATATTATTAAAGTATTTAATAAATTTATTATTCCAAAAAATCTCTAAAATTATAAGGATTGTTATTGGTGAGAATCATTAAAATAATATTTCTCTCTCATCCTTTCAGAGATATAGAGAAATCTCTATATTTAGAGATTTTTCCAAAAATCTCTATTTTAGATATTGATACAGAGATGCAGTTGGAGAAGTTTAGAGAAGAAAATTGAGTTTTTCTCTATTTTAGAGAAGCTGTTGGAGATGCTCTAACAAATTAGAAGTTAAATGGTCATATGATAACGACCATGTATAAGTTAACTGAATGCAAGAAAAAGAAGTCACCGTACAATTTCGGATGTACATTCTGAAAATGATTATGTGATATTGAAAATAATCAAAATCTAAATAATAATTGTGTTGTAAAATATAGTGTTTGGATGCGTTTCTATCTTTAAAATTGTAAAATTTGAATTAAGAGAGTTTGACAAATCTTTATTATTGATATAAGTTAAATTTTCTTCAATTATTAAAAAAGTATTTTCATATATTATTGAAAATGTTAATACTTAAACAATACAAGTAGTGAAAAATCTTAAGGTAAAAAAAAGAAAGATAAAAGCATCTCCAAACTATAAACACCACAATTTTGCATCAAAATAGTATATAATTGTTGGTACAAGACACTAATTCATCACTTACCTACCATGAACACTACTTCGTATAGTAAATTTAGTATTTTATTATTCATAATACCAAAATAATATTAAAATATGATATGTTCATTAAATGGTCTAAATAAGTAATTATACTTTATATAATTGTTAGCCTTATTTATATGTTTTCATTTTAATTTTACTTTATTTAAACACAATCTCTTAGCTAAATTGTAAATTAACTTACCAAAGTTTTAAACCGAACAATCCAACCCGACCTGTACGATTTGAGTTAGATTAGGTTGAAAATCGTAAACATCGAGTTGAGTTGTTCAAAAAATTTCAATCTGGCCAACCCGATTAGTGTAGGGTGGTTATAGAGGTGTAAACGAGTCGAGACAAGTACTAGGTTAAACGAGTCGAGACAAGTACTAGGTTAAACGAGTCGAGTTAAAAATATTAATGCTAGGTTCGAGCTCAATTAACTTTTCAATATAGAGCTCGAGCTCGAACCTTTTTTGAGTTGCTGAGCTCAAGCTCGATGCTCGTTTAATTATGGGTTCGAGCTCACGATCGATTAACTCGTTTATCTGCTTGAGCTCGATAATTTTTATATTTTTATTGTATAACTAATATATATATATATATGAGTATCTTTGACTCGAAAAGGGATATGCTTAGATGGCTCGGTTCAGCTCGGCTCGACTCGAAATATTGAGTCGAGGTTTTGAACTAGTCAAGTCGAAGATTAGTACTATAAAGCTCGGGTCGTTAAATTAAACGAGTTCTATTTTGTGTTCGAGATCGACTAGGTGGGGGAAAGGCTCCCGGTGAAACGGAAATCTTAAATGAAAATATAAAAATTCATCCTTGAGTTTTCTTTTTATTTACCTCATGCCTCCATCTTTTTAGCCCGATGTTCCCAACTATCCCCCCGTCTTTGAGAGTCTCTTATGATCAATAAACTCATATACAAGTGAAATAAATTAAAATAATAGTATAATGTGTTGTTAGATTTGACGAAAATAGTAAAAAATGACTGAAAACAAACTATTTATCTTAAAACCCGAATAATTCAAAACTGTTTTAATTTGAATGGATTATTTCAACCCGATTTTCCACACTCTTAGGTGACGTTTGTTTTTTAAGAGGTGTTAAAGTCTGAAGTCTGATTTTAGTTCTAGAATAGTTATGAAACGTCTAAACAAATCAGACATAAGTGGTGATTAAGAGTTTAAAATGAAAAAAACAAACAAGGCCTTAGAGCATCTTCAACAGCTTCTGTATAATTTCTCTAAAATAGAGAACTAAAACTCAAAATCTCTAAAAAATATTACATTCAATTCCAACGGCTTCTCTATTTTAAAGATTACATCATTCATTATATTATTAAAATATTATACATTTTTAATAAAATATTATTTTTCTCACCTAAACATTTAACTTCAATATTTCTTATTGGTAGAAGATAATAAAATAATGTTTCTTTCTCAAAGTAATCATTTTTAGTGATATCTTTAAATTTGGAGATTTTTATATCTTCTCTTCTACTTTCTCTATGTTGAAAAGTGTTTTAAAAATACTATTGAAGTAAAAAATTACTCAAAATTCCTATTTTCTCTATTTTAAAGAAGCAGTTGGATATCCTCTTAATATAAGCTTTTAGTTCCGTCACTAATGAAAACTTGTTGCACTCAAGCACTTGGTGACCACTAAGCGCGCATGCACCTTTTCCTTTTGAAATTGAATCCGACATCCCCACCCAATTATGAATCTTTAATATTAGTTTTTTACTCTTAATCCATCTCCACTATTAAAGTTTATTTTATCGTTAGATCATAATTTTATTCGATTTGGAGCATTTATATTGTATCATTAAAATAAGAGTAAATTGCAAATTTGGTCCCTATGATTTATGGATTTTTGTGGTTTTAGTCCCTAAAATTTTTTTATTGCACCAAAACCACTGTGGTATGCATTTCGTTGTGGATTTGGTCCCTGACACTAACTCCGTCAGTTTTCCTTCCGTTAAACCCCCCCATGTGACTTGCACATGAGGGTATTATGGTCTTTTTATTTTTATTTTTCACTCAAAACAAAAATCACAGGAACCAAACATATAAATTAATCTTTAATATTAATTAATTTTATTATTATCATGTTATTTAATAACCCTAACATCTAAGTCCCTATAACTTCCCCCGCCCCCAACTGTTCTTCTCCAGCGAGCCCCCCCCCCCCCCCATCCCCCACAGTACCACATATAATCTCATTTCTTTAAACCCATATCTGGTAAACCTCCATCTCCGATGACGAGCCTCCTCCTTTTTCCGATCAACCCCTCATTATTTCCGGTAAGTTACCTTTATGTGATTTCACTCCTAAAATCAAAATCAATTAGAGGACTAAAACAAAACCCAAAATCGATAACACAAACCCAAAATAACTCCGACAAACGGTCTCAAATCCAAACACATTTCGAAACGAAAACCCATTTTGAGAACCCATGCCGGAGAAGTAAAAGATCGATCCCTGTTTTATAGTTGATTATGGGGTGTTTCGGTATGAGGCGAGGAGCAGATCTGGGTTCATATCGATGGTTTGTTCATATCGATGGTTTTTTATCTGGGTTCATATTGATGGGTTCATCGAGATTTGTTTCAATAGATTTGATCTAGATGGTGGTTATTGCCGAGATTTGGAAAAGGGTATAGGATTGGTGATGGAGATGGAGGTTTACGCCGGTTGCCTCTATGCATATGTATATATTAATAACACACACACATATATATATCATTATTAATATTATATAATATAATAATAATAAAATTATTTAATATTAAATATTAATTTACAAGTTTGGTCCTTGTGATTTTTGTTTTGGGTGAAAAACAAAAAAAAAGTAAAAAGACCATAATACCCTCATGTGCAAGTCACATGGAGGGGTTTAACGGAAGAAAAGCTGACGGAGTTAGTGCTAGGGACCAAGTCCACAACGAAATGCATACCACAGTGGTTTTGGTGTAATAAAAATTTTCTAGGAACCAAAACCACAAAAATCCACAAACCATAGGGACCAAATTTGCAATTTACTCTTAAGATAATTTGTTTTTTAATTTGGTTTGTAAATTGATTATTTTATGATTTTTTATACTAATACAGTTTCTTGTATTTCAATTATTCAGATTTTATTGTATTTTCTGAAAATGAATAAACGGTGAGATTGGGTTTTCAAAACTCACGTAATTTCTGTTAATAACTCCTGAACCATTAATAATTTATATTTAATGGTTCATATATATTATATTCATGTCATTTAAGACTTTTACAAAAATATATCATAAGATGGTATAGATAATGCAATCACCGCAATATAAGTTGTTGCATTTTCGATAAGGTTCGAATCTACCAACCACGAATCGAGCAACCAATTGGTTACTTAGAGCCGTTTACCAATATTTTTGGGTAAGTGATGACGGTTAAGTGCTCTGATTAAGATAAGATATGTGAGTCTCATGAGTGCTGATTGACAATTGTTGTTTACAAAATATTTTTTATTAACAATGACCGAGTAAAAAAATGACAATTAGACTTAGGGGCTGTTTGTTTACCTCCGGATGATACCATCCAGAGGTACCTCTGAATCGCGTAGAGGAAGCAAACCGTTTGGCAAATTATTTTTTGCTCTGTATGGTAACAAAAGGGTCTGGATGGTAACTGCCCTAATTCTTTGAGTTACCATTCAGAGTTTGATTTTTTCCTAAAATACGCTCCTCATTCTTTGTTTATCGCCTCCCTTCTCTCTCTCGTGCCATTCTTGTTTCTCCCCCACTGGGTTCACTTCCACAACGAATATCTCCGACGAAGGGAACTCCGGCCACGACGAACGACTCAGACGCCTCCGGCCACGACGAAGGTATCTCCGACGAACACCTCTGGTTTGATTTTTTTTTAGCAGTGCGATTTCTGGTGCGATTTCTGGTTTAATTTCAGGTATGGAGGGGTTTGATGTCATGGGTGGCCGTTCTCCATCGCCGGTGGTCTTCTCCCTCTCCGGTAATCTTTCTCCGATCTGTCACCGGCGGCCTCTCCAAAGAACTTTTTTTCTCGATTTCTTCTATTTATTCTATTTTTACATGCCTAGTTTCCAACAAACAATCAATTTCCCTTTGTTGAATCTTTATCTCTCTCTCTCTATATATATATATATATATATATGTTTTGACTAATATGAACATTAATTTGGGATAAATATGGGGAAAGCATTGATTTGAATAATATCAAGTATTTAGAAAATGTTCAGAGTTCATATGGAATACAAATACTCACCAAACACTTAAATGTTTTAAAGGGTTAAAATGGTAATTTGTTCTCATTCAAACTGTCCATTCAGAGCAGCTACCAAACAACCATTTTTCATTCTGCACTATATCATACATAGGCTCTATACCATCCAGACCTCTGTACCATCCAGCTCTATACCATCGAGCAACTACCAAACAGCCCCTTATTGGACTCAACTACTTAGAGTTGATTATACAAACAAGTGTCCGGTTAAACACTCAGGTTATTTTTAGGATGTGTCCTTAGTTAGTCTAGGAGGGTTGGGTTCACGTGAGACCAGTCTGTTTTCGTGAGACCCGTGAGACCACGTTTTTACACTTGAAACTTCAAAACAAATCACTGTGAACGTAAAAAAAAAACTTCGAAGTTTCACAACAAAAACACTATGAATGTTACCTTCACAGTGTTTTGCTGTGATGTTTCAAGTGTAAAAAAATGGTTTCACGAAAACATCGATTTTTTTGAAACTTCACAGTGATTTGCTATGAAGTTTCAAGTGTAAAAATATGGTCTTATGGGTCTCACGAAAACAGGTTGATCCCACGTGATCCCAAGTCTAGTCTAGGATACGAAATTACCTAGAACCTGATTGTGCAATACCCTTGATTTTTATTTGTAATTCTTGATTTTTAATAAATAAAAATTTAATTTGAAAAATATTTTCGTATTTATATTCAACAATTCATTCTACAAATAATTATTATTCAAATTAACTATTGATTAAAAGTTGTTTTTGACCAAACATTATGCTTATATTTTTTTATTTTTTACTTAATTTTTTGTAGTACTTTGCATAACATAAAACAACTTTTATTGTAATTTAAAACAAATATTAATTAACATAACCGGTAATTTTTAAATACAAATATAAATTTCATTGATGTATTTTTCTTTTTTCTCTTTTTCAGCACCAGGATCTATCTTCATCCCATGGAAATTAGAAAATAGGCCCATTTAATTGATATCAACGTGATTCAGCTCAGCTGACATCGGTTAGCTATTATTAAGCTACTGGCCTAGTCCATCAACATAAGGTTCTAAATTATTATTTTTCGACAAAAAGAAATGATTATCATCAATTCTAATTGGTTGTATATGAAACTCGTCTTTAAAGAATTAAATACGTCAATATAAAGATGCAATTTTCATTTGGGATCGAACTCTAAAATTGTCTTGTATTTAAGCAAAGTCGATCCTGCTTGCAAACCCAAAGATTAAACCAAACGTTTGATAAACTGTTTATGAATTATTTGACAGGAAATTTGTTCATTTAACAAATGAATGACATAAGTAAGATTTTTTGTTCATTTATTTAAATAAATGAACGCAGATGTTTGTTCATAAATACATATTTATGAACCGCTCATTACTGCTATCCTGGTAAAAAAAGTTAAGAATATTAATAATAATTATTCATGATAAATTATATTCATTGAGTACCTTCATGAATATTTATCAATAATTGGTTTTCAAATGTTATGAGATATTGAGTTCTAATTATTTGACAACTCTAAATTTGTGAGATTTGTAAGAACTTTAACCTTAAGATTTTGTTTTGTATTTTTTTTATATCTGAGTAGCGTATTTAATTATTGATTAATATTTGTTTCACAATGTGCTTGCTTCATATGTATCCGATTCACAATATGAAACTTTTTTACATGCATTTTTTGTTTCACAAACACGTCAAAAATGTTGACATTGTGAACCGAATACATGTGAAACAAGTATATGTTAACATATATATTCTAAATTATAATCTTAGATGGAAAAAAAAATATAAAATAACACATGATGCACTAATTAATGGGTTCTTAAAAGAAGGTCCCCAATAAGATACTTAACCACAAGGGTGGTGACTGATTGGTTTAAGCTTGAGCTTCAAATGTCAAAAGTGCCTGAAAGTCCCATGTTCGAATCAAAGGAGGAACAAAAATTCCCTTTTATGACCACGGAGGCTCAAAAAAATTATGATTTTTTTTTATTTTTATATTGGTTTGCACGAGTTATATGTCTATATATATGTGTGTGTATAGAGTAAAGTTCAAATGCGAACTCAAATTTGGTTGCAAGCATGAGGATAAAGGAGAGCGCGACATGTGTCCCATTCAGTCTGAATAATGAAGGGTATTCGGTATGAATAACGAATGTGAAATTCATTCATTATTCAGTATCACGCATTCAGAGTGAATAACACAACATTCAATGTGAATACATTTAAACTAAATGAGACACGTGTTGCGCTCTCGTTTGTCCTCACGTTCACAACCAAGTTTGACTTTACATTTGACCCCGCCCCTATGTATGTATGTATGTATGTATGTATGTATGTATGTATGTATGTATGTATGCATGCATGCATGTATGTATGCATGCATGCATGCATGCATATATGTGTGTGTGTGTGTATATTATATATATATGTATGAGAGAGAGAGAGAGGAAAGTTCAAATGCGAACTCAAATTTGGTTGTGAACGTCAGGACAAATAAGAGTGCGACACGTGTTTTTGAATGTATATTATTCAGACTGAATAAAAAAAGAAATATTCAAACTGAATAAATACTATCTTCACATGTCCATACCATCCAGATAAACAGTTATCAAGATGTTCCTTAGTTTTATCATGTTTTACGATTTTCTGTTCAACGTAGATGACATGTTGTGAGAGTTGGATCTTCAGTTCTTCATAGACATTTTCTATATTTATTTGTTATTATTTTTTGAATTTAATATGTGAAAAACATTTTCGTCCCTATATAAAAAATTAAAGATGCGTGTATAATTATGCATAGATGTTGTTCTTAATTTTCCACATTTCCTAATATTTAAGATAACCTCCAAAGGCATTTTGATTTCCTTCACTCGTCCTCTCATTAATTAGGCTTCAACAAACAAACTAGTCTATTTTCTCTTCTTGTGTATTTATGTGGTTATTTTCTTCTACAACCTAATAATGAGAATAATTATTAATAAAAGTTCATTCATAATTCTTTGAATGAGAAACTTCTATATAAATGTGTGTTAAACGATCAATTTTTTTTTATATCTTTCAACTCATCTTTAATATTTTCCCTAAATCATAATGAGTTGTATAAGCCCACCTCAAACCTAATACTCTTTACATCTATCTCTTTTAATTAATTAATTATTTTATTAAAATATTCGGTTTATGTGAAAATTTGAGCCTTAAAGGCTTCAACATGAACATCGATGCCAAATATTTCTCCCCACCCCCATCCAAAAATAAATAAAAATTGAGTTCAAAAGATATAAACTTAGGACATGAAGTTATTTCTTTTAACTAGACCACCTTGGTTGAAGTGATTAGATTTGGATATTCTTTGACAAACAAAAGCTATCTTATAAGTTATGTTGTTATTTAAGTATATGTTTAAATGAACATAATTTGACTTATGAGTTGGCTTATTGAAAAGTTAGTTGGGAGTAACTTATGAGGAACTTTTTGACACTTTTTTGAATTATATGTTTAATTAATATTAATTGTTATTAATTAATATTATTTTAATTTATTATTTAATTGTAATTATTAATTAATTTAATTATTAGTTAATATTAATTTCATATTATTAATTAATTTTAATTGTAAATATTCACTAGTATTAGTTATTGATTATTTAGAATTATTATTAGTTTTGTATATGTTTTATAGAGGCGGGTTCATACGAGAACGGTACCAATTTACGAGAATACGAGGACAATTATCGGCCAATCATTTTGTACATGAGATTTTTAATGTACAAAATCATATATGATTTCATGTACAAAATCATATGTGATTTTGTAAGCGTCAAAAAGGGCACGCGCGATTTTTCCCATGGACAAGTCGCGGAAAAAGTCGCAGCTAATCATATATGATTTTGTACGTGAATCATATGTGATTTTGTACATGAATCATATGTGATTTTGTTCATGAAAAGTTTTATGTACAAAATGATTGGCTGAGGATTGTCCTCGCATTCTCGTAAATTGTTATCGTCCTCGCATAAACCTATTTAGTTGTCATAAATATAACAATTTTAAAAATTATTTTCTAAATTACTTTTAATATTTATTTTGTTGTTTGTATCTATCGATGTTATAATATGGTGTTATGTGGTTTTGAGAAAACAATAATATTTTTATTTTTGAATAAAATATAAACTTGAAAATATCATAATTTCTAAAAAAATATATCGATTTTAGTATCAAATTAACTGTTTAAAAGTTTTATTTTTTATGTAATTTATTTAATTTGATTTTTGTTATAATTGAATTTAGATTCGGTTAGAAGTCAATGATTATCTTAATTATATATAAGTTTTTTATATTTAAAATAAGATGTTTATCCTGTATTTGATTATGTTTATCTGATGTTAGTTACACGAATTCAGAACTTTAATAAATTGTACTTATGCACAACTTACTTGTAATTTTGAATTTTTAAGAAATATGCATAAATAAACAGTACGTAATGCATAAAAAGTGATTTTTAAGAGTTTTTGCCAAATGTTTTATAATATAGTATAGATAAAATAAAATATTTAATTTAATTATATTAAAAATTTATTAATTAAATTGATAAACTTTATTTTTATTTATATCATATATAATAGTTATTTAAAAATCACTTAATGTAGATATTTCCTAAATTTTGTATTTCGTTTTAAATCCAAAATTCTAAATTTCGTAATATATATATAATATAGGTATTTTTTATTAGCTTAAGTGTCTTTTTTAACTCGCTCGCCTACTATACCACTTTTAGGCTAGGCTAGGCTAACTCAGCCGCTTACTTCTAGTAAGGCTAAATAGCGCCACTTTAAAAGACTTTTTGGACTAGTCAATTAAAATAATTTACATCAAATGCGTTTAATACTATCATTTTAATAAATTGCGTTTAATTAGTTATCATTTAACGTATAATTTAATTTAAATATTTCCTAACAAGATATTTTTTTTATCACCATGTGGTGTACGATGTCACACATTAATGGTGGCGTTTGTTTTTTTAAGAGGTGCTGAAGTCTGATGTCTGATTTCACTTCTGATTTATAAGAGGTGCTGAAGTTTGAAATCTAAAATTGTTGTTTGTTTTTATGTCTGAAGTCTGAAATCCGAATCAATATGACTTTTTTTTCATCTTGGGATCAAAACTGTATTGTTAATGTCGTTGGCTAGAAGTCTATCAACTACTCAACATTTGTGAGAAGATGGTTTGAAAAGTTAAAGACTTAGAAAATAGAAGCAAAGTGAAAGAACCAGAGGCATGGAAAGATAATAAGAGGGATTCAATAGATTAGGTTACCACTAATTTATTCAAATCATATTAAGTGATAAGAGGTTCTGAAAATAACAAAAAGAAAGAAACAGTCTGAATTATGAAACGTCTAAACGAATCAGACATAAGTGGTGATTAAGAGCTTACAATAAAAAAAACAAACACAAATATTATTTTACACATCAATTCCCTGTATTTTTTAAACATATAATGGTTGTAGGTAAAAATATGGCCAATAAATATTGCTTTATTAGTATCATGTTGCATAAAATTAAAAATATTTTTCATGTGAAGGTGCCACTTAGCATTAAGAAGCTATACAATTAGATTTTCCAAGTCTAAGCTCCGTTAATGCATTTGACGATAGTTAGAGCATCTCCACCATATTTCCTAACTATTTTTTTCCTCAAAACAGAGAATTTAAAATTTAAAATCTCTGAAAATTAATTTAATCTTCAACATAATCCTTATTTTAAAGAATCCAATTAATATTGATTATAATATTAAAATAATTCATTCATTTGTTAAAATATTATTTTTCTCTCTAAATATTTATTTTTAAAGTTTTATATTGATGTTTTCATTTGATTATCATTTTTTAGGTGATCTCCATATTTAAAGAAAAATCTTTTCTCTCTCCTACTTCCTTTATTTTAAAAATAAAAATAGTTTAAAAAATTATTGACTAAAAATCCTATTTTTTATTTTTCCTATTCTAGGAAAGCAGTATAATGTTCTTACATTTCATAAAAAAATCATTGAAAGAAATTTAAAACTTAATCACTTATCCAACTACAATCAATTAAACAATTTTTCTTACATCCAATACTTCAAAAAAATTATAAAACATTTAAAAAGATAATTTGAATTAGTTATTATGTTCGTTAGTAATCATATTGATACCGTTAATTCTGAAATTATACATTTTTTAATCTTTTTACATGTTTTTTTTATTCATTCGAGGGACAAAATTGTCATTTCACTTTTAAGGGTTCTTAATTTCTTTTTTTGGTCTCCGAGGCTAAGCTATGGCTAACACCTAAGTTTTAATCGTTGATAACATTGGTTTGGCCAAAAACGAGTATATTTATAAGACGGAAATTAATTTTTTTCTTTTATCTTACTTCGTTTAAGATTCTAAAATTGGTCATCAAAACTGAAATATCGATGGCCGTGTCAACTGAACAAACAAGCATTGAGTTTGAACCATGGCGGGACCTAAGAGGCAGGATCGTGATGGTTACTGGTGCATCCTCTGGCATAGGCTGGGAATTTTGTATCGACTTAGCTAAAGTTGGTTGCAAGATAATTGCCGCCGCCCGTCGAACCGAACGCCTCAAGACTTTGTGCGATATAATCAACAATTTGGATGTACCTAATGATCGAGTGAACCAAAGTCAAACCAAGAACAACGAGGTCCTAGCGGTGGCGTTAGAGCTTGATGTTAGTGCCGACAGTCCTGCCATTGAAGCCTCTGTGCAAAAGGCTTGGGAGGCTTTTGGTCGAATCGATGCTTTAATCAACAATGCTGGTATTACAGGTAGTTTTTCGATTTTCTTTCCTAATCTTTTTTTTGTTAGGTAAATTCGTAGCCATAATTAAAAATGTCTTAATTTTTGTATGAGAAAGACAATTTTTTTTCCACATTTTAAGGACTTTTGTCCCTCAACAAAAATTAGAACACGGTTGGTTTTAAAATGTATCATATAAAAAATCATAATTTGGAACCGATCGTAATGAGATCATATTTATTTAAAAAAAAACATCTTTGTAAATTTAAAGGATAAATTGTATTGTATTGAAATAAAATATTGTTTTAGTTTTTATATTTGGAAATGCTTTCAAAAACTACATTTTGAGGTCTATGAGAAGAAATTGAAAATAATAAAGCTTAACAAAAAAAATTCTAGAAAAGATGCTCCGTTTACAAAATTATTATACCATCCCTTTTTATACACAATTGTAGTATTATGTCTACTTAACTAAGTGCATCAAAATGAGATTTTTTAAAAGGAAAATTATTATTATAATCATTTTATAAAATTGTATATTTAAAATAACAAAATCTCTCCTAACTTACTAAAATAACCAAAATTTTTAATAAAACATTTAGGGTGCGTTTAGTTAACGAAAACTCTTTTTATTTTCCAAGAAAATGTTTTCAGAAAATGGAGTTGAGTTTTCATTCTCAGTTTTCAATGAAAAATTTTCAAAACGTGTTTAGTTGAAATGGTAGAGTTTTCATTTTTCATTTTCAGATTTTTAGAAAACGCGTTTAGTTGTGCATTTTCTACCAGTTTTCATTTTCTATTTTCCATTTTTTTTCAAATTAGAAGAGTGTGTGTACACACACTTTTGCGCACACACAAGCACACCCACTCTCTCTCTCACACACACACACACAAACACACACTTTCACAGACACACACACACACGCTTTCACACACACACACACACACACACTTTCACATACACGCACACACACATACACACACTTTCACATACATAAACACAGATTCACACACACACATATTCACACACACACACACACACACTGACATTTTCACTTTCACGCACAGATACACACGTACACACACATACATTTTCACTTTCACACAGACACACACACACACTTTCACATACACGCACACGCGCTTTCATACACACACACACACACACACACACTTTCACATACATGCACACACACACACACACATACACACACTTTCACAGACACGCACATACACACACACACACTTTCACATACATAAACACAGATTCACACACACACATATTCACACACACACACACACACTGACATTTTCACTTTCACATAGAGATACACACGTACACACACATACGTTTTCACTTTCACACAGAAACACACATACTTTCACTTTCACACACACACACACACATTCACACACACACTTTCGCACACACACACATACATTCACACACACACTTTCACTTTCACACACACGTACACACACCCACACACATTCACACACACACGCTTTCACACAGACATACACACACACACACACACACTTTCGCGTGCACACACACTTTCGCGTGCACACACACACACACACACTTTCACTTTCACATAGACATACACACACAATTTCACTTTCACATAGACATATACACACACATACTTTCACATGCACACATTCACACACACACACACATACACATGTTTTCACACGCACACACATTCACACACACACACACACACACTTTCACATAGACATACACACACACTTTCACACACACACACACACACACATTCTAATTTAAAAAAAATGGAAAAATGGAAAATGAAAAGTGGTAGAAAATGCACAACCAAGTAAGTGTGTGTGTGTGAAAGTGAGTGTGTGAAAAAGTGAATGTGTGAAAAAGTGTGTGTGTGAAAGTGTATGTGTGTGGAAAGTTGTGTGTGTGTGAAATTGTGTATGTCTATGTGTGTGAAAGTGAAAGTGTGTGTTTGTGTGTGTGAAAGTATGTATGTGTGTGTGAAAGTGTGTGTGTGTGTGTGAGATATTGTGTATGTGTGTGAAAGTGAAAGTGTGTGTGTATGTGTGGGTGTGTATGTGTGTGTGAAAGTGTGTGTGTGTGTGAAATTGTGTATGTGTATGTGTGTGAAAGTGAAAGTGTGTGCGTGTGTGTGTGTGAAAAAGTGTATGTATAAAAGTGTGAAAGTGAAAGTGTGAGTGAAAGTGAAAGTGTGTGTATGTGTGTGTGAGTGTGTGAAATTGTGTATGAGCGTGAAAGTGTGTGTGTGTGTGTGTGTGTGTGTGAAAGTGAGTGTGTGTGTGTGAAATTGTGTATGAGTGTGAAAGTGAAAGTGTGTGTGTGTGTGTGTGAAATTGTGTATGTGTATGTGTATGTGTGTGAAAGTGTATGTGTGTGTGAAATTGTGTATGTGTATGTGTGTGTGTGTGTGTGTGTGAAAGTGTGTGTGTAAGTGTGTGTGAAAGTGAGTGTCTGAAATTGTGTATGAGTGTGAAAGTGAAAGTGTGTGTGTGTGTGTGTGTGAAAGTGAGTGTGTGAAATTGTGTATGAGTGTGAAAGTGAAAGTGTGTGTGTGTGTGTGTGAAAGTAAGTGTGTGTGTGAAATTGTGTATGAGTGTGAAAGTGTGTGTGTGTGTGAAATTGAAAGTGTGTGTGTGAAAGTGAAAGTGTGTGTGTGTGTGTGAAATTGTGTATGTGTGTGAAAGTGAAAGTGAAAGTGCAAGTGTCTGTGTGTTTGAAAGTGCATGTGTGTGTGTGTTCACGCGTGTAAAAACGTAAGTGTGTGCATGTAGAAAATTATTTTGAAAATGAAAATTCTGAAAACTCCAAAAAGTTGTTTTCTAAATCTAATATAAATTTAGAAAATGAAAATGAAAAAAAATTGAATTTTTTTTGAAAACTAAACGAACTAAACGCGTTTTCCAAATATTTCATTTTCTGTGGAAAATTTTCCTAGAAAACAGAAAAAATTTCTGTAACTAAACGCACCCTTAGTATGATACTAAAGGTGCGTTTAGTTAGCGAAAACAGTTTTCATTTTCCAAGAAAACGTTTTCAGAAAATGGAGTTGAGTTTTTATTGTTAGTTTTCTATGAAATTTTTTCAAAACGCGTTTAGCTGAAATGGTGGAGTTTTCATTTTTCATTTTCAGATTTTTAGAAAACGCGTTTAGTGGTGCATTTTCTACCAGTTTTCATTTTCCATTTTCCATTTTTTTTCAAATTAGAAAGTGTGTATACACACACTTTTGCGCACACACAAGCACACTCACTTTCACATACACACACACTTTCACATACACGCACACACACACACACACACACACTTTCACAGACATGCACACACACACTTTCACATACACGCACGCGCACGCGCGCATGCGCGCGCACACACACACACACACACACACACTTTCACAGACATGCACACACACACTTTCACATACACGCACGCGCACGCGCGCGCGTGCACACACACACACACACACACACTTTCATAGACACGCACACACAAACTTTCACATATACACACACAAACACACACACACACACACACACTTTCACATACACGCACACACACACATTTTCACAGACACGCACACACACACAATTTCACATACATAAACACAAGTTCACACACACATACACACTTTGACTTTCACATAGACATACACACACTTTCACTTTCACACACACACACACACACACTTTCACTTTCACATATACACACACACGCTTTCACTTTCACACGACATACACACACACACACTTTCGCGCGCACACACACACACTTTCACTTTCATATAGACACACATATACACACACAATTTCACTTTCACACAAACGTACACACACTTTCACTTTCACACATACACGTACACACTTTTACACGCGCACATTCACACACACACACACACATACTTTTACACGCACACATTCACAAACACACACACATGTGGTTGGCCTGTGTGTGTGAATGTGTGTGTGTGTGAAATTGTATGTGTGTGTGTGTGAAAGTGAGTGTGTGTGTGAAAGTGAAAGTGTGTGTGTGAAAGTGTATGTGTGTGTGTATGTGAAAGTGTATGTGTGTGAAAATGAGTGTGTGTTTGTGTATGTATGTGTGTGTGTGTGTGTGTGAAAGTGTGTGCTTGTGTGTGAAAGAGTGTGCTTGTGTGTGTGTGTGAAAGTGTATGTGTGTGTGTGGAAGTGTGAAAGTGAAAATGTGTGTGTGTGTGCGCGCATGAAAGTGTGTGAAATTGTGTATGAGTGTGAAAGTGAAAATGTGTGTGTGTGTGAAACTAAGTGCGTGAAAAAGTGTGTGTGAAAGTGTATGTGTGTGTGTTTGTGAAAGTGAGTGTGTGTGTGTGAAAGTGTATGTATGTGAAAGTGAAAATGTGTGTATGTGTGTGAGTGCGAAAGTGTGTGAAATTGTGTGTGAGTGTGAAAGTGTGTGTGTGTGTGGAAGTGTGAAAGTGAAAATGTGTGTATGTGTACGCACGCGAAAGTGTGTATGAGCGTGAAAGTGAAAGTGTGTGTGTGTGTGTGAAAGTGTATATATATATGTGTGTGTGTGAAAGTGAGTGTGTGTATGTGTGTGTGTGTGTGAAAGTGTGTGAAATTGTGTATGAGTGTGAAAGTGTATGTGTGTGTGAAAGTGTGTGTGTGTGTGTGTGAAAGTGAGTGTGTGTATGTGTGTGTGTGAAAGTGTGTGAAATTGTGTATGAGTGTGAAAGTGTATGTGTGTGTGAAAGTGTGTGTGTGTGTATGAAAGTGAGTATGTGTATGTGTGTGTGTGAAAGTGTGTGAAATTGTGTATGAGTGTGTGTGTGAAAGTGAAAGTGTGTGTGTGAAAGTGAAAGTGTGTGTTTGTGTGTGAAAGTGTGTGTGTGTGTGTGTGAAATTGTGTATGTGTATGTGTGTGAAAGTGAAAGAGTGTGTGTGTGTGTGTGAAAGTGTGTATGTGCACGTGTGTAAAAGTGTAAGTGTGTGTGCATGTAGAAAATTATTTTGAAAATGAAAATTCTGAAAACTCAAAAAAGTTGTTTTCTAAATCTAATATAAATTTAGAAAATGAAAATGAAAATTTTTTGGAAATTTTTTGAAAACTGAACGAAATAAACGCGTTTTTCAAATTTTCATTTTCTCTGGAAATTTTTTCTAGAAAACAGAAATTTTTTCACGAACTAAACGCAACCTAAATGCTTTTTAGATTTTGTATGGATTAATTACCCACATACATACATATGAAATGGATTTTGTATGAATTTACACACCAGATAGGCACATATGGATTAAATGGAATTTACGAAATGCATATTAAATGCAATGGTAGGTGGGGGCTATGAAATGCAATGGGAGATACGAAATCCACGTAATTTATGTAGTAAATGGAATTTATATGTTAATTTATATTTTTTATCTTTATAATTAGTTAAATAATTACTTTATGTTTCTTTTTTTTTAATTTTTCATTTTATACACTTATCACATTAATAGATATAATCAGATATAAATTAAAATACATTTTAAAAATACGATTTTATTTTAACAATTTACATCATTATAATTGTATCGTCAATACCTTCGAGCCTAATATTGAATATTCTTTGATTTTTTAAAAAGAAAAATATTTTTTGACTTAATTATATTATTATTATATATAATACTAAAACATATTTTTAATATTTACACTTTATAGTCTTATAGTTATTTATTTAATTTGTGGTACATCATTTGTTTTTTTAATTTTCGTTTTAAACTATTATCACATTAAAATACATAATCATATATTAACTAAAATATGTTAAAAATACGTTAGAATACATAATCTTATTCAATATTGGGATAATTTCAAAGGTATTAACGAGACAATTATAATGATGTAATTGTAAAATAAAAATGTATTTTAAAAATATATTTTTATTGATATCCGATTATATATGTTAATGTGATAAACGTGTAAAACAAAAAATTTAAAAAGAAGGTACTTAAAATAAATTATATAAGGAATATAAATTAACATGTAAATTCCATTTAGTACATGAATTACGTGCATTTCGTATCCCCCATTGCATTTCGTATCCCTATTGCATCTCATATGCATTTCCATTTAATCCATATGTGCCTATGTGGTGTAAATCCATAGAAATCGGAAATCCATTTCGTATGGATGAATTCCATACTAAATCCATTTAGAAATTCTTACGAAATTCTATTTAGAAATGCTTTTCATTTCGTATGTTTAATTGAAATCCATACGAAATTCCATTTAGAAATGCTTTTCATTTCATATGTTTATGATTTCGTATGTTATTGTGCAAAATGTTGTGTCAGATACGAAATCAAAAGGCATTTAGTATCATACTAAATACTTTATTGTAAATTTTGGTTATTTTAGTAAGTTATGAAAGATTTTGGTTATTTTAGATATACAATTTTCTGAAATGGTTATAATAATAGTTTTTTTTAGAACTCTCAAATCATTTTTTTTAACATGTTTCATTTCATATAATGTACTATCAATTTGATGACAAATTTGATAGAATTTATTGTTATAAAATAAAATCACGTTCTAAAATTTAATATATAAAAAAATATTTTATGAACTAAGTGTTATATTTTCTCACTCTTCTTTTAAAATATATTATATTTTCTCTCTTTTATTTTAAATTTAGAGATTTTTTTATTCCTTTCATTTATTTTTTCCTATTTCAATATAAATATTAAAACAATTTTTTTTCAAATTTATAAAATTTTACAATAATATGACTTTTTAAGATGTACAAAGAAATTAACGTAAACAAAAGAAAGAAAATAATAAATTAAATGGTGATTGGTGGACCTGTTTAAGCTTTTATATGTTCGCTTCTATTTCATAAAAGTTGTCGTATAGTATATAGATGCATGTTATAGTATTAATGGAATAACAAATATGGTGAAGACAAAATAATTTTGAGACTTTTTCTATTAAGGCTGTATTTGGTACCTAGGATCGAAATATAGACTCCTCTTGTTCTACCTAGGACTAAGTCTGGACCGAGTGGGATGAAACAAAGACTCCTCTTGTTCTACCAAAATAGGTTGAATAGAAATCACAAGAATGAGATATAAAAAAAATACCAATCTACTCTCATTTGCTATAACTCTAATATGATATTTGTTCTAGTGGTAACTGGCAGCCAACACCAACCTCCTTAACCACCTCCACATCCACCATTGACAACGTCCATTACTGCCACCACTACCATCGACGACCACCTCTACCACCATCGCCTACCATTGCTAGGGGTGTAAACATACCAGACAACTCGCAAGCTACTCGAGGTCAACTCTTATCAAAGCTCGGTCAACAATTGACTTGAGTATGCTTGACTCAAACTCAAGCACAACTCGACATACTATAATTGTAATTTTTTAACAATAAGAATTAATAAATTATTATTTTTAATTAAAATCATAATTAGAAAAGGTCAAATAAACTATATAAGTATTGGTGAAGTTGGCCACATTGGAAAATAGATAGTAAAATAATGGTGACGATATCTTATAAAAAGAGAGGGAGGTGAATGAAGTTTATAACTTTGTCATTTGATGATGAAATTTGAGTTGTATAAAGTTTAAGAGTGCACTTTAATTTAAGTCTTATAATCTATAATAGATACCCTAAAATTTCATAAATTTCAACGGGTGAGCTTGGTTCGAGTTTGATTCAAGTTCGAGTTTGAGATCGGCTCGACTTTCAAAAAATGCAATGGTATTCGAGTCAAGTATACCAATACTCAAGCTCGACTCACATCCTATATACCTCTAACCACTACAACCACCGCACCACCACCTCTACCTCCACTACATCGACCATAACCACCTCCTTTATCGTTGTGGCCCGCCGCCCGCCAGCACCACCATTGTCCACCATCTTCACATGCACATTCCACGATCATCGTGGTCCACCAGCCGCCGCCTCCACCCCCACCAGCCTCCATCGCCCCTACCTCCAACGCTACTATTGCAGATCTCCATCTTTACCACAATCACCACCTCCTCTTCTACCACCACCACCACCACTAACCACCATATATGTCACCACCGCCTCTACTCAACCACCACCACCACTACCACCACCACCACCATCACCACCAAGTCCTTCGACCATCCTTGCAACCACCATTACCGTTATCGTTGCAACAACCTCCACCATGCTTCCACAATTCATTAGGATCTTCCAAACCAGAACACTTTATTTTTCTTTTGTACGAACCAGGTTTTTCGAACTACCATCAATTATATCATATTCTTCATTCAAATTTAGTACTTCATATATGTTTGTATTTATATATATATATATATAATTTGTGTATAAATGTTTATAAAGTAAAATATTTGAATATATGATATTTTAGCTACCGGGAATTTCGTGAGGTTTGAATAAAAAGGTTATTTAAAAATTTGTTGTACTATTAAATACATTTGAGTAATATATAATATTATATTCTTTGAAATAAAAAAATATTAAAGTTGAATGTAAATTTTTAAAGATTATCTTTTGTTTTTCTAGTTTAAAGTAATTATAAAAAATTGTTAGAGATGTTATTAAAATCTTTAGAAAGGTTTGGCTGGATTGTACACACTTGAGGATAAGATATAGGATCATAAAGTGGTTTGATGACTTTAGACAAGGACATCTGAGGGAATAGGAGAATAGATTCCATCAAGTACAACATTATCAACACTTTATGTTTATGTAACATGGTTAAACTTATGTATGATCTTTGATTAAATTACTTTGTAAGTTGCATTATGCTTTAGGTCCTACACGAAATTCATGGGATTTGTTACAAGAAGATTGGGATAAAACATTTAGAACAAATGTAAGAGGATCATGGTTGGTTTCAAAGCATGTTTGCCAACGAATGATTGCTTTTAAACATGAAGGATCAATAATAAACATCTCGTCTGTTATTGGTGTTGGTCGTGTTCTTTCACGTGGAATTGTAGCATATGCTTCTTCAAAATCAGCGCTTGATTACATGACAAAGGTAATGAAAACAAACCCTCGACCATAACCCCCCCCCCCCCCCCACCCAAACTTTACCATAATCATGTATTTTCCATTCTTGATGGATTTTACGGTACCTTTAAATATTTCAAATTTCAATTTTGTTAAGTGATCAATATGCATGGTGTCGGCGTGCGATCGACCTTAAGTTTATTCATTCAATTGCTCAATAATTCATACAGGTAATGGCAATGGAACTTGGAAAACACAAGATAAGGGTGAATGCAATATCTCCAGGGATTTTCCAATCTGAGATTACGAATGAACTCTTTCAAAATAAAAGGCTTGAGAAAATGGTTTCAAGAATAGTGCCACTAAGAGTTCTAGGCACTACTGACCCTGCGTTGACATCATTGGTCAGATACCTAATCCATGACTCGTCAAACTATACGACAGGTAATATTTTCATTGTAGATGCCGGGAGCTCATTACCAGGTGTACCTCTTAATTCGTCACTCTGAACTTACTCATGGTCAAAGTATGGTATACATTACCAATGTTGATACATTTGTAAAATAGGCAATCTACAACTGTATTAGCCAAACCAAAATAAACAATAATAAACTTATTGATATTGATGTTTTCATGTCATTTATGCTAATTGTTGCTTGGAAACTTGTTATCGGTTTTTATCGTAGGAGTTTTGAAGGACAAAACTAACCATATTCAAAACAATTTTAACATTGTTCAACAATTCTCTTATGGTATTGTACACGATCATATATGATCATCATACAAAGCCCCCCAAAAAATGAGAACATCTTTATACGAATAACCTAGTGAAAACGAAACATTTCTCGATCAAAATTTTCAAAGAACTCTTTCCAAAACATAACCATAGTACAATGATTTATCAAATAAACAATAACCTATTTCGAAGAAGAAACTACGTAAACATCTAATGATCACGTGATGTAGAGTCATATGAACTAATTTACTATTCGTAAGATGCTCTAATACCATTGTTGGGTTACGAAAAGAATACACAAACGAAAACAAAAATTTTAACCCTCCAAAAATCCATATAATTAGAGATTTCAAAACGTTACCATAAAGTTCAAAAACAAATACGTTTTTGCAATTAATTTAACATACTTTTATGTAGATCAATTTTACAACCCCTTTTGCAAAACTCTTTTGCCAATAGATACATTGAAAGCCATGCTCTCATATAACATTATGGTTTACATAAAATAGCATTGTGCATCCCTACATCAAAATAATCATGAAAATGTCTATGTGGTTTACATTTTGACACGCCTCTAGTCCCTTTGCCTTAACATCGTTAAATGATTATGTTAAAGTGAGTTAACTTTAAGGGTATTTTAGTCTTTTTATTTTCTTTTAGAAGTTTATCCTTCGATTTAAAAACCACAAGGACCAAGAATGTAATTTACTCTATCCATCTATATAGATTTGCACATTTATATACATACGTGTATAGAGTCATGTTCATATGGGAATGATACATATTCAAAAAAAAAATGGTTGAATCACATGTGATTTTACACTAACATTGCGTACAAAATCACATGTGATTCACGTGATGTTGCCATGCAACCTTGACACACGACAATAAGGGAACCCGCATACTTTTTTGGACGTTAATGTAATATCACATGTGATTTTGTACAGTGGCGGACCCAGGATTTTTCCCGAGCGAGTGCACCCTTAAATTATATCAAATGTCCGCATAGCTGTTTGATATATTTTTCGGTTGATTTCGAGGGATTTTTTAGCCGAATTCCCCGTTCGGGGACTTTTTTTAAGTTTTTCGGTTGATTTCGAAATATTTTTTTAAGGTTTTTGGTTGATTTCAAAGGATTTTTTAAGATTTTTGGTTGATTTCGAGTGATTTTTAATGGTTTTTGGTTGATTTCGAGTGATTTTTTAAGGCTTTTTTTTTGTTGATTTCGAGAGATTTTTTAAAGTTGTGCTCCCTTAAGACGGAACATCCATCAGAGTTTAGTGGGTGCACCTCACGTAAAAGTTACGAAATGCGATATTTTTACCCTTACGACACACAGTTGAGCGGTAGCACGGGACCCCCCTCCCCATAGGATGGGTCCGCCACTGATTTTGTATGTAATTTGGTCATTTTCTTATTTTTTTATACATATATACATCTATATGTATCACCACCCACACATATAAACATATTGGAATCGATCATCGGAGATACCAAACCTCAAGAAGAAGATTTGGCGACCAAAATATTCCATCAACCACTGTGACCCCTTCCTCTCACAACCAATGACCTCCGGCCCAATCCCATTGGATACTTTTCATATTTCTTTGGTTCCATAGACATACTTATATAGTAATCCATTTGAAAACGAATTACGTATGCATAATGAATGCATAATGATGATTCGAAGCCTACAACACACACAAATGTGGGATCTTTTTATGGGTTCCATTGGATCTGTTTAAGTTCATAGGGATTAAACCTGTTTGATGCTTATTTAAAAAAGTTACAAAATTACCCTTCTATCTTTTTGCATACCCATGTGCGTAATTATCCAGTGCGGCATTTTTAAAGCTGCATACGTGAATCACATGGGTTCATATATGACCCGTTTGCCGACTATTTGTAAAAGTTACAATGTTAACCCCTCTATAGCCGTAATTTTTGACCAGTCAAAGTCGTAATTATTGACTATTCAAATCAATCTTGACTGTATAAATGGTTAGAATCGCAACTTTCCCTATATATGTGAATATTTATACATATGCTTGGTGGATTGTACGTATGCTCTATTTTACCAACTCCGGCCAACATAGAGACCTTCTCCATATCCGACCAACAGGGAGACCCACTTCATCTTCGGCCAAACACCGGACCTGACTTTGCTCTCTATCGATGATTTTACCCACCGTGCCCCCCTTCTACCCCACAGCATCACCCACCCCATGAGATGGGTGTTTTGAGTTGATGTTGATGAAGACAATGAGGAATCTAGAGATTGTGGTAATCAATGAGGTTGATTTTTGTTGCATACGATATAATAAAAAAAATTGTTTTAGTTGTTCGTTAATAAAAACATGTAATGTGGATTTCTCCGGTGAATTTGAAGTTTTCTAATTGTTATATTACATTATGTTTCTTGGGAACTTGTTGACTCGAGGTAATAAGAAAAAAAAAAACCTAAAATGTTGTTATTTTGCTTACTATCGATGAAGAATAACGTTGTTACTGTTATAGTATAATAGGTTATTGTCGTTTGACAGTGTCATTGATCATATGAACAATATATTGTTGTTTTACACTATGAAACAACATATGAATATAACACTAAAGCGTTGCTTCACAATGTTGTGAAACAATACATTGGTTAAAAACAGAACTGTTGTTTCAAGCCTTGAAACAACAGTGTCGATGATCCGAAGTAATGTAGTGTTGTTTTGAAACAACATAGTGCCACTTATGGTTGTTCATCGGTCGACTTCTATTGGATGTGAGGGAACCGAACCGATCCAATCATCCATTAGATGTTGGATTTTTTCAACCGATCCGATCCAATTAACATTGGACAACCGAACCGATCCAATATAATGGATGATTGGATCGTTTCGGTTCCATCCATTTGATATTTTTATTGGATACCCGTCGGATATCCAATGGATGATCCAAGGTGATTGGATCCATCCAACGTGTTAATTCAATCCAATTATTTAACAATGAAACAAATTAATTACTTTTAATATGTATTAAAACTAGGGGTGTTCATCCAAACCGCCTAACTGTCTACACCGCACCCACCGCAAAGCACAACACTGAACTGAACCGCACTCTGGGGTGCAGTTTACGGTTTTGAGTTATCAAACCGCGGTTCAAACCGCACCGCGCCGTACGCTTTGCATATTTTAAATTTTATATATAAAATAATTTATTATTTATATAATATTTTTGGACTTTGTGTTTTGGACTTTAAGTTTGATCCAATTTGACAATTGACAATCTTAATAAATTAGTTGGACACGTCAAAACTCACATTTCCAATTTAGTTTGAAGTTTATTTTTTACTTCTTAGGCTTTATTAATTAGGCAATATGTATTTTGGAATGGATATATTGAACTCTTTACTTTTTGAACTACGGTCACTTTATCGTTGATTTTATAATGTATTTTTAAACTTATAATTATTGGATTGTATACATAAAGTGCGATAGGTACAAACCGCATAAACTACACAAACCAACAAAAGTGAAGCTAACAAATTAAAAACCAATACAAAAACAAATTTCGATTTAACCAAATTGAAGACAAATTAACTGGATGATAGTTGGATGGATAACTGGATGTTTAACGGATCGCTAAATGGATGGTAATTGGATGTAGGTCGGTTCGGTTTGATCGGTTTTGGTCAGCTCTAGACTATCATCCAACAACAAATTGGATATTGAAATTTTCAATCCGATCCGATTACAATTGGATGTCTGAATATAGTCTGTCGGTTCTAATTAGATCGATCCATTCCAATTACATTGGTTGATTTTCTACACATCCCTAAAGTATCACTAATGTAAGTGTATCACTAATGTAAGTAATGCGAAACAACACATTTATTAAATCATTTGTAATGTTGTGTCTGAAAATTGCATAAAGTTATATAGTCTCAAAAAAAATAACAATATTGGTATCAGTTATAAAATAGCCCAATTATTTTATTCTTTATTTTTTTTGGGGGGGGGGGGGGGTTTGTTTATATATCCAACCTAGCATTTTAATATGCAGACGAAACCTTTAAACACCTCTTTAAAAATATTTATCCATTAAAAAATTTGTTCTAGAAATTCAAATAGAAAATGAGGATCAAAAAGATAGTTGTGAATATGCAACAATTTATCATCTAATATGCAACATTTGGATTTGATCATTCGGAATATTTTGTTACAAAATGAGTATTATAAATGCAGAATTAAACCATTTCAAGAAGATGATGATAAATTAAAAGTACGTTGAAATAAATTCATCATCGTTACGAAAGGAGTGACATCCCTTTTATAAATGTCAAAGTAAACCTATCTGGGAGGCCATATTACAAGCATTTAATGTTATTCATTGTTTTTAACTTCATGAATTTTGATGATATAAAAGTAAATATATCAGTTAAGATGTGAATTGTTGATCGGTCAATATTAACTAACACATATTAATGAAAACAATGTCAAATGAGGACTAGATCGAACATCAAAAATCCATGGTTTTTTTACAACGTACTATATCAAAATTTTGAAATGTGAACAACAAAATTTGGATGAGTACTAAAAAGGTCATGTTAAATGGATCCCTATGATAATTCAACTTCTCTATTCACACACATAAAGCATGATATTCTTCTTTTTACATTTTCAATGTTTGATTATTTGACCCAATAGGAGCTTTAAATAGCATGACTCGTACGTAAATTGAAGTATTCTAGTTTAATATATATGTGTATTTGTGTATCTGTGTACGTATACATTTTATCTCGTTCCATCTCAAACTAAATCAACGTTAATACACACAGTACATAAATGTCACGTTCTTTATTTTACTAAACTGTTGAATCAAACTATTCTCTTTCCCTATCGATAATCATTATAACCAGTAATAACACTAACACACTTTTTTCATTATTATTAATCGTAAAATATTTCAAATCCTACATCTTCTATCAGCTGCCTTGGGATTATTTGTAAGCATTTTCGAATGAATCTTATGCACTAGTTAGATTAAAGGTCATGTACCATATAATGATTTATCGGGTAAAATTTTCGGTCCTTATCATGTTCATCAGATAAAGAAAGTGATTAAACGCTTACCGAATAAGCAGTTGGTAAATGTCTCCTATTGAATGTTTAAAATATAAATCATAAATTATATCATATAATAAAATTTCACATATTATTAGTATTTTAAAAGGAGTGTCATTATGGTTAAACACATCTTCACATGTAAACATCCTCAATGGTTAGGTTGAGTAAAAGACTTTAACAAAATAAAAAGTATTAAAAAAAGTCTTGGTCCCACCATATATAATACACTTTTTCTCATTTTCTCCTTCTCACATTCATTTCTTCAAAGATGGGAGGAATCTCAAGTGGTTGATAAAAAGGGTCATCTTCAAATCATTAACTTTAATGGTCAAGTCTTCTTCAAATCATATTTAAGTAATCTTCAAACGACCATTGGAGATGCTCAAAGTTAGCCGTTTAAGTGGCCGAGAAATGGTCGGTCTTGTTCGAGAACCGTTGAATCGTTTCGACCCTAACGCAATCAAAGTGATCAATACTCGAGCAATTCAAGTCAGCCATATAGAGAAGAAGGTAGCTAGTGTTCTTGCCCTTTTAACCGACTCTAATTTGGTTCATATTGAAGGGATTGTACCCAATACCACTAAAAATAAGGCTCACTATAAGCTCCCTTGCCATATTCATGTTTTTGCAAAGATTGAAGTCTTTGAAACTGTTAAATCTGCTTCTACACAATATGGGTTGCGTTTGATTTCACAAAATGATCCTTTGTTTAGTACTTGTGAATCTATGGTTGTGAAAGGGAAGAAAAAGAGTGATGTAGATGAAATTTTCAAGTTGGTTGATGAGAATGTTGGTAAAAATATGGTTATGGGTACAATGGAACCCTCAAAAGTTGTGATTTTACCTGATCTTTTTCTGCACCAAAAAGAGGGTTTGAGTTGGTTGTACCATCGCGAGAATTCTGATGAGTTACCTCCGTTTTGGGAAGAAAGAGATGACGGTTTCATGAACGTGTTGACGTATTATCAAATCGACAAACGACCAGAGTCTTTATGCAGTGGGATCTTTGCGGACGATATCGGATTGGGTAAAAACTGTCACTTTACTTTCTTTGATTGCTTTGGATAAATGTAAGATTTCAAATGATGGGAGAAGTGAAGTAATGGGAACAGAAGTCGATCAATCGGTTGTCCAAATCGGTAAGAGATCAAGAACCAAAACTGTTAATCGTAACAAGAGACAGAAAACAAATGATACTCTTTTGGATGAAAGAAAAAAGAAAGAAGAAATAGGTGCGAAAATGACATTAATTGTTTGTCCAACTTCTATTTTCTCAACTTGGATTATACAATTAACCGATCACACCAAAAGGGGGCGGATAAAGGCGTATATGTACTATGGGGAACAAACTCAAGATGTATCTGGGCTTCAAAACTATGATATAGTCTTGACAACTTATAGTACTCTAGCTAGTGAACTTAACAATTCAAAAGCTCCGAAAAAAAGGATAGAGTGGTGGCGGATAATCTTGGATGAAGCACATACAATCAAGAACAATAAGCTGAAACAAAGTGAAGCCGTGAGTATGTTGAATGCTAAACGAAGATGGGTCGTTACAGGAACGCCTATTCAAAATGGGTAGATGGATTTGTTTTCTCTCATGGTGTTTATAAGATTTGATCTCTTTTTGACCAAAAGTTACTAGTATAGCTTGATGCAACGACCAATCATTCAAAGTTTCAAACGGATTACTTTCTATGCGCGTAATTGCATTGAAAATATAGATTCTATTTGAAATATGGGTTCAGTTTTGCTTGATGTTTAGGCATTAATGGTGACTATTTTTTTCAGACGAGCAAAAAAGTAGGGATGAGCTCGGTACCGGACCGGTACCGAAACCGAGAGTGGAAAAAATCAATACCGAATACCGAACCGATAAGAGAAATTCGGTACCGGTACCGGTTCGGTACCAGGATTTTTGGGACTAGAACCGTTTGGTACCATTTTTTGGGACGACAATCGTTTTTCACCGTTGAGCATTAAACACAATAACAAAAACCAAAATCACTTGAGCGGAAACCGGATTGGAGAAGCCGATTGTGCAAGAACCGGGTTTTGGATAAATTACGGAACCGATTTTGGAGATTTGCAATAACCGAAATATGAAGAATTGCAAGAAAAAATCTGTATTTGAGTGGAAAATACAAGAACCGAAAATTGTAATATGTTTAGGAGAATTTTCTATAAAAAAGGAAAGAGTTTGTTACCAATTCAAATAAAAAAATGACTTATTAAATTCCCCGGTTTGGTTCGGGATTTACTGGGACTAGTACGGTACCGAAAGTATCGAAAGTACCGAATCCCGAATATGGAAAATCTTGGTACCGAATACCGAACCGGTAATGATATTCGGTACCGGTACCGATACCGGTTCGGTACGGGATCGGTTCGGTTTCGGGATTTCGATCCGTATGCTCATCCCTACAATAAAGTTTGATTGGTTTGCTGTCTCGAAAAACTATTATTACATGTAATGTGGAGGTTTTTGTAGATGAGTGAAAGGCGTATGATCAGATGGAAACCGAAGCCAAGACATTTGTTGAACGATATATTTCCATAGGATGTGTAACACACAGTACTCGACAATTTTAAGCATCATTTTACGGCTTCGCCAGATATGCACGCATATGGAATTATGCCCTTTAAATGTTAGATCATCACTTTCGTCCTACAACTTTGAAGGTACTTCTTGTTGCTTCTCTCACTTTATTAATTTCTCAGTTCAAAATAATATTTAGTACTCCATGGCTACGTGTTTGTAACACTTTTGTTGTAAAATGCACACACGTATATTTTGACCGAGTGGCTTTGGTCCAATGGTATCGGTGTATCACCCTAAGGTTGTAAATGCAAGTCTCTTAGGGCATTTGATTTGCATGATTCATATAAAACTTGAATGGTCTATTTCATTGACCTAATTCTATTCCGATATTTGGGATACATTCTGTTGGTGATTTTAGTGTCACCGGTCCATTTATGTGATTGGAAATAACATGATGTCTATATGGGTTTTATACTGTGATCTAATTCAAGTTAGGTGGTGCGGAGTGCACGCTTGTTATAAGGCGAGTATGAACCCGGTAACGACTGAATACAACAAGGTTCAACTGGAACCCAGTCAAGCTCGACTGGTTCCATTCGAACTCTGTGAATTGGTGTTGGCATCTTTTGGAATACTCGACTGGGCCAGTCGAGTCTATATTGATGTCCTCTGGAATACTCGACTGGGCCAGTCGAGCGCCAGTCGAGCCGGTCGTGCTGTAATTGGATTTGGAGTATAAGTAGGAAATGGGTCCCTGAAACTTCTAAGGGGTCCCTGAAGGGTCTCTGAAAGGTCCCTGAAGGGAGAGGTCCCTGAAACTTCTGAGGGGTCCCTGAAAGTCTGAAGGGTCTCTGAAGGGTCCCTGAAGGGAGAGGTCCCTGAAACTTCTGAGAGGTCCCTGAAACTTCTGAGGGGTCCCTGAAAGTCTGAAGTGTCCCTGAACTTCTGAAGGGTTCCTGAAGGGAGAGGTCCCTGAAACTTATGAAGTATCCCTGAAACGGTTACTGTGCATTAAATGTGCAGTTTTTGAGCAGTTACTAGATTTGTGTAACTGACCACTACTCCTAAATTTCAGCCATGATTATTATTTCAGATACGTTATTTTGAGTATAAATAAGAATTTATATTCATGAGTTTACACGAACAAAAACACGGTTTTTAGACACGGTTTTTGAACAATGCTCCCATATACTCTCCAGAAAATTGCTCTCGTTTTTGTGCCTAAGAACGAAAGTGTTTTGAGTCTTATCCTAGGTTGAATTTCGTGAAACCCAGGCATAGGGTCGAAATATCAATTCGGAAAGTGTCTCACACGATTCTCAATTTAATCCGGTGATCGATTACCCTTGTTTGCCTACACGGTTCCAACAATCGAGTTGATAGTTGGGACCAACCCCAACAATCGAATTGATATTTTGTGATGTCGATCATGGCTGAATCTGTGAAAGAGATGACTTCGAAGTTCGGAAAACTGGAGAAGTTCGAGGGGGCTGACTTTAGACGTTGGCAGAAAAAGATGCATTTTCTGTTAACGACTCTGAAAGTGGTGTACGTGCTGAGTACTCCCATTCCTGAAATCATGGAGAACGAGACGTTGGAGCAGACCTGGAGGAGAGGGTGTTCTTCAATTTTCTCTTTTTCAGGTTTCCTGAACCTAACCTTATATACATATATATATATATGCATTTTTATAACAAAAAAAAATTCAAACACGTTGTGACGGAGTATTAAATATTATTTTTGAAGTGTGAAATTAATAAAGTGAGGGAAGCAACGGAAGATACCTTCAAAGTTGTAGGACGAGAGTGATGACCTAACATCTAAAGGGCATAATTCCATATGCGTGCATATTTGCCTAAGTCGTAAAATGATGCTTAGAATGGTCGTGTAATTGTGTGTTACACTTCCTATAGAAATATATCGTTCAACAAATGTCTTGGCTTCAGTTTCCATATGATCATACACCTTTCGCTCATCTACAGAAAGCTCCACATTACACGTAATGATGGTTTTTCGAGGCAGCAAACCAATCAAAGTTTTTTCTTTCGTTCGTCTCAAAGAAATAGTCGCCATTAATGCCTAAACATCAAACAAAACCGAACCCATGTTTCAAATAGAATCCAAATTTTTATACAATTATGGGCATAGAAAGTAATCATTTGAATGATCCTTACCTGAAGCCTTGAAAGCCCTTTCTCGTTCCCCTGAGCAATTGGCGTTGAACTAAGCTATACTAGTAACTTTTGGTAGCAAAATGGATCAAATCTTAGAAATGCCATGAGAGAAAACAAATCCATCAACCCATTTTGAATGGGTGTTCCAGTAACAACCCATCTTCGTTTAGCATTCAACATACTCACGGCTTCACTTTGTTTCGCCCTATCGTTCTTGATTATGTGCGCTTCATCCAATATTACTCGCCACCACTCTATCTTCTTTATCGAAGCTTTTGAATTGTTAAGTTCACTAGCTAGAGTACTATAAGTTGTCAAGATTATATCGTAGTTTTGAAGCTCGTATGCATCTTGAGTTCGTTCCCCATAGTACATATACGCTTTTATCTGTCCCCTTTTGGTGTGATCGGTTAATTGTGTTATTTAAGTTGAGAAAACAGAAGGTGGACAAACGATTAATGTCATTTTAGCACCTATTTGTTCTATCTTTTTTCTATCATCCAAAAGGTTATCATCTGTTTTCCATCTCTTGTTACGATTAACATTTTTGGTTCTTGATCTCTTACCAATTTGGACAACCGATTGATCGTCTTCTATTCCCATTACTTCACTTCTCCCATCATTCGAAATCTTACATTTATCCAAAGCTATTAAAAAAAGTAAAGTGAGAGTTTTACCCAACCCCATATCATCAGCAAAGATTCCACCGCGTAAAGGCTCTGGTCGTTTGTCGGTTTGGTAATTAGTCAATACGTTCACGAAACCATCATCTCTTACTTCCCAAAACTAGCTATCAAGCCACCTACTGTTTCAAAATAAGACCTGAAACTAAAGACTCGAAATCAAAACGAATAGATGTTACCTGAAATATGTGTTCTTCAATGTTCTTGAGTTTTCTGCCCAAGAAGTCGACAACCCTAATCTGTGAAAGAGAGAAAAACAGAGATCAAGAAAAAAAAATGTAAAAACATAGAATAGAATGAGAGAAGCCTACCAAAATCAACAAACATATCAACATTTACCCCACGTTTTGCATCATATCGAACCATTATTAAAAGAAATGTTTTTACCTGAAACAAAATCGTAGCTTGAATCGTGTAATCATCAACAAAGCCCTGAGCTATTGAGATTTAGGTTGAGGGAAAGGTTCAACGGGAATGGGAATTTAAGCGGGCACCTGCCGGAATTTAGGGGGACGTGGGAGGTTGGATGCACATAAAGCATTAAGGGGGTGTTTGGATGAGCTTATTGACTTATAACTTATTACCGGTGTGGAAAAGTGTTTATGAAAATCTCATAAGTTAAAATTTTTGACTTCTTTAAAAATGACTTATTACCGGTTTGTCACCGGATAAGTTGTTTTACCCAAACACTCAAAATGGCTTATTACCGGTGTCATACCGGAATAAGTCAATAAGTTGTTTTGATAAGCTCAAACAAACACCCCCTGAGAAGGAAGGGACGTGGGCTTGGGTCGTGGGTTAAGGACGTATTAGATGGAGTGGGGGTGAAAGGCTTATCCAAGCTTTAGAAGTTGTACATAATGCATAAGATAACAGTCGCTCTTCAAATTGTGAAGATAACCGAACAAGAGCTTTTATAATATAGTAAATATATATATATATATATATATATATATATATATATATATATTTGCAATGAAATTTTAATTAAATCCAAGAATACGACCTTGGTTATATGTATTATAGAGGGAGGTAGGTTCAGAGGAAAACCATCAAAAAGTTAAAACATTAAGGGATACTACGATAACCATTCATCTGTATGATATGCACATATGTATATAAGTAAATAAAGTTTTCTCGGTTTATATACACGTATGCATGTCATACATATGTGCATACTCGACAAATCGACAAAAACACTAAGAAAATCTCTTGAAATTAACTAAATCCTGGATCTATCTTAATAGGTCTATCTTAATAGGACTCCAGTAGACAAAAATACTGGATCCGTCACTGTCTATATATTTATACTAGATAAATTATTTACAAATTACTTGTAATCATATACAAATACCTTTAAATTAAAATGGTTAACACCTTTAAATTAAAATGGTTAACAGGGTGTTTGTTTTTTTCTTTTTACGGTTTCCTGAACCTACATGAGTTCATATATTTATTATTATTATATATATATATATATATATTCTCATATGATATGTGTATACGTATATTCATTTTCAAAAGAAAAACCAAAGACGGTGAAGACTCATTGTAAACCCTTGCCCCCAAAATCACCGTTTTCTTGATGCATGAAATGAGTGTCGATCGATTGCCGTTCGATTTGGTCGAAGATGAAAACGAAGATTCTCAACAACAATCAATCATCGTCTTCTTCACAATCAATCCAGTCGGAAACCTACATGGTGGGTTTCGTTATTGCCAACATTGTCGGATTACAATACTATTCCGGCCGTGTAAGTGGTCGAGAAATGGTCGGTCTTGTTCGAGAACCCTTAAATCGATTCGACCCTAACGCAATCAAAGTCGTCAATACTCGAGCAATTCAAGTCGGCCATATTGACAAGAAGGTAGCTAGTGTTCTTGCACCTTTAATCGATACCTTCTTTTCGATATGGCCGGCTTGAATTGCTCGAGTATTGACGACTTTGATTGCGTTAGGGTCGAAGCGATTTAAGGGTTCTCGAACAAGACCGATTCTCGGCCACTTACACGGCCGGAATAGTATTGTAATCCGACAATGTTGGCAATAATGAAACACACCTTGTAGGTTTCCGACTGGATTGATTGTGAAGAAGACGATGATGATTGTTGTTGAGAATCTTCGTTTTCATCTTCGACCAGATCGAACGGCAATCAATCGACACTCATTTCCTGCTTCAAGAAAACGGTGATTTTGGGGGCAAGGGTTTACGGTGAGTCTTCACCGCCTTCGGTTTTTCTTTTGAAAATGAATATACGTATACACATATCATATGAGAATATATATATATATATATATAATAATAAATATATGAAGTCATATAGGTTCAGGAAACCGTAAAAAGAAAAAAACAAACACCCTATTAACCATTTTAATTTAAAGGTATTTGTATATGATTACAAGTAATTTATAAATAATTTATCTAGTATAAATATAGACAGTGACGGATCCAGGATTTTTGTCTACTGGAGTCCTATTAAGATAGATTAAAGGCGCGTAAAGTCACCCGACGTGTTTCGGGAAATTTTTAAAGTTTTTTTAGTTAATTTCAAGAGATTTTCTTAGTGTTTTTGTCGATTTATCTCTCGCAAAACAGTGCCCAGGTCTTATTTTGAAACAGTAGGTGGCTTGATAGCTAGTTTCGGTCAGCTCCTTTTATTTCTGTTTTGCTGCTGCCCTCGTGTTAGTGCAGGCGTGGTGGGTGTATTTCTGGTGTACTGTTTGTATATTTGGGTTTTTTAATAAAAATGTCTTTCAAAAAAAAAAAAATAAGACCCCATTGTTGTATTATTTTGTTTGTTTTCTAGAACCTAAATTATATACTTATTTTATCGAAACAGACTTGGGACCTGGTAAGACCAATCTGTATTCGTGAGACCCGTGAGACCATATTTTTATACTTGAAACTTCATAATAAATCACTGTGAAGGTAAAAAAAATCGATGTTTTCATGAGACCACTTTTTTAGACTTGAAACTTCACAGCAAAACACTGTGAAAGTAACATTCATAGTGTTTTTGCCGTGAAGGTTCATTTTTTTTACGTGCACAATGATTTGCTGTGAAGTTTCAAGTGTAAAAATGTGGTCTCACGGATCTCACGAAAACAGTCGGGTCTCACGTGAACCCAATCCTATCATTATAGCCAAAATATTTAATCAGATATGGATATGTTATATGTGAAATGAAAATAATATAACTATCAAAACAACATTTGTTGTTATTTATATTCAAATTGATATAACAATTAACACATGAACACAAATTAAATATGTATTGATATTAATAGATCTTAACCATACGACGGAATATAGTGCAACATTAACCAAACATGATTATGATATCAATCTACTAATACTTTCCGAATTAAATATGTGAACAATATTGTTTGTTTGCTATTTATTACGTTAAATAATTAAGTCATAAATTTGAATAATTAATAATTAATACTTAATGGTGATTACTCGGATGAAATAATCTCAACAACTAGAGTTATACCCGTCCGTTGATCGGGTACACACCATGAATTTAAACAAATTCTAAAACGTTCTTGAAACAGACTTTAAACAAAGTGAAAATTTAACAACTTAAACAAATAGATAATATGATAAATGTGGACATAAATTTACGTGAGGAATGTTTTATCCTAACTCGATTGCTACCCAAGTATAAAAGAACGAAAGATAAAAGAAATGGGATCCATATACTTTTTTATTGCAAACCAAAAAAATACAATTACATAAAAATGACCTTCATTGATCAACATTTATAATCCACAACTGCTAATGCAAAAGTTGGTTCTCTGCTTCATTTGGTGAAGCTACTTCATCGTATGTAGAAATTGGTTTCTTTAATATGCTTTGTTGCAAAATTGTGTTCCGTAAACTTCCGTTATGTGGTTCGAAATGTGCAACAAAAATAATACTCCATCCAACCACCCTCCGCATTCATGATAAAGTTACCCATTTTGACAAAAACTGATTGTATTGATTTAAAGTTTGAAATGGTATTTTACATATGTAAGACTGGGACATTGCCAAAACAGACACATACATATACTGTAAGGAGATACATACATACACACATACTTTACAGCCGTGCGCATACTCATGCCATAACCATATATATATATATATATAGAGAGAGAGGGAGGTGCAAGGGAAAACACTAAAAAATAAAAAAACTGAAGAACACCCTAGGAGCCCTCCATCTGGACGGTATGCCCTCCCATATATATAGGGTCAGGTTCAGGGGAAAGCGCCAAAAAAAGAGAAAACTGAAGAACCCCCCGAGAGTCCTCCTTCTGGACGTCATGCACTAATGCATACCGGTAATTTGTAACATGCATCTGTGTATATGATTATGCACTAATGCCTATATAAGCATTGATGCATAGAAAAAAAACAGTTTCAATCGCTTGTATGCATTTGTTCATACCGTCCGGATGGAAGATTCCTAGGGCGTTATTCAGTTTTCTCTTTTTTTAGTCTGTTCCCTTGAACCTCCCCCCCCCCCCCTCTCTCTCTCTCTCTCTCTCTCTCTCTCTATTTATATATATATACATACATACAACACAACCACATCCTACTGTGGGAATTGAACTCCTAAGCCAACCACCTAAGAGGCCGTTGTCTATCTAATTTGCCTCTCCCATAATGCTCTTGAGGTGGAGTGTTGTGGTTTGGCTTGGGGGTTACTGGCTCAAACCCTTTTGCACAAACAAACATAAATGCAGGCCTATTGTTTTTGTTTTAAAGTGGGTAGGCATATGGTCTTGGTGGTCGTAACTAAAGGGGGTTTAGAAAGAATTTCTCAAAATCTGTCGGAAGGCCGTGCATTTTATTAAAAATAAAACGTGAGAATGATTATTCTCCTAGTTAAAGGCCAAATCTAAAAATTTCCATATATGAGATCCATCAAATAAACAGTTGCAATCATCAGAAGCATCAACCAATGATTCCTTATCCAAAAAAAGCATTAAATCAATGATTTAGACAAACATGTACCTTCACCTTGTAAAAATTTAATGCTGCAATTAATAACCTAAACATGAAAACAATTATATATACATATTTCTCAAAAGGAATGAAAAGATTCTGTATACCTTTATTCCGACAAAGGATTCATTTGGGACCACATATGATGTAAGGCCCACAAATAAAAAATCATTTATGATTTTTATTTTCTTTTCTAAAAAATCATTTATGATTTTTTATTTGTGGGCCCCACATCATATGTGGTCCCAAATGAATTCCTTTGTTCCCTTAAAGATGAGTGGTTCTTGTTTGATCCCTCCCCTATATACATATATATATATATATATATATATATATTTCTCAAAAGGAATGAAAAGATTCTATATACCTTTATTCCAACTATAATCATTTTTACTTCCATTTGGCTTGAAAGGTCCATGCTCAACAAAAGCCCCTTCTCCAAGAGACGAACAACCAGGTCCTTCCAAAAAAAAGAAAAAAATTCAAACCAAAATTCTTCAATTTCAGAAATCCAACAAAATTCATATATATATATATATATATAGAAATGATTAATAAAACGTAATGTGTGTTAATTAATAATTACCTCCATTGAACCAAAGCACAAGCGGTTTTGAAGACGAATTGGTTTCCGCTTCAACAAAGCAGTAAAATAAGGATCTCCGTTTGTGTTCATCGACGGCGATATAGCCGGCGAATTGCTTGAAAGCGACGGTAGGTTGGCCTGGTAGTTGCAGTACCTCATCGGTAAGGGAATCAACCCGTCGTTCGGAATGTACAAGTATTAATGCATGTTATATAAGTTTTGATTGTAGGATCACATTTATATGTTAGATCCTGTGTTCAAGTCTTTTATTACAAAAAAAAATTCAGAAACAATATAAATCTGAAATTAAAAGCTAAAAACTAAAAAAATGATATTAAAAAAATTCGAACTCGGGTCTATGGTAAAAGAAAAATCCTGCAAACCAATTCCACCAAGGAAAAGTTGTGTGTCCTCGTAGCAGTTTCAAAATATATACGATGGCACATAACAAAATGATACAGTAACACTTTTCACGACCCTATAACTACAAAGACATCAAGGTACGGAGGTCCGCCAAATTTATATCCCTTTTCTCCTCTTTTCCCTTCTTCTTTTTGTTCCGAAACGCTTCTTCTGCCAACTTCTGTTTCTGTTCCTGTAACAACACTATCCTTTCATCAATACTATCTCTAGCAATCATCTTCACCACCTTCACTTCCTCCTTTTGCCCGATCCTATGGACACGATCCATCGCTTGTTCTTCAACGGCTGGATTCCACCATGGCTCCATCAGATACACCCTCGAAGCAGCCGTCAAATTTATACCCGTACCCGAAGCTTTAAGACTCGCTAGCAAAACCGTCGGTCCGTCCTCTTTCGAAACTCCGAATTCCTTGATCACTTGTGCTCGCCGCTTAGCTGTCATTGTTCCATCTAACCGTAGTATCTTGAATCCGGCCGCTCTTAATGGTTCTTCGAGTAAAAGCAACAGTTTACGAAATTGAGAAAAAACGACGGATTTTATGGATGGGTTTTCGTTTCTAGATGCTTCTAGAAGTTTTAAAAGAGCCGACACTTTGGAAGATGGCTGGCAAAAGGAAGAAGAAGCGATTTGGTCGGGGTCGGTGGTGTACTCGGGTGGTGGTGAGAAGAGGTCGGATTCGGACAGCTGGCGGCGGCAAAGTGGGCAGACGGATGTGGAATGGTTTAGTGATCGGATGATGCAGGTTTGACAAAAGATGTGGGCACAAGATGTAATGATGATTTGAGTAGGTGGAGAGAGGCAAATCGGACAATCGAAATCTTCCCCATCTTGTAGCAGTAAAACGAGCTTCTGAAGTAGTTCCGGGTTGTTGGATGCATCTGCAAGTTCGGTTTAAATACGATCACAATCACTAGCTCAAAACATGACAAATTCAAGAACCATAACCTGCAACTAGAATGAAATTGGAATATATATCTATTTGGTTTACAAAGGAATTGGAATGAAATGAAGAAAACTACCAAAATACCCTTTCTTTGATTATTTTTTTAACTATAGATATGCTAATTTAAGAAACTTGGTTCGGATGGAATTCAATTCCCACCTCACTATGATGGAATGATGAAATCCATGGTTGGTGGAATGTATGTCAAATGTCGGAATGGAATTTGGTCAACGGAATCGACCATTCAAATTCCATCAGAATCTTGTGAACCAAATGCCCCCTAGAAGACTTGCATTCGTAACCTAAGGGTTATACACCAATATCATTGGACCAAAGGTCACTTGGTCAATATATATATATACACACACACGTATATATATATATAGAGGACCGATGTAATATAACCCTTACTAATCTTACAACCTATGCAACCTCATCTATAGCCATCCATTTTTTGTATTTGCTTTTTTGGTTTTTTTTAATTAAGGGTAGTTTTCAACTGATCAAATGGCAACCGTTGATGAAAATAATGGATGGTTAAGATGTGGGTTGCAAGGGTTGCAACCTTTTCATGGTTTGCAAAACAACACTCTATATACATACATATAGAGGGAGGTTAATGGAAAACCTCAAAAAAAGGCTTAAGAATACCCTGGGAGCCCTCCATCTGGACAGTATGCATTTGTGCATAGATGGAACGCACAAAGGCATACAAACATTTTTTTTCTATGCACGAGTGCATGTTATGCACGAATGCATGTACAAATTACCGGTATGCATTTGTGCATACCGTCTAGATAAGGGCTCGCAAGTCGTTCTTCAGTTTTCTCTTTTTCAGGTTTCCTGAACCTAACCCTATATACATATATATGCATTTTTATAACAAAAGAAATTCAAACACGTTGTGACGGAGTATTAAATATTATTTTTGAAGTGTGAAATTAATAAAGTGAGGGAAACAACGGGAAATACCTTCAAAGTTGTAGGACGAGAGTGATGACCTAACATCTAAAGGGCATAATTCCATATGTGTGCATATTTGCCGAAGTCGTAAAATGATGCTTAGAATGGTCGTGTAATTGTGTGTTACACTTCCTATAGAAATATATCGTTCAACAAATGTCTTGGCTTCGGTTTCCATATGATCATACACCTTTCGCTCATCTACAGAAAGCTCCACATTACATGTAATGATAGTTTTTCGAGGCAGCAAACCAATCAAAGCTTTTTCTTTCGTTCGTCTCAAAGAAATAGTCGCCATTAATCCCTAAACATCAAACAAAACCGAACCCATGTTTCAAATAGAATCCAAATTTTTATACAATTATGGGCATAGAAAGTAATCATTTGAATGATCCGTACCTGAAGCCTTGAAAGCCCTTTCTCGTTCCCCTGAGCAATTGGACGTTGCACTAAGCTATACCAGTAACTTTTGGTAGAAAATGGATCAAATCTTAGAAATGCCATGAGAGAAAACAAATCCATCGACCCATTTTGAATGGGTGTTCCAGTAACAACCCATCTTCGTTTAGCATTCAACATACTCACGGCTTCACTTTGTTTCGCCCTATCGTTCTTGATTATGTGCGCTTCATCCAGTATTACTCTCCACCACTCTATCTTCTTTATCGGAGCTTTTGAATTGTTAAGTTCACTAGCTAGAGTACTATAAGTTGTCAAAATTATATCGTAGTTTTGAAGTTCGTATACATCTTGAGTTCGTTCCCCATAGTACATATACGCTTTTATCTGTCCCCTTTTGGTGTGATCGGTTAATTGTGTTATCCAAGTTGAGAAAACAGAAGGTGGGCAAACAATTAATGTCATTTTCGCACCTATTTGTTCTTTCTTTTTTCTATCATCCAAAAGGGTACCATCTGTTTTCCGTTTCTTGTTACGATTAACAGTTTTGGTTCTTGATCTCTTACCAACTTGGACAACCGATTGATCGTCTTCTATTCCCATTACTTCACTTCTCCCAGCATTCGAAACCTTACATTTATCCAAAGCAATCAAAGAAAGTAAAGTGAGAGTTTTACCCAATCCCATATCATCAGCAAAGATTCCACCGCGTAAAGGCTCTGGTCGTTTGTCGGTTTGGTAATTAGTCAATACGTTCACGAAACCATCATCTCTTTCTTCCCAAAATGGAGGTAACTCATCGGAATTCTCACGATGGTACAACCAACTCAAACCCTCTTTTTGGTGCAGAAAAAGATCAGGTACAATCACATCTTTTGGGGGTTCCATTGTACCTATAACCATATTCTTACTAACATTCTCATCAACCAACTTGAAAATTTCATCTACATCACTATTTTTCTTCTCTTTCACAACCATAGATTCAGAAGTACCAAACAAAGGATCGTTTTGTGAAATCAAAATCAACCCACATTGTAAAAAGGAAGATTTAACAGTTTCAAAGGCTTCAATCTTTGCAAAAACATGAATATGGCATGGGAGCTTATAGTGAGCACCATTTTTAGGGATTTTGGGTACAATCCCTTCAATATGAACCAAATTAGAATCGATTAAAGGTGCAAGAACACTAGCTACCTTCTTGTCGATATGGCCGACTTGAATTGCTCGAGTATTGACGACTTTGATTGCGTTAGGGTCGAAGCGATTTAAGGGTTCTCGAACAAGACCGACCATTTCTCTGCCACTAACACGGCCGGAATAGTATTGTAATCCGACAATGTTGGCAATAACAAAACCCACCATGTAGGTTTCCGACTGGATTGATTGTGAAGAAGACGATGATGATTGTTGTTGAGAATCTTCGTCTTCATCTTCGACCAGATCGAACGGCAATCGATCAACACTCATTTCCTGCTTCAAGAAAACGGTGATTTTGGGGGCAAGGGTTTACAGTGAGTCTTCACCGCCTTCGGTTTTTCTTTTGAAAATGAATATACGTATACACATATCATATGAGAATATATATATATATATATAATAATAATAATAATAAATATATGAAGTCATATAGGTTCAGGAAACCGTAAAAAGAAAAAAACAAACGCCCTGTTAACCATTTTAATTTAAAGGTATTTGTATATGACTACAAGTAATTTGTAAATAATTTATCTAGTATGTATATATACACAGTGACGGATCCAGGATTTTTGTCTACTGAAGTCCTATTAAAATAGATTAAAGGCGTGTAAAGTCACCCGACGTGTTTCGGGAAATTTTTAAAGTTTTTAAGTTAATTTCAAGAGATTTTCTTAGTGTTTTTGTCGATTTTGAGATATTTTCTTAGTATTTTTGTCGATTTCGAAGGATTTTTTGGCTTTTTTTTATTGATTTTAAGAAACTGGCAAGACGGGGTCCTTAGAAAATTTTACTGGGGGGAACTAAGGTTAAATTTAGTATTTTTGATATTTTTTTAGCCTATATAATTTCTTTTAACAATTTCTTATAGTAGAATAAAGATCGAGTAAAGGCCTTTAAAAAATGCAAAATACAAGTAATTAGTAATCAATTTGTCGAGTATGCACATATGTATGACATGCATACGTGTATATAAACCAAAAAAACTTCATTTACTTATATACATATGTGCATATCACATACAGATGAATGGTTATCGTAGTATCCCTTAATGTTTTAACTTTTTGATGGCTTTCCTCTGAACCTACCTCCCTCTATAATACATATAACCAAGGTCGTATTCTTGGATTTAATTAAAATTTCATTGAAAATATATATATATATAGAGAGAGAGAGAGAGGAAGGTTCAAATGAGAACTTTGTATTTTTAAAGAAACAAAGGGACACTTGTGAATCACATATGATGTAGGTCCCACATAATATTAAATCATTTATGATAGGTTCAAATGAGAACTTTGTATTTTTAAAGAAACAAATGGACACTTGTGGATCACATATGATGTGGGCCCCACATAATATTAAATCATTTATGATTTAATATGATTTAATATTATGTGGGACCCACATCATATGTGGTCCACAATTTGTTCCTTTGTTCCCTTAAGGAGGGGTGGTTCTCATTTGATCCCTCCCCTATATATATATCTTTATCTTTACAATATTATAAAAGCTCTTATTCGGTTATCTTCACAATTTGAAGAGGTACTGTTGTCTTATGCATTATGTACAACTTCTAAAGCTTGGATAGGCCTTTCACCCCCACTCCATCTAATGCATTATGTACAACTTCTAAAACAACTTATTGACTTATTCCGGTGTGACACCAGTAATAAGCCATTTTGGGTGTTTGGGTAAAACAACTTATTCGGTGACAAACCGGTAATAAGTCATTTTTAAAGAAGTCAAAATTTTAACTTATGAGATTTTCATAAGCACTTTTCCACACCGGTAATAAGTTATAAGTCAATAAGCTCATCCAAACACCCCCCTTAATGCTTTATGTGCATCCAACCTCCCACGTCCCCTAAATTCCAGCAGGTGCCCGCTCAAATTCTCATGCCCGTTGAACCTTTCCCTCAACCTAAATCTCAATAGCTCAGGGCTTCGTTGATGATTACACGATTCAAGCTACGATTCTGTTTCAGGTAAAAACATTTCTTTTAATAATGATGCAAAACGTGGGGTAAATGTTGATATGTTTGTTGATTTTGGTAGGCTTCTCTCATTCTATTCTATGTTTTTACCAATTCAGTACTTTTACATTGCCATGCCACATCAGTCCTTGCTGCAATTCTATATATTGTTAGACTTTACTTTTAACGGAGCTAAGGTTAGTAATAAATAATATGTTGCTTTTAGTGGTGTTTATGCATATTTCTAGATTATATTTGTTTACATCTTTCTAAGATGCATGCTATTCAGAAAAAAAAAAGTTCAATTTAGGGACCTTTCATAGATTTGATCATTGCACCTTCTTTATTTCACCCTTCTAGGATAGATGCACTTCCACTATTCTGAGATCAATGTTTTCTTTTCCGGTTACATCTTTTGGGTCTCATTTTAGTCTTTTTTTTTCTTGCATAATCACAAAGGGCTAGGCTTGTTCTGTTGATTTGCAAGCGATGTTACATAATTATCAATTATGTTGCTATACTAATCAATTTTAAGATGCCTTTCAACTACCAATTAAGCTGCTAAAAAAGGACTTATATTTTTGCAATATATATCTTATATCAAGTTCTTGTGAACTAAAGGCACCTGAGTAACACCTACAGGAATAGCTACATTCATGTTTATGTTGCCAATTTAACCAAGAATTACGTGCTTTTTGTGGCAAAAATTAATGAAATTAACTTCAATTCATAAGATTGTCATTTTTTTAGCAAAATAGGTAAACTATCATAGTTGCATGTCTTAAGAGAAGTATTATCAATCATATATCTTTATGTTCACCATCAAACCAATTACACAAGAATTGCTACTATTTTCAGGGTATAGTCCAAAAGATGATCTGTTTCATTGATTTGTTTGTGAAACCTTAATAGCCAAAAGATATATTGCTAATCCTTAACGGTTGACGTGGCACTTCTACGTTTGAGAATTGCTCTTTTCTTTTTTCCTCAGTTTTCTAATTTTCTTAATATTAACGGTTGACGTGGCACTTCTACGTTTGAGAATTGCTCTTTTCTTTTTTCCTCAGTTTTCTAATTTTCTTAATATTAACGGTTGACGTGGCACTTCTACGTTTGAGAATTGCTCTTTTCTTTTTTCCTCAGTTTTCTAATTTTCTTAATATTTTAGGCAGGGCCGGTCCAATGGTTTTGCATGCCCTGGGTGGAGAAGCAAAAATATGCCCCTAATCCAATAAACAAAGCACAATTTTTTAAAGGGGTTTAGAACCTAGTCAAGCCATATGGCTCATCCCCAAGCCGATTTTTATTGAAAAAAGTTACAACGGGAAACGTAAACCAAAACCCGAACAACAAAACAAAGATAAGATCACCTAAAACGATGTCATTGTACATTTAGTGAAACAAAATCTTCAATTAATCCATCATAATTGACATTTGCTATAAACTTACTTTCAATCCCCAAAATTACTAACCCTTTAAGCCAAATTTGCATTCTATGTTTCAAGTTCAAGGCAATTAAGCATAATTCATCTTATATTTTCCTATAAGCAGCACATAATGATTTGATAAAGCAAACTCTCAAAGCTTTGAATATAGATTCTAAAATGCATCCAGTTATAGGGGATTCCATACAAGATTATGATATTATCAAGCATATCAAAAACTAGCAATCAAATTGTGGAAGAATTCTCTTTTAACTTGAACTAATTTTCATTTCAAATTACTTAATTTAGCATTTTCATACAACTTTATCAAGTATCATAATTCCCTTTCTTCTATTCCCACAAAATCAAGGTTGTGTCTTTCGATCCTTCAATATTTTATTTTAAATCTATAACTGGTAAAGGGATTCAAACCTGAGATAGGCAGCCAATGTGCAACCTAACTACGTGATCTTCAATACCCAGTAGAAGAAAATTCTGTAATCAAATCCTACCCCTACCCCTTCACCTTCCACCTCTTCTCATTTTCGCTTCATACCCAATAACCTAAATATAATCAGAAGGGTAGAAGCAGAACCAAGGTCGTGAAGGGGTGAGGATTTGAGTGTCAAGAGATCGTGCATCGATTGAGAGAGAGCAAGAGCCGGTAACCTTTTTTCGAAAAAAACTTGAAAACGAAGCCTACTACTATATATTAAAGGGACGGGAATCTGGCCCAGCAGCCCAAGGGCCGGCCGTGTTTTAGGGTTTAACTCCCAACCCTTAGGTGGCGTTTGTTTTTCTCTAGGTGCTGAAATCTGAAGTCTGATTTTAGTTATGTTTGAATTATAAAACGTCTAAACGAATCATATATAAGTGGTGATTAAGTTTTACTTTATGTTTCTCTAAAGCTTACAGTATTTATTGTTTATGTGTCGTTAAACTCAGAGCCAGATTCTCCCTGTGCTTGCAGCATGTTGTTTTACACATATAAACTTACATCCTAATGAAGTGTTGTTTTACATTATAAAACAATATAAATTATACACATTGAATTGTCATTTGACAATGTGAACAACGTATTTTTATTTCACACTATAAAACAACATGGATTTAACACTGAAGTATCGTTTCATAATGTGAAATATTACATTGGTTAAAAAAAACGTTTTGATTCATGTCTTGAAACAATACAGTTTCAATGACGTAAAATAATATAGTGTTGTGAAACAGCGTACCGTCACCAATGTGAAATAACATATTACTTAAATCATTTGTAATGTTTTTTGTGAAAACTACGATAGTTTTAAAGTCTCCAGAAAAATATTTATGCTTACATCAAATTAAAGAGAAAAAAAATGCTATTTTCTTATAATTTGTTTAGTTTATAATTTCATTATAATTGAAGATTTTAGATGAATAGTGTGAATGTGTGATGTTTTATTTTTAGAGTAAACTACAATTTTGGTCTATATGGTTTACACAAATCTTTGAAAGTGTTCCTAGATGTCAACACGACAACTAAGGATAGACGCGCTGGTATAGCAAGCAAGTTTGTTGAAAGAGGGGCAGTAGATTCTAAATCTGCTGAAAACCAGGTTATAGGGCTATATCTTTATTCCATAATTATCGACTCTGTTGTTTACATTTTGCTTTGAAAATGATCCATAGTTACTAACTTCGTTAAATATGTCCGCTAAGTAAGGGGAATTTAGTCAATTTATATCTTTTTATTCTTTTTTGTTTGTGTTTTGTCTTTATTCAAAGAACCAAAATCATAGTTTAATATATATATAGAAAGAGGTTCATGCGAGGACGGTAACCATTTACGAGAATGCGAGGACAATCCTCAACCAATCATTTTGTACATGGAACTTTTCATGTACAAAATCACATATGATTCACGTACAAAATCACATATGATTAGCTGCGATTTTTTCCGCGACTTGCCCACGGGAAAAGTCGTGCGTGTTCTTTTTTATGCTTACAAAATCACATATGATTTTATACATGAAATCATATATGATGGTGTACATGAAAAATTTCATGTACAAAATGATTGGCCTAGGATTGTCCTGGTATTCTCGTAAATTGGTACCGTTCTCGTATGAAACCGCCTCTCTCTCTCCTCTCTCTCTCTCTATATATATATATATATATATGGAGGAAAGTTCAAAGGCGAACTCAAATTTGGTTGTAAACATGAGGACAAAGAAGAGCGCAACACATGTCCATTTAGTTTGAATAACGAAAAGCATTCAGTATGAATAACGAAAGTGAAGTTCATACATTATTCAGTATGAATAACATGCATTCAATGTGAATAACACAAACATTCAGGGTGAATAACACAACATTCAAGGTGAATAACACATAATTTAGGGTGAATAACATAACATTCAGTCTGAATAATACCCTTCGTTATTTATACTGAATGAGACACGTGTCACGCTCTACTTTGTCCTCATGTTCGCAACAAAATTTGAGTTTGCATTTGAACCTGACCCTATATATATAGAGGAAGGTTCAAATGAGAACTTTGGATTTCTAAAGGAACAAAGGGACACTTGTGGACCACATATGATGTGGGTCCCACATAATATTAAATCATTTCTGATTTATAGTGAACACATTATAAACATAATGTAAACACCATTAATAAAAATTTTACTATAGTGTTCACAAGTGCCAAAGTGGTATGTTTAGATATTGCTTTATTGATTTAGTTTGTTAATAATATGTTAAAAAACTATCTTCACAATATCTTCTCAAACTATAATAGTATTTTGTTTTTTTAAAGTGTTCATGTGTTGACCTTATGTTCAATTTTGTGTGTCATGAAGAAAGAAGAGAGTAGAGAGAAACTAAGAGAGGTAAGACAAGAGTGATGGGAGAAAGAGTGGGGGGAGAGAGAGAGATATTTTTAATTTATTTTAGATTTTTTATAATTAATTTTTTTGTGGTTAAATTGGATTTCAAGAATCTCACAAAACTAAACTTGATTTTCCGGCATGGTTTATCAAGTGGTTTTCGGATTGGGGGTTATATTCAATCATCCTCCCAAAAAAGATTAGAAGGATTTATGAAGATTTCAAAACTAAAAATCCTGGACTTTATTTTTCTGTTCTATACCAAGTCCTTTGGATTCTTAAATGGGACTATATTTTAAGTCCAAGATCCCTTGCAAATTTTGGAGAAAAATATGATATTCCTTATTTAGGACGAAGGATTTCAATTAAATGGTGGGATAAATATGATTTCTTTCAAGCATGCTCAGTATATTCCATTAAAGGGATTATTAATCTCAAACCCCCACCGGCACCAAAAGCGAGCGCATCAAATTCAAGGAGTTCCCAAGATATTCTAAAAACTCTTAAAGAGTTGAAGTCTCAAAGTACTTCTAAGAAAGACTTAGAAGAATTGCTTAAGGTGATCTTTATGTCTGAAGATGCTCCAAAAAATCCTCCGTTAATGATTAAAGAAAATGACTCACAGGAAAAGGACACACGTGATAGCGGAGAAGACGACATAATGCAAGATGCTCAAGATCAGGAATCTGATGATGATTTGTTAGACGAATAAACTTGTTGACGTCAACCTCTATTATTAAATAGTGACATCTGCAATTATGATGGCAGTTGTCGTTTTCAATTATTGTTGTAACTGTTTATTAAACAATATATGAGTTTTGCTTATTTAAGGCTACTCTTGTTAGTGGGAGAGGTGTGTAAAAATTAGTTGGTTTTATCCATATTTCTCGTTGTCTTCCAATAAGCTTAGTGTGAGTTATCTAGTTAGCTTGCCACCTTTCTTGGTTATCTTTCAATCCTTTGTAATAAATATGTATGTTTTAAATGAATAAAAAGCAAGCTTTAGTCCACCTTCTACTCTTGTTCTTCAATCTTTCTTTAGTTTGTTAATACCCTTCCTTATATGTATATCCAACCTCTTATATAAATACTCGATATATATTCCTTTTGAAGATCCTGTTGCATTTTATATATATATATATATATATATATATATAAAAGGGATGGTTAATACAATAATGTAACATGTTTAAAGAAATAAAGAACCCATTCTTAGCCACATTTTCATTAAACCAATTGTTATAATATTGATGACATTGTTTGTAATATATGGTAGATAAACCCTTCTTTTCCATCAAGGGTAAACTATTTAAGGGCATAATTGGTAGGAGTCAAATCAGATCATATTATATTATAATATTATATCATATAATTGGTAGGAGCCACAAATTATATTACATTACATTATATTATATTATATTATATCAAAAATAACATAATTGGCATTGTAATCATTTGTGAATAACATTTGTACATAATCATATATGATTTTACATTTACCTTTGTAATCACATATGATTTTACATTAACATTTGTACAAAATCATATATGATACTGAAATCATATGTGACTTTGTTGACATAAGTGACATTGTAGTTATGTATGAATATCTGTTAGTCCCGGAAGAGAGATGGCTAAGCTAGTAAGAGTTTGTAGAAGAGGGGGGGGGGGGGGGGGGGAATACAAACACACAATTTTTGCTCTTTTTAAATTTTTTAATATAAATATTAAAAATTTACACACAGAAGTTTGTTGCGGAAAAGAATAGACAACCTATTCTAACAAACTTAAATAACAGTAATTAACTTATACACACAGAAAGTTAAAATAAGACTGTTAGCGCACACAACTTTGGCGAAATCAAACAAATACTTTCAGAGAAGTATTGTTGAAGACGTGAGATTTCTAGGAAGGACTTCATCTCCTTTTATAGTGCCCATGCAAGGGATGCAAGTGGACAGCTGTCAATGATTGATTAGCTGGAAGTTTATCTGATGGATAAAGGAAGAGGCCACTCCCTTTGTACTAGATTAATGGATGAACCATTCTTTGTAGCACGTAATGTCAGATAACTTTATCTACTTTTCTTCATGCTCTGAGAAGTCCCATCAAACCTTTTAGCTAGAAGACAAACATCCCTTTTATAAGAATAAAAGAGAATGTCTAAATTTAAGGTTTGGTGCCCAAGTTCTTGCAAACACGTATCTTGCAATTGTTGTGAGTAAGAACTTTATCTCTTGAAATTGCTAAGTGATACATGAAGCCATGTATCATATCGGTGGATACTTTGTAAGGCTGGAAATGATAAGTGTACACTTTGCTTTTGCTTGATAAACTTCATCTTTCACTAAGTGTTGAAAGTGTACATCCTTGTGACTTGATATCACAGCCTTAGAAAATATACCTGCAATTTCGGTGACCAAGATTGTAATATCGGTGACCATGACTTCAAACTTGATGTCCTCATCTTGTATTGATGTCATAGTACTTTGATAACTTTTAAGTGTACCATCGGTGACCCATGGTGACCCAACAATCTTGACTTTGGCAATGGTCTGAATATTAAAGTTAGTTGTCACATCAAAAATTCCACATTTTGATGTACAACCCTTGGATTGAATAATCTTTGACTTTTCAATACTTGAAGTATATTTCAGACCTTCAAAAGACCCTGTAAAAGATCAAACAAATAATAGAGAAGGTTCATCACCAAATCATCGGTGACCCAACAATACCGTTTGTACAAAATCATATATGATTTTACATTTACATTTGTACAAAAGTTAATCATTATTTTTAGAACTAAAAGGGAACCCAAAATTAAATATTACTTCAAAGTTCTCATTTTGAAGGTATTAACAAGATGATTATAATGGTACAATTTGTAAAGCAAGAAACATATTTTTTTAATTTAATTTGGTTCATATACAATTGTTTATGTTATTAGATAAAAGTGTAAAACCAAAAGGAAAAAGTAATGGATATGAATGAAATCTAAAACTAATTATAAGATAGATTATGGTGTAAAATGAAAAAGGAAAGACATAAAACAAATTAAATAAATAACTATTGGGTATAAAATGTAGAAGTTCTAAAAATAACTCGGTATATATTCATAGTATATAATAATATTGTCAAATAATATTTAATATTGAGTTCATTTTGAAGGCATTGATGACACAATTATAATGATATAATTTGTAAAAATGGAAACTTATTTTTTAATTGTCTTCTGCTTCATATACGATTATTTAGGTTAATATGATAAAGATATAAAATGAAAAAGTAAGAGACATAAAATAAATTAAATAACTAATTATAAAAGTGTAAAGTATAACTTCAATTTTAAAAACAATTTAATTTATAAAGTTATATAGGTAGTGGAAAGTTGGTGGAAGATTTTGGTGCTTTAAATATTGTACATCATGCAAAAAGTTTTGTACATCTTAATTTTCTTAACATAATCATTTTCCATGTTTTATAAGCAATATAGATATAGATATAGATATAGATATAGATATGTGTGTGTGTGCATGTGGGCTTAATCAAATTAGAACTCGGTAGTTTGTGATAATTGTGAGACTCAACCTCAACAAGTCAATTATTAATATTAATTTTTTAATTATTTAATTAATAAAGAGTGTTTTTTTAAACATATAATATTTATATATGGCAAATGTAACAAATAAACTCACACACTCTCCTCACATTTTGTGAGGTTTGAATCTCTGATCTCCTAAGAAGGCAAGGGTTACAATGGCGCTAGGTCAAAGGCCATTTGGTAATAATAAAGAGTGTATTAGTACTTAGTAGTCGTAGTAATTCAAATCAATTTTTTTTTATTTTAGTAATTATCTTTCATTAGGCAGTTTCCTGAAATTTCTCAACCAAATTGATTTGTATTGATATTGTTTTCTCTGCCATCTCTTTCTTCATCCTCAAAACATTCGGTCACCAAATTTCCCAAGTTATGGAAACAACTCATCCTCGCTCTCTACCGAACTAACCTCTCACTGGAAAATCTCATTGAAAATCATCCTTATTATGAACCCCATGATGCTCGTTTGTGTTAGTCCCTATTGCTTTTGTAGTGTGCAGATCGAAGGAGACGGGGTCACGGTGGTGAGATCATCACTATTTGGTCTTGTTATTACACAAAATTGAATCTGGTCTCAACCAATTAGGCATCATAGTGGGTATCGCAGTAGGTATCACAATGGTATCACACATCCCAGTGGGATAACAACCGGTTTGTATCAAGTTTTTGGGTATCTTAGAGGGTATAATAGCGATGTACGTCAGAATAAGTTTGGCCATAGTAAGGTTCGTCAACTGGAGAGAGAAGAGAGAGGATAATTACTTAAATTAATATTTTTCAATAATTACAAGAACTAGTATTTATTATAATTATCAAAAGACTGATTTACCTCTAAATATTATCCATAAATTCAAATTTTTGAAAATTAATTAATAAGTATCAAAATTAATATTTTTAATAATAGCCATTGACTATCACGTTGTGTTCTCGAAACCTTACGAAGGAAAGGAAAGAAAAGTAAGGGAAACGGGAGGAAAGTAAAAATAACACGTGTTCTCGAAACGTTATTAGGAGGGAAAGAAAAGGATAATAAACTTAAGTTTCCTTCCCAAACTTTCCTTCGAGATAGGGGTGCTCAATAATCCGACCAACCCAATCAACCCTACCCGACACAAAATAACTTAATCTGAAGCAACCCGATGTCTAATCGAGTTGTAAATTTTTTAAATCGTAGGTACTGGGTTGATATCGGGTTACTTTTATTTGAACTCAACCCAACCTGATGAACCCGATATCATTTATTTTTTGAATTTAATGTGATTGTTAAGTCTTTATTAATATATATTAGACAATTACATCATCACGTACCCTTTTCATATACATATATTTTCAATATGTTCTCCATCTCTATATAATTACTTTGTATACATGTCCATTAAATGTGAATATATATATATATATATATATAATTAATCGAATGTGATACACTTAAAATTTAAAAAGTATGAATAAGTTATACCAAATGGTGATGATGAAAAATAAATTGAGTCAACTAGAGAACACAAAATATTCAAGGTTAGGAGAATATGTTGTTGTAACAAAGTATCAACACGACCAACTCGACTAACCCAACCGTGAGCACTTTGGTTTGAGTTAGGTTGGGTTGAGATTTTTCAAACTAAAAACATTGGGTTAGGTTGTTGAAATACCTTCAACCCGATCATATCAACCTGTAAACACCCCTACTTCTAGATGTGGGAGGAAAGGGAAAGAAAGAACTTAAAATATTTTTAAAAAATTATTAAAATTATAAAATCACCCAACCTTTTGTTATAAAGGACATACATTTAAGGGTATATTTGTAAATATGACATATTTTCTTTTCTTTCTCTAATGTTCAAAGAACACGAAAATTATTTTTTCCTTTTGTTTTCCATCATTTTCCTTACCTTTTTTAACACAAATAAAAAAAATATATTTTTTTTCCATCACTTTCTTTTCTTGTCTTTTCTTTTTTCTTCAACTTTAAGAAGACAAACCAAAAAGGCATTTGACCTAGCGGTATGTGAGCTTCTTGTCTCCTAGGAGGTTGAAAGTTCAAACTTCACCATAAATGAAAAAGGTGTATGAGTTTATTTGTTTGTTTCATTTATCATATATAAATATTATATACGTAAAAAAAAAAACTACAAAAACACAATGTTAATAATGTGTAAGAGAATGAATATTACGATAATCACAAACAATCGAGGTTTTGCTTGAATTGCTCTGGATACGCATGTATGTATATATAGAAATCTATATAATTAAATGTAATTTCTTATTATAAATATAAATTAACTGAAGTTTATTTTTTGGCCCTTCAAGTTCTAGTATATATATGATGACCTTTGATTTTAAAAAATAATTAAAAAAAACTAAAATAAAGAAAAATGGAAAAAGTCCCTTATGCCTACGATTTTAACAAACTTATTAGATTGTCGTTAGGCCGAAGGACCAAATCCCGCTGTACCACAAGGACTAAATTCGTAATATGTGAAGTATGAGGACCAATCTCATAAAAATGAACATACCATAAGGACTAAATTCGTATTTTACTCTACTTTTTTTTTATCATTCATGTTAACAGTATTTTAATCATTTAATATTTGTATATTTTATTAAGGTCAATTAATTTAAATTATCTTAGAACCATGAAAAATAATATAGAAAAGACCATATTTATTTTTAAACTATTTATAACACCCCATTCTTGCATTATCAAAATCATAAAATTAAATTATTGAGACAATATTTGACTAAGGAATGTTTTAAATATTACTCAAACAGTTCTATCATATAATAAATTTCGATTATTTTCAGTAGTTTAAAAGGAGTGAAATAACAGTGATCCATGAAACAAATCTTCACATTAGGTTAGTTGTCATAGTGGCAATTTAATGAGAATCACTGTTGTAGCATGGCATTATATTTGTATTTTTTTTCTTTGGCATTTTTAAGTCTAAGTTTAGTTTTTTACAACCATCCATACCAGTTCTATACAGTATGTTGTATGTCTATTTCAAAAATAGGGTTTGAAGGTAGAATTTACTTTAACATTTCTTCTATGTCAATGAATAGACAGGTTATTTCCACAAATAACTTTGGCATTTTTCGTTAGCATTATGTATCAATATTTGTAGTTGTTTTTCTTCTTATTTCTATGTAAATCTAAATCGTTCGTTATTAACTTATTATTGAGAGGAAGAGGAAGAGGAAGATAATTGGGATCATATAAGAAAATTTTGGTATGACCGTAAGAACACTTCCATGCCATTGGATGAGATCGGACGCAGAAAAATGTATGATGACAATTTTGTAATAAAAGACAACTTTTATATATATATATATATATATATATATATATAGAGAGAGAGAGAGAGAGAAGAAAGTTTAAATGAGAACTCAAATTTGGTTGTGAACGTGAGGACAAATAAGATCGCGACAATTGTTTGAATATAGATTATTCAAACTGAATAATCAAATAAATATTCAAACTGAATATAGTATCTATTTAGTCTGAATAAATATTATATTCAGTCTGAATATTTCTTTGATTATTCAGTCTGAATATGACTCGTGTCGCGCTTTCATTTATTCTCACGTTCACAACCAAATTTGAGTTCTCATTTGAACCCGCCCACACACAAAACACAAACACATACACACACACACACACACACACACACACATATATATATATATAGGGGAGGGATCATGCAAGAACACCCCCAATTTAAAGTAACAAAGAAACACATTTATGACCACATATGATGTGGGTCTCATACAATATAAATGATATATGATTCACTTGGGCCCACAATTGAATCAGATATGATTTTATATTGTGTGAGACCCAAATTATATGTGATCCTAAGAGTGTTCATTTAAATATGCAAAATTCTCATTTCAACCTCTCCTTATATATATATATATATATACTTGGTATCACGTGAGACTAGCCTGTTTTTGTGAGAACCATGAGAGCACATTTTTACACTTGGAACTTCACAGTAATATATATATATATATATATATAGAAAGAGAGAGGGGGGGGGGAGTTCAAATACAAATCAGTTGAAAGATACAAACTATACAAATTTGTTCAAATCAATATAAAAACAATTTTTTTCATGATTTTTTTCCATCAAATATTATGATTTTTGATATTATTACACATATTTTTGTTTTATAATGCAAAAGTTTCATAGTATTTATTTTCATAAGTTGAAAGTTTATCGTATATTTTTTTATGAAAAAAGTACACATATATTTGTTTAACAATGTAAAAGTTTCACGTTAATTTTTCACAAGGTGAAACAAACATATGTGCAATAATATTTTAAATCATAGCATTTGATGAAAAAAAATCATGAAAAAATCATGAAAAAATCATTTATATATTGATTTGAACCAGTTTGTATAGTTTGTACCCTTCAACTGGTTTGTATTTGAACCAATCTCTCTCTCTCTCTATAATATATATATATGTATATGGGAGAGATCATGCAAGAACACCCCTTATTTAAAGAAACAAATGAATGGTTTCTAAGCCACAAATTTTGTAAAATCAATTGATATTATATTGGATGACATTGAAGTAATTAATGGATACTAAAATATACTTTCCACCAAGGTAAATTCTTTTAGAGGTAAAATTGGTAGCGCTCAATAGTAATAATATACTATTATAATATATTATTACTTTATAATAAATCATGAATGTATAAATTTTATAAAATCAATTGATAATATATTAGAATGTTATATTATATTATATATGATATTATATTCGATGACATTGAGTTAATTAATATACTGAAATATACTTTCCACCTAGGGTAAATTCTTTTAGGGCATCTCCATCCCAAAACACTATAAAAAACACTAAAAATGGTGGATCCCTTGAACACTAAAAAAAATCCAACTCCAATCACACACTAAAATAAAAACACTAAAAACACTTTTAATAATAAAATAATATATTTATTTATTGTTATACTATTTTATTAATTTATTAAACTATTAATCTTTATGTATAATTAGAAATTTAAATTAAATATTAGTATATTTTTTAATGGTCTACCTTTATGGGCCTTCAAATATAGAGGCCGACAATTTGGACTTCTATGTTTTATAGTGTTTTAGTGGTGGATAGGAGATGAAAACTCTATTTTTGTGATTTTAGTGGTGTGTTGGAGATGATCTAGGGGTAAAATTGGTATGACTCAATAGTAATAATATGTTATTATAATATATTATTACTTTCTAATATATTATGAATATACAAATTTTGTAAAATCAATTGATAATATATTAGAATGTTATATTATATTATATTATACTTATATTATATGTGATTTTATATAATTATATTATATATGATATTATCTTGGATGACATTGAAGTAATTAATGGATACTGAAATAAACTTTCCACCAAAGGTAAATTCTTTTAGAGGTAAAATTGGTAGGGCTTAATAGTAATAATATACTATTATAATATATTATTACTTTATAATATATCATGAATATACAAATTTTGTAAAATCAATTGATAATATATTAGAATGTTATATTATAATCATGTTATATATGATTTTACATTACCTTTCTACAAAATAAAATATGAATTTACATTAACATTTGTACAAAATCATATGTGATACTGAAATCATATATGATTTGTTGACATATCTGACATTGTAATCATGCGTAAATATCATTTGTACAAAATCATATATGATTTTACATTTATATTTGTAAAAAATTACATATAAATTTACATTAACATTTGCACAAAATCATATATGATATTGAAATCATATGTGATTTTATTGACATAATTAGTATTGTCATCAGATTCTTACACGATTTTGGAAAGTAAAATTCATAATCATTAGCATTTCTCGTTTAAAATATATTACCTTCAATTTTTAAAAATAATAAACTTTTTCAATTTTTAAAGTTTTAAAAATAATAAACTTTTCAAGATATTTCATATTTCTGTTTTTAAAAATTTTACAACTTTCATTTTTCTAAAATCATATATGATATTGAGTTTGGTTTCCTATATTTCTCTTGATCTTATATTTATTTAAATATATTTAATATTTAAATTGTTAAAAGTTAATCAAGATTGTACAATGGAAATCATGAATAGTAACATTCATAACATAATATTTTGATCATAATACCTTTAAAGTAATTAGATTATTATTAATTAGTTTTTTTAATTCTTTAAAATATATATGTGGCTATGAAATTGTTTTTTAATTCCAGACAGTATGTACTAATGTATACAAGCATTTTTTTTCTATGCATTAATGTTTCTATAATTATAGAAGCATTTGTGCATATACACAAATGCATGTTACAAATTATCAGTATGCATAGTGCATACCGTCCTAATGGAGGGATCCTACAGTGTTCTTCAGGGTTTTTTTTGACGTTTTCCTATAAACCTAATCCTATATATATATATATATATAGAGAGAGAGAGAGAGAGAGAGAAAGGTTCAAATGAGAACTTCGTAAATTTAAAGAAATAAAGGAACACCTTGTGGATCACATATGATGTGAGTCTCACATAATATTAAATCAGAAATGATTTAATATTATGTGGGACCCACATCATATGTGGTTCATAAAGTGTTCCTTTATTTCTTTAAAAAGGGGTAGTTCTCGTATAATCCCTCCCATGTATATATATATATATATATATCAAGAGGAAGGTTTGGAGGAAAAACCTCAAAAAAAAAAAAAAAACTGAAGAACACCAGGGAGCCCTCCATCTGGAGTGTATGCACAAATACTCACAAGCGAATGAACTTGTTTTTTTTCTATGCACGTGTGCATGTTACAATTACCAGTATGCATTTATGCATACCATTCAGATAAAATCATTTAATGGTATTCTTTAATTTTCTCTTCTTTTGAGGTTTTCCTCTAAATATCCTATATATCAAATACAAAAATACTCATTTATTATATAATTTTTTTATCAAAAAATTAATTATATTTAAAATAATCTATATTTTGTTATAATTAAAACTAATATGTGGATTTCTATAACTTGATTGGTAAAAGTAAGAAAAAAAAAACTCAATTGATTGGTAAGGAAAATGTATTACAAGTTTCCAAAAATACTTTAAGCTTTCGTTTCTATAGATTACAAAGAAGATAAAAAAAAGTTAGTCTATGTTTGGAAAAAATAAGTTAGCTTATTTTTAGTGTACATATTTGATAAACGCTATTTGAAATAGCGTTTTGAAAGATTATTGTTATTTTTTTCAATTATAACACTCATTAATATTAATTACATTATTTTTCAATGTGTCATTTTTTGGTCATTTTAGATTCTTATACGCTAGTTTTGTCAAACATTGTTTTTTTTATCAGCTAACTTATCAGCCACCAGCTAGACTATCAGTCATCCGCTAGTTTATCAGTTACATGTTAGATTATCAGCTAGTTTGTCAAACATAGTCTAAACCATAAAAAAAAATTGTATACATTTGTACACAATGTTCTAAAACTTGTATTCGTAAAAAAAATAGATAAACCCAAATAACCTATAATATAGTATTAGCATTTCCAACAAAATCTTTGAAAAAAATTAAATAGAAATTTAAAAATCAAAATTTCCAAATAAAACATTAAATTGAACTTTGAGAGTTTTTCAATTTTAAAGATTCCAGTAATTATTATATAATAAAAATATATAATACATTTATTAAAAATTATTATTTATATATCTTAAAACATTTAATTTAAAGCATTTTTATTACCAAAATCAATAAAGAATCGATTCTCTTGAGATTTTTTCAAATTTAAAATAACTTATCATACGTTTCATATTTTTTCTATTTTAAAAAAGTTCCGAAAAACTTGTTCAAATAAAAAGTTATCCTAAGAGCATCTCCAACAGATTCTTCAAAATGGGGAAAATGGAGAAAATAAGGATTTTAAGGCATTTTTTAGCTTCGACAGATTTCCCAAAACAATCTCCAAAATGGAGAAAGTAGGAGAGAGGGGTTTTTTTCCTCCAAATTTGGAGAACACCCCAAAAATGATTACATGATGATACAACTAATAGGAAAATTTAAGAAACAAATATTAGAAGAGAGAAATAATATTATAATACATGGAATTAATATTTTAATATTATAATTAATGATGATTTTTTCAAAATGGAAAATCTGTTGACGATGAGTACAATTTTTTTTTAGAGATTTTATCTTTTAATTCTTCATTTTGAATTTTTTTTTTTAAAATCTGTTAAAGATGCTCCAAAACTCCTTCGGTTTTTTGTTAAAGTTTGTTGGAAATGTAATTAAATGGTAAAATTTATTTTTATTTTTAGAAATTAAACCAAAAAATGTTTAGGAGCGAACGGGACAATCTAACATTCTAACCCCACCCAACTAATTTGACCACGACGTCCCTATTTGACCTATCCTTCTATTCGACCAAATCATTTAAATACATTTTATTGGTGCCATTTATAAATTTAATTAATCGTTGCTAATTTTTTATTAAGTCTTTTATGTTTAAAATATACGACATTTTTCAAGTATTTGCTTTTTTATTTTTGGAAATATTTAGGTAGGAATAAACATTTCTATTATATTATTTGTTATATATCCAAACATTTTTAATATATTTTTTACAGTAGAGAAAATAAAGTTTTTATTATTTTTGTTGCTCTCTAAGATAAAAAAATCTAGATACAATTCCAAATATAGATATTCTCTAAATGCTCTATTGAGATATAAATATGTTGTTTGATATTTCCCATCAATCAAATTTATTATATCAAACTTTTTCCCTAAAATGTATTGTAACGATATAATTAGAAAATATTTTAATGATATAATTGATATTAAATTTCTTTTAAATAGACAATTTGTTGGAGTTAAATGTAATTTTTTTTATATAATTAATTTTTAGTTCTCTATTTTACAAAAATTATAAAAAATATGTTGGAGATGCTCGTGAAATGTGAAATGTGAAGTTTTATTGTAAATAAAAAGTGAAAAATACAATTATTCATTAAAAAAAAAACCCCCAAATTTGTGAATATTATACCGTAGTAATGTAACGCTTATATTATGTTCAAACAAATTTATATGATGTTTTTATTGGGTTCAAACTAAAACTTTAAAAAATTGTACGCATGAAATAATTAATTGTAAATTTGATTTTAATATCCCAGGAACTAATAAACTAAATATAGTATTTAGTTGGTTTTTTAAAAGTTTTTACTAAATATTAAATAATATAAATAGGTATACTTGTGGAATGTAACATACTGTAAAATTTTATGTAACTCAAAAATAGAAAATCAATGTAATTTTTAATGAAAAAAAATCATAAACTTCGACGTTTATTCTATATTGAAACATATTTATCAATTGATTTTATAAAATTCAAACATGAAGCAACATTTTTATTAGAATTTTCGAATTTTCTCTAAAATTGTGAACCATAACTCAAAATCTCAAAAAAAACTCAACTTAACATCTATTCTTTATTTTTAAGATTACAACATTAATTATATCATTAAATATTTTACACATTTAATAAAATACTACTTATCTCAAATGCATTTAACATCAAGGAATCTTATTGATGGGAATACAATAAAAAATTATTTTCTTACATAGTAATTATCTTTTTAGGAGTTTTTTGAGTTTAAAGAATTTTACACCATTCCCTTATGTTCTGTTTATTTTATAGAAAGTTTTAGAGAATATGTTGATACAAAATTTTATCTAAAATTTTATTTAAAGAATTTGTTGAACATGTGAAAAATGAATTATAAATTTGTATTTAAAAAGATAAAATAAACTATAAAAATTTGTGAAGAATAAATTATATTTATATTTAAAAAGATAAAGTAAACTATAAAAAATTATATGTTAAATAATAATAATTATATTTAAATTTCCATAAGTGTTGTATAATATAATATCAATATCAATATAAGATACACAAAATCAATGGTTGTTAAAAAATGCATTTTCTTTTAAAGCAATAAAATAAATAAAAATATACATATTTAATTCAAGAGAGAGAGAGAGAGAGAAAAAGCATTATTGTTGGCAGTCAAATAAAAGGAGCAAAAATACCATATATGAATTTGGTGTTTATCGAGTAGCCTCTGCCTGCCGATTGATATGAGATAGACACGAAATCAAACCCTCAAAAAAAAAGTGAATTCGAAGAAGGAATTCTCCTTTTCACACACTCACTTGCGTACACCTGCTTCATATTCCATTCATCCAAAATTGAATCAATGAGAGAAGAAGAAGAAGAAGAAGAAACTAGTAGAAATTGAAACAGTATATCTAATCTTCATATTCTTTAATTACATCCCTTTTGGATTGATTGATCGTCGTCGATTTTGGATTCGATATCTTTTCATTTGATTATTTCACAAAAACCCTTTTTATGGGTTCTTGTTTGAATTCTGTTTTCTCAACAAGAACACTGCAGAAATCAGCACCCAATTTCACAATCTTCAAGAGTTAATTAAGTCCAATTGAGATCGATCTTACCTTCTTACTTGCTTGGTTGGTTGTCGTTTACTGTTTCGAGTTGTTTAGATTATCGAGGTAAACCAACCATCGAACACGTAGCTTGCAAGCCTTTGTTGTTTTTTCTTTCATTTCATTTCATTTCCTTTCTCAAATTCTCCCAATTTTTATTTCAGAAATTGAGGTTTTTGGATTTATGGGTGTGATCGAGATCGGTTACGAATTGGATTTTGGTTTATGGGTTTAATCTAAATAATAATTTTTATTTTTATTTAAAAAAAATCAACATTCATCTGATTGTTGTTGGATTTTTTTTCGTTTTGAGTTTGGTGGGTTATGGCGGTGACGAAATCTGGTGCAAGGATGGATTACTGGAGGGAGTTTTTTCGAACTGCTAATGCGAATATATTCGAAATAATTGAAGGAGCGATCATGATGGCTGCTTCTGATTGCCCTAAAGAGTTCAGGATTAGGAGAGATGGGATTGCTCAGATTCTGTTTTCTTGTAAATTGATCAAGTGTTCTGGTTGTGATAAAGAGGAATTAGCCTTGCCTGTAGATCATCAAGAACACAATAATGGTGGCCATGGCGGTCATGATGATGATGATGATGATGATGATAACGATGATGGTGATTTGGGGGTTAAGTATAAGAAAAAATCAACAGATGGGAATTGGAGTACTAAAGGGAGCAGCAAAGTGATTGATGATTCCATAAATGATGATGATGATGATGACGATGAGGATGATGTAGGGGTTAAGAGCAAATCAACAGATGTTGATGTGAATTGGGGTAAAGGGAACATCAAGGTGATCAATGATTCCAGAAATGATTATGATGATGATGATGATGATAATGATAACGATAATGATAATGATGATGATGAAGATAACAACCATCATCATCATCATCATCAGATTCAGCAGCAGCAGATTCAGCAGCAGGAGCAGGAGGAGGAGAATGTAGAGCTTAATGAGAATAAGCATATTAGCAATTACACCTATAAAGATGCAGAAGCTCTGACTGATGCAATCGAAGCAGAATCCCAATATTTCGATGAAATCATGAGGATTAAAGAGATTGTTGACAACAATCAAGATGAGGTTTTTCTCTATTACTTAACTAATTTAATGGAATTCAATTCAAATTTCCATCAGTTTATGCCATTTTGTGACACTTTTAGATCATCAAACTATGTGAAATTGAATAACTTCATGATTATAATTCGTTGCTATTTTTGATTCTATTTGAAGAATGTTTGATTATGTTTCTTGTGATTTTTATCAGTCTATATCGGCTATATGCAACGCGGTAAGAAAGCTTCAATTCATGGGAATATCTGTCGAAACTCTCAAGGTTTGGTTACGAATCTTTAAATCTGAAATTATCTTCCAAATCGAGCTTTGTTAATTTCCCACTTTTCTTTTTTTAACGTTTCTTGATTCGTATTTCAGGTGACTGAGATTGGAAAATCGGTTAACGTTCTTCGAAAGCATCCATCAAAGGACGTCCGCCAAGTAGCAAAAGCCGTAGTCGAGTATGAATTTCTCTTTCTATAATTTGATATACATTTAACCGATATATGAATTACAGTTAGGTCATTTTACATTGTCATCCAGTTTATCAGCTAATATTTACCAAATATGACTAGCTTATCAGTCGTTGGCTACCTTTATATCAGACATGTTCTGCATTCAGTTGGTTTCAAACGAAATCTTTTTGAGTTTCTAGTTACCCTATACGGGCTAGTATTTAATGAATCATTTTTATTGCAGTGTGTGGAAAGTTATGGTGGACGAATGGGTGGTCTCTACTGCAAAAACAGCCGGTAATTTGTTTAATTAAATGAAACGAATTTGCGTATCTTTTTCTTGTCTTAAAATTTGTAACGATTTTTCTAAACGTATTTCAATGTTTTGAATCAGTTTCCGATGCTACCCCTGAATCGATAAATCCATCTGTTCTCGATGAAGAAGAAGAAGAAGACGGCCTCCCTTCACCTCCGCTTGATGATTTATCGTTTCTGAACCCTCACTCGATGCCATTGGAACTAACAGAGGTATACAACTCTCATATTTTCCGTCACCAAAAAAGATTTTTTTGATTTATACGATATTTTTCATGATTGTTCTCTAACGGGTTGTTTTTGGTTTTCTATGTTTGGCTCTCGGAAGTTCTTTGATGGCATGGATGACTATGGAAGTAAGTTGAATTTTGTACATTTAATTCGTACAAACAATTTAATTCATATAGGGTTTAGTGGGAAAAAAACCTTATTATAAGGTTTTTTCATACGACATTTGGTTTTTGGTTTTTGGTTTTTGATTGAATTCCCACTTTTGGATATTGTTTCAGATCCAAGAAAAAGCAGGGAATTCAACAAGAACCGTAATAATGGTGGAAAGCCGCCGCTCCAGAGGCAAAATGTATCAAAAGGGAAACCACAGAAACCGTTAAACGAGCGAACTGTGGTTCAAAAAGAGGGCACCGACTCTTTTCTTAGGAAACAACCGACTTTCGTTAAACCAAGTAAACCTCCGATTGCCAATTCTTCACTGAAACCGAACATGGAAAGAAAGTTGCAAGACCCCGGAAAACCAACTCTTCCAAAGCGACCACTCGTGCCTCAAAATGTAAGTCACATTGTTATATTACGATTGTCTTTAGGGTTCAGGTTTAAAGTTACTTTATTATGTTACCACTGTTTTTAAGGTTTAGGGTTTAAAGTTACTTTATTATGTTACTACTGTCTTTAAGGTTTAGGGTTTAAAGTAACTTTATTATATTACCACTGTCTTTAGGGTTTAGGGTTTAAAGTCACTGAATTATATTACCACTGTCTTTAGAGTTCAGGGCTTAGGGTTTAGGGTTTAAAGTCACTGAATTATATTACCACTATCTTTAGAGTTCAGGGCTTAAAGTTACTTTACTATATTACCACTGTCTTTAGGGTTCAGGGTTCAGGGTTCAGGATTTAAAGTTACTTTATTATATTACCATATCTTTAGAGTTCAGGGCTTGAAGATACTTTACTATATTACCACTGTCTTTAATGTTCAAGGTTTAAAGTTACTTTATTATATTACCACTGTCTTTAAGGTTCAGGGTTTAAAGTTACTTTATTATATTACCACTGTCTTTAGGGTTCAGGGTATAAAGTTATATTATTATCTTACCACTGTCTTTAGGGTTTAGGGTATAAAGTTACATAATTATCTTACCATTGCTGTTAGGATTTAAGGTTTAGGTTTTGAAGTTATTTTATTATATTACTATAGTTTTTAGGGTTTAAAGTTACGCTAACATACATTTTATCGGGTAACTATAAACAGAAACCAAGATCTACAAATGAGGAAACCGTTCAAGATAAGCTTGAAGCGACAAAGCGGAAGCTCCAGGAACGTTACCAACAAGCGGAAAACGGTTTGTATCGATGATTCTATATACTAAAGTTTCTATTAAAGCGTAATCTAACATTTAAATTGTCATATTTTTTCCATTACAGCCAAGAGACAACGAACAATACAAGTTATGGAGTTGCATGATATTCCGAAACAGAACCTGCCACCGAAAAACCAACACATGAGGCCGGGTAACAACCATAACAGACATTGGGGGCACGGACGCAGTTAAGCGTCCATAGCCGTCGGTCCGGAATAATGTTCTAGACCGACGGCTAATTTTCAGAGAATTTTTCGTAGTTTCCCATTAAAGATTTGGGAATAGTTTATTAATTAGTTTAGTTGAAGTGGGGGGATAGTTTTTTTTTATCAAGTGTTACAATTGACTTAGTTGTATAGAAGCACCATCTACAACTGACTTCTAAATTGGCTGTTTGTGGCAAGGGGCCCCACTCCCACCCACAGGATAAGGGCATATTCTAAGTGACATTCTTGCAAGCATACATAATTAAGAGCATTTTAGACACCAAATATTGTTATGATAACTTTAATTATGTAGAAATACATCTTAATGTTTATCTTTTACAAATGGTTTTATTGCAGTTAATTATTTAAGTTCTTATTATTTAGGTCATCTTATCTTGAAAATATTTTTTTTTAAATTCAAAATATAATATATTATATTTAATTTGAAACTATTTATCTTTACTAAACTATTTAATTTCAGAAAGTATTGTATTATTTTCTAAATATTTTGGTATTGATTATATTATTAAAATATTTAATAAAAATAATTTTTTCTCTTCTATATTTAATTTCAAGTCTTGTTTTAGTGGAAATAATATAATTTTTTTTTGTAAACATGTAGTTTTAAGTTCATAAAAAAACTTTTGAAAAATAGAAGGGAGTTTAAAATCCTTAAAATCTTAATTTTCTCGATTTTGAAGAATTTATTGAAGATGCTCTAACGTAATTTTTATACTTATTAAAAAAACGTTTCATTAGATAAGCTACAAGCTAATTTTTCAATAAGTTTCAAGAATTTATTTTCATGTTTTTTCGATTATCTCCTTTATATTGTAGACTTGAGAAATTTTTAACTTGTGTTATTAAATTATTTTACATTGTAATATAGTTAATTATCAATTAATTTCTATTAGATATGATTAATTTACTAGTTAACTTAGTAGCTATCTGCTATTTTATTAGAAAACCGGAAACTTATTTGCTAATTTGCTAAAAATAATGTTAATACACCAAATATCTTTAAAACACGTATTTAAACTTTGTGTAAAAATGTATGCTTTAGAATATATTTGGACGGATATCGATTTTTTATTTTTGAACAATGATTCATCTATATTTTGTTATATTATTTACAAAGTAATTTATATTTTATTTCTTAAAAATCTTAATTTTTTAAGAATATAATTATTAAAACATTATGTAAAAATCAATAATGCACACAACATTTTTCAGTTTTATGAAATTAATCTTATTTTACCCTTTTCTATAAACAATAAAAATGTTAGCTTGTAGGGTTTTGGAAACTCGTATTAATCCTCATATGAATGGATTATGTCTTGAAAACCTATAAATTTTTCTTAAGTTAAAAACAAATCTTAATTATCTTATATATACCAAATTTTTTTAATCAAACAAATTATATTATAAAAATGAATATGTATCTCTTTAAATTGATTATTCATATATATACACACATTTAGGGTTGGGTTCACATGACACCAACATGTTTTCGTAAGACCCCGAGACCACAAAATAACGTTAAAATTTTACAGCAAATTATTGTGAAGGTAAAAAAAAACTTCAAACTTTCCCAGCAAAAACACTGTAAAAGTTATCTTCATAGTCATTTGTTGTGAATTTTCATTGTTATTTAGGTGGTCTCAAATTTTCAATGTTATTTAGGTGGTCTCATGAATATAGTCTGATCTCACATGATTACAAGTCCACATATATGCACATACATACATATATAGGGGGGGTTGGGTTCACGTGAGACCAGCCTGGTTTCGTGAGATTCATGAGACCACGTTTGTATATTTGAAAATTAATAGCAAAACAATATGAAGGTAATTATAGGTAAAAATGATTCGAACAATCACAGCAAAAACACTGTGAAGGTACCTTCATAGTTTTGTAGAGAAGTTTCAAGTGTAAAAATGTGGTCCACCCTTGGAAGCACATTAGAATGAGATGCACCGAGATAAGATGCGTCGTGGATGCACCAGATCAATCCCCGTATGAATCACAACATGGGTAGGTTTGAGATTAAAAGTGATCAATGGTCTAGATTTTTTCTTACACTTTTCGCCTATCATCATAACTCTCCTTCTCATACGATCTTATGTCATATTCATATATGATATTTTTACTATATTATACAATATTTACAACTTATTTACATATATCTCTTTAAAGTTTGATCTTTATAAAACTAACTTATAACTAACTAATAAATATGTGATCAATATTGAACCTTATTAATACACCAAAATGCTATTACGAAACTCTTTCATTATCTTAAAAACGTACTTCTTCATAAAATAAAATAGCAAAATTGACTAAATAAGCCAACATTTTCAATCAAATCCACTTTATAGTCATTTTGTCAATCAAATTCCCATTTTATCTAGATTTTACTCAAATGTCTTGCATATTTACGTAAAGTCTACTTTTAAAAAGAGAAAAAAATATTTATGTAAATAAGGATCTTTACCAAATTCTTTACAAAAATATGAATCCTTGCGTAACCATCCATTTTTTTCTCTTTTTCTTTTTTAATCTGAAAATTCGAGTTACATAAATGTATAGAACACTTATATAGGGTTGAGTTTCGGTGAGAAGTGAAGTTATGGTGAGAAGGATAAGAAGCGATCTTCACCTTTGAATGCACATTAGGATAAGATGCATCGAGATACACCAGATCAATCCCCGTATCAGATGCGATTCATGGCTGAGTTTGAGATTAAAAGTGATCAGGGATCAAAATCACTTCTTATGCTTCTTACCTTAACTTTACTTCTCACACGATCTAATACTCATTTATATAAACCCCATTTAAAATAAGACTCAAATTTACAAAATAACTAAAAGATAGGTTGTATGACACATGTAAGTTTGTACTAATAATTTAAAATATCTCAAGTGTCCACTATAAAGTTATAAAATATTAATCTCGACTATTTTATGTTCATTCTCATAAATGAGACACGTGTTTTTTACTTGCCTAAATTTTGGTAGTTTGGCTAAGGATGGTGCTGACATTATTGTTGGGGTTCGAAACGATACCGTTTTCCGACAGAACGTGTATTAAAATGTTTGGTCAACTTGTTATTAAAAAAATGGCGTGTGGGACCCTGGAGAAAAAGTTATGGCGATATTTCGTCCTTTTTATATCCTCGAATGATCGACTTATAAAGTTAAAATACTTGCTTGTTTTTATCATTTTAGTTTTTTATTTAACCTTTTTAAGTAAAACTTACCATCTTTTTAAGTTTTAACCTTTTCTAATCAAAAAGCTCTTTTTTTTAAATTGATTAAAATTATCATTTTGAATCTCGTATTTATTTTATAGCTAGTTTTTATTTATTGACGGATTTAACCAGAAATTACGCAATGTCAATATTCAACTTCTCTGTAATCCATTTTTAAGATTAAAATAATAAGGAAAATGAGATATTATGAAAGTTATATAAGTCCTACTTGTGTAATGCCTATGTGGACGTTCCATATTCATTTATACACCTTTCCGTAATGCTTATTTTTTTTCTTATTTTTAATTTGAAAAGTGAATTACACAAGTTATGTGATGTCACTTGTGTAATTTTCTGTTAAATTTGTCAATGGGTTCAATAAATCGCTATAAAATAAATAAAGGAGTCAGATTGATAATTTTAGTCAACTTCTCCCTTTTTTTTAAATGTCTTACATTACAACTAATATTTATGATATTTGTTAAGCCATTTTCAACTAATTTTAATTAGAATTAAAAATCAAAATCAATTTAAGTTTAGTAACTTTTATATTTTGTATATTACAAAATTAATTATATTATTAAAACATGATCCATTAAATAAAATATCGGTTATTTATAATAAATATTTGATTTAAATTATTCTTATTCATGAGAGATAAAAAAATCATTTTTCTCTAATGAGTAATTAGCTTTAAGAATTTTTCTAAATTTAAAGGATTTTATATCCTTCTTTGGTTCTTCTACTTTCTTTATTTAAAAAAAAATTCATAGGGACATAAAATTAGGCCAAAAAATCTTTATTTCTCAATTTGAAAACTGTGTGAAAAAAATACTCTTATAAATATAAACAATTTTTCTATAAATTTAAAATATCGTACAGTCCCCTCCTCTAATTTGTCCTTTCCACCTCATTGAAATTGAGTACATTAAAACTTTTGTCCCTGGGAGTCTTAATCAGTACCTCACAAGTTTTACTTGATAGAGTTGATTTGCAAGGTTTTTCCTGCTCCCAAGATCCAAATTTTAATCTTGCTAGTATCATTTTCTTAGTTTTTTGCTTTAAATTTTAAATTTATTATGTTTATAAAAAAATGCACTATAAAAGACTTGAATCAAATACCTCACGTATAAAAATTAACGAACTAACCAATAAACCAATTATGATGTGAAAAATATCTCGAATTTTTTTTATACTTAAAAAGTGCAACCGTTTGAAAAAATTTATGGATACGTTCCTGGTTTAAATGACAATACCGCAATACTGCCAATACATGTGGTTATTTTCGTCCGTATTTTGTAATTAATATAGTTGTTAAAAAATTTAATATCAATTCATAAAATTCCCTTTCAAAATAAAATTTTCAATGATTTGTAAATGTCGTCTCTTTCACGTGTTTTCTAGATAAAGATTTGAATTTGAGATAATTTTAAATACAATCATGAATTATAAAATTTAAACGTTAACCAACAAGTTATGATAGAAAATAAAAAGCACATGATTTTCATGTGAAGTTTCAATGGACACCTCTAATGTTTTAGATTATTGCACTTTGGCCCCTTGCTATTTCGGCTTTTTTTTATGAGAGAATTTGATACACGTCCTTAAAAACTTGCATTATTACGCATATATCCTTCTAAAGTTTGAAATTACGCATATATCCTTCTAAACCTCTAAAACTCACATATATATTCTTATTCCTAATTTAATTATTATTAAAATATTTAAAAAATACAAATTTACTTAACTACCCTTCTAAATTATTCTAATTTATTTAAGGAAAAAAAATCAAAATAAAAAACAAAACCTAACATATGTTATCCCAACCCCATCTTCCCCATCACCCATCTTCTAAAACCCACATTTCTTTTTTCCGGCAACCACCATTTTTTCCGGCAACCATCATTTTTTCCGGCCGCCACCATTTTTTTCGGCAACCACCCTTTTAAAACGCACCTTTCTTTTTTCCCGCCACCACCATTTTTTCCGGCAACAACCTTTCTAAAACCCACCTTCCTTTTTCCGGCCACCACCATTTTTTCCGGCAACCACCCTTCTAAAACCCACCTTCCTTTTTCCGGCCACCACCATTTTTTCCGGCAACCACCCTTCTAAAACGCACCTTCCTTTTTTCCGGCCACTTGTAATTTTTTTTTTCATATGAACACAAACATACGTGAAACAACATCTTCAATCATAACATTTGATGAAAAAAATTATTTTTGTATATGTTTACACGAGTTTCCACCATTTAAAGAGTTTCTAAATGAAGAAGCCTATATGGGGAATGCTATTGGCACCCCCTTAATAAGGGTGTGCATATAATTTATTGTACATTTGTAGCCTTGAGATTGTAAAAAGAGGGTTTTGACAATCATTTGTGTGAGGATGATTCATTTTATAGGAATGTCAGAGCATCTCCAACAGGTATGCTATAAAATTTATATAATTTCTCTCTCATAAACAGTTAAGTTCAATGTTTCTATTGGTTAGAAGGAATAAAATATTGTTTCTCTCTATTACCCAAGAAGTTTTAGATATTTCTCTGAATTTAGAGAATGTTATCATCTTTTTTTATTTTTTTTATTTTTAGCATACGAGATAGCATAATTATTAAAACAAAAATTGTTAAAATCTCATTTTTCTCTATTTTAACATATTTCTTAAAGATACTTATATTAACAAGACATAAAAATGCCACAATCCATTAGCCTCTCCTTATTTATTTATTTTCAAATAATTTAGTTGCAAAACTTGGTTAACCGTAATCCATCTAGTTGGCTTCTGACTGCTGATGGTCGTGGTCCTCAAATTGCTGTTGGGTTAAACGATGTCGTTACCAGTAAAGGTTGTTGACAAAATTTCAATCAACTTGTTATCTAAATGACGTGTGGGACCCGCAAAGTGAAAGTCATGGTGATGATTTTGTCCTTTAAGACGATTCTATTCTATCACCATCGTCGGCATGTTAAATGATTTAAATTTACAAATTTTGTTACACATGTCAATATCATAATCTTCTTTTTATTTCTAAGTCATTAATTTTATCAAAATGAGTTTTCTATAATTATTTTTCTTAAAGTTATTTCTTGTAAAGTCGTTAAAAAAATTATTTCAAAACAAAATTTATAACTGGTTTATAACTTATGTCTCTTTAATTTGTTTTCTGGTATTATTTGTATTCAAAAACAACAAACCTTTATTTAAGAATGTTAAAACAGATACATAATAAACTTTGGCCATTACAAGGTCGAATGATCAAAACCAAGTCTAAAGAAATGAAAAAAGGGTACCGATAAAGATATTAAAAATAAAATAATCTGAAAATGTGATTTTGTAGAGAGATATGAGAAGCACATCTGGAAATCGCCAACATTCCTATCAGATAAAATGCTTACGTGATCTTCTTGAAATCCAATATATATTCGAACTTGTATTTTAGCAAACAATACTTTCGCAGATAACGAGTTGTCTCTAAAAAACCGTATTGTTACAGTGATTTTAGATCAAATAGGACGTTGCCCAAATGGTTTCTTGCCAAATGCTTTTGAGCAAACTTGAAAACGAAATATCATCCAAATGATATTCATTACGAATCATATTAAACTTTCATAAAATACATTTTATGATTATAAATGTCATTGACCAACAAGTTGTGAAGGAAAAAACTGAAAGCACATATTTGATGTTTCTCATGTGAAGTTTCCTTGGGCACCCTAAAGTTTTAGGTGATATGTACTTGGACCACCTTCCTATTTTCGGTAGTTATTTAAACCCGTCAAGGAATGTTATTAATCAACATTGGGTATGGTTAGGCGAATCTCTTGTCTATGTTCATCCATTTACTTGTTTGATATGTTTAATGTTCATATTACATATTTTAGGTGGATTAAATACTAATTTAGTTAATTGATTCAGTTTCAAGTCAGGACATTATAATTTGGTTACGCTCAATGCCCGAATAAGAAAATAACAAATAACCACAAAATAGTAAAGTATAAAATATATGTTTACATATATTTCTTTTTTTCTTACTACTCATTAGCAGTTCTAACTCCATATCATGGATATCGCCACTAGCATCAATATCATAAGTGGCACCAATGGCATAGCGGCGGCCACTCAACTTCTTCCTAGTCTTAACACAACCATCTCTAAATTCTCATACCTAAAACCAAGGCTTGTAACCTAATCGCACCCTCAATTGTTGGTCTCCAATCATACCGTCGCCTTCGATGTTGGCCACCTCCTGACAGTTTTTTCACATTTATGTTGAAATTACTCTCATTTTTTGTGATATATATATATATATGTGTGTGTGTGTGTGTGTTTTTTTTGTAATTGTGCTTGCTACTTAATCGGTTCTTCATGTTGTCGACAAATCTGACCTAATCGGTTCATTGGTTCAGACGTTCTTTTGTTTATATTGGAATTAAATGTTTTGTTTTGTGTGCTTACGTCATGTTCTAACTTTTAAGTACTGATTAAATTTAGATATTATGACTACTATATGTAATGTTTTAGATTTAAATTGAAAAACTTACAAAATGATCTTCATCTGAATCATATGCTTTGTGAAAAATGTTTAGGTTATTTGGAACTCGTCCAATTAACCTAAATTACAGTTCAAGTAATTCAGATCAATCGACATTAAATATAATTTTGGGTTTCTATGAAAATATCAAAACCAAATTTACTGACCATGCTCAAATAGCCAACCCTAGGCATAAGTGATGTTCATAAAAAAAATAATCAACTATGAAATAAACAATTAAATATAAGGGGGCGTTTGGTTAGAAGCATTAATCAGTAATTAATGAAAATTATAATTAAAAAAAAACTGTTTGCTTTCATATAATATAATAATTTATTCCTCCACAATTCAAATTTTTATTTTAGAAACGAAAAATCATTATCATGTTCATTTTATTTCATATCATTTTCATTTTTATTTCCTAATCTAAACTAAAAAGACCTAAAAAAGAGTGTAACAATACCGTATTTTTTGTTTTGTTTTAATAATATGTTCTTTTGAAACTAAGGTGTCTTCGTGTTTCTTTTTGGTCAAATCTGGACTTTTGACCAAAACCCAATTCTTGACCCAAAAAAAAAAAATTCACCAGCTTTCTCATCCTAAATAAAAAGTTTATTTTCTCATTGTTGACCTTTTGACTTATAGTCAAATTTTGACTTATTTAAAAATCTATACTTGTGAATTGGTTAAGGGTTTTGTAACATGGAAACAAAATTTGACTTGTACAAAATTTCAGTTTTGACATGATGTGTTTTATCCAAGTATCTAAATAACGTGAGCTATGACATGACGAAAAAGTCAAGCCTTAAGTCTTAGAAGTCACGATGAGTCATGACGTTTTTCAAGGCATGTCTTATGACGACAAGTTTGTATATCATATATAATATTATACATATATAAACATTTGTTTTCTATTATTATTCAATGAGTTAATGATATTAAGCATTTTAGATTAGGTTATATATTAAAAACAAAAAAATAAGGCACTAAAAAGGTAAAAAAAAATGAAATATGATATTATAAAAAATCACGCATTAGGCCATGGCGTGCCACAGGTATAACTTGGCGTCTGATACAAGCCTTAAACCATGGCGTGCCATGACGGCTGTCGCGACGAATTTTTTAGAACATTGGTTTTATCTAATTTCAATTTTGATGTTAAGAATTTTTGAGATTTGGGCCGATTTATTTAAACCTTTTGCCTTCAATATTCATAAGCAAAAGCTTTTGCTATAGTTAAGCTATGTTTGGCAAAAGTAGTTAATACGGTACCTTATGATTTATAAGGTAGCTTATCAAAACCTTACTTTTATTAACTTATCAATAAGGTACCTTATAAGTTAACTTATGGTCATGCAAACAACTACACTAAAAATAATGTACCTTATAAGGTGATTTATAAGTCACCTTATTTTTACCAAACAATGTCTTAAACGTTAGTGAAACAAGCATTTTTAATTCCGTCTTTTAAATTTTAATGTGTAATCATTACTCTAACATAATTAACACTATCCCTGACTGAAATTTGTAATTTCCACTATTACATTTTCTTGTATAGAAATATATAACATACATAAACAAAAAATAGTTCACAAAAATATGAAAATGGAGACATATTTTTATTTACTACCTAATGACAATTTTTATGCAAAAAGTTTTTTTTTCTTTTCAAAACACAGTTAAAATGAAGAAAAGGTAATTTTTTTATGAAATTAAAATTCTTAAGATCATTAGGTGTACGATGAAGAAGTATATTTGTATTTTATCTGAAAGGATAGAAACTTTATTGTTTGTTTATTGATAACGTAGAAATTAATATATGAACGTAGATAAACCAACTATAGTTTGAGAAAACTCTTAACTATTTCGTGTTTTCAATAAATCCAACTTAACACAAAGAAGAAATTATTTTTATCAAATAATTTGAATTAAGATACGAAAGTAATACAAAAAAATTGGAAAAGCAGATTTAAATGAGATTGAACATGTTTTAACTTAATAAATGACCATAGAAGCGGAATTATATACAATGTCACATGTGTTGAGGAGGTGACGACTACAACTAAAATTCGACATGGGTCGTTGGAAGAATGCATGGAATTAGGGCTGGCAATGGGTAAGGGTAAATCCGTTACCCGTTATGTTTCTACCCGTCGGATAAGGGTATGGATAAAGAAATTTTTATCCATTTATCCACTTAATCATTACCCGTTCACCCGAAATTTTAGTGGGTAGGGTATGGATAAACGGTTTTTTGTTATCCATTTTACCCGTTATCCGTTACGAAATAATATATATATATATATATATTTATATAATTATATAAAGTTAAATATTAGTATATATCTTCATAAATATACTAAGCTACATATTAATATTTTTATTATGATATCATATATGTCATTAAATGAGAAGTAAGACGAGGTCGGAAAATAAATACATCGAAAAGTGTTCAATTTTTATATTGTTTTAAAACATTATATTATGATTATATTTAGAGTAATATTAAATTGTTTACTATAACAAATTTGATATAAAATAATTATTGTATTTATGAATTTTGTGTCTTACATATATGTTTGAGGTTTAACAAAATTATTATAGTTCAAAATGATTATTTTACCATTTATCCATTACCCGCTTTGTTACCCGCTATTTTAATGGGGAGGGTAGGGTATAGATAATAGGTTTATGAGATGGATAATTACCCGTTTCGTTACCCGCTATTTTAAATGGATTGGATAACGGATTAATCTTTACCCTACCCATACCCTACCCGTTGCCAGCCCTACATGGAATTGCATTTTCAAATGTTCGTGACTAAAATGGATATTTTTATATCTTAAGAGGTACATGGTGTAAATGTCATAATCCATATCTATACTATATTATAAAGCATTTGGTCAAAAGCTCTTAAAAACAACATTTTAAGCCTTAGGTACTGTTATTTAATGCTAATTACTTAATTTTCAAGATTACAAGTAAATTGTGCGTAAGTACATCTTATTAAAGCTTTATTTCTGAATTCGTGTAACTAACTGCAGATAACCATCATCCAAAATACAGGATAAACATTTAATTTTAAATATAAAAAATCTAAATTATAATTAAGATAATCGTTGAGTTCTAACAGAAAACTTAATCATTATCATTATAAAAAGTTATATTATTAAATTAAAAATAAATTATTTTGTTATTAAACATAATTATATTATGATAAAAAAAATTGAATTAAAGAAATTACATAAAAAAATAGATATTTTAAATGAACATTAAAACCGTTTTCTCAAAACCACATAAAATCATTAGAATATCGATAGGGGTAAAAATTAAAATAAAACCTAAAATCGAGATGTATCTCGCTGCATTGCGCGAGTACCCTTCTAGTATATTTTAAAGCATAAGTAGCTACGCACATGTTTTTTGGATTTGATAAACAGCAATCATTTAATCATATATCAGTTTACGAGATGAAAACTAATATTTGCAGATTCGGTCTCTTTTAGGTGTTATCAATTTTTACTTTTTGTTATTTTACGAGAAGGAGAGAGTTGTTCAACTTAATGAATGAAATAGTTGACTCAAATCTCATAAACTTAGGGGGTGTTTGTTTTTAACTTAATGAGCTTAATAGACGGTTAGCTTAATTGATTAAGTTATATTAATCTGTTTGATTTTAACTTAATACTAAAAGATTGACTTAATATATTAAGTTGGTCTATCGTATCTTAATGCATTAAGTGGGAACTTTTTCCAAAACTGCCCTTATCCTACAACTTTTAATTAATCACAAGTCGCATCAATAAATAAAATTAATAATTTACCGACATGAATAAACTACAAATTATAATCAAACAATAATACATATTTTAAGTTATTAAGTATTGTGTTATGAACTCATTGAACTTATATTGTTTATGTTATTTTAGATAATTCATATTATTTTAGTTTTTTTTGTCATTTTAAATATTTATCAAACAATTTATTTTCATTCAATACCTATATAAACATTCAAATTATTTATTCAAGATAAAAATCAAACATCAGTTTATATTAATTTATTCAGACAGATTAATATTTAAAGATAACTTATTAGATTCAGAACTTAATGGATAAAAAATCAAACAATCACTTAGTTAGTTAAAGATTAGACATCACGGTTTTACTGAAAATAAAAACAAGCTTCACATTTCTATGTGGCTTGTAAACTTTGTTCTTTAAGATGCTAAAGTAATAAACCAATTTGAGAAATAATATGATTTAAAGTGTATAATAAAGTAATTTTCAAACTGTATCAAAATAGAATATAATATTTTTTTTTTGTTATAAAAAATATTGTATTGTTTGTTTAATTAAGGGTGAAAATATTTTCTTACGTTTTTCTTATTAACTTTTATTTTCATCAAAACCCAACCCAGTATATATATTCTAACTTTAATTGTACCAAAAGTAGTAGTACGTTTTTTAAATTAGAAATTTTAAAACTATGTTATCAAAAGAAAAGACATTTTATTTTTTTCTTATAATTTCTCTTAAGATAAAATAATATACGAGTTTCCCCTTTCAAAGGGAATTTGTTGTTGACTATTAATTATGTTGACCTTTTTAACAGCTTCCATTGACTTTGACCATCCAATTGATTTATTTAACTATACCCACCAACTGCAAACATGACTTGGTGGATCAAGTATCGACCTCACAATAATTATATATTTCTAATTTATATATATAAAAAATAAGGTGGTTTTATCCAATTTCTATTTGTAAATATAATTTCTTTAAGAATATGTATATATTTAAGTACTGCTATATAAAAACATATAATGTATTTTACATCAGTATTAAGTATTAAAATAGATAATTTTAAACTAACAAAATTTTAAATGTAATATCATCTCAACAAAATAGGAATCTAACAAAATATTTGAAATTATATTTTCTTATTTATAGGTATTATAAATGTATCTTTGGAAATTTCATTTTTCTAGTTTTACATTCATATATAAAGTCATATAAATTTTAGGATAATGTAACTAATAAATAATTCATTCTCCGAAAATATTCAACGGGTTAGTTTAAAATCCACGGATTTAAATTAAAATTTCGGTTTGATTTTTGTTGATGAAACATGAATTCAGATGCGTTTACATTAATTTTGATTGGCGTCCATTTATAAACCTATTTTTTGGTGTTTTATTTGAATAGATAAAATTTCGAATGCAAACTCAAATTTGTTTGTGAACGCGAGGACAAATGAGAGCGCCATACGTGTCTGATTTTATATTATTCAGACTGAATAATGAAGAAAATATTCAGACTTAATAATACTACATTTGGTCTGAATGTAAAATTATTCAGACTGAATAATACTATTATTCAGACTGAATATTTTCTTCATTATTCAGTCTGAATATGACACGTGCCGCGCTCTCATTTGTTCTCAGATTCACAATTAAATTTGGATTCTCATTTGAACCCGCTCATGTTTGAATAACATTTTAAATAGAAGTGAATAAAAACATCATTATGCTAAAGGTTGCTTTTTTTTATAATTATATTAATTACATTATTTAATAATCATTGACCATTTATACTCCCTTGGCATGTGAGCAATTGTTTATATACTCTTTTCATATGCATGTATCTGTTTAATACATGATTACTTGAAACATACACATACATGCATCAGAATATATATATATATATATATATATATATTATCAAAAAAATTATACCTTTTTAATCAAAAAATTATCACAAAGATTAAACTTGGAAAAAAGTTAGACAAAAGAAACCGGGCAGGATCCCTCATCACATTCATCTGCTCAAGTTATTTTTACAAATAGAATTTTTCTTGGGGTATAAAATATGTATGCGTTAAATTTTGAAAGTCACTCTAGAATATTAAAAAATATAAGGAACATCCAAGAAACTGAAATAGAATATCTCAAAATAAAGAAATAGAAAAGGACTCTCGAAATCAACAAAAAACCTTTAAAAATCCATCGAAATCAACCAAAAACTTGAAAACTTTCTCAAAATGGTGGAATTCAGCTAAAAACACATTGAATGACTCTGCGGACCTTTGATCCACTTTAAAGATGCATTCGTATGACAAAAATTATCGGTCTCCACTACCAAGAACATGCACTTAGAAGGGAAACAACAGCCGAAAACAACTTCTAATACCCCGTATGCTGAGGAACGAAAGAAGGAATTCATCCCAGAGGAGCTTGCCTCTTATTAGATATCTTTTAATAGTCAAGTAATAACCGAAAATGATTAAGGGACGTTTATTAAACACTTATGCGGTAAGTGTCTACGGGGTAATTTTCCTTACCGGATGAACATGGCAGGAGTCGAAAATCTTACCTAGTAAGAGCGATGATAAGGATGGAGAATCTTACCCAATATGTCTGTATGTGAGGGTGACGACTCTTACCTAGGTAAGCGCTTACCAGGTAAAATGTTGCATACACAACTGTTTTTGATGTACTAAATCTTACCCGATAAAATAAATTGTAGTGTTAAATTTTATGGTAAGTGTTTACCGAATAAACATTCAGATAAAGATAAACAAGCTATAATCTATCTATCATCTATCTTCATGATTCAACCATCTTATGTTTGAACAAATTTTAATAATAAACAAAAAGCCTGCAACTATTATGGGCCAAAAGAAATAATTAGAAGTGTCATGGGCTTGCTCACAAACACAATTGTCTTTTTTTACATTATATTTTTCAACATAATATCCAGATATTTGTTATCTTCACAATGAATAAACAAAACCAAACCAAATTAAATATATATACTATACATGTCTATTGATGTTATAAAACTCGACTTATTAAGTAAAACAAGTTTCATTGTGTATTTTGAGATTGAAAATAAGTAAGCTAGTCCGATCTCGAGTTCAAACCAATAAGCGAGCTAATCAAACCAACTTGGGTCCTTTCATTAAACGAGATCAAGTCAATAAACAAGTTAATCGACCTCAAGTTTGAGCCTGTAAACAAATGTTAAAGAAGAGAGAGCCCCCTTCCTGTTGTTGTTGTTGTCTCTAACTAAACCACCACCAGTACACTCTTCCACTACAGATGAAACTCTTTTTTTTGTGAAGGGTATCCTAGGCAAATCCCAAATCAGCCCTGATAAACTCAGTGGCCACAATTGTTGAGAGCATCTGGATTCAAGTTTCAAACCTTGGGTGGCTGGGATATTTCTTCAACTCCCAGGCATTCGACCAATAGTAGGCCACAACCCTTATAGTTAACAAATGTTAAACTTAAACTCAAATATTGAAAAATATACTTGGAAAACGGTTGCAGTTTTTTAACAAATTGGGTTACATTGTCACGTTAGGAACCCAACTTGTCTTAAAATGCAACCACAAAGACCCGACTTGTTAAAATTTTCAAATTAAATGAAACCTGTCAAAAAAAAGAAGTTATATATTCCAAAGTTGAAACCCAAAAAAAAAATCAAATATGAATATATGATGGTAATATTGGTTGTTTACCATCATATAAAATAAACCTGTTTTTTAAACATTCAAAACATACCTATAGTTTTCTGGGCAAAAAAGTTTGATGCAAAGTGTTCTCTTGATAAAAACCAAAATGTTACAAAATCATAGATGATTAATAGCAACCAAACTTAAATATGGCAATGAAGATGATGTCTTACGAGTATAATAAATTCGAAATCGAAGATTCAAACAAACACAAACATCTATCTATTATTATTATATTAATCGGCATCCATTTCTTCCAATGCTGCTTTAGCTGCTGCCTTTGCCTCCTCCAAAAGCGCTTCGGGTACCTAATAAAATGCAACATACATTTATTAAATCTCGAGACCAAGAAAAACCCTAATGTACGAAAACTATACACGTATAATTATTAGCATAATATAAAATAAATACAAGTTTTAATCATAAAAAGTACAATTTAGTTTAAAATTTGACAATGAAGTGTTATTTTTTGCTTTTTCGCCTTACTTTTCTGCTGCAGTAACCAAAAATTTAGAAGAGAACTGAAAAACTTATGTTAGCTTAATAATCTTTTCTGATTAAAATCAAAACTAAAATTTTTATTTTAAAAAAGGATGGCAGTAAATATTTGTTATTTACCTTCTGGTGCTGGCGGTTTGATTCATCACAAACCCAACTCATCTCCAATTCAAATGTCTTGTCTTTTGCCTCATCATGTACTCCATAGATTCTGTTTACCAACATCAAAAAGTTAAAATTAAAAAAAAAACTGAAAAAATAAACTTTTAATTGATATAAATGTAAAAAGCAGAAAATTAATTTTTACATCTAGGAGCACACATAAAGACTAATAACTAAAACAAATCCCATTTTTAAAATTTGATAAGCTTCAAATAAACTATCCTGATGGTTTATTTTGTTAACAGTAAGAACCCATCAGCTATTTAAAATAAAGAGTAAATGGTCTGTGAATAAAGATTTTCTTCCTTCAATGAATGAATTTATGTTTTTATTAAAAATCAACTCCATTGGTGAGCTATAGTAGACATTTTGTTACATGTTCACAGGATCTATAAGGTATGAATTTGACAAAGATAAAGAAATTGTTTATAACATTGAACTACTTACCAAAATATAAAAAATTCTTGTTTACACATAATTGCAGAACTTGAATAATATATATATATATATTGTTATCTGTATATGTGGAGAGTGTTTAACATTTGAAAATATAGAAGGAGACTCACATTTTTGCTACTTCAATAACCCCTTGACGACATGTCATCTCAGAAAGCTTCAACTTTTCAATCTCGCTGTTAAAGAGAGAAATGTTTTGCACCCCATATTAGCAAATAAAAAAGTCACATTGTTAAAGACAAATATATCAATAAGACCATGCAATAGAAGACAACTATGAACCATCAATTTTCTTGTGGCAAATTAAGGTCAAGAAATTTGGTCTTAAATGGCTATATTGAGATTCAAATGTTACGTTGTTTTTTCCTTCACTTGTTTGTTGCATATGATATAAAAGGCATGGGTGGGAAAAGGTTTTCAGCAGAAAGAAAGGAGGGATAAGATAGGGGAAAAGAACGACTTCCACAAAATGAAGTATGGCTATGGGTTATATAGGAAAAAAAAACTGTGATCCTAAAATGAAGTTTGCAAGTATGTAGATCCCTCCCACATTGGCTAGATTGTAAATATGTGAGCTCCATATAAGTTATTATTAATGCCCTTCTAGCTAGCTTCCAAGTTCCAACCACGGTTTTGCAAACTGAAGTGACATTTAATGAACTTTGGTGTATTTCAAAGTTAGTCCTTATCACAAAAGCATATAGTTTTTTTGATAATTAATTCTACTCAGTGGTCTATTGAAGTTTGTTCAAATTGATACAGACATACATGCCTCTCTTGGTCGAACCAAGCCAACTGGTGATTTCCAACAAGTCTTTCCTAATTTTTACGCTGTGTTCTCGAATTTGGAGAGAAAAGAAAGGGAAAGAAATGATGGAAAAGGAAGGGAAGGAAAAGAAAGGAGAGGAAAATAAAATTCTTATTTGTGTTCTCGAAAGTTAAGTAAATGGAAGGAAATGAAAGGAAATAAAATAATTTTCATGTTCTTGAAGAGGAGAGAAAGGAAAGGAAAAATGTCATTTTTACTAATATGTCCTTTAAAATAATATAATTTAGGATAAAAGATTGGGTAGTTCTGTAATTTTATTAATTTTTTAAATGATTTTAATTGTTTTCCTTTCCTTTCCTTTCCTTCCCTCCCACATTTGGAAGGAAACTAAGCTTTATTTTCCCTCCCTTCCCTTTCCTTTCTCTCCTAAAAGAGTTTCAAGAACACGAGTTTTTTTCACTTTCCTCCGCTTTCCCTCAGCTTTCCTTTCCTTTCCTTCGTTAAATGAGTTTCGAAAACACAACGTTAGAGCAAGAAGTGGAACTACAAGAAACCTTTCTTTATCTTTATGGATAACCAATTCATTTTCAAATATAGTTGGGAGACTTTACCCAAGAAATGGGTTTGAAAAATGGGAAGTTTCTCAGATATAGCAGGCTCACTACACAGTTACCTCAAGTCATATACTATTATTTGCTCTTTAAAATAACTTCATGTCATCAAGAGAAGAATATAAAGTACTAAACTGGCAAGGAAGACACCTAGGTTATCAAGAATCAAAACACGCGTATACCATTTCACTTGAGTTAAAATTGTTACCAAAACATATATGATTGTATGCCAAAAGGACTTAGGATCAATAAACTTGATTTTACTTACGTTTTAGCAGCCTGCCTTCCCTTCCCAATTGCAGCACCAAAATATCTCTACAAGGATAGCAACAAACAAGTATTGAAAAGAACACATCATGCACTATATCATTACAGATATTTTTTGGTTTTTTCACTCCAAAATAGATTGTTTTCTAAATTGCATGAAAGCCAGTAAAATTAAATAGTTTTGAAATTGCTTGTATTTATGATCACGCCTCTTTTTCTCAAAAAATCCTGACACTGTCCCTCTCTCATGCATCATGTTTTATATATAAAACTTAAAACCCCACTTTTACCTACTTATTATGTGAGAATAATGGAATGCAAGGAGTATGTTTCAAGTTCCATATCACACACATACTACAGAACTGGAAGTTCGGCACTATAACCATCTACCAAGGGAATGGTAACTCACATAGGAAACACCAGAAGGTTCAACCATATATAACTGTGGGCCATCGCGGTCATAACCTCCAAGAATCACCCCGGATCCAAAAGGTCTGCAGCACAAATACTACGCTTAGGATGTAACAACAATAAAGATGTATAAGGAGGTGTTATTTCAAATTTGAAAGTGATACACATTGCTATATACAAACCTGAGCCACCAATAAAGTGTGCATAGATGCACATAACTAGCAACTCGCTCAGCAAGTTCTTTAACAGGAATTGGTTCACCATAAGTACTGCAAAATTCAGCAAAGCTAGTGTCAGTGGAAAACTGTTCTAAAAACAGATAAAACAAGAAAACTTATTAGTGGGCATCAGATTGACAGAATAAACAAAAGGGTCACTAGTTTCTCCAAGCAATGCATGAATTAACAAGTACCCTTCAACACAGGTATCCAAACCTAAAAATCATGGTCTTTTGGCTCAACCAGATTTAAGAAGATCGGTCCAACAAGGCAGCTAGGGTTCAAACTTCTCATGATATTTTTCAGGAAATCAATATTGTAGTCACTGCTAGATTCCTTAAGGGGATTTTTGTTATATCACATGGTTTTTTGTTAACTTAAGAAAATCTCCTCTCTATCCGGCTCTCCCCCTCTACCACTTTAGGTTGTCTTTTACTGCCAATCATAGAACAAATAAACTTTAAACTGTCATTCTACATATTGGTCAACTTTAAAAAGGCAGTTGTCTGCAGTTTCTGGCAAAGGAATAAGAAGCACAGACACTACTTCACATCGTTTAAAATACGTTAGGTTAGGTATGTGTATATAGATGCTACAGTTAGCTATCCTTGTGACACTTCACAATGTCTTTAATCTAAATTTGAAGTGTGTATTTGGATTTATGAACATCAAGATTGTAAAAAGAGCAAGAATCTTTTTAGTAATTATCAATATCTATATCTATGATAAAAAAATGAAACTCTAGAAGTCCTTTTGTTTGTTCATACTCTTTTTCTGGGAGATAAATATATAAATAAATTCATAATCTAATGTGCAAATGTCCAAATTGAGTATGGAATGTGCATTATAACATAGAAACTGGAGATTTTTTATGTTTGATTTTAGGGAAGACTGTGGCCATTATTTAGAACAATAAACCCTTAAGTACTCTGATAAGTCAAAAAAAACACACAAAATGATTACATGACTGCTTGCAGATGTTTCCATCAGTTATTTTTATGTTGTTTTCTGCAATAGATGATCATCTCTATCAATAAGCACAACAGCTTCTATTTATATAAACTCCCAATAATATACAAAACCAATAGATCTTTTTTGCACTTGTGAAATCACAAGATAGTTGGCTTTATATAAACAGACACCCTCGACCCGACTAGGAATGAAACACAATGAGTAGAAGACCTTCAAATAAATAAACCTCCAGACTTCCCAAATTGACACCTTGCTTTCAGACCAAACAGGTTGTAAGCCCAACTAATGCTTAACTGCTTAAGAACATATGTAAAGCCTAGTGGATATTAAATATCAAACAAGATATAGAATTTTCTAACTAGAAAGAAAACAACATGCATCTCGAAGCAAGAAAAATTTGCGATGGTCAAAACACCCCTTAAGTTACCAACTAACCTAATCACTGTTTGAACAGCCATAATATAGTTCCATTCAATTTGATTAACATAGATAAGGACTCCCTTATCAACAACCAATAGGTTACACCTGATAAGCTTCCACCTTCTAGCAATGGAGAGAATAAAAGCAACATATGCAGGTTGACATATGGAGCACTAACACATGGAAGCAAGCCGACAGGGAGGACACGATCAAGACCGTATATGGGTGTTGCTAAACAGGCCAAATCATGTATTAGAAACGTAAAAAGTGGGATCCAATTGTGAGAGGAATATAAGGAGGGGGTAGCCTCACTCATCATATATGTATATAACAAAAACCAGACTTATTGCATCTTCTGTACCCGACATTATTTTCAAAAAGGTGGTAATGAAAAAGAGGGAATAAAAGTAAAATGAAGTGGAACATGAGAAAACCTTTCATAGTTATGGGCTTCAGATTTGGCTCTTGCAACAATCTGTCTCCCATCTGCAGCTAATCCTGCTACACCCTGTATGGGGTAACATCAATAAAAACATCTTCTGAAGCATGAATACAGAAAATGAAAGAACATGATAACCACAAAGAGACTGATAACATCTCAATACTCTTATTAGTTGCTTATTGGAGGGATTTTATAATCATAAATAAGATGGAGTTGACCATACTGAGCATTCATCATCTTCAAGTTGCATAATTAATCATGAAAAACATAAGAGAGCCTACAAATATAGCAACAAACCAACAGAATGAAAAACAAATTTCTATTTTACCATTCCAGAATGACGATGCACGGAGTGGATTCTACGATTAGATCCAGGCAACATCATCTTTGACGCAATCAGCTTCTCCACTCCCTATAATTCACAATCATTCGCAATCAATAAGCAATAACAACAAAATCCAAAATTTACAAGTTAAAATTAAACACTAAAAGAAATTACAATAACAATGCCATCTTTGCATTTGATGCCGACGACGGTGCCGCTATTGTCGACGGCTTTAGCAGCGTACTCGATCTGAAAAACCCTACCGTCCGGCGAGAAAGTTGTAACCGATAGATCGTAACCTGTTCCTATGCTACTCATCTTTTTCTAGGTCGAAATTGGTACTGCTGATTTTGGTTTAATGGCTTCTGGTTCGATATGAAGAAAGGGCAAGTTTATAAGCAGACTGGTTGTCTTTCGTCTCAAGAAAGGAAAAGAGCAGGAAGATACCAAATAGACCCTCAACATATGATTAATTATAATTTCAACCCCAACCCAAATTTCTTTGGGACCATACTAAACTGAACCGCAAAATAATAGATTTAGAAATTGAACCGATCTAAATTAGTTGGATCTTGGTTTTAAAACAGCTGAACCCTAAACTTAAACTGGATTGTGAATCGGGTTTTTTTTAATCTAAAAGATAAAAATTGAAAATTTATTATTTCAAGTTTGAAAAATAGTTCTCAATTTGAACAATATTTGACAAAACTGAATTACGAACCATTTTTTGGAAAAATATTAAACAGAGAGTTAAACTGAGCACAATGAATTCCAATTTGGTTTGGTCTGGTCCCAATTTGATTTTGTTAGTTCAGATCGAGTTTTCAGTTTTGCCTACACTCATGTCAGTCTTATTTAAAATATATGAATGGTTGAATTACAGATAAAAGTAATGACTTATTGGGTTGGTAAGGGTGTGTAGTTGTTGTTTATAGGAAGGATAACATAAAAGGCTTCAAAAACATAATGTGAGTTCATGTGTTCCATTAGAAAAAAAAACTAAAAGACTCTTCGTTTCTTTTCTCGTTAAGAGTTTAAGGAACTATTTTTTGAGGTTTACAGAGTTTAATGTTACGGAGGACTTATAAATCTAGTTTAAGGAACTTGAAGCTCATCTTGCTATTTTAGGTTAAATCTAGTTTCCAAATCCAATCTTCAGATTCCAAAAATGAAGACTTGAATCCATAAGTAAATCCTCCAACCAACTTCTCAAGACAATAATCTAAGCGTAACAAAGCCTCACAACAGCCACAAACTTTAGATTTATATAGAACACCTAAGAACTTACCTCATAAATATATTCAACTCATCCACCATAATAAATCTTCAGCCCCCTGCTAAACCTTCCATTTTGCTCCAAAAACTAACCAAAGTTGACACCAAGGAGCCAAAATCGCGCGCACACACACACACATAGAGACGAAGAAAGAGAGAATGGAAGAAATGGGTGAAAAAATCCTAAAATAATTGGGGTTTTATGCTTCCATAGGTTTCATACGACCTTGGCTGTGATCTAAGTCGCAGGCCAGGTCACTCACGCCACAAACTCGGGTTGCAGGTCGTCCTCGTGTTGTGCTCTGAATGTGCCCGACTATTTTGTGATTCAATACCTTTTTCCGTGCGATTTTGGTCGCATGGTAAGTCACTCGGAACACCAAAATGACCTGAATTTCTCAAAATTTTACTCTCGAAACATATCAGGGGGTGAAACTCTTAATTGGGAATTAATTTCTAATTCAACAACGAAATTGATCCAATAAATCCCACGGTTTATATTTAAATATAAATAACAAATTTATAGGTGTTACGTGTGGATTGAAGGCCAACAAAGATATAAAGGTGAAAGGTTACTAGAGATGTAATGACGCTGAGAGGGGATATGGATGAGATAGAAGAAGAGGATGAGAAGGAGTAGATCAATAGGGGTTGAGATTTGAGGGAAGAAGGAATTTAGTGGGATATGAGAGATCAAATAGAGTTCAAATTCATTCTTTTATGTCAAGAAATGATCAAATCCCTGAATCTGATAGCATGACTATTTAAAGGCCAATTGCAAAGTCGCATAAAATAGAAGGCAACTTGATTAACATATGTACTATGCCTTAGTCGATTCAAAACATCAAACCCGTAATAAACCCATGTAAACCAAAGTATTAATTGATTTCATATGAAGCATCATTTAAAACCCAAACCAAATCGCCTGGATTATTTTTTAAATCAATGACATTATCGTCAATCCAGGACCGATCTAAGTGTTAGACAACCCAGGGGATGGTCCAAAGCATCAACTTATGACTAGGCCTTGGTATAGTCTGTGATGTTTGTGCCTATACCTATTATTATTAAAGAATATGGGGGAAATGTAGAGCATGGGATTAGAACATGTTGGTCCTAAAGAAGTCTACAAGAGTGTATAAGTATAGAAACAGTTTGTAGAAGAGGGGGGGATGAATACAAACACAACCTTTTAGGTTTTTAAATGAGTTTATTAAGATAAACAAATTTATAGATTATAAACGGTATTATAACAAGAAAAAACATATTCTATTACAACCTTAAAATCACTAAGTAGTTTGATGCACAAGATATGGAAGAAAAGGAATCAGAGGTTTGAGAAGATGGTTAAGCATGCATGAAGATGAAGAAGGGGTTTTTCATCTATTTATAACTGATGCATTAAATGCAATTCAGAGGGGTACATGCCACGTGTCAAGCATCCATGGGAGACTTGTCCTTTATTCATAAAGCAACCATGCTTTTAGCCGAATAAAAAACAGTGACCTAATCAGAGTTGATAAGCACGTGGGATGCAATAAAGTATCTCCGTACGTACTTTCTGACAAGGGCATGGGGGTTTGACATTTGTGCATTGAGGATAAGATCAACTTCGATCTTGCTGAATAAGCTTCATTTGATCACTGATACTTGAGGCTTCAAGGAGGAATCTCTCAGGTATCACTAAGGCATACACAAGGTCTCACACTTCTTGTAGACGAACATTGCTATCACTGAACCGCTTCAGATCATGAGCTACCCTTCTCTATCTTCAGTTAGGTCTTCGACTGTTGCTGAAGGATCTTTTTGTGTAAGTGTTGTTCTTCAGATCTTCTAAGTTCAGATAGTGTTTCTGAATTTCAGCGATCACTGAGTGCAATTGCTATCGTTGAATTTGAACAGCAACATGAACTTGGATTTTCACTAAGTATATAGAGGAATCATATTCAAATCACTGAAAGAGCTTGGATCAACAGAACCCATGATCTTAGTTACATCCTCAACACAACTTTACCAATCATCAATGGATAGTTTTGTTTGCAATTCGTTACCATTTGGTTTTATTACTTCTCCTTATCATTTCCCGAATCATTGATCTTACAACATGTAGTATTTTTGTTTTATTTCATGGCGAACACATACTTAGTTGAAAATTACAATTTTCGTTCCTATGGTTTATAATTCATTACCTTTTTCGTCCTTATAATTTAAAATTTATTGTTTTTTCCGTTCCTATAATTTACTATTCATTTCTATTTTAATCTTTCTGTAACACCGTGATTACAAAACATACAGTCGAATATAATTTTTAGTTTAAAACCATAAAAACGGTCAAACAGTTTGACCCAATAAAGTCAAACACAACCAAAAAATTAATTATTTACAAACCGAATGAACCTACACCAACCGGGACATAACATAACTACCCGAAAAGTTTTAAAATATATATATCTATACTATATTATAAGCATTTGGCAAAAAACTCTTAAAAACAACGTTTTAAGCCTTCGGTAGTGCTATTTAATACTAATTACTTAATTTTTAAGATTACAAATAAATTATACATAAGTACAACTTATTAAAGCTTCATTTATAAATCCGTGTAACTAACTACAGATAAGTATGATCAAATACAAGATAAACATCTAATTTTAAATATAAAAATCTAAAATATAATTAAGATAATCATTGAATTCTAACAGAATATCTTAATTATCATCTATATAAAAAGTTATATTCGTTATTAAACCTAAATTTAATTATGATAAAAATTTTGAATTAGAAAAATTACTTTAAAAAAAAAACTTTTAAATGAAACATTAAAATCGTTTTCTTAAAACCACATAAAACCATTAGAATATCGATAGAGACAAAATTTAAAATGAAACTTAAAACTGAGATGTATCTCGCTGTATTGCGCGAGTACCCTTCTAGTATATATATATGTGTGTGTGTGTGTGTGCGCCATAATATTACAAATCATGTACCAAAAGCTAGATCAAGATCTTCACTTCAACCGAATCAATTACTTCATCTGATCCTTCCACTTGTCTAATACTTTTCCTGAAAAATGTTGGAGAATTCGAATTAAGCACGGGGCTTAGTGAGTTAAATGAACTAAACAAAGAATATTATCATTACACACACACACACACACACATAGGGGCGGGTTCATACGAGAACGGTTACAATTTACGAGAATGCGAGTACAATCCTCGACCAATCATTTTTTTACATGAAATTTTTTCATGTACAAAATCATATGTGATTTTGTACTAGCATAAAAATGACGCGCACGACTTTTCCCGTGTCATATGTGATTTTGTACTAGCATAAAAATGACGCGCGCGACTTTTCCCGTAGGCTAAGTAGCAGGAGAAGTTGCGGCTAATCATATATGATTTTATACGTGAATCATATGTGATTTTATACATGAATCATATGTGATTTTGTACATGAAAATTTTCATGTACAAAATGATTGGCTGAGGATTATCCTCGCATTCTTGTAAATTGTTACCGTTCTCACATGCACCTCTTTCCACACACACACACACACACACACACACACACATATATATATATATGTATATATACGGTAAAAAAACAAACCATAATGAATGAACAATAATGATTTTAATGATCAATTTATGAGAATCCAAACGTACAAACATATCAACCTATCATATATCTACAATACATCAAACATAATGCATAGGACTAGTTGACTAGCAGAGACCCACAATCATCATCTGGGTATGCCCGAGCCCCTATGCATAACCAAATAGAATACTAAGGACTAGCAGGGACCCGCCTTCATCTCCCTAGTATACCCGAGTCCCGTACTCATGCCCCGCTGAACCATTGGACAATGAGTACAACACATGAATGTCTCATCGGCTCCCCTTCTTCATCCGGGCTGTTGACATCTACCGTTCTTCCAGCATACCACACAAAGTAGTACCCGTACCCCCAACATAACAAAGAAACTAAAGAAACAAAACCAACGGATTTTGGATCCAAATCAACCGATTATGCTGAGGAATCTCAATCAGAAGACCAACATACATGATTGACCAAAAACCAAACCCACGAACTCATAGAACATACAAATCATGTAAACATATAAGATATACATATATAGTTATATACACATAATACAATATAATTTGATTAAATATTTAACTCACCAAACTTTTACCGTTACCAAACAAAAGCTATGATGGAGGTTACGTCATAACCTCGTGTTTACGCATTAAGATACCTTCCAAAAGCACCAAACAAGTTCCAAATTTCCCCTCTAAAATCTTGATAAATTCTTAGATAATCCTTAAGATTGAGGTTATTTCACACACTAAATGTGTGAAATCTCACCTCGAAACTTCCAGAAGTTAATAGAGTGAAATGAGATGAAAAACGAGTCAAATTCGTGTTTTCATGATTTAATCTCGATTTGGTCGGTGTGACCATCACCCATTTTGACCACCTAAAACTAAAAAGATCATAACTTTTCACTCGGACCTCCGTTTTTATGAGGTTTTCGCTTATGCGTTCGTAACAAGATAATCTATAACTTTCAATAAAAATATTCCACAAAAGATCTCCCAATAAAAGCACTTTTACATATTTGTAGGTGTTATGCTTTCCTTTGCAATTTTGCCGTTTTTGATTTTGAACTTGGAATCCCGTAAAAACTTTCCGACACCTCCAACAACTCTTAATAGGTCCAAAACTTAGTTCCAAATCTTAACATGCCATCAAACACCTACTGTTTGAGTGGTGTGCATATAATTTACCGAAATAGCAACGTACTTTGTAAAACTTGCATATAATGCAATATACGTGACTTTTTCGACTGCCGACAATTCTAACACTTCATATTAAATTATTCAAAGGTGTTCCAATATTTACATCACCATTTAGATCATCCGTTCAAGTTTTGGGTAGATTTTTCCCATTTAGGCACTATAGTTACCTGCCCAATTTCCATGTAAGCAATACACTTTGTATTTTGAACCCTCACATCATCTAATTAAGTCATTTGTGAGGTGTTAGAACCAACCTTATCGCCTACATTTCATTCTAATTATGTGTTCAACATATAACTCACTAGAACACTTAGCATTTTAGCAAATCCTCTTTTTTTTAAACACAGCTGACACATAAAATATGTTTTATCATATAATACATATTTAGAATCACTAGTTAAACATATTTAGAAGGGTGGATGTTGCACTTTCATGTAGGAATGAAAATCAAAATTTCAAAGCCATAAGGACGAAATCCATAGTTTTTAACAAACCACAAGGACTAAAAACGTAATTTACTTTAATAAAATAGCCTCCGATTTGCAATTACAAACTTAGCTAAATGAATTATAATTATATTTTTCACCTCCCTTTGCAATATAATGTAATTTTCAAGGGATATTTGATACGAGGACAAAAAAAAAGTAAAATTTTTTGCTTTTTTGTGTAGGGATGAGCATAGGAGACCATGTTTCAGAATTGAACCGGGACCAAACTGAAAACGGACTGAACCGGTATCGAATTTATATATACGGTTCGGTTTTTGGTCCTCGTTTTCAGTCCTAAAAAATCCGATATCAACTGGTCCGGTACCGATCTCATCTTTATGATGGCCATTTCCTAAACCGAACCAAAATCGGACTGAACCGATATCGAATTTATACATATGATTCGGTTTTTCGGTCTCATTTTCAGTCCCAAAAATATTCAGTACCAATCGATTCGATACTGGTCCGATACCGATCCTAGTTTTGTGAATCTAGTTTCACGGGATTGGCCGCTATTTTGGTAAGTTTTGAAAAATCCAAAAAATGACTATATTTGTTAGGGGTGCTTGGATAAGCTTACTGACTTATAACTTATTACTGGTGTGGAAAAGTGCTTATAAAAATCTGATAAGTTAAAAAAAAAATTACTTCTTGAAAAACAACCTATTTGTGGTTTGATACCGGATAAGTTGTTTTACCCAAACACTCAAAATGACTTATTAGCTTATTACCGATGCCATAGTGTAATAAGTCGATATTTGTTATGATAAGCTCAAACAAACACCCCCTAATAACAGATTAATCCAACCAAACTTCGTTTATTTTTTATCCATTTTAACGGTGCCGGAAAATGATCTCCGGAGACCGGTGATTGCGGGGACACAGTCACACAGCCGTTTGTTTAAGTATTATTTGGTGATGGTGGGCAGACAACCGGTTGTTTACGTTATCTGTTGTCAATGGTAGCTCCAAACAAACACTGATACTCATTACCTATTCTAGATCTGAGATTAATGGTGATTTACATGCTTTAATTCTCGCTCTATCAATTTTCTGTAACCCTACCAACAATGGCGAATACGCAACGGTGGTGGATTCGAGGAGGAGGAGGAGGAGGAGGAGGAGGGCGCAGTAGTATAATGATTTTGTGGCAAAGATGGGGGAAGCGTGAGTGGGCCATTGCTATAGCTGGATTTGCCATTGTTCTTCTAGCTTTCTCTTTCATCATTTCATCTGATTCATCCTCCTCAGATAATTTCTCCGGCGCCACCACCACCACCACTTCCGATTTCGTACCACTCACTCTCTTGAGCAATGCTGTCCAAAGAGGCGCATGTAACTCTTTTTCTCACTCTGCAACTTACTTACCTGTGAAAGAGATACGGTTGAATGCGGTGTTTAGTTTTTGATGTTCTTAAAGTCTAAAACTAATATAAGAAAGCATTTAATCCAAGTAGATATAGCTATTAGCTATTATTAGTTAATGGTAGTTTTTGTTCAAGGAGCAGAAGTAGGGTTTGCTGTTTGGATCCACTGAATCACATAAGAAAAGTTACTACCATTCATTAATCAGTAGGTTAGAAACCATCCACAATAGAATAGAAAACATCCTCTATTCAGAAGAATAGGTATACATTGACTTCGCAAAATCAAGTGAGTTGATTTTCTTTTCTAAGTTAAAAGTTGCCCGCGAATCAAGAAAAAGTTCGTAACCACATTATAAATTTTAGTAACAAGTTTTACAACTTGGTAAAGAGTGATGATAAATAACGATTTTACATTTTGAAGGTATTATGCTTATATAATATAAAAGCATAGATCTTTCAGAATAAAGGGGCTACTGAAAAAATTAATAAACTACAAATTACTTGGAACCAGTTGAGTTACTTCTCCACTAATTATTATATTTACCACCATTAGCATCCTTTGGTGCAATCATATCTAAGACATGTACCAAAGAGGAGTATAGCAAATAAGTGAATGTCGAGGAGGATGTGTAGACCTTTGATGCACCAGTCAGAAGAGATTTGCGCCAAGATGAGGTCATTAGAAGCTGTTGACATTAGTAAAGATCGATATGTGAGGAAGTAGTGAAGACATAGTTAAGTGGAGTATATCAACGACATAATTACCCTTGGATAGGAGTGTGTGGACACATGCAATTCATGTGTTAAAAACTAAAGGGTTTGAATCTTTCTACTTCCTATTCAGTTTCGTTTTAAGGCCAACGAGTTCTAGATAAAAGGTTTGATATTGGTGAATTTGAATTATAGGATTTTGGAAGTTGACATGTAAAATAACTCAGTCTTGGTTTCGGATGGTAGGAGAATCTTTTCATCCATTAACAATTACTTCTCTTTGTAACATTTCAAATGCAGATTGTTTGGATGGAAGTGTTCCTGCATACCATTTTCAGAAGGGTTTTGGATCTGGCTCTAGGAGATGGGTTCTACACATTGAGGTTATTAATAATTTATTAGATGTTTGCTCCCTACTATTCCAATTGAGCAACTCCTTTTCTGTTAATGCATGTGCTTGCATATTATGGTATTCATCGTAAAAGTATGTAGTGTACCCATCTCATTCTTTTTTAAATGCAGGGTGGAGGTTGGTGCAATACAGTAGCTTCTTGTTCCTTTCGTAAGAAGACTCCACTAGGATCTTCAAAGTACATGGAACATCAAGTTCAATTTTCTGGAATTTTGAGTCGTGATCCGTTCCACAATCCAGGTGAATTATGACTATTGGTGTCATTTTGATTCTTAGTTTGGGCACAAACCTTATAAAAAGGAAAAAAAATCACCACTTTTGCATCACTTTATGGATACCGGCTTCTCAAAATACAGGATAAGAGTTTATGGAGCATAGCAATGTTTAAGGTATCTTATCCACGTGTTCTACTTGAGAACAACATGTTGACCATACCTTGCTGTGAAATTTTTTTCGAACTGACATGTATGTTTGGAATTTGTAAAGCTCGTGAACAAAAATGTGCATTTTAATGATGGGTACAAGGCGATAGCGGTTATCTTTGTTTGAAACATCAGAAAAAGAGGAAAAAGAAATGTCACATTGCATATGGACATCTCAAAATTGAAACTCTTGCAATAATAATGTGATAGCTAGACATCCGACGTGACGAATCTTGTGATTACATTGCATCATTTTCCACTCAACAATGTGATTTAGTTGACCTTTTTTATGCAGTAATTTTCAATGTTATTGTGAGTCAATCTAACATTCTCTAATAGCTAGGTCACACATTTTCATATTTTCAAAGTTATATTAGTGATCTTAATAACAAAAATGGCAAATCCTCATAACCAATCCTTCTAATTGTCCTTCTAATAACATGATGAGGACACCCGGCAAAGTCCGAGCATTTCTCTTTTTCTATCCTCATCTCTTTCATGAATTTTGCCAAGTGTCTTCGTCTCATCATTAGGAGGATGTTAGGAGGATTTAAGCATACTCTAATATGCTGAATTAATATTTAAAAGAATGCTGAACGAATCTGGTAAGACAGCACATAATACACAATTTGTTGGCCTATGTGAATATATATATATATATATATATTGTATTTGGCCAGTGGTGATGATAAACCATACGAACCCAATGCATCCCACACAGAGATAGAAGAGAGGGGGGGTGGGGGGTGGGGGGGGAGATGTGTGCAGACCTTGCCTCTACCCCACCCCAGAGGGTAGAGAGGAGAGGCTGTTTCCATGAAGACTCTCGGCTTGCAAAACAAAAGCAAAAAATGAGTCCTGAAAGATAAACCAAACCAAACATACCCAATAATACCCACTATATCCCTCTCGAAAGTAAGGTTGGGGATCTTTCCTCTACCACATGGATGATGATACTAATAAATTAATGATTGTTGAACCATCAACTTTTTGGATATGTGTAAAGAAATTTATTTTTTCTGTTTAGTTTGTCGATATATTAGAACAAGTTGAGCCTAAAGTCAACTAAACTGAATTTTCACTAGGTGATTAGCTGCACCTTTTTGTGCTTCATATCTCTCCCCTCCTTTATTGTTGTTTCTGGGCTTCTCTCAAGAGTGATGACTTCCACACAGTACCTTTACAGTGTACAAAAGACTTGAGTAAGAATGTAATTGTACAAGTTGCAGACCCTTGTATCATTTGCATTAGGTTCTCTATCCTGATGTTTCTTATAGGTTGATTTAAAAAATTGTTGCATTTTTATTCATCATTTAAGCATTTAATGAATTGGCACTTCTTCAGATTTCTATAACTGGAACAAGGTCAAGATACGCTACTGTGATGGTGCATCCTTTACTGGCCACTCTGAGAGTGAACAAAAAGTATGTTCTTTACTTGGTTGGAAAATTTGTTGCAAACAAACCAGTTCAGTATAAATAAATGTTCTGCCTGTTCAAAACTGCTACAGAATGATTCTAAACTTTTCTTCAGAGGTCAACTCATCTGGGAAGCAATGATGGATGAACTCTTGTCAATTGGATTGTCTAATGCTCAAGAGGTACATCTAAAGGAAATATTTGCATTCTGATGGTAAAGTAGAACTATACGATATTTGACTCAACAACACAAATTTTTATCCCAAACAAATTGGGGCAGGTTTAAGCTGAAGGCAGTAGAAAACATAAAGAGGAGACAGTTTTAACCTTTTATCCTGAATTCTGACTGCAACTTTTACAGAACATATCTGGGATGAGAATATAATGATATGTTTTACTTGAAATATCAAATTAGGGTGATGAAACATGCAGCAGCAACTATTCGTCCATGTTTATGTACATGGTTGTAAGTATACACTATCACCTTCAAACATCATCCTTATCTTCATCATCATCATCAACATGCATCACTAGACCTGAGCTTGCATGGAAACTTAATCTTCCCATGAGGTTGAAAAAGAATTTGGCACATAACAAAATATAGTGTAGTTTATTTTCTGAAGCTTCTTAGAATTATTGCTGGTCTTCGGTTTTTTACTATGGAACATATTCCTTCCCCTTGCTCCTGTTCTGGTGCTCAGTTAGTAAATTGTTCATGGATCGTAAGCTGCTAGATTCTTCCAATAGAAGTCTAATTTTTTCTGGAAGACCATCCAAAATTCTTTCTTGGTTTAGTTTTGCTAATTCTGTCATTTGTTTCTATGCCGAGATAATGATGCATGTTTTCTGGGGATTAGGTAATAGTTCAAACCCGATGTGAAATCCATACCATTTGGACATAGCTTCAACTTTTTCTTGCGAGATTCCAAAATACTGATTGTTAGAACAGGGGGCAATTATAGGGTAAATCGATCACTGGATTGATTTGAGAATCGTGTGAGAGACACTTTCCGAATTGATATTTGACCCTATGCCTGGGTTCATGAAATTCAATCGGATAAGACTCAAAACACTTTCGTTTTTAGGCACAAAAACGTAAGCAATTTTTCTGGAGAGAATATTAGAATTGTTCAAAAACCTTGTTCCAATTCATGAGTATAAATTCGTATTTATACTCAATAATAACGAAACCGAAATGGTAATCATGGCTGAATTGGTCAGTTACAATTTCCAGTAACTACTCAATAACTGTACCATTAATGCACAGTAACCGTTCAGAGATAACTGATCAGAGTCGACCATGCAGAGCTCTGGTCCTTCATACAGAGCTCTGGTCCAAAACCCAGAAAACTCTAAGTCTTGAAGGCCAGACCAGAGCCTCTGATCAAACCATGCAGAGCCTCTGCATAGGCCATACAGAGCCTCTGCATAGGCCATACAGAGCCTCTGTATCAATCATACAAAGCTCTATATCCGGGATCTGATCATGCCATATAGAGCTTTGTGTCCGAGTTCCGATCACCTTTTCCACTATACTCCAAGTCCAAAATTCTGAAGAGCTTTTGGGGCGCTGCCCCAAACCCCGCGGGGACTCTGTCCCTCGACCCTGCGGGGGCGCCGCCCCTCGACCCCGCCCGCTGAACAGAGCTCTTTCCCTTGGTGACTTCACTATTTTCCTTCCTTGAAAATATTCTTTAACCTGTTGCAACCAATACTTGAGAAGCTTCTTGTTAATAATTTCACAGGCGCTTCTTTCTGGATGCTCAGCTGGAGGACTGGCAACGCTCATACATTGTGATGACTTCAGAGAAAGTTTACCCAAGGATGCTAAAGTCAAGTGCTTATCCGATGCAGGTTTCTTTCTTAATGAGTATGTTGTTCTACAATGACCATTAATTGATTCTTCGTTTGCGTGCCATTGGTTATACTAAACTTGCAATAACTGTTCGTCCTTTGCATTTATTAACATATAGTTCTTATTAAATCTTCTTATGTTTTAAAACACATAAAAAAGTGACTGATAGGTGAATGCCTATATATACATGTATACAGTTATACACACATATATGTATTAATGTATACCTGTGAGAGAGGAGTGAGTGTGAGAGAAAATTTCTAATTCACTATTAGCGTGATTTCTTATTCACAAGTGGCTTTTGAATTATGACGTGTGCATTTGAGATTTAGTTAACTAGAATTTACCAACTTCTCCAATGAATGGACACTGATGAAAGATCTAAAGCTGCTTGTGTAAAAAACTGTTCAATCTTAGTTACATATAAACTATAGTAAATATTATTATATTGTATGTGTCTTTGTGTGTACATGTACATGTATGTGTATATTTATATTTTTATGTATGTGTGTGCATATGTTGATGAAATGGTGTGGTGGCAACACCATGCATGGAAAAGCTTCATCTTTTGTAAACTTTGGGAGTGCGATGATATGTTGTAGTGGAAGCTATCTTAAGAAAGGAGGGTCACTCTTCTTGTTAGTTGATATTTGAGATTAGATGTCAGATTAAATTAACCAAGGCAAGTGATGGAGCGGGAAAACTTAAAGATGCTAAAGAATATAAGGGAGAGAGAGAGAGAGAGAGTCGGAGGGATGAAATGTTTGAATCATTAAAGTGAGGCGAACTTTTGGGAAGCCTTGATGTCTCTTTTTTTTTCATTTTTTTCAGTGTTAACGAAAGAAATGTTCTTTTTTATTTTCTTGAGGTGTACTTGGTGCAGTTAATATTCGAAAAGGTAGAAATAAACATATGTACTTGCTAGTTTTCTTGAAGGTTGAAAAGTTATACATCAATTTTTCTTGATTGCAGGAAAGATATTGCTGGTAATGCCACCATCCAGTCATTTTACCATGAGGTTGTCCATCTCCAGGTTTGTCAGTTTATTGGTAACTTTATAGCACAGATTCTTGACAGATACAAAAACCTATGTATATAATATCTAATTTTAAAGAAATCTCAGTAGTAGTAGGATAGCAGTTCTCATCTTCATGTATCATGATGCCAGGGTGCAGCAGGAAGCTTGAAAAAGGATTGTGTTGCCAAAATGGAACCATCCAAGGTGCCCTTTGTTGTCTTTGTTCTTAAAATTGTATCTTTTTTTCTCTGTGAGCATCACTGCATCACAAATGATGTATAAAATTACCTGATGTTTTTATTTTGTTCTGTATTATTTATTAATTTGTTGTTGCATTAACTGCAATACAGTGTTTCTTTCCGCAACAAATAGTGAAAAGCATAAAAACACCAGTTTTTCTTGTCAACCCAACTTATGATTTTTGGCAGGTAATAGTTATTATATTGTTTTCCCATTAGAGCTTATCTTTCTTTTCCTTTCTCACCTTTTCTTATATGCATTTTTTGTTTTGTTTTGTTTCTTTCTTATTAACAGATCAAAAACATTTTGGTACCTGGTCCAGTAGATCCTCTTGATGGTTGGTACAAATGCCAACTTAGTATTCACAATTGTGGCCCTGAACAAATTCAAGTACTCCAAGGTATTCTATGTTATGATATTTGGTAAAACATTGTGACTAGGTTCAAACAGGTTTTTTTTTCCTGCCAGATAACGATTGAAGTCAATCTCTCTCTGAATATATATATATATATATATATATATATATGAGAATATGTGGAACCCCTAGATCAATCTCCAAAAGACCCCTTAAGGAGAAAGGGGAGGTTCCAACATATATACAGGAGCAATGGTATAAGTCTAGCCGATGTGGGACTCCAACAATATATATATATATATATATATATATATGTATATATACACACACATATTGTAGAATATTTTGTCTTTAAAGGTGTGTAATTCCAATAAGGAAACAAAATTATTCAATTTATTACTATCGTATCGAATTAAGAAATTGTGATTTGTACAAGCTAATAGGCTATACTAATGAGGGTGATAATTGATAATACACAGGGTTCAGAAATTCATTCCTGAAGGCATTGTCAGAATTTCAGCAAATGAAGGATGGGGGAATGTTTATAAATTCTTGCTATATTCACTGCCAAACATGGATTTCTGAGACATGGCATGCTCCAAATTCTCCCAGAATAAACAATAAGGTAATGTGAAATAGACCTTATCAAAAAATTTCATTATTAAAGTTCATATTATGCGAAACGTGTCGGATTTTAAATCTTATAAATGTTAACTCTGCTTTAATAGAATTTAGTGGTTTTTTTCGCTTGTGCATATGGAATGCACATATGCATGCTCTTGCATGCTTTTAAGTAGAATATGATTATGTTATCTAAATTTAGGATTTAGGGTTCATAATTAAGAGATATGTATATATACTTTGTTCACACACACACACACACACACACACACACATATATATATACTTTGTAGTTTATAGTTTTATTTTTTTAGCCAGGCAACCCTTGACATTGAGCCATTCGGGTTCCATTTGATTAAACCATGGTGCATTAATGGCCATCGCGCACCTGTGTGAATAAGTCATATGACTATTTACTGGATGAAATTGGATTATAATAAGCACTTAAATGTTTTGTTTTGTTTTGTGGTGGAATAGACAATTGCAGAATCAGTTGGTGATTGGTTTTTTGACCGAAAAGTAACAAAATATATCGATTGCCCTTATCCTTGCAATCCTACTTGCTACAATATGGATTTCACTGGCCGTCGATTTCATTGAGGATGTCATCATCAGTTCAAGTTCCAGTTGATATGAAAAGCGTATCTACTCAAATGCTGCCAAGAAAACGATCTTCATTATGTGGTCACTATTGGTTCGTTGTTTCAGCTTTATAACTACTTGTTGGAAATAATAGCAAAAGATGATGTAGCATTTAGAGAATTCTAATGGGTGTTGTATTGGTTAAAATGAATGAACCACAGTTATTGTTCTATTTGCTGTTGGACAAAGGTGGGAATAAAATCGGTTAATGGGTTAAAAATATTTACTAGTTACATGGTTCTTGTTTATATATCATATATATATAGATATATATATATATAGGGGCGAGTTCAAATGAGAACTCAAATTTGGTTGTGAACATGAGGACAAATAAGAGTGCGACACTTGTCCCATTCAAAGAAATATTATAGTATATATTCAGTCTGAATATATAAAGGAATATTCAGACTGAATATTCCTTTGTATATTCAGACTGAATATATACTAGACTGAATATTCCTTTGTATATTCAGTCTGAATATTGCTTATTTTGACACGTGTCACGCTCTCATTTGTTCTCACGTTCACAACCAAAGATAGGTTCACATTTGAACTTTCCTCTCTCTCTCTCTATATCTATATATATATATATATATATATATATATTATTCAGACTTCCGTGACCATCTTGGATTAGGTTTTTTTTCCATCTCATTGAACTTTCACACCAAAAACTACGAATCTTCACAGGAAAAGCACCAACAATCGCATAACGAAAACACATGCTAAACCTTTTAAGGCTTTAAAGAATAATCTGAACATTCATAAGGATCTTAAAAAAACTGGGTGGTTTCACATGATCCAACCCATTTTTATTCATTATCAGTTAAATTGCTTGGCTTAAATTATCTAAAACAAATGGGATCAGTAATATATTTTTTTCATTAGATTGTTTTTTCTGTCATCCTCCTTATATTGAATTGATTATGTATGTATATTAATTTGGTTATATTGAGAGTAGGGGATGTAGTTATATGACCCAATAATCAAAATTTTCTTCTCTAAAAATATAGGGAAAAGTTCATTAAAACCCAACCCTCTTTCATGTTTTGAGTGATTAAGTCACTGGACAATTTTTTTGAACAAAAAAGTCCTTAGACTTTTTAAAATTGGTTAAACAAGTCCTTGATGTTACCTGATACCTCCTTAGCCGGTAAAAACAAAAAGAAAACAAAAAAAATTGAAGTTTTAACACATCAGCAAAACCCTATTTTCTACTTTACACCAAACCAGACACGTCTCCTACGAAGAGGAAGCCCCTTCACGCAGCAAACCAGCAGCTTTCGCCGGCGTTCCCCCCCCTTCACGCACACCCTTCTCCGGCGTTCCACCCTCCACGCAGACCTCTCGCCGGCGTTCCCCTCCACGCACACCCTTCTCCGGCGTTCCACCCTTCGCCGGCGTCCCACACAGCAAACATCTTTATCCCCTCTCTTCTGTCTTCCTGCCCACAAATATCACCCTTTTCGTCGGCCAAGACTGCAACACTCCCCCTTTCATCTTTCTCACACACACATCCATTGAAGTATGTGCTTAAATCGAGAGAAATCCTGTACCCACCATTTGAACCCTAAACTTGAAACAAGTTGGTGAACCTCAAAATAGGTCTAAAGAAGACACTCATTCAAATTGGGTTTGTGTTTGGGTTTGGTTTCATTTGATTTGATATTGAAGCAGGTGTGGAAATAAGGTTTTTACGATGGTGTTGAGGACGAAGAGGAGAGGAGGAAGTGTAGGTCTCGGTAGTGTTGAGGTGGGTTGTACGGTGGAGGTGGGTGGAAAACGGCGTGGGGTAGCGATCTAAAATACGACGACGGAGTTCATGAGAAGAGGATAGAAAACTGGTCGGAGCAAAGTGGCGGCCGACGAGTAACTGGTTCAGGGTGGGGGGAATGGGAGATTGATGGCGGCAATGGTTTTTCATTTAGAACCAAAAGAATCTTCACTTTAATAAAATCATATAATATAATATAATTTTATTTTATATAAATAATAAGTGAATTGTTGAACACCACTTGTACATAAGCTATAAAAGGTTGTACATTCACTTTATTTTTACAAAAACAAGTAAAATGACCAAATTGACCCTCAATTAATTGATTTTATAGGTCAAAATGGTGTATTTAACCGGTTTTAAAAAGTCCAAGGACTTTTTTGTTCAAAAATATTGTCCAGTGACTTAATCACTCAAAACATGAAAGAGGGTTGGGTTTTAATGAACTTTTCCCAAAAATATAAAAGCAAAGTTATTCCCTTTTAGTTGCTTAACATATTAGTTCTAAATCATGGTTTTCAAATCGAAGGTTTTGATTTATGATTCTGAAAATAGAAATGAAGACAAAAGTAATTAGGCAAACTTCCGGAGAAAAGAATCAGATGTGTGTCAATTCATGATTCTCCAAGAGATGTGTGTGTAAATCCACGACTCTCTGAGTGAAGTAATTAGATAAATTTATAAAAATGTAAAGTCTAAAGTTAAAGTGTAAATATAAAAGTTACAAAAAGAAAAAGAAAAAACAATAGTCACGCCTTGTAAAAAATGTGGGTCGTTGTTCGCCTCAAGCCACCATGGCATGAACCACACCTTACACATACACTATGGGACTTAACGTAACATCAGAGACACATCTTACGCCATAATGCGCCTTTTAGAACCCTATTTAAGACCTACATGATTCGGCATCAAGTGTAGCATAAAAACGGGTACTAATACAATATTATTCTCTATTTGTAAAGCTTAACAAGGTGATACCCAAGGTTACGACTTACAACAATCACCGCAAAAAAAAACAAAATCATTCTAAAACACCAATGATGGGAAGCCCGGAACCTAATAAAACAAAATCAAATGATATGATAAACCTTAAACCGTGCTTAAAAAACCTAAAAAAGGTTTAACGAGTTTCATGCATAGAAAACCTTAAAAAAAGATTATCTTCACGCCAACGTATGGAAAATTATGGAAGTGTTATATGAGATTGTCAAGTTGTGCTTGCAGTTCCGATATAGACACCATACCAATGGTGTCCCTTTCCTCCTCAGAGTACTCCTTATTTAGTAGCGATTGAACTTGTTCATGTGCTTCTATAATATTCGTCCTGCATCATCACCAACAACGTAACATCAACTATATTGTCAAAGTTTGACTTCACACTCGTTATTTGTCAAATATACCAAAAACGTTTGTTTGTAGGTTACTTGGTAAATCAAAATCTCCCCGAGGTCTACAGGGATTTTACCACGAATCCCTTGATTCTATATGATTTATTATATTACTACCCCTTTACCACTTTATTCGTACATGGCGTCAGGGGAGAATGGAATTTGGTTTTTATTTAACCTGTTCTTTCCATGACCCCTCTTAATTGAGACAGGAGATCCAAGACTTGAAGTAGGAGTTACTTTGGTTCCTTCATACATATAGGGATCATGTCATAAAAAAAAGATTAAGGATTCAAGATTGACCAAACGTGAGGAATGTTTTTGATATATATATATATATTATATACTTCAATAGAGGGAGGTTCCGAGGAAAATGCTAAAAAAGAGAAAACTGAAGAACTCCCTGGGAGCCCTCAATTCCAGACGGTACGCACAAATGCATACAAGCGATTAAAACTTTTTTTTTTCACTAATGCATATATATGCATGGATGCATAGAAAAAAAACTTCAATCGCTTGTATGCATTTGTGCATACCGTCCAGATGGAGGGCTCCTAGAGTGTTCTTTAGTTTTCTCTTTTTTTGGCGTTTTCCCCTGAACCTGACCCTACTTCAATAATACGGAATCATATTAACTTTTTTTTTGTAATTGTGGGTGTCCGTGCCAGTTTACGCGCACATCAACTAATTCCATGGGGCCTGAAAATAACAGCTAGAAAACCTTCTAGTAGCCCTAAGGAGACTCGAACCGGCGACCTATGGGGAAGGAGCCTCGAAATCTAGCATATATTTGCCGGTTGAGCTGGACCTCAAAGTTTAAATCACATTAAGTTGAAATCTCTGAAAACGAAAGAGCACAGAAATATGTTGCACACCCATGCAAAAACACACACATGATTCAAATTTAATACATATGTTTAAAATGTTTTTGATGATTTCAAAGTTCCTGCAAAAGAAATTTGAGAAAATGTAAATAAAAAAACTTACTTGATTGGTTTGAAAAGTATTGTACGGGTTGATGGATTTTGCAGATAAAGCTTCATTTTTCCCATCACTCTTGGTAACTCATTCTGCATAGCTCCATTCACCTGTAGTGATCGAATAAAAGAATGAAATCCGTATGGATCTTATAGTAGATTGCATAAAATTCATATGGATCTTTTACGATTGCTTACTGTTTTTGAACAAATATAGAATTTTCAGTTATTTCTTGTGCCAGTGAAGTTCAATCAAGAATTTTAATAGCATACTATTGGGCGTATTCATGGCCATAAAAATAAAAGTTATAACAAGCATACCTTCTGGACGATTTCAGCAACTTTATCTGGTGTAGCAAAAGCTTGATCCTTAAGCGGTTTTCCCATAGCCGACTCTAACTTTTGATTTTGAGCACCTGATGATAATGCAACTTTGACTGCTGTTACCTACAAGAGTTAAATTAACTATATGAATGTTTTATGAGGTTGTTCTCTCATATATTTTTTTTGCTGAAAATGGAACGTGATAAAAATATGTATTTCTTTATTGCATAAATACCCAAAAAAAACAAGTTTTTTTCCCCTTCATGATGCACAAGGCTTGGTCCTTCCAAGCCTGTTTTCCATAAGCAAAAAAGGAACCCGGGCTTCGGGTGTGAAAATAGGCCCAATCGGGCTTTCTAAGGCCAGGATATTCTGGGGTTTTCAGGGTTTTTGAAAAAAGAAACATAACCGATTGGTCTTTTTGGGCCTGGGCTTCGGGTTTTTTGGGCCTGCCTACATGAATAGCAAGAGAATGGAAGATAACTAACCTTTGTAACAAAGGAAAGCATGGGATCTACTACTAGCTTAGTGATCGACATAATGAACTCCTCACATGTGGCTTTGAGGCTTTTCTCCAGCTCCTGCATGCGAAAATAATCATTTATAGCATTTAATACAGAAATTAAAAAAATATATATATACAAAAAGCAATATAACTTAACAACTTAATAGAACACGATTTATCACAGATGAATTAAACGATCAAAGAGATAAGATAAACTTCAGTAAAAAAGTTACGACTTGTTTATATTATCTTAGCAGTAAGAAGAACTACGACTTCAGCTCATACGAAACTTGTTACAGGGAAAAAGAAAAGAAATGTTTAAAATAAACTAAATTTGAAAAGAATGTAATGAGACATCGTATGCGGTTTGCAGTTGAAACCAATTTGAGATGGACTGCAATATGAATCAGTAACCAGATGGTCTTTTTAATTCCAGGTTCTTTAAATCTTTTCTTTTGGAATAACTATTTAAATAATTCTGATAACATAAAACCAACTTCAAATGGTTCTGATAATAACTATTTGCCTTCTTACAAGCATGTATATCACAAATGATATTTAGATTTAGAAAACTGGAAATAATCAAGTGAAAGACATTTGTATACCTTCTTTGCATCAATTTGACTTTCCAAAACTCGAGGCGACAATGTCCTTGCCAAAGAAGTTGACCTTGACCAATCAAATAACGAGGTCTGACCTCTAAGAATTCGTCTCAGATGCTCCTGGTTACATTTAAATAAATAAAAGTTTTCAGAAACTTCAGTGGTACATATAGACATTACACAACTAGAAAAGAAATGATCGGCATTCAGGTACTACAAAGTCTTCTTATAAATAATTCAATTTCTCATTTTTATTTTTTGCAAGACACGAGCGTTTTTCCAACCAGATTCTTCTTGGATAATCTTGTCTAGAACTGAATACTAGACATTAAGAGAAGGCAATAAATAGATGAGAAAATACACAAGGAAGATTTGTGATATTTATAACTGAGGATTTATGTAAGTTAGTTCCAATTTTAAGAGAACAAAGAAAAACACTATACTGCAATATGAAGGTGGATATGCAAAAAAAAAGAACACCCAGATGAAGGAGAAGTTCAAGCGGGTACTAACCAACAAATGGGAGAAATCGAGTTCCTTGTGTGTGACTGAGAATTCAATGTCAAAAGGTGCAATCTGAAAAAGCATACCCAAAAATTAGTGGTAAAAAACTAATGCAATAACGATGGACAAAAGGGTAGTGGGTCGATACCTGTTCTCTTAAGATAAGAAGATGCTTAATAAGAAAGAGTTGTCCATCCATTAATGATGATCTTTTAGCAACAAGTTTGCTTGCTTTCTGCAGCAGATGAATAAAATAAACATTCAAAAATGATTAAAAAAAATAAGCTTTAAACCATCTAGTTTGTGGCCCGTGGAGTTCACAGGGTAGATGACATTAACTTCCAGTTTAAATACAGATCAAATGTACATAGAAATCTCAATAATTGGCTACTAGCAACAAAGCAAAAGAAATTCAATTTCACTCACTTGGATGGATAAAGAGCACACTTCAACTGCTTCCTGAAAGATGGAGAAGAAAAGCAATTGCAATTAAAAAAAAATGCATCAAGCATGACAATTTATTAGATGTTGAAAATCCACATCATGAGAACAGTAATAATACCTGCGCCAAGCCAGTAAAAACTGCTTGCTCCAGACAATTATATAATTTGGAAAGACAGGATACAGTTTTCTCGAGTGGAGGGTACCAAGTCTTGAAAACATCAGAGCTCTGGACCAGCTGCAAATTTATATAAAAAAAGTCGAATTACAAATTGCACTTTTATGTACTAGGCAATAAATTGTAGCATCTATATGAAAATGGAACAAGATAATTACTTGCATTTTACTACTCCACACCTACAAAGAAGAGCACATTAACCATGATAAATGAAAGATGCATAGTGTACTATTTGATTGGCCTTTAACTATTCCACCCCATTCATCCATGTAAGCTTATAACTTTCAGCTGTTTCCATATGTTACGAATAGTTTCCCACTAGTCTATACAACGAATCTTCAAAAGAAAGTAAGTAAACTGTTCGGTTATGAAACCATGTGACTCATTTAGCTCTTTATCCCATGGCACCAATCCACAACTATGACAGAATAGTAAGTCAAAGATGAACCCTATAGGCCATATTACAGAATATATAAGGGTGGGACCCTCGATCAAGAACTAATGTCAGCAAAGGAAATGGGCTGAATAAAACAAAACAAAACATATAGTATAAGAAAACTTATCAAGAAGGTGATTTAACAACTTACAGAACTGGTTTCCGATTTTGTCTCAGCTGATTGTTCCAGCTTTCCAGGGTAGTCTAGATCTTCATCCATGGGGAGATAATTTGCTATCTGACACAAACATGCAAGAGAATTCAAACAGCACAATTGGTTATTAAATCATATCAAGGCCCTGTTTCAGCACTATTGAAAATGTTGGATTATTTGCATTGGATGATGTTGTATAATTTTTGTAACTACTGTTTAATGTAGGACATACCTCATCACGAATGTGTGTACGAGCACGGAAGGTCAACCTTTCATGAATATCTGCCAGAATTCTGTCTAATGTAGGACGTATTCCAGCCAAAGATTCACTTCGTCTGCTGAGTTGCTCACCTATGACTTCGATTTTAAGAATATCCACAAGTTCACAAAGAACATCCAAATTTGTTTCCTGAATAACCTTTGGTCGCAGTGTATCATACAAGTAAGTACATCTGCAATGCAGTTATTAAAGTGAGACATAGCGAGAAAAGATTCTTAGTATAAAGCACCAGGCCTGCTAACTTCTTTGAGCCCACTAATATGATGATAATATAATACGGGGTTTGCTACTTTGAACTTTAGAACTTGATGAACAAGACTTTAAAACTTCTACTGATGATGCCTTGTCACACTATTAAGGCTTAAAATGGCATCACCTTCAAGATGGCAACTAATGTCCGTTAATGATGTTTAAAGAACAATACAATCTTCAAAAGACATACATGTGAGATATGGTGTCATACAGGACTATATTATGTTTAAGATTTACCCATAATCGACGAGTGAAAAGAAGGAAGAATGAAGGATCTAAAAGAACAAGAACATTAATAAATGAAAAGGAAGAAGGTGATAAATATAAACGGCTTGAGGAGATATAAGTTATGCAATGGAACTTACAACGGATCTACCAAGGGAGCCAAACTTGAGATATCCTCTGAAGTTGATGGGAAAAAATGGTCAAACAGTTGGTGCTCAAGCTGGCAAACCTGTCAAAGTGATTAGAAACAGATTTTCGTATTAAAAAATAAGATAACAAAGGATAATTAGATATACAATAGTATTAAGAATTAAGAAACCGAGGGACTGGTGCTACCCCATCAATAATTCAATACAATGCTGGCTCTTCAGCCTTGGGTGTTAAGGTTATGCATGTCCTTTGTGTTTTTTATGAAGTGCCCACAAGAAATAAATGAACTCAAAGATAATGAGCCAGAGCATATATGAAGAATAATACTATGATTATGCATAGATCAAACACATAAGTATAACAAGAAAAAGATGGCGAAAAAGTCTTGAATGGGCTGCAGAAAATTCCTTACTGAAAGAATTGGAGTACTTAACATGAATTGAAAAGAGGACTCTGTCTAAACTAGTATAAGATGTGTTTATTAACCATGAAAAAACAGAACATGATGCTTCTGGATGAATGGATTCCTTGACCTATAACTAGGTATAACACCTTTGGTAGTTAAATATGTCAATTTATAAACAGAACGAATAAACAAACAACTAAAGAAATTTATATTCCATTTTATTTCTATACCTAGAATTTTGTACTATAATTGGTTTCCACCACTTCAAAACAAACAAAACTGAGGCAGAGTTATCAATTTGAAACCTTTGAGAATGCTTCAATCAAATATGCCTTCGTGAATGCTTCCACCATGAAGCTTATTTCATCTCATTTTGAGATGAATCCTTGGGCAGTAACACCAACACAAACACAATGGCAGGCAAAGTACAGAATAAATTAACATCATGGCAGTTTCCCTCAGATGAAGCCTTAGTGAATTCTTCAGCGATATTGTTTATTCCAGTTCATTTTGTGCTCTATAAATTTTTTTAGTTATCGCAAATTAGTGTATTTTCAAATGCAATTCATCAATATCACAATATCGTTTTACCAAATACATATTAAAACTTTTTTTTGCTAAGGATCTATCAGCAAAGACCAGAAATCCTAGCTCCATCAGTGCTTAGCATGTGCAGATCTTTGGAGATGATGATCTACTATTTAATGAAATAGATTAATGAAACGTTGTGTGACTCTGTCTACATTGGATCCAACTATCTTACATATCTGGAAGCCTTTGACAAATGGTAAAGGTGGGTTACTAATGCAACTCAAGTGTATAGCATCTTTAATGAATATATTCAGCCTAATCCAGCACTTAAATAAGATGTCCTTCTGTAAAAAATTCGATAAGATGTTAAAGAAAAATCCTTTTAGCTGGTGAAAACCACAGAGAAATATCTTTACAATCACCTGCATCAAGTATGCACACCCGGATCTGGTTAATGAAGGTAACATCTCCTTTCTGGAATATTCTGAAATCCTTTGTGATACTATGCCTTTTACCTAGATGAAAAAAAGCAAAAAACAATTGCAATTGAATCAAATAGAGAAAACTTGATAAACTGACCAATATAATACATAAATGAAGGTGAAATGAATAGCTCACCAAGGATAGCCGCTGTTCACAGTATATCCTGTGACATTCTGAAAGAATTTGAACATACTCTTTCCTTGAAGATCTTCTTTCAATTTCCTCCAGTACCGGTTTAAGCTGCAAATGGCCGCCATCAGGTTCACTCATTGATACAGTTAAAAATAAAGCTAGAACTAAAACAGAATCTCAGGAAAATATAGGTAACTGCCCCTACCTACTTTGGTAAGAAGGTAGCACTTCGGCGCTTCTTATGTTTCAAGGCGTAATAGCTTACGCTTGTTCTTATTCTTCTACCCAATATCAAATGAATATGAATAACTTTCAAAAAGTTTGCAAAGCTCTAACCGTCCCACTCTTCTAGCCATAGAAGTAAGCCATGCTTTATAGGCCGACATAAATTCTTAAGGGATCAAATAGAAAGTAAGCTATTACCTCACTTGCAGCTGCCTTGAAACGAACATAAATGATAGATGCCTCAACACCCTCAGACACAGCTGCTTTGTTTCCACCACTGCCCCGGAGTGCTGTTTGGACCTGTCCAACAAGAAAAACAATAAAATATATATATATATATATATATATATATATATAATTTTTGCAAGCATTTCTTTTGTAATAAAGTAAAAGTTCTTCAAAATATTTAGGTGATTTACCTGAGAAGTACTACTTTTGAGAACAGCAAGGACATGAGCACGTATCATCCCCAGTGCTCGAGACTGCAATTACATTAACTTATTATAATCTTAAGAACATACAACCATAAAGAAAATTCAAATTAGGGGATTGAAAACTTCATTACATACTTGAAGTTGACGAAATTTGACCAGATAAACATTGGACTCGGCATACTGAGGATTACTTTCAACATACCTGAATTTCCAGCAACATCATTGCATTAGTATATGAAAAGAATAGTGATCCAAGTAAAATAAATGCATGTGATGGGAGGCAAGTTCATGGGGATAATAGGATACAAAAAGTTAAAATTTTCTGTTTCCAGTAAAAGAGTTTTGACCTAAACAAAGAGCTCAGAGTTCTCAAGGAAGGAGACAAAGAAAGAGAAATACAAAATAAATTTGAGATACACAAGCTTATGCATAAGAGCTAAATGTCATGAGATCTTTACTTACGAGATGCAGTCGTCAAGCTTTTTAAGCTGAGGAAGAAAGTTTTCACTTGCAACGTTTGTATTTGAAGAATAAAAGCTGTTGGCAACCTGCAATACACAGAGTATGACCAAAACCTGTGCCATTAGCTACATCCATGGGTGAAGGCTCAATTTATCGGAACTAGTTGCCTTAGGTTATAAATGATTCTTATATGATATTATACATAGAAAGAGAAGATGATCCAACCTAAAGGATACATTGGCAAGAACTACATTCCTCTAGCAGGTCACTAGTTATATACTTGTATTCAAGTGATTTGCATCCTATTCACAACTGATCTCCTCTTAAAATTCGCCTCACAACTACCACGATCTAAATATCTCTTGTAGTGTTCGGAAACTAAGGCATTCTTTTCAACAAATTAACCATTAAGCTACTACCGGGAAATTTGATTGCAATAATTTGAGGACTTCGCTCCTAGACGTTGATAAAAGGCATCTCATAAACAATAGAGGTTCCCAAAATATTGTTTTTGGCAAGTAAAAGAAACTACTTCGCTCTTAAAGGTCCTACATTACAGAACAAGGTTCCAATAGCTAACAAGATGCACATAGTGACTGGTAAAACTCAGACTTACATTTTCTAATTCATCAAAATAATTGAGTTTACTGCGAAGGGATTCGGCAAACTCGATCAATCTTTGCTTCTCTATTACCTGCAATATAGAAAGAAATAATCACCCAAACATTCAGATGTATGTAAACATATGTAGTATTATGATAAGGACTAACATTAATACTAAAAAGTAGTTAATGCTCAGATATGTATTAGCTAAGCCAACATCATTAGATAATTGGGAGGTATGATCACGTGGGAGAAGGTTGTATGTTTCTACAGAAGAGAATGCTTACAACATAGAATATCTCCAGAGCATGACATATAATATTTATTTTTAATACAAACATTTACACCCATGTAATCTTCAGTTGGCATTTTCTTGAAATAAAACAAAAAAAAGTAGAGAATTCCAGGAGCACCCTCCTTCAACAAGAGGGACACAGCAAGAGAAGACAGAGTAAGAGCACTTGCTTTACACTACCCTTTGTGGCTTTGTCACATGTAGCCAAAAAGGAAAGAACAATATTTTAATATTGAACATCCAGCAACAATGTACATAGACATGGAAGTATAAGATAACTTTAAAAAACCTTATTTTTCATTAAACAAGAAAAGCCAAGAAGTGAGTGAAAAATCATTTTTCAGCTTGGAACATTTCATACAGACTATTAGCCTTTAAACTCGAGAGAAGAGTTACTAACTTCACAAAAACAATATTGGCCACAAACTTTTACATTATCACAGCCCCAAACAAGGAAAGAAAAGCTTTAAGGGGGAAATAAACGGGACCCCACCATCCGGTCACATGCGTCGTGAAGGGTTTTGGTCTTTGTTGCAACTACTTGATGTTGCATTTGCAATTCATTGAACAAATCAAGGGTTTCGTCCACCTGAAAAGTGTCGTGGTTAAGTTGACTGTCAACTTTGTTATCCTAGAAAAAAAAATCTAATTTGGGAAATTGAAGAAGCAACAAGTTTTGTGGGGGATGTATACCTGCTGAAGAATACTATCACATGTTTGTATCCTTTCAGTTAAGGTGCTAACATATTGCTGATACTTCTCTTCTGTCTATGGAATAAATATGAATCAGATGCCAAGGGATAGCCAGTGTTTGCTCAAAGAAAAACAAGAAAACAACCAAGGCAAAAGACATGCTACTAACCTCTGATTTCATTGCTGCTTCAAGATCTGTAAACCATTTGTAAAACTGTATCAAGGTCAATGAGCGTCCATTAAGTCTTCAATGAAGTAACCCAACATTCAGTTTAAAAATATAGCATCAGCTAGCTTGCTATACTTGGAATGAAATGATGAATAATAGTGATGAATATCTTTGTTCTCACACTACTACTCTAAAACGTTTAACCGTAATTAATTTGAGTTGTCAACATATAGGTTTCAATACTTGGAAACATGGACCAAGAAAAAGCACCCAAAAAAAAATAAGCAGCAGAAAGAACACATGGAAATTGCACATGATACTCGGGAAAACTTAGGTCTAAATTAATCTGGGCCTTTTGTCCTTCCATGACTAATATAAGCTTTGTGGAGTGAATATTTTCAGGACCAAGACACTAAATGCATAACAGTAGTATCAAGGCGTGACTTATGGCGTCAAATTTCTAATTCATATACAATATTATATATAAAAACATATGTTTTGTATTGTTACTCAATGAGTCAATAGTAATAAGGAAGTTAAATTAGGTTATATATTAAAAACTAGCAAATAAGCCATTAAAAACATCAAAAAAATAAAATATCGAATTATGAAAACTGCTCATCAGTCATTAGGCCATGGCGTGCCACAGGCATAACATGGCGTAAGACACAAACCTTGTACCATGGCGGCCGTGCAGCGAGTTTTTAGAAAAGTGTTCTCAAGCACGCAAGAGAGAAAAGTAGAATTAATAAGAAATTTGAATATAAAAGGGAGCTCTTAGTATGCAGGCTACACCAGATAGCTATATATATTGAGCAATAACTAGTGTGATTTTTTTTGGCAGTAAGGTGGGAAATGGCAACTTAGCCTGTATGTGGTTCAACCTCTATCACCCCCCCCCCCTTTTTCCAAAAAAAGTTAACAACAATCATAATATGAAACTAGGAAATAATACTCTTTGGCTTATGCACTTTGGGTCAAACTAATAGGCCTATAAACCTTAATTGTGTGAAATGGCCTACGATCTGCACAGCAAATTGAATTTACGCCTACATCCCTTGATGTGCCTATTTTCCAGTTAAAAGGGGCAAAGTGATCATTTAGCCCCTATGTGCTACCAATTTTATATTCATAGGCATTTTTCACTCTTTTTGAAGTCTATAGGTGCAACTCATTTTCTCATGAAACTTCGTAGGCCAAAATACTTTTATTCCCTGGGAAACTACATCCAAACATAAGTCATTACACCAGATTTTGGCAAAAACTTGTCACTGTTTCACTAATAATAGAAGGCAAGGTGCGTTTAAGGCTTTCTGAAAATACCCATTTAAGGCATCTCTGTCTTCATTAATGCCTTGACACTGGCCTCTTTGTATGATTAATAAACTAAACATTTCATTGCACAAGAACCTTCCCCACAATGCTATTGATATTTTTTAAATTATCATAATTGTGTTGCACTGCCTTCTTTCCATGTCTTTTTTATTTCTGTCATTGAATATACCTCCACTGGTTTCCTTGTCCCTCCTCTTACTCATATAGCCAAAACAGAAAACTAATTTGTACTCTTCTTTCTTCTTCAAATATCTGAATTATGGACTAATCCACTTAGACCTATGTAAGCTCCCAGAGCTCGATTCATAATTATCAGTCACTTTAGTTTTCATTTCTACTCCCAAGCAAAGTGAATATAACTAATTTGAACTCTTCTTTGTTCCTCAAAATATCGGATTTGTGAATCCACTTTAGAGCTGTGTAAACATTCTAAAGCACCATCCATAGTTATCAGTCACATTAGTTTTTCAGTATTACTACCAAGTAAACATAAAATAGAAGTGCAGATAGTTGCATTTAGCAAGAGTATTCAAATAACATACTAAATTAATCAATTTTTTGGCCAAGGGGATTCTGCTATTAAGAACATAAAGTAAGAATAGCCAGGCTGAGATCTCTACTGTACCTGGTTTGTATTGACCAACACACCATCTATTTCCCCAGATTCTTCCACAGCGCCATGCTTTGTCGTAATAGATAAACCATTATTGTCTCTGGATATATTTTCCTGGGACTAAAAAGCATATTATTGATTATGATATCAACCAAGAACCAACTATGCAATACACGTGTATGGCCAAGTAGACATTATATACAAGCAAAAACTCACTAATTTGGAAGGAAATGGTCGCTCCACAACCGCATGAGAGAGTGCTAATATTGCTGCTTGTTGTTGCTCAGTCAGTGGAGCATTCTGTCCAATAAAAACAAACGCTGGCTAAGCACCAACCTAAAATAACATTTTAAAATGTTCTTTTGGGTAGTATGTGCACAGGTAAAAAAAAAACAAGAATTGTAACCAAAACCTCTCTCAAAGTTGCCTTGCATCAGTCCCTCATAGAAATTAATAACAATATCTTACTTTCCTGCCCCCATGTCATCACCAAGTTATCAAGGTCTTCTATATACATGGGGTAGTTGCACACTTTTCATTAGCTTTTTCCCCTGTTCTATGTTTCCTGGACAGCTGCTTTATATATAGAGGATCCTAAAAAATCTCCGCACAACTGAAAATCTTCATGTCTCAGCTCCTATAGATTCTCAAGTCTATATATAAATCTCTCACATTTCTTGATGTAATTCAACAGCGAAGCTTTAGCACTCAACTGTTGTCAATCGTTATAATTAAGATAAAGTTCCCTTTGTACTTGGAACCTGTTGTGCTTCTGGATCCATCACCTTGACCAATCACTCGATGTTTTTCAGAGCCTAGAATTTTCAACTTCCATTAAAATATCATTGATGATCCACATTGTTGAGTTCCAAAAACCTTCCCAACATCAGAGTCCACTTTGGAAAGAAGAAAAGAAAGTAATTTTGGTGCAACAAAACCAAGTCTCCTCAAGTTTACCACTAACAACTACATATCTAGCTAATCTTTGCAACTTATGGAAAGTGATGTTCAACTTCCATATGAAGAATTCTAAATGTAAGATTTCTCCTTCCCTAAGAAATGATCTTCAAAGCCTCTTCACCTTAAAATTTCCAGTGAGCAAGACCCATTTCTATTGATTTGTCTATGACAACATTCAAGTCACATACTAATAAACGTTTGCCAACAACATCGCAATTTCAATTAAAATTTATAAAACTACACGACTGTTAACATGCCAAAACCACAAAACACAATGACAAATTGACAAGAACCAAACCTGCTCCCACGTAGAGGCGAAGTTATAGCCTCTAGAAACAGCATCCGAATTCGGAACACCTGTTCTGATAGTCATTTCCTTATCCTTTAACTGATCATCATCATCAACATTGAGGGGGGAAAAAGTTGAAATGTTAAAAATTACAAAACTGTGACTGAAAGTTGTATAATGATGAAGAAATAAACAAGATCTGAAATAAATTACCAAATCTGCGTACAAATCGTCGTTCTAAATGCCGGAGATCGAGTTTGAAGTTCGCCGGATATCAAGTTTGAGTGTGTTGAGGTTTCAATTGAATTATGCAAAACCTGAAGAAATGAATATGGCTTCCATCTTTCAGCTAAGTGGTTCCAAGTGGAGTTGGGCTGTGTTTGATCGATCAAGCTAAAGGAAAGGGCTGATTCAGATTCACCAAAATATGCACAAATCGTATATAACCCGCTCCGACAATACGGTTATATAGTTTCTATAAACAAATAAATAAATAAGGGGAGTGCTAATCGTACCGGGGGTGTTTACTGATATTTGTATACTATTGTAATTGTAATGTAACATCCAGATTTTTAGTATCTATAATTTATAAGGTTTCATATATATTTCGGTCTTAATGTAGTCTTCTAGAAGTATCGTGGACGGTGGTTGAGTTAGTTATCACATTTGACAAAAATCAAGTTTTGGTCAAAATTTACCAGGCTTGCGGCCGCACTCCTATTTTATTAGTGCCCACGAAAAAACCCCAAAAAGTAGGCAGAACTATGTTTTTACACTGCTCGCGGTCGCATCTCTATTTTGCTTGTGTCTGCAAGGATTTGGGCAATTCTACAATCCCTTTTAAATACGATTTTTGCCATTCTTTTTCCCATTTTCTCATTTGTTTTTTCTCCTACTCATTTCTCTCCCTCTCATTTTTTGTCGTTGACCGTTTGTTACTCCCAAATTGATTTCTCTATGAGAGTTTGTGAGATTAAGAGTAGAGATTAAAGCTAAGGGATTGAAGCTCAAGATCTTCATCTTCTCCAACTTCCTCTTCACCATTGTTGACCTAGTTTTGGGTTTTCTCCTTAAACGAAATTATAAGTCATCCTAACCTTTTTGAACCGAGCACATGTGAGACGAACACATTATGAAACAAATGTATGTTAATCAATACGTTCAATACCATACTTATATGAAAAAAAATCATGTGAAGCGAAACCCTAAGATAGAAGTTCTCACGGATCTCACAAAAAAATGTTTTTAAAAGATTAAACCCCTGTATATATTCATTATGAACGTGTAAATAACATTTTTACATTCATCATTTGTTATTTATAATGAATGTTCATTTTAAACACGGCCAAATAACATGTTGCAAACGGTTCATTATTTTTAGCCAGATCCATGATATTACGAACCAAATTCACAAGAGACTAATTTTTTTTTGAAAAGATCACAAGAGACTAATTTAAAAGGTTGGAAACGGTTATTTGAGTGTAGGACTGTAAAATATAGGGGTGGACTTGGTACCGTACCAAGTTTTTTTCTTCAATACCATGTACCAACCAATTATAATTGGTACGTAAATTCTAAGATCATGTACCAACCAACTGTACTTGGTACCAACTTTTTTCGGTTGGTACTTGTTGGTACCGGTTTTGTACCAACTTCAAGATACGTATATAAAAACTTGAATTTAGTGACATTTTAAGTTTTCAAGTAACACATTTGATGTATAAGGGAGTTATTTACAAAGAATAAGACTTTGAAACATTCAAATGTTCAAACATAATAGGTAAAGTTACAATGTTTGATATTCAATGCATAAAAAATACATGAACTATTAAATAATTATATAAGTCGGTACCATGGTACTACCGTGGTATGCGATTTCTAATACCGTCTACCAACCAAGTTTGCATACTTGATACGGTACTACCCGCCGATTATAATTGATACCAATTAAGTCGATACCAATTTATTTGGTACCGTTGATACACATGTTGGTTGGTTTGATTTGGTACAAAATTAACCCCCGTAATAAAATATTCAAATTAGGTCTTAAGATTAGGGATTGGGCCACACTATTTACACAATTAGATACTACCAGTACCAGGAACCACACCTATAGCCGAGGAGCTCTGAGAAGTGCAAATCTTTGGAGCCACCATGGAACTAAATTTTTAATTTTTGATTCAAGCCGGCTCACTGTACAATGAGATGGGTCTGGGCTGTTGGCTCGATCTCGACTCAGACTCATCAGGCATCGCACCAGCACCGCGATTTCCAGCCCTCAATCGCAGCGATTTCCGGCGCTAGATGCGATTTCCGGCGCTAGATGCGATTTCCGCCCTAGTTTCGTCTTCTCATTCAAGCAATCTCAATTTCCGGTAAGTTGAAACTTTTATCATATATTACTCAAGTATTGTTCTAATCTGTTTACAATTTATCTTTCAATACAAGAGTATTTGATGCTTTTGTGCATTTTATTATAGTTACTAATATGTTTTTAGGATTCATTGTCCTTTTGCTTGTACCACATTGGTGTACATACACATGTGAATAGGTGTAGTTCTGTCATTTGCTTTTCAATCTTCTTTGAGTTCCAGAATAAGTATTGTTAAAGTTGGCATTTTAATCTTCTGCAAGTTCACTCTGTGGCTATCGAACTTCATTACCTATGGAGTCACTTTCCACTCTTCATGTCAAAATGCATTAATTCTCAAAGTTCATACCAAATTCTTCTTTTTCTTCCCTCACTTTCTTTGTTTTACTGAATAAACAAAGTTTTTACTATCGTCATCATGTATTTTCAAAGAATTTTTCTTGTTTATACTTTTATCTACACTTACAGGCACATATTGTGTTTGTTTACTTAAATATAGACATAGTTATGTTGTTTAGCTCTAGCTCACTCTGCTTTCCAACTCTTTTTAATTGCAATAGCCATTGTCTATAAGTATTTAATTGTAAACAAATTTCTAAAAAGGTCTTCCCAACCTTGAAATCATGAATTTTCTTATACTGTTTCTAGGTTCCCTAAATAAATTGGAGACATGACGAGGGTTTTACAGCGATTGATGTACAAAACCCAAGTCCCATCTCATTGTTTTCAACTCCAATTCGGTCCTTTTAATTCCACCACACAACGAAGATGGAAGAAACCAGCGGTTACAGCACAAACCCGATTGGAAGATCGAACCAGAGACCTAAAACTCGATTACCTCATGACCAACTTCCGCAAACTCGGCCTAATTCTAAGCCTCCATGACCTCATGTGTGCTCGCAGAAGAGGACCCTTTGTTTCTGTACAAATAATGTCTCGTTGGAACAACATTGTTGGTCTGAATGTACCCATTGGTGGTTTCCTCCGAAAATACCCCCACGTGTTCGACGTATTTACTCACCCAATTAAGCGGAATATTTGTTGTAAATTAACTTCGAAGATGACCATGTTACTTCAAGAAGAAAGTAACGTGATAAAGGATATGGAATTAGATAATGTAAGACGAATAAAGAAACTTTTAATGATATCTGTTTCCGGTACTCTTCATATCCATGCTTTGAGGTTGATCAAAAGGGAACTCGGTTTACCTGAAGATTTCCGTGAATCAATTCTTGCAAAATATTCAAGTGAGTTTGAGTTAGTTGATTTGGAGATAGTGAGATTGATTAACAGAGATGGTGTCGATGAGGGTTTGAAGGTAGCTGAAGTGGAGAAATGGAGGGAAAGAGAGTACACGGAAAAATGGTTGAGTGAATTTGAAACAAAATACGCGTTTCCTATTAATTTCCCTACAGGATTCAAGATTAAAGCAGGGTTCAAAGGGAAACTAAAGGATTGGCAAAGACTTCCTTATGTAAAACCTTATGAAAGAAAAGAGGCTTTTCGGGCTTCGACTTGTGGAGGGATTGATCAGTTTGAAAAGCGAGCTGTTGGGATTCTTCATGAGCTTTTGAGCTTAACAGTCGAAAAGATGGTTGAAGTTGAACGTTTAGCACATTTCAGGAGAGATTTCGGAATCCCAGTTAATGTTCGTGAGCTCATTCTAAAGCATCCTGGAATCTTTTACATATCTACACGAGGTAGTACCCAAATGCTTTTTCTTAGAGAAGCATATTGTAAAGATTATCTTGTTTCCCCAAATCCAGTTTATGTTGTTCGGAGAAAAATGTTGGATCTTATCTTGTTGGGATGCCGGAGTACTAGAGAATTGGATAGTCCAAAGGAAGTGAAGGAGAGTGTTGGTGATCAAAATCGAGGTGGGGTGGTAGAGAGTGACTTTGTAACTTCGATTTTGGAAAATTTAGATGAGAACAATGATGGTGACGATGAGAATGGAGAGGATACTGAGGAGGGTAATTACGTCTTTTCGGATTTAGATAAGTATGATGATGATGGTTGCAATGCATGATGACTAGTGCTACTGTATTTGCTTCCTGGAGGACAATTATACTATTCTTGCCAAGAATGAATTTTTATCAACTGGGCAGCAATTTTTATCTTCTGGGATGTAATTTGTTGCTTGTGGTCACATAGATAAGAGGTCCAAATGCAGCAGATTTAAGGAAACGATGACTCTTGGTGACTGAAGATCAAGTTGGTTAGTGGTATGTGAGCGTAATTAGCTCATTTTTTATGCATCAACCATGTCTCAATACGATCTTTTTTTGGTAATTATGTTTACTCACATATGTGTCCCTATCATACCCTGTTCTGCATTTCTAAAGTTAAATTTTCCAAGGAAATGACTATGTTTCTGTTGTTGGAGGATAAATCACACCTTCATGGCGGATAAATAAAGTACCGAGTCATATAGACATTAAAAGTGAAACTCGGGGCAAGACTAAATTCTTATGGTCAAGAGAGGGTGAACACTAAAAATCTAAAGTAAGACTTGTTTACCTCTTAACAGTTCCATTAAGAGGCAACCTTTGAATCGCTAAGAGGTGAATCCTGTCTGGCAAAAAATAAGTCTGCCTTTTAATGGTTCTAAAACCCTCTGAATCATTTTGTATCCTGGACCTTCCTTAACCATTAAGATCCCTAATTGCATCCTGAACAATTACCGAACAATTATATTTCATTTTGCACTATATCATAAGAGCCTCTTAATCATTCTGACCACTTAATCATTATGCACCAAACATTCAGCAACTCCCAAACTTCCCCTAAATTCTTATGGTCAAGAGCTCGGGGTAATATGGGTACAATAGGTAAAAGTAACGATAGAATAAGGCATCAGTTTAATTATGATTTCGTTTTATATACTTAAATGTATTATAAAAGAACTACTTTATTTTATTGGAGTTGTTTTAGACACATGCACATGCACTTGTATCCTAGCAACAAATAGGCTGTGAGTTTGAAAAGGATACATGGTAGTTGTATATTGAGGTAAATAACCACTTTATATCATATCCATGTGGCAATGATTATTTGTGGTGTTGCTGTTCGAGTTAACTAGTGTCATCCATATTGCCCATTATTTGTTGGATGAAATTGTGAAGTTATCTCAATATATGAACGAAATGGCAATTATAAAAAGGAATCAATTGGAGATCTATTTGCAGTTCCTCTCTAATTTTTTCTTGGCCTTATTTCTCTTATTGCTTGCTTCTCTCTTCCCTGTTTCAATTGCAGTATACCCGTGCATTGTGTGGGTTTAACTTTTTATTAAATAATAATTGGTATATCACTATATTGATTGTATGTATAGAATCGAAAATAACTTTTTTATCTAATGATGTATTTTGAAAAAATGGCATGTTGATTTTACATGTAGTTATTTTAATATGAACTTATTACTTAATTATTGTATTTTAATTTAAACTTATTTATTGATTTGAGTTTGTTATAATTTAACTTAATTTAATTTTTTAAGACTATTAATATTGATTAAAACTTTAATCTGACGGTTAAAAATCATTAAATCATTACATATATGTATACACACATACATGTATGCATACAAATACACACACACACACACATATATATATATATATGGTCAGGTTCAGGGGAAAACCTAAAAAAAATGGAAAATTGAAGAACACCTTGGTAGCCCTTCATCTCGACGGTATGCACAAATGCATACTGGTAATTTGTAACATCTAACATGCACACGTGCATAGAAAAAAAAGAAGCTTCAATAGCTTGTATGCATTTGTGCATACTGTCTATGCACAAGTGCATACCGTCCAGACGGAGGGCTCCTATGGTGTTTTTCTGTTTTCATTTTTTTTGAGGTTTTCCCCTGAACCTCCCTCTCTCTCTCTCCCTATATATATATATATAATTTGTTCAAAAAGTTTCTATTCGTAAATTGTAATACATTTCAGTTAACCTCTTGTTGTCTGCTATTAATATAAAGTATTCTATAATGAAACAAAGAGACACAGGTGAAACAAATATTATGCAACAGTAGATGGATGTAACCTGACCATCACATTTTCTTTTCTTCACCTTAAATTATATCATGTCAATTTTCAATTTTCCCTCTGTTTCTTGTCTCTTTAGTCAGAAATCTTGTACAATGTATTATCATTTATGTGAGTTGGTGCTACATAGTACATAACATATTATTTGATGTATTTCTTTACTGTAAATCTTGCAATGTGTTTAAATTAAATGCTCCTTTGAATTGTAAACCTTAGGAACAACATGGAAGAAACATGAATAACATTTGTCATTAAATATGGTTCTGTTGCATTACAAGTGAAACTCTTAAAAGTCTCTTTTATCGAATTATAACAACTTGTTTAGTTATTTTCGGATCTGTAGTCTGGTCATTTGTTCTTATAATTGTTCTATAGTGGTCTGCATCCTCCATCCTCATTTCTTGTTCATCTATTTATTCGGTTTGAACATCTTATTTTGGTGGTCAGGTGTCTTTTTTGTAATTTGGATATGTGGCAACCATTGGCGGAAATACAGGGATGAAGATGAGTGTACAGGTGCGTACTGCTGTTTCGTTAATTGTAAATGCAGTTTGTATTCAAGTTTAATGTACTTGTTGAATCATTTTTTAACAAAATTCAAAGAACCCATATGCATTATGAAGTTGGTAATTATTTATTTGAGCTCAAATTTTGGATCATGTTTTCTTTTTCTTTTTCTTTCTAGTAGATTATAAATTTGGCTTAACATATAGTATTGTGAGGGCAAATTTATACTATTTTCTCGGGTACTATGTTGAATTGCAATTTACCCAAGTAAAATGATTGATTTGATACCCTTCACTAGTTTTTCTTTTAATAATTTGTCTTTATCTACCTTTCTCTCTTTCGCGCCTTTTCACAAGCCTGGGTCCAGATAGAAACAACTGTTCTACTTTTTGGGTAGATGTCAGGTTTGCGTATATCTTACTGATCCCACTGCTCGGTGAGATGTATGGGTTTCATTGGGTCTGGTTTTCATGTAGGTACATGCCGTGTAGAAAATAAGCAAGATACTTCTTCTCCTCTTCTAATTATTATATGAACTGCTATTTTTTTACCGCTTTACCACTATGATAACTGCTATTTCAAATCACAGTCTTGACCGCTAGTTTTGTATTTTGACGACCGTAACAACATAGCTCAAGGTCAGTAACTTAATTTGAGTTAGTTTAAAAGGGTATTTATGATCCATTTTGCTCTATGTAAGTGACAAAGCTGTTGGGTCCCACATTGGCTAGACTTGGACCATTTCTATTCGATATATGTTTCAACCTCCAGTCTCTCCTTAAGGGTTCTTTTAAGAAATACTCTGATGGAGTTCTACATATTCTCATATGGTATCAGAGTCAAAGGTCTATCACTCTTGGGACTTGACACTTTGGGCCAATCTATGCCGGCCTAGCCTCTGTTGAGGGAGCATGTTGGAGTTTCACATCGGCTAAATTTGGACCATTTCTCCTCGATATATGTTGGAACCTTTGTTCTCTTTCTCAATGGCTCTTTTTGGATAGTAATATGGAAGGGGTCCCACATCTTGATAATATGGGGAAAATATGTGCTCATCTAGCCTCTGTTAGAGCCTTAGAGGGTACATGTTGGAGTTCCACGTCAGCTAGACTTGGACCATTTCTACTCAACAGATGTTGGAACCTCTGTTCTTTTCTCAGTGGTTCTTTTGAACAGTAATTTGGTGTCGTTTCCACATGTTCTCGTAAAAACGATGACTTCTGGCATGAGTGTATATGAAATAATCCAAGAACTACTTTCTTTGCAGGCTCCATGAATAATAGACTTGAAATCTGAAGGATGTTGGGACCATCATCTGCCTTCAAATCTCACTAAAATTTGTGATATTTGTTGTTAGTTTATGATTGTAATATGTACAAAATCGCCAATTTTATGTTTTTAGTTTGTTATTTTATCACAGATTTTAATAATGAATTTATAAATATTTGTTGTTAATGTTGATAATTTTGATGCTCTATGCATCCATCTGCTTCTCTATTTGTTGTTGATTTTAAGTTATTGATGATCTTGAGTTGTTGACTTTGGAATAGTCAATGGAAAAGGTATATTTCTTTTTTTATTGGTTTATTGTAATTTACCATGTTGATACATTGATAAAGAAATGAAATATTTTTCGTTTTATAATTGTAAGAATTTATTCGTTCAAAAAATATCTCACTTAAAATTTGAAAATTGGTTGGGTTTTTGAAGTTTTCCCATGATCTAAACATATTAATCACAAGGGTGGTGCCTCAATGGTTTGAGCTTGGCCTCCAAAAGTCAACAGTACCAGGAGGTCCCAGGTTCAAATCTAGGGAGGGGTAAAAAAAAATCTCTTTGTGGCCACGGCGGTTCAAATGCGGTGACTTCGGGCTACCTGCGAAGCGTGTAGTCGTCCTAAAATTAGTCGGCTCGCATAGCGGATTAGATATCCAGGTTAATCAAAAATAAATAAATTATAAGTCATAAAGGTCTATTTGATCGGTTTTAGATAGTCAGTGAGTTTCTAATAAAAATCTAATATTAGAAGAAGTCCATTGGATTTTCCTAGATTTTTTCAATTTTTGTTCTTTTACAAGGAATGTAAATGAAAGATGTGGAACCCATTTAAAAATCATGGAGTGGTTTATAATTGTGAGATGTGTAGTGTAATATTTCAGGTCTATAACTACGAATGTTCTTAAAGAACTACTCAATGATCAGTTTTAACAGGTCAAACACAAAATAGTCTTTTTACTTTTGTTGGTTACATATGTAAATTTATAACACTAGCGATGGCAACAAGGTTGGGGTATCAGAAGGGGAATCCTTGGCAAAAAGTACCAAAGAAGGTGATAGCCCCGTGGAATCAGGATTCATCAAAATTACTCTAAGCAACATTTTTTGGTTTTCCCCTGTTTCTGCTTACATATATAGGATATTTTAAGAAGTGATTCTCGGACGAATTTTCAACGTGTTTAACAAGCCTATTGACAATTTAGGTCCTTCTGATTTTTTTTTCCGGTTCCTATTCTCCTTTATCAAAAAAAGGGGATGCTAAACAAACTTAAAGGATTACTTCATCTTGATAGTTATTTACTTAATCAGTGAATAGAAGTATACTTTGGATCGAAATCGTAGGAAGTACTCCTTGATCATTCTACCAATTTAAAGCCGTTCCAACAAACTTTTTGGAATTGAAAATTTGTCGAATTGGATCCTTTACCATTTGATCCTTCCAAGTAATTCCGATCGCTTTTATGCACGAAAAGGGCCCCACCTTCTAAGCCTAAGAATTGCTATTATATCTTTATCACAAACCATAAGTAGGGATTCCTTAGGGGTAACCGGAGAATGGTAGAAATATCATTAAATATCTCAAATGAGTGGTTCACGTTTGATCTTACAGTTATCACAAACTATATAACTCTCATTTTATTAAGCCCCCCCCCCCTCTCTCTCTCTCTCTCTCTCTCTTTATATATATATATATATATTTGAAATCCGACAGCAGATTAAGGATCGTGTGAGAATATAAGTTAATCTGAGAAACGTAAGAAAGAATCCAAACTATTAATATCACCTTCATCTCGTGAATTGTGAGGAATTGATCTGATACATCTCATTAATGTTGATCTTCAATTATAAGCGATCCAAAGATGAATATCCATTCTTGTCGTTCTCATTCTTATTATCATCGTAACTTTCATTCTCATCAAAAGGCCAATCCTTCGACAATAATTCTAAAATTGAAGATGGTTATTACATTGATTACTAAAACCCTTCTTTACATTAAAATTAAAATAAAAGCTAAATCAAACTTTGATATATGTATATATATTTTAACTTTGTTTATAATAACTCAAATAAGAATAAGAATAAAATAAAGGTGGGTACAACACGTTTATTGAAAAGAAAACGTGTTGATGAAGTGGTCAACAATAATAATATGAGGAATTGGGGGTGGATGGATCTTCTTCCATATTCCCTTCTTCCCTACACGTTAAACGGACTCCATCTATCTCCTTCCTTCCTTCATCCACCAACAACAACTATTATACGCTTCAACAACTCGGTAATGCTTTCTTTCTTTCTTTCATTCAATTCCTCTTTTTCTTTTCTTAATTCATTTCAATTGGATCTTGTATCGAATTTGCTATCTATCCACAATTTGTTACTGTTGTTTTGTTTTTTTCCTTATCTAAATCTTTCAAGATATCGCTTCAATTCGCCCCCAATTAACAGGTGAAATCTCACTATTCGGAGCGATTATTTGATTCGTTTTCTCTTTTTGTATTTTGTTTGATGCTCAATTGGATGGTTTCTGGAATTGGTGGGATGGATCGTTAGTTTTATTGAATTGAATGATTTTATCCGTAATTTACATCAATCAACGTGTTGGCGGAACCTAAAAAATGGAACCAATTATAAGATGTTATGTTTAGATGAATGGTGAACCCTGGGCGATGCTCCGCTGACTCTGGTCATTCTCTTTGGTTGGTGGTTTTTTCATAAATTGGAGCGTATTTGGTTGCATGCTCTTAGGCTAGAATGCTATTACAATCTTTTTTGTTGGGTTTTAGATTTAATTATTGGATGGTATGGATTTTAATGGGTATTGAGGTTAGCGTTTGGGATTTAACTTATCTTGCTCCAATTCCTATTCCAGGGCATGTAACTTGAGTTCTTAAACATATCATTATTTTCACAATCTGCTGTTTAGCTAAAGTGTTGAAACAAATATGTATTTTAGATAGATAATTGCATGAATTATGGTTAGAACATTTTGTTGCTCCTGTTTCTTGACTATTAGACTCTCAGCCTAGATTGAATGCTCCCTTTCTTAATGCCAGCCGGTGTATTCCAATAATGTAGCAATTACAGGGGAAATAGGTATAACAACAAATATTGATCCAGTTAAGCTCCTTCCTTTTGAATATTTATAAGTTGAAAGGAATTATAAAAACTACATTGCCTCAATCTCTTAAGATGATGGAAATATATACATTAGTAATAGCATCCTCCTAATGAGATGCGAAACTAAGGTGCCTGTGCTAATTACTTATGCAATGTATGAAATAATTCAATTTTATAGGACTTTGCAAATGTGTTACTGATACTGTCATTTCTCTTAAGGGTTTCTTAATATCTTCTCATAATGGGTATGCATTTATATTTTATACAAGTGAGACTACTTGAGAGATTATCTTCTCCAGTCAGAACATTTTCTAGATCAATTTCTTTAAGATACCTATAAGCTTACACTTTATTTGTAAAATGCTTTTATCCTTAGAAATAAACCCCACAAAGTGTAAGGCCTTAAGTTTAACTGTTCCTATGCATCTCAAGGTCAAAATTACCGAGTAAATATGAATTATCGTTAGCAAAGCAAGTGAAAGCAAAGACGGATTTGTATGTGTATAAGCTTAGTCAATTGGAATGCTTGTTTGAGATTTTTGTCAACAGCTGCAAGAGGTCCTCTAATATCTTTTTCTCGCCTCTGTTACTGGTTTTGATTTATTGTCTCTGTCACCTGTTTTCTGCCGTGATCTCATTCATGTTTTCTCCATTTTATGACTTCAATGCATACTCTATAGTGAAACTGTCTTCATTCTCGGAACTAGTTTTTGCACAAAGTTGTCTTCATCTTGGAACTACATGATCGTATATAATCTGGATATGAATGTTATAAGCTGCATCTTAGTTGAAGCCTCTTTTTGGTAAATAATATGGTGTTTATCTTGTCGACTTAAATTCAATGCACATAGATGTATGTATGTATAAATGGCACATTTATGACCACAGAACCGAATAATACTAGTGGAAGAAAATGTCTGCTGCATGTCCACCTACTGAATCCTATCTCTTTATCAAGATTCAAGGTTGTAAAACTCGCTAGGCGGTAGTCGGGCGGCCGACCCCCTTGTAGCGAGTACTCGGCCTAGGCCGGGAGTACTCGGATTGGAATTTTTTATATATAAATTTTAAAATTATATATATATATATAGCATGTTCATAAATCATGAATAACCAAATATAAAGATAATTGTTCATAGCACCCAAAATATATGTTTAAAAACACCAACTGTTTGAAAATGCAAATACTTCAAATAAAAAGTTCAATCGGATTTAGGTCAAAGACTAATATCAAATCAAGAGTCAAAACTCAAATGTAAAAACTCAAAATAAACAAATAAATCATGTAAACATAATTATATAGCATTACAACTAATCAATTTAGAGTAAAATCCCCTAATATCAATTTTAGGGTAAAATATAAATATGAGCTAGGTTTTTGAGATAAAACCTGATTGAGAGAGTGACTGAGTGAGTTGGAGTGTGTGTGCGAACCTGAGAGAACTGGCGGAAGCCGGCGGACGTCGGTGGAGCCGTGAAGGGCGGCTGAGCGATGGCAGACGGTGAGGCCGTGAGGCTCGGCGCTAGCTGAGCTGTTTGTTATTAATTTTTAGTTTTCAGAATCTCTCTCATTGATTGGGTGCTGTTTGTTTTAAAAGAAAATCAAACATTACAGTTTTGGTCCTCTATATTTTAAAGTTGACCGGCTTAGACCGCCTAGGCCGATTACTCGCCGAGTTCACCGAGTAGGCCGAGGACCGCGTAATAACGCCGATTAGTGACAAATCGCCTCGATGTCTGGCCGATTACTCGCCGAGTACTCGGCCGAGTAATCCGATTTTTACAACACTGCTCTTTATGCCCATTGTTTTCCTTCTCTGACTGCTTTGAAAAGCAGCATCTCTTTTATGATAAAAAAAAATTCCAATACACCTATATGTATATGGGTTATGTAACTTGTGTGATCAACAAAAAATTAATTTTGCTTGTGGAAGCACTATCACACACATGTGCTAGGTGGCCAATACAAGGAACTTTTGTGTGGGATAGAGCTTCTACAATATATATAGACACGTGCATGCACACACTGACACACACAATATATATGTATGTATGTGTGTACATATATATGTAGGGAAGGGATCAAATGAGAACCACCCCTCCTTAAAGGAACAAATGAACAATTTGTGGACCACATATGATGTGGGTCCCACATAATATTAAATCATATTAAATCATAAATGATTTAATATTATGTGGGACCCACATCATATGTGATCCACAAGTGTCCCTTTGTTCCTTTAAAAATGTAAAGTTCTCATTTGAACCTTCTTCTATATATGTATATATGTATGTATGTGTACATATATATATATATATGTATGTATGTATATACGCACACAACATATACATAGATATGTACATATGTGTATAGACGAAGGATTGTGTGAGAATAGGAGTTAAGGTGAGAAATGTAAGAAGGGATCCGGATACGGGAATTGATCTGGTGCATCTCGGTGCATCTCGTTACTGTTGATCTTCAATTAGGATTGATCCAAGGGTGGAGATCCCTTCTTACCTTTCTCACCATAACTTCAATTTCACAGGAGCCCAACCCTATATGTATACGTATGTACACTTATATAGATACGTTTCTATGTCAGCATATGCATATATATAGACATACATATGCATGTAAGCAGAAAATAAAAATAAAAGGAAGTATGATTATTGTATATGTTAGGTTGGACTGATTTATACATGCAAAAGTTTCATTTACTTCTACAAGTTATCTTAGTTTATGTTGTATTGTGTTAATATAAAATAATATTGCTTATAACATCAACATTATACTTTTAACGAGTTTCTATACTACAATTGCTCTCTTTTCGATGCTATGAACACTTTACCAAACTAGGGATATATTAAATTAAAGATGATGTTTGCATCAGCTTTTATCATCATTGCTAAAATCTATCCTTGGTTGTTTTAGTTATTTATGACAGGTGGTTGCATTTAGCAGTTTTAATACTTGTATATATATATATATATATATATATATATTACTTAAGCTTGTTGCCATTTGATTGGAATTAGAACCTGTACATTGAGCATCTATCTAGTCGTTTAAGTCCTAAGCATAGCATGTGGCAAGTAATATGTTGATGGGAGAAGAATGTGATTTGCTATTGCAGCTTGTGTCCACTTGCTAGTGGTATAAGGACCTTATGGCAGGTATGGGGGACGCCAAAGGTTGCGACCAAATGGATGAGACATCCAGGGTTTCAACAGAAAAAGAGGTAAGATATATATATATATACATATATATGTGTATATATATGTTATATTTCTTGAAATCCTACCATCTCTTGATTGTGGTGTATCTCAAATTATAACAATTGGTTTCACTATATTCTGTTTTCTTAGGAGGAAGTCATTAAGAAGAAGTATGGAGGTATTGTGCCAAAAAAGCCTCCACTCATTTCTAAGGTGATATTTGATTTCTAAGGTGGTATTTTAAATTCTGTTTTTTAATGAATTTTTTATATAAGATATTAAAATTTGATGTCAGGATCATGAACGGGCTTATTTTGATTCAGCTGATTGGGCTCTGGGAAAGGTACATCTCGCTTTTCTCCATAAGGATTTGCAGTTAAAGCTTGTTAAAGTACAACATAAAACTGACCAGGATCTTTATTCATGACTAGTATTTATCTTTTTATACTAGTATAATTTTTAAAAATTATAGGGAAGTTTGTAGGACTATTCATGACTAGTATTTATCTTTTTATACTAGTATAATTTTTAAAAATTATAGGGAAGTTTGTAGGACTAGTTAACATTAATTGACATAAAACATGATGCTACTATTGACAGCAAGGTGTAGAGAAGCCAAAAGGACCTCTTGAGGCACTTCGGCCTAAACTGCAGGTATGTAATCTTGTAAATTGCTTGATGTTCCTTGAAGGCTTGAACTGCTATATTTCTATGTTCAATAACATTTCTTCAACTTTTACTATATTTTTATTAAAATTTTGGATTCTTGCTTTCCCCAATTCCTTTTTTCCACTTTTTAAGACTGTTGAGTAGTTTTTTTAGTTTATATATTTATTGAATGAGTGTCTTGATTATGACATTTTGTTTATATATCTTGCTCTGTTACCATCCAGCCAACTCAACAACAAACACGATATCGAAAATCTCCTTGTGCACCAAACGACGGAGAAGGTATGTGCTCTAAATTTGTTTTTTTTAAAAGTAGATAATATTTATATACGGCAAATGAAATAAGAAAACTCACACACCTTCCTCACCTTTGATGAAGTTTGAACCCCTGACCTCCTAGAAGACCAAGGGCTCTAAATTTGTTGTTCAACATTTTGAACCAAATTCCTTTATTCTCAGGCAAAGACAATTTTCCTATTTTCCTATCTGCTACATATGATAAGTAATGGTAAAATGAAAAGTTATCGTAAAGGAAATGCTACAGAGGAATTTTTATTTGCTTAGCAAATGTGTTTTGATTCCTGTTGACTCTACTTAGCTTAGCATACACATTTTAGTTAACTTTGAGGCCTGGATTCATTAATTCACCTGTTCCAAGGTAGAGTCAAACTTTCGGAAAATATCGATCTGAATGACAATTTTACCATTAATAATGGTGGGAGTGGTAATTAAGGGTATAATAGGAAAGTAGACACTTGTTTTTTGAAAATTGACACTTATTCTTAGATAAACTAAAATAAATACGTGAACACTTATTTTGGGATGGTGAGAGTAATATATATATATATATATATAGGGGCGGGTTCAAACGAGAACTCAAATTTGGTTGTGAACGTGAGGACAAATGAGAGTGCGACACGTGTCTTATTCAGACTGAATAATGAAGGAAATATTAGACCGAATATAGTATTATTCAGAATGAGTAATACTATTCAGTCTGAATAATACTATTCTGTCTGAATAATACTACATTCAGACACGTGCCACGCTCTCATTTGTCCTCACGTTCACAACCAAATTTGAGTTCGTATTTGAACTTTTCTCCCTCTCCCTCTCTCTCTATATATATATTAACATATTATTTTTCTTCTTTTTTATATGAATTTAATTTTAATTTTTTTTTGATTAACCTGGATATCCAACCCGCTATACGAGCTGACTAATCCTAGGGCGACCACCCGCTTTGCGGGTAGCCTGAAGTCACCGCATTTGAACCTCCGTGGCCACAAGGGGATTTTTATTCCTCCCTGGATTCGAACCTGTACCACCCTCGTGGTTATGAATTTAAGATGTTCAATAATGTCATTGAGTAGGAGTAGTTGTCATATAGACACACACTTGCTGACTTGAGCCACATCTTGAAAACGTACAAAGTCTAAACATAAACGCCATTTAGAACCTCGAGGAACGGAATTTGGTCGTATGAATTACTATAGACCTTTGGATGAATTTCTATCTTGTTGTTGATGGATGTTTTGATGGCTTGTTTGAATAGATGGAAGCAATAGGCCATCAACAGAGGATGCATCAGCAGCTATGAATGAATGATTTTGTTTCTCATGAAAACAATAGCCTTCTTCCTTTGCAAAGATATTGTGATACAAGTATGCAACTTGCATTCTTTCTTCTTCTTCTTTCTTTCAACTGTTTCTGTTTCACTATTCAACTTTAATCCATGTTTGGACTTAGTTTTTTTGTTGGGATGAATTGTTCTGCTGCTTCTTGATGTTCCAAAATGGTTCTTTTCTTTTCACACCACCTTTTATTTATTTATTTATTAGTTATTACTACTTTTATCCCAAAATAATTGTCTGTATTTCTATTTTAGTTTATCCTAAAATAAGTGTCTACTTTTAATTATATAATATTAATTACTCACTTTATTATTAAGGGTAATATTGTCATTACTTAATAAAAAAAGTGTAACAATTACACATTTTATAGGGTGTCTTTTTTACATTGTGGACATTTATTTCGGGATGGAAGTAGTATAACTGTATAAGCACATTGGTATATGGGTAACTTGCATGTACAACGGCTAATCCTATAGGGTCCTGGAGTTAACAACCGAATAATTCTCCATCGGCTCTGAATGAACTTGAAACCGGTGAAACCTCCACCCGTCTAAAGAGACTTATCTAGTGACTATGGAGCGTAAATCCATGGTCTTTTGAAAAGGGTATCCTAGACATTTGCTTAGGCTAATCCCTGACAATTTTAAGACTGCTAAAGCATGCAGCCTTGAGATAATTCCCCAGTGGTCACAAGTTGTTTGCGTCTGGATTCGAACCTGCGGTAGATGGGTTATCTATCCTCATCCCCCACAAGCCTTAACCAGTACGCCACAACCCTTGTGATTAAATCCATGGTCTTTATCGGTTGAAACCGGTAGAATTGACTTGTCAACACGTTTTTTGTCCTTTTTATCTTTTGTATTTTATAAATAATTAATATATTAAATATAATTACAAAACCCTAGACCGATAATATAATAATCTACATCTTTTTCAATAAAACAATTTAAAAGGTTGAAGCATTTGAATACATTTTAAACGAACCTATTTTTTGTGACTGATTCAAAGACTGGTTTTAATTTAGATAGGTTAAAATTGTTATTTATTATTTTTAAAGAGCACATCTTGATCGTCGTTCGAAATACTTGACATTTCTATGTTGTATGTGGACTAGTTATAACAAAAGCAACCATTTAAAAGAAAATGGTGGTTATAATCTCAAAAAGCAATTTGGTATTTGTATTTATGTATTTAAAGTGATTATTAAGATGTTCATAAATCAAATCACAAATAATTAGTTGCAATAAAATGATTGAAGTTAGATGACACTTCTTAAAAATCACATCTTTTCATTAATATTTAATGAAAGGCCATATGGGTATGTTAGTCTTTTATTTTTATTTTTTATCAAACTTAATGAAAAGCTGTAACTTTCAGTTAATAACATATAGAAGGTGTAACTTTCTGTTAATAACATATAGAAGGTCAGTTGGTTGGTTTTCTATCAAGTCCTATATGGATTAAGTTACTTATATAGATTAATCAATTTGTATAGATTTAGAAGTTTTTTCATAGATTGAATGAGCACATTTTTAACTGGGAGATACATGTTTGGAAAAAACTTGGTTTTTGCATAAAGCTTGTCTTTAGAAGCTTACTGAATAAGTCACTTTCTATATCATCAAGCCACTACTAAACAGTGTTGTATAACTGACCAAATAAATTGTGAATCTTATATAAAATAAACTCATAAAGTTGTTACTATTAACAAACAAACTTTTTATCCACCTCTAATTTCTTCTTCTTCACAAAATAGCCAAGAAACCTTAAAGCCAACAATACAACTTTTTCTTACGGTTTCTGACGCATATAAATGAAAAGTGGGCCCACTACAAAAATAAATTGAGACCCCACATCTTGTGGCACCGTAATAACATGCGTCGACTTATAAAAAACAAGTCAAAATCACAACTAAAACGACACCACAAACAAATACCACAACTTACAGCATCATAAGAAAAAGTGTCTTACAACATTGACTTTTGACATTATCTGTTATTTTGCGAAAGAGAAGTTTGAAAGTGACTTCAATTTTTAACCCATGGAATTTAAAGAGAGCATATTGCAAAAACTTGGTATCCTTTTTTGGCATCAAATCATATTCACTCATTTCTCATTCAAACAAAGATAAAACAAGTTACTTCCAATCCATTAAGCTTCACACATACAGACATACAGACACACTCTCCAATGGCTGAATCAATTCCATTTCCAATTTCCCCTTCAACCACCCTCACCTTCTCAACCACCTCCAATTCCATCTCCCACCTCACCCCATTAATCCACCATCAAACCCAACCCTATTACCTCACCGGAAAACCCATCTCCTCCCTTCGTTTTCAGGCGGTCGCCGGCGCCGGTCCTGTTACTCCGGCCACCACCACCACCACCACCACCGTAAAGAAAAAGAACAGATACGAGATCGAAAACCTAACCACATGGCTGCTAAAGCAAGAACAAGCTGGTCATATAGACGCAGAATTGACCATCGTTTTATCGAGCATTTCATTGGCTTGTAAGCAAATTGCTTCATTGTTACAAAGATCAAGTATCATTAATTTGACTGGAGCTCAGGGAACCATGAATATCCAGGGTGAAGATCAGAAGAAACTCGATGTTATCTCTAATGAGGTATGTTTGACTTTTTTTCAGGTCAAAATTGCTAATTTTGAAATTGAAAATATGAATAGATTTGTTGTAAATTGAAATTTTAACGTAGTTCCCATTTAGGGTATGTTTGACAAGTTTGATATTGTCTTCAGGATGTTTAAAAAAAAGTGAAGCAATTCGTATGAATTTTGATCTTGAAAAACAGTATGTTTGACCTTTTGAGGTCAAATCAGTTACTTTTGAAATTGAAAATATGTATAGATTTTATAGTAAATTGAACACGTTTTATACTTTCCATTTTATGGGTTTTTTATGCCAAGTTTGATATTGTTTTCAGGATGTTGGAAAAAAGTAAAAGAATTCATATGAATTTTGATCTTGAAAAACTGTATGTTTGACTTTCTGAGGTCAAATCATCTGCTTTTGAAATTGCAAATGTACATGGATTTATAATAAATTGAAAATGTACAATATTTCCCGTTTACGGTATTCTTGGCAAGTTTGGTATCCTTGTTGTCATTATGTTACAAAAAAGTGAACCAATGTCATATGAATCTTGATCTTGAAACACAGTATGTTTGACTTTTTGAGATCAAATCACCTATACTTTAAATTGAAAGTATGCATGGATTTATAGTAATTTAACACGTACCATACTTTCCCATTTATGGTATTCTTGCCAAATTTAATACCGTTTTCAATATGTTTGAAAAAAATAAAAGAATTCATATGAATTTTAATCTTGAAAAATACATGTTTGACTTGACTCCATGGTCAAAGTTTACATTTTCTTTTTTGAAATGTATATTTGATTCATCTTGTAGGCTTAAATATACTTTGGAGATTATGGGTTTAAATTCTAGAAATATATATATATATATATATATGGTGCAAAATCATGTAGTTGTTCTGCAACTGCTTGAGATCAAGTGGCCGAACCGGAATCATCGCATCGGAGGAGGAAGACGTGCCGGTAGCGGTGGAAGAAACGAATTCGGGAAACTACATTGTTGTGTTCGATCCTATTGACGGATCCGCTAATATCGACATTGCCTTGACCACCGGTTCCATATTCGGCATTTACGCCCCCGATGAACAATGCCTTGTTGATTACGATACCGATACCGTAAGTTCAATCTTCTCAAACCACTACAACAAAACAAAATCGGTCTTTTATTTAATAGGACACAAGAAATAAATCGTTTAATTAGCCATTTTAAATGACAGTTTTGAAAGTATCATTTAAAAAAAAACGCTTTATATAAGCAACGCCCATTTTGTTATCGTGAACCTTTCGCGTTATATATTATAATGTTCTATATATGCTATACAAAATTGGGTTTATAAGACGTCACCAATAAATAAGCGTCCTAATAGACCACTTTATAGGACACAAATTAGGACCAAAAAATAAAGCGTCCTATCAAAAGGCGTTGCAATAAGTTTACATGACGCTTTTAGGCGTCGTAACAAGTTTATTAGAACACTTTTATAGAAAAATGTCATATTAGCTATTTTACATGATACAAATTTGAAAAAGTGTCCTACAAAGACAAGTGTGCTACAAAAATATTGGTTTACAGGACACTTTCTCAAAAGTGTCCTGTAAACTTATTGCAACGCCTTTAGATAAGACATTTTATTTTTTGGTCCTATAACTTTTGTTCTGTAAAGTGGTCTATTAGGACGCTTATTTATAGGTAGTGTCCTATAAACCCAATTTTGTTGTAGTGATACTTTACGGATTAATTAACGATGATTAGTGTGTTATTCGATGATCAGCTCGACCAAGCTAAAGAAAAGTGTATCGTGAGCGTTTGCCAACCCGGAAGCAACTTATTAGCAGCCGGATACTGCTTATATTCAAGCTCGGTGGTTTTCACCATTTCCATAGGGAACGGAGTTCACGGATTCACCCTCGATCCCGCATACGGTGAGTTTGTTCTAACTCACGAGGACATAAAGATACCGAAATCGGGTAGAATTTACTCGTTTAACGAAGGGAATTTCGATCTTTGGGATACCAAGTTACAGAAGTACATCAACGACCTCCGGAAACCTGGTGGGCCCCACGGAAAGCCGTACTCGGGGCGGTATATCGGGTGTTTGGTTGGCGAGATCCACCGTATGTTATTGTATGGTGGGATCTATGGAAACCCTAAAAATGAGAAGGCAAAAAATGGGAATTTGAGGCTATTGTATGAATGTGCACCAATGAGTTATTTGGTAGAACAAGCTGGCGGGAAAGCCATTGATGGTGTGCAAAGGATTCTTGATATCCAACCTGACAAGGTAATTAATTAAAATTTATTCACAGTTTTAACATTAAGAAAACATATATAAGCTACATTTTGACATTTTTTTTGTTCAACCAAACTAATTTTCAACTTTTATATTTTGAATTTTAAAATATTTATATGGGTTGGGTTCATGTGAGACTCCAGAGACCACGTTTTTACACTTGAAACTTTACGGTATAACATTGTGAAAGGTAAAAAAAATCCAAACTTTCATAGCAAAAACAATGTGAAGGTTACCTTCACAGTGTTTTGCTGTGAAGTTTTAAGTGTAAAAAGATGGTCTCACGAAAACAACCTGACTTAGACATACTTTTTGCTTTTTGTGAGACTTGAACCCCGGAATTCCAGGAAGGTGGGTTACCGGGTACAGGGTATCCACTGCAACAAAATCAGGTGTATAGGACATAAATAGTGTTTAAATATTCTAATAGATTGTTTTACAAGACTTAAGTTGTTTAAAAATGTTACAAAAAGTTAGATGACACTTTTGGACGTCTTTTAAGTCTTAACAAGCTTTTAAGACACCTTTGAAATAAAGAGCTCTTTTAGCTTTTCTATTTTAACACATATTTAGGTAAGAAAATTTTCTCAATTAATGTCATATTAAACGTCCAAAAAACTTATTATAACATTTTTACATATGATGCATATAGTGTTTGGTCTTATAAACTTGAAGTCTATAAAGTAGGCGTGACCGTTGGGCGAATGCCACTTTTAGCTGACAAGTGGTATAGACCGTAAAATGTTGGTGTTGAGTTTTAGTAACAAAACGGGAATCGATTTTTGAGTCAAAATCGTATTATATTTGAGTAGAAAAATCAAAATGTAGCATGGTTATTAAACAGAAGGAATTTAACCATGTTCTTAATGATGAACAGGTTCACCAACGGAGTCCGATTTTCATAGGAAGCCCGGATGAAATCGATAAGCTAGTATCGTATTTGGCTTGAAATTTGGGTATAATTTCGAAAATGTAAGTATGATTGCAGGTTAATGATCAGTTAAGATTGAATTCAAGATCAAATGATTTTGAAGTTGTTCTAGCTCTCTTGATACATGTTGGTTTATTGGTTTCATACTCTTGGGATTCATCAACCTTCTAATTTTTAAGAGGTTCCTACTATATATATATATATATATATATATATATATATATATATGGATATGTATATTTGGTTATTGTTGGTTTAGAGGGTGGTAGTATTGAAAAAGATGAATATTGGTAACAACCAAGTTTCATATGTTACATTTTGGATGTGTCAACTTTTTTAATCTGTTACGATCTTGCTTAATTAATAAATGTCGAAGACATGTTTATGTTTCAAGTTCTGCCGAAAGTACGCATCTTTTGTCATTTATTTCTACTTTTCTCCCATCGCTGGATAACAATTAGATTTTCATGAAAATCATACAATAGCAAGGATTCATTGTTATTGTAGGTTGATTAATTTCGGAGGATAATTTTGGCAGCATTAGAAAGACCTTTGTAGAAGGTCTCCAATTGAATGCAACGTGGGATACTGTGGTATGGAAAATTCCGTAGATGGTTCTTAAATCGTTCTCATGCATCAGAAACTGCCTCATCCTCAACTTGCTGAAATAATAGGATCTCATTTCAAAACTTGACATTCCTTATAAGAGGAAAATATTTTTGCAAAAACTATTCAATAAGGTTTCAACTTTAAGGCATCAATTACATCGGGAATATGAAATATGTCCCCATCTCCAAAAATGACTTTTAAATGGGAGTGGGGATCCTTTGAGGGTAACCCTCCAAACTGACTCATGGTTTGAATCATCAGAACAATATAGATTTGAGTTTAAAGTGTTGTGAGTAATACTGGGTTTGAGAATCCCAAAATTCAATTGGGTGAACCTGATGTTACACAGTCTCTTGAATTTTCCTATCCTTGTCATCGGCAAATATGCACCGTAGTCTCTACAACTGAGATGGTGATGGGTCAAGGGGGATTTCACCTCCTACATTTTCCGCCATATTCACAATGGGAATCACGTGTACCTCTTCTTCAGCTTTTAACAGTCTTTTCTATATCAGGATCGAGCAATAAAAGTGGATCATGGTGTAGTCTAGGCATACAACATAGAGTGCTTAAAAAATAAGTTACTCTGATTCGAATGAAAACTTATGTCTTAAGATGTAAATCACGCAAGCCTTCGATAATGACACCAAAAACTTGGTACATGCGAACTGTGTGTAGATGCAGTGGATTAACAAACAGTCTACAGTGGACAACACAACAAGTATACACCCATTGCTATGATCGTCACTTAAAAGTAATAGTTAAGGACCAAGATTGTATCCACATGGACTGGACAACCAATAGATTGATGTTTTTATGAACTTCTTTTTACATGTTTCAATTAGAGAATAAGTCAAATATTTTGCTTGGTTTGTTGAGGATCATTTTGACTTAAATTAATAGATAAAAGAAAGCAAGATATTAGATATCACACTAACCCGTAACTAGTTCTCTATTCAAAATTATATCAATTTTTATCTGTACTTTACTTTCTTATTTGTATGAATCTTCAACTTTCTTATTTGAGTTTGTTAGCCTAATTTGTATGTTCTCATTTTGATTTTCTTAATTTCGTTTGAACATAAGCGCTTAGTTAGATTGTAAAATGATGGATCAAAGTTTTAGTTTCAACTCGTACAGTTTGGGTTGGGTTATGTTGGGATTTTTCAAACCGCAAATATTGGGTTGAGTTGTTCAAATGTTGTTGGTCCCTAAAGGGTCTACAAGAGTTCAATAATTAGTAAACAGTTTGTAGAAGGGGGGGGGGGGTGAATACAAACACACAGATTTTGGTTTTTAAATGAGTTTATATATCATAAACAAATTTACAGTTACAAGCGGAATAATAACAAGTTTAAAACCTATTCTATTGTAACTAAGAAACACTAAGTTTGATGCACAAGAAGAAGGAAGAAAGAAATAAAGATGGTTTAGGTTAGAAGGAAGCATGCATTAAGATGAAGAAGATATCTTCATCTTATTTATACCCGTTTGCATTTAATGCAAGAAAAAAGGTATATGCCACGTATCAAGCTTGGATAGGAAGTCTGTCCTTGCTAATAAGACAGCCATGTTTTTGGCCGAATATGAACAGTACCATATCAGATATGATGGGGACATAAGAGACAATTCGTACGTCCTTTTCTGACAAGGTATTAGGTTTGACTTTTGTGCATCGAGGATAAGATCAATCTTTAATCTTGTAAAGGAAGCTTCATTTGATCGCTGATTCTGAATCTTCAAGGATGAACTTCAGTATCGTTGAGGCTTCACAAGACTTCACACTTTGATTAGATAATCGTTGCTATCGCTGAACCGCTTCAGTTCACTTAGCTGATTATCTCTTTCTTCAGCTAGGGTCTTCGACTTTCGCTGAATGGTCTTCTGGTGTGATAGCTGATCTTCAGGCTTCAGAGATAAGCTTGTTGTTCTTTGATCTTCAACGATCGCTGATGGTAATCAGCGTATGCTATCGCTGAATATTGACAGAAGCTTATACAATTGTATTTCACTAAGTATACAAAAGAAATCATATTCAAATCATCGAGAGGAGTTATGATCAACAAATGTCTTCAATTCGGTTCTGTGTGCAACACTAGTTATATGTTTAGATTTAAGGATTTTAATTCAAAGTTCTTTCTTGATTTTGTTGATGAAGAAGATGAAGATTCATAATAAATTGTCTTGATGAACTTAAATGCAAATGAAGATTAAAGATGAAGAAGATGAACATTTATCAAATTAAATCTTGACGAAATTGCCCCTCACATGGGAGCTATATGGGGGTGCCTAATGGACCTCAAGTTAATGGTGTTAACTTGAGGGACCACCAAAGTTATGAAAATGGAAAGTAAGGGACCTTGAGTGTAGATGGTGCCTTTAAGGGACCATCTCAAAATTTTGAACAAACCATAGGGACCTTGAGTGTAATTCACTCAAAGTGTCTTGTTTGTCTTTTTCTGGATCCATTTGACACAAGTTGAATTTTTTTTTCTAGTTTTTTAGAGTGCGTTACATTTTTTATGGTACTAATTGTAATGTTTCTGGAAAAGTTCCGACGGCCAAATCCGTCGGAAATTTTAACACGAGTAGGATAATTCATTAAGTTAATTACCTCATACCCACTTAGACAAAAACGATCCATTAAACCTACAACTTTTAACACAACACTATTTTCTATTCATAATGTGCCAGATCGGGACGAGCGCACACCATGGCCCTACTCACGGCCACCTATTTTTTGTAATGTAGTTATGGTTGGAATCCATCAGAATTTGAAGAAATGTTTTTGGCGGTTTCCTGGGACCATTCTCCGATAAGGACCCATTCTGAAATGGGTACCTAAAACTCAATAATCTCCTTCTGTTTCGTGTTTTGCTCAGAAATCGTAAAAACTCATAAAGAACGAAAGCCTCCGCCGGACATTCGTCCCACCATCTCTCACCTAAATCGAGCCTACACACTTTTCTTTTTGAGACGTTCTTCCTTCTCAAGTTCAAGACAAGATTTGGCAAGATTTGACCCCTTTTGAGCTCTTTGAATCTGTGTGAATCTCGTTTTGTAAAGGAATGTGCAATTTGGATGGTTGGACTTTGGGTTGGGTCGGCCGGTCCGCCGACATGCCAGAAGCTTTTGCAAAAGTTAATACATAAGTTCTGGGAAACTACCACGTTAGGTTTGGAGAGAGAGAGGACCGCGAGGACCCCAATCCCCATCCCCGTCCTCAAATTTCTAAACTGGAAAGACACAACTCTGTTTTAGAATTATATGTTTTCGGTTAATGTTCTCACGGTTGGGATCGATGGAGATTATTTACAGGGACAAACCTTCTTGTGAAGCTCAGTAGTAGTCTGTTGTACATCTGCGGCTCTAGTAGCCCTGTAACATACATTCCCCGAATGGCGCCAACCGATCTATCATCAACAAGCGATTCAACAAGACACCGTATCATATCATTGTATTCGACGGGAGGCTAACGGCACCCCTAAAAAAGTGAATCCTCATCACGCATGTCAGTGTCAAAACTCAAATTTTACATTCCCAAAACTATAAAAGTGCATGAAATTATGTGCAGGCCCCTAGTAAGGGGTGCCATTAGCACTTCCCATAAATTTAAAAGTTTAATCAACCATTGATCAGCAAGGCAAGGCCGTTATCACTAATTGTTCGTTTCATCGGTAATTTTGGTGCTTCAACCAACGACATAGTAGTGACGGAGTTTCTTTTTTCACTAATCCGTCGTTAGTCTATTGATGTTTCGTCATTAAATTTTGGTTTATGTGTGTGTCACTATTCCATGTGAAATATAAATGTGTCAAAATTTGTTTTCTTGTAGCGTACAATGTTAACCCTACCTAGATTCATGTGGATTTCATGATGGAATTGAACACATCAAGAAGTTAATACATGTTTTATGCAAATTTTGGATAGGGTTCTTGTCCTTGATCTTACATATCGTATATTTATATACACATATATCTATAAGGAAATGTTCAAACGAGAAAGATAAAAAGATTGAGAAGGTAAGAATAAATGATTCATATATGAATATCGGTAAATATAAAAATACTATTTGAAGATGCATATGTGAACCCATGCTTCCTTTTATTATTAATTTACATATTAATCCTTTATTCTTAGGTCTAAATCTTTTTGACTTTTCTTATTTGAACATCCCTCCGTATGTGTGTGTATTATATATATGTGTATATATAGAGAGAGAGAAGAGAGAGATCTAACACTGAATTAATGTTACAAACCATGAAATTCAATTTCATTTAATGTTCAATAGATGAAACAAGTGAAAATCAATTAAAACTATCAAATTAGTTTATTTTAAGTTATGATTCGTATTTTTTTTATACATTTTGTTCTTGTGTATGGGTATGAGTGTGTGTTTCATTATTAACATATTATTATGTTTTTTTTCACATGTAAAACGTTATTTAATGTTTCATCTATGAAATAACACATACAAACCGGTTTTATGATTGTAACTTTTAAACAATTTATATTCGATTTTCCCCATATATATATATAATATGGAGGATCAAAGGAAAAAAAAATTCAATTTCATTTAATGTTCAATAGATGAAACAAGTGAAAATCAATTAAAACTATCAAATTAGTTTATTTTAAGTTATGATTCGTATTTTTTTTATACATTTTGTTCTTGTGTATGGGTATGAGTGTGTGTTTCATTATTAACATATTATTATGTTTTTTTTCACATGTAAAACGTTATTTAATGTTTCATCTATGAAATAACACATACAAACCGGTTTTATGATTGTAACTTTTAAACAATTTATATTCGATTTTCCCCATATATATATATATATAATATGGAGGATCAAAGGAAAAAATTTAAGCTCAAAACTTGTATATTGGTAAGTTTTTTTTTTGAAAGGCAGGCTAGCACACACACTTTTCCGGGGTATCCGGGTTTCCACTTAAGGGTGCCACCTGACTAATCCCCGTCAACCACGATCCAACCCAATTAAGGGTACCACTAAGTGGCAGGCCCATGATCAGGATATCTCCACATGCACACCGCGGGGTTCAAACCGCGTAGCCAGGGATACCATCCACCGATCCCCCAAGATGTTACCTTACCACTGGGCTAGACATGTTTTGATTCGGATATATTGGTAAGTGTTTTTGGGTTTGTATGTTGATCAAAGTGTGTGCTCTCTTTTGCTTTAGACATCTTTTTGGTTAGGATTGAATGATTATATATGTAAAAGCAGGTGGTATCTCATTCCCCAGCCATTATTAATATTGGAAGAAGATCTTGAATGTTCTTTATATACATATATGTTGGATATTTAATTGCAAAAGCACCAACTTGTGGGTCATCTTTCATCATTGCAACATGTTAATTAAAGAGATATAGTCTTAGGTTAAAAAGCATTTGCTTTACCATATAAACGATAATTAAGCGAATTAAAAAATCAATTTTTTTTTATTAAAAGATGTTAAAAACAATATAAAGTAACGTTTTTAATTGGTCGATTTGTCGTAATACTTGTCACCAAGTTATACTGTTTTTCGGATGGAGACATTGTGTTTTTGCTTTCTATGAACAAAGACGAAAGGAACTAAAAAATGTTAGGGTAAGGGCTCTGATTTGAACTTGTGTTCGCCGATCAGACGTCCAAAACAAATGATTTTTACCCACGAAAATTACCCAGAGAAATTTCCGTTAGTGATTACCCACGGATCACTCAAAAAATACCAATGGTTAGATAAAGTTCGATGTTTTTCGAGAAAATACCAACGGATTACCCAGAGAATCCCTGGGAAATCTGTCACTGATTTGAATTACCCACCAACTTTTGTGACGGTTTTGTAAGGAATCACCCTTTAGCGACAAATTTCTCAGTAAAATGCTCGTAGGCAAAAGCCTTTATTTTAGTAGTAAAAATACGACCTCTTATTGGAGTTTGTTTTTAGCACCGATTCGAAATATTTATATTCTACTCTCTCCATTACAAAACCACTACTAGAATAAGATTGGTATGTTAATTAGGACAACAACATAAATAAGATTTTTAAGTTTATAACATGCAACAAAATAGGTATCATATATAATGTTGTTACGACAAGATTGAACAATCTGACAATATATGTTATAGATTAAGCTAAAAAGTCGTACTAAATTGTATTACAATAAAAGATTCAAAAAGTAAAGTATCATTCTTTTTTTTCAAATCACTTATTGAACTATAAAAGCATTCTAAAAACAAATTATGTATAGTAGTACACGAAAATATAAGCATCCACATAGGGATTTCAACACCCTTTCAAATAGAATTGTAAATGACCACGTTAAACAAGCTTTCTTGTTCCATAAAATAATTATTAATTAATTAGAATGTTACAGTAAAAATCATTTTTATAAGTGTAGGTAAAATGGAGGTGTATAGATGGTAATTACAAAAACTAATATGACACAATTAAAAACATAAATAAATTGCAAATATGTAAATGGTCTAACGTGCGTTAAATTTTATGCACAATTTTAATTCTAAGAAATGCAAAGTTTTGGGGTTATTTTGTTTGTTTAACAAGTATAAATAGTCGTTTTATAACAAGTATAACATTGTTCTTTTATTCACATATACTTTTTCCTACGAACACAAACATATGTGAACAACATCTTAAATTATAACATTTGATAAGAAAAAAGTTACAATTTTTTTATTTTATATTAATTTAAGATATTACAGGTGAAGAAAATGACCCAACATCTTTTTTCAATAGTAATATTTTTTTTTCATATGAACACAAACACATGTGAAACAATATCTTAAATCTTAACATTTGATGAAAAAAAAAACTATGAATTTTTTTTATTTTTATATTGGTTTCCACAGTTTCTACTCTTTAAAAAGTTGCTAAATGAACGAGCCTTATATATATGTATGTATGTATAGGGATAGGTTCCGTTAACTTCCACATTCATTCTGAAGAGGGACACATTTGTGATTTGTTCTTTCTCTATAAAATCACTTTTTGAATAAGCTATTAAGGTTAGGAATTGACGAATAGGTTCTGAAAGTGAATCAGATCTGGGTTGTTCGGGGTGCAAGAGGGAGCTGCTGCCTTCTCTCAATCGACGAAGGCTTGAGTCCTCTACGGCCAGTGTTGCGGTTCCTAGGTTCCTAATGGAACTTCCTTTTATTGAGATATTTGTGGATAATAATCACAATTCATTCATTACTATCAAGATACTTGATAAAGTTTATTCATTATCATCACTTTAACTTAATAAAAAAGCTAGATATTTATAAAACCAGATATTTATTACTTAGTTTGATGATTAAATCACATTGTATCTATTTGAAACCCCTCTCTCTAGATCTCTCTCTCTCTCTATATATATATATATATATTTATATATACACACATATACATGTAGAGGCGGGTTCATACGAGGACGGTACCAATTTACGAGAATACGAGGACAATCCTCGGCCAATCATTTTGTACATGAAATTTTTCATGTACAAAATCACATATGATTTTATGTACAAAATCATATGTGATTTTGTAAGCATAAAAACTGACACGGACGACTTTTCCCGCGGACAAGTCACGGCTAATCATATATGATTTTGTACGTAAATCATATGTGATTTTGTACATAAATCATATATGATTTTGTACATGAAAAATTTCATGTACGAAATGATTGGCTGAGGAATTATCCTCGCGTTCTCGTAAAAAGATACCGTCCTCGCATGAACCTCCCTCTATACATGTATGCATATGTATGTATACATGTACTACCTTACTGTATCTTCTTTTCTTTTTGTATATCACTTTGGTGAATATGATGTTGCAAAAACCTCCCCTGGAAGCAATGCATCTATCCATCCATCAATTACTCCTTTTTGACTCCCACAAACCGAAAGCGACACCCCTACAAATAAACTCATCATCTAAACCACTTACACTTACACTTACACTCACACTACACACACAGTTACAACAATGCCCAATTCTCTCTTCATCATTCTTATCATTTGCATCTTCCTCGATCGTTTCTTCACCTCATGTACGTATTAATTAATCTTTAACTTCAATTCTATATATATATATATATCTTCATATGTGTAGGGTTAGGTTCAAATGTGAACTCAATTTTGGTTGTGAACGTGAGGACGAATCTTAGCCACACATCTTCGGTTATGGTGGATGCGATCACGGAGGATTGACGCGATTCATGGGAGGGTGGAGATTATTAAAGGAGGGAACTAGGTCAAAGCCGCCTTTATTGACCGGATAAGTGGCTGAGATTCGTCCTCACGTTCACAACCAAAAATGAGTTCACATTTGAACTTTCCTCCATATATGTGTATATATATATACAACATTTGTTTAACTGTTTTAATTAATCAATTACCTGCAGATGGGGTTCAGCTGATTCTAGTCAACAACTGTCGTGAAAGCATCTGGCCTGGATTACAAGGCGGCGCCAGCCACCCCGCTCCAAAAGACGGCGGTTTCCATCTCGCTGGTGCCGAAGAAGCAGTCATCGATGTCCCCGATAAATGGTCCGGAAGAATATGGGCAAGAAACGGTTGTTATTTCGACACTAACGGCAAAGGCCGATGCGCCACCGGCGGCTGCTCCGGCCAGTTACGCTGCCAAGGCACCGGCGGTGAACCGCCAGCCACGGTGGTCGAAATGACCTTTGGGTCCTCCACTTCCCCCTTACATTTCTATGATGTCAGCTTGGTAGATGGGTTCAACATACCCATTACGATGGCACCCGTTGGCGGTGGGGTCGGGTGCGGTCGGGCGGCTTGTGAGGTCGATCTGAACGTTTGCTGTCCGTCGGCTCTTGAAGTGAAGATCGGGGGGCAAGTGGTCGGGTGCAAAAGCGCGTGTTTGGCTATGGCGTCACCGAGATATTGTTGTACGGGGGAATACGCGAATCCGAAGGCGTGTAAGCCGACGCTATTTGCACATCTTTTTAAGGCGATATGTCCTAAAGCGTATAGTTACGCTTTTGATGATTCGTCGAGTCTTAATAAGTGTCGGGCTTCGCGATATGTGATCACGTTTTGCCCTCCGAAATGAGTCGATATATATGGTGTGGAATTAATGTGGATGAAAAGATGGTTAATTAGTTTGATTAATTGTAAGATTGATGATGAATTGAATCAGTTAATTAGAAGTATATGAAAGATTCGCATAATCAATTAGGTTCTGGTCCTCGACCCAGATTCCGTCCTTATTGTGCATATCTAATTACGGGTTTCGATCTCAAGTAACAATAGTTGCAGAAATATATATATATATATATATATATAGAGAGAGAGAGAGAGAGAGAGGGGAAGTTCAAATAAGAACTCAAATTTGGTTGTAAACACGAGGATAAATGAGACTGCAACACGTACCATATTCAGACTGAATAATGAAACAAAATATTCATATTGATACGTGTCGTGCTCTCATTTATCCTTACGTTCACAACAAAATTTAAGTTCTCATTTCAACCCGCTCATATATATATATATATATATATATAAATATATATATAAATTTTGCTTACCGTTTTGAGGGTTTGAAGATACATTTTGTCACTTTTAAGATCTTGCAAACATAACAGCAAAAACACTAGATACATTTACAAATGTAGATATAGTAACAAAAACAATATTTCAAAAAACAACCAAACACAAGACCGGCATATACGAACCAAAATAAAGTAAGCCGGAATCTCGAAAACCGTGAAAACAACAAAACATCAAGTTCAACTAGCCAAGCTTCTAGCCGACCCAACTGCTAGTTCGCACCCACGGTCAAGGGCCAAGCAACAACGGTGCTTCTTTCTTCTCAGTTTTCTCACCATTTCCAGCCGGTCGGTTCGGTGCCCTAAGAGGAGACACAAGAAGTCCAGAAACCACATCGGGAGCCACTGCATTATCCTCAGGAAGAACGACAAGCCCTTTCTCTCTAAGCGACGATGGTTCATTATAACGTGTGGTCCATAACGAGTCTATAAGCTGTCGTTCCTCTTTAGCAGCCGCAAGATCTTCAGATGACATCAAACTGATATTATTAATCCGATCCTGAAGGACTTGTTTTAGTTTTTCATCATCAACATTTACGCTACTTTCTGCTTCTCCTGTTTGGTGGTCCTTAGAAAGCTCGTAAAGACTGCTTAATGCCGCTTCTCGTACTTCCGCATCTTCACTTGAGGCCAGATGGGTCAGTATTCGTGGAAACCCAAGCTCGTTAACTACATTGCGGTCATTCGGGTTTTCTTGAAGCAAGTATTGGATCAAGTTAAGTGCTTTCCTGCATTTTGAACCCATTTTACAACATAATAAAATAAGATAATAAAACCAAATATAATTACAAAAAAGTTATGAGCAGATACATAGTTTTACATACCTCTGAAATCTAACACTTTCCGAGCTTAGAGCATCTTTCAGTGCAGCATAGCCGTTTGCAAGACGGAATGCTGCAATCCCTGGCTTGTTGTGACGGATAAGAGCTGAAATCGACCATAAAAGAAACTATCAATTTCATATAACTATATAAGTTATTATTTATAAGAAAATGAGCGAAGAAATTTGAAGGATTTACTCACAGGATATTGCACCAAGTGCCTTGGTGCGAACAGTAACATCATCATCGGAAGTGAAATTGGAAAGCAAAGGTTCAAGTCCATTTGCGTCCATAACTAATTGCTGACTTTTGGGATTGTTTTGGACAACGGTACTTACAACCTCTGCAGCTTTGGCTCGTATATTAGCATGGGAGTTCCTTAGGTAGTTGAGTAGAGGAGTCAAACCACCAATAGAATTCAGATCTGGCAAAACAAAGCATAAATGAATTACATTAAGTTCATCCTTGTAATGTTTGGCAAACTAGCTGATAAGCTAGTTGTTGGCTAATAAGCTTAGCTTATCAGCTAGCAAATAAACTAGTCATGTTCGGTAAAATCTAGCTGATAAACAAGATGACAATATAAACTTACCTAAAAGAACATGTTGAAAAAATTAATTAGAAAATATAAGATGGATAATTGGACACTACTTGAAGTAGCTTTTCATAAACTTGTAACCAAACAAGGCTTTTTCAACAAGCTCAAAAATTAAGCTAGCTTATGATTGCCAAATATGGCCCATTCTAAACTATTAATTCACTTGGGAAAAACTATAGCACACATCAAATTTATCATCAAACTTACAACCATTTCTCTTTATATATAAAAAATGTGGCTACTTGAACATTATCTCTCGTAAAAACTACATACACTCTACATACACTCGACAACTGTGATTGGAAAAATGGGTGGATGCCATAGATCAATCCTCACCACTTACACCAAATGAGTCTTAAGGCTTAAAAAACCCAACAAGCCGTTCATAATCTAATAAACCAATTGCATAAATCAGGAATTTCTTAACCACAGAGATAAATAGATAATAAATACTCGTTTAGTTATTCCAATTATTGAAGTATGGAACCATGGTTCGGATTGCCAACATCTTATACAGGCAGGTTATAGCTGAAACCTGAACCACAGGTCTATGAGCCTAACACACAAACTTCAACCAATAAATGGAAAAAAATCCAATTTACAATTTTTTGATGGAATATTGAAAGGACATAATACACACAAAAATAAATCAGACGACTTTGAAGACAGTGAAAACAGTAATTATATAAATAAATGGTAGGAAAATCTCACCATTGGCCATATCGATAGACTCAACATGCTCTTGAAGCTCATCCAACATATCTGCAAAGAAAAATAGCATCACAAAAACGTTAGTAACGTTAGAAATATAGACTCAAAACATAAACATATATCGTGCACAAGTCTTGAATGCTAACTATACCTTCAATATCTGTTGCAGTTACACCTTGCTCCTCAAGAACATTATCAGGAGTTTTCATAACAAGAGTTATTTCTTTCATGCGTTTAACCACATCAATAGTTTGAGCTTGCATAGCTTCCATGAACCATTTCCGATCCTCCTCACTAAATAACAATAATAATAAAAAAAGGTAAATGTCACAACTTGGACTGTTGTTGCATGCTCAAAAGGTGAAAACAATGAAAAAACTACCCACTCAATCTAATGACTTGCAGGACATTTGTACCATTGATTCATCAAGTAGAACATTAAAATATATAAGAAAGAGACAAATTTATATGAAGTCTGAACTCAATGTCAATGGTAGAATGGCAGAATATATAACAGGATTTGATGCCACTAAATCTGAGGTCTAAGAAAAATTTAAGAGAGGAAAGCTAAAATTTTCCCTTAAAAGGTTAAAAGTCAAAAACTGAAAACAGACTTTGGGATCAAAAGTTCATGAGTGTTAAAATTCCAATGGATCTTGTGTTTAATATAACATATTCTTCCCAATTATATCTTATTTGGAATTGGTATTTAACTGCATATGGTGGTTCCATTTTAACACATCCTAGAATGTTTCTTTGTGCCTCCAACCTTTGCATTAAGACATTCTCTATTCTAACAGTCGATACATAAACTCAAAGAAACACATATATGTACCATGAAGTCATCCATAACCAAATAAAGAAGATAAGATCCTACAACAACCTTAACCTTCAGGCAAAACTATTTTTTGTAAACATATGTTTGCATACAGGTTTCTTCGATTTATCTTGTCTCTTCTCATTCCTTAGATCTATGATTAAATATAAAAAATAGCTAATGATAAAGATATCCAAATCATAAAACCAAATTAACCTTCCCACAACCTTGTTAACCCTTAACTTCTCTATGAGTGCAACCATTCTTTTTAATGGATTAATCTTCATTATGAATACACTTTGCATAAAGAAATGTATAATCTTTGATGATTTTATATGGAACTCATAGAAAACAAGAACTACATACCACAACCTACAAACAATGAAGGTAAATTTTGATTACTTCCTTTAAAATTGGCAAGAATGGATCCAGGATATAACAAGTAAATAAACACCACTGTTCCAAGCTCACAAGGTTTCTTTTCTATCAAATGTTAACCCACAAAATCAAAAGAATCCAAAGATCCCCAAATTCTTGTTTATAGACCAGCATCCGTTTTCTGAATTAAAAAGGAAAATGATCTGTTTAACAAGATCAATTAATTACATGGACGAATTTCTACACATACCGTAAGCATCATCATAAACTTGAAACAATCAACAATAAAACCTAATTCACAGGAAACAGATGTAAGAAATTGAATAGGGGGATGTGCGTACCTTAAGTTTCTACCAGTTCCAGTACCATCGGAATGCGCAATGCTCCACTTGAGCAAACCGTCCCAGTTAGGTCCCTCTTTCGCCATTATCAAAAACCCAAACCCTAATTACAGGCTATGTTCTGTTTTCTATAGTTATTGGAACCACACTCAATCGATAAGAGAAGAGACTAATTCACGCGATCGTTGATTTATTATATAAGGTTTGGATTTGGAAAGATGGTTCTGGAAGCTACGAGAAGAATCGCGAATTAGAAAACAGTAGGAAGGCGTCTGTGAATGAAGTCGGCCGTTCTACGAAATCATCTATAACTTTTTGAGTAAATTGCATGTTTAGTCCCTATAGTTAGATGTTTTTAACGTTTCATATCTTTTTTATAAATTCAACGGATCATGTATTTATGGTTAGGGAAAAGTCTATTTTAACCCAACCCTTTTTTGTGTTTTGAATGGTTAATTTACTGGACAATTTTTTTGAACAAAAAAGTCCTTGGACTTTACAAAACCTGTTATTTAAGTCCTTATGACCTATGAAATTGGTTAATATAGTATAATAATGGGAAAAATTCATTTAAACCCAACCCTCTTTTGTGTTTTGAATGGTTAAGTCACTGGAAAATTTTTTTGAACAAAAAAGTCTAAAACATATCAATTTTCGAACTTCCATATTGTGAACGATTAAGTCCCTAGACATTTTTTGAATGAGAAAAAAAAAATATTAAAAGCATCAACAATTATATACAAATGAACCGATTTTACCAAAGCATATAGAAATACCATTTTCATTACGCTTCCCAAAACATATAAATATTGTATCCAAAGCACACGATGTATACAAATAACTGATTTTGCCAAAATATACCAAAAGTTGCGCCTAAAAATACTAACAGGTGCGCCAAATATACCAAAAGTTGCGCCAAAAATACCAACATTGCGCCAAAAATACCAAAAGTTGCGCTAAAAATACCAACAATTGCGCCAAGTATACCAAAAGTCGCGCTATACCAAAGTAACAACTAGCTAATCTACGTTAAGGTCGTGACATGAACTATTCTTCTTGATGTCCAACAACATCCCCACTTTCATAATTTTCTTCATTACCAACAACAATCTCACCTTCAATATGATCTTCACCATTAACAACAGCCTTACTTGAAATTGAATATGGTATGATGCCTTCGGGCCATGCTGGTTGTGGCACACCTGATGATGTCTTTAAAGATAAATACAAAGTGTAAGTGTAAGCAATATGCAATAAAAAAAGTTATTTGAATACTAAATAATGACTTGCCCCGATCATTGCTTCTCCCGTGATTGGATTATAAGAAACACCCAGATATGATGGTATTCTCCCACCTCTAGTCCCTCTTCCACCTCTATTGTTTCTTCCACCTCTAGAGCCTCTTTTTGTTGTAGTTGGCTTTGGAATGTTGAGTCTTGGTCTACCTTTTGGCTTAACAGGTTTAGGTGGTGGGTCCTTCTTCTCATTCTTACAAGTCCTGGCATTATGCCCTGTTTCCAAGCAATTGCTACATGTCATTGCCTTCCCAAATTGAGTCACTCTTGCACCTTGGTTCTCAGATTCTGATCTCTTTCTTTTGATAGATGGTCTACCAGGCATTCTTCTCTCCCTAGGTGGGTTTGGTTTTGTGTAAGGTGTTGGAGTCCACATGTTGCTCCCATTCAATGGTCTTATATGATTCTCATAGGCCATTTTGAAGAGATCCTTAGTAAACCATTTACTAACATAATCCTCTAGATCCTTATGTACAAAGTGTATGGCAGCTATGGAATGCACACAAGGAATGCCTGATATGTCCCACATTCTACAACTACATTTTCTAGCATCTAAATGCACCACCATTGCTTCATAACCATTTCGTGCTTCAAACACATTCCCACCACTAGGGATAATAGACCAATATCTACATACGAAAAAATAACATACAATATCATATACAATTATAGATAAACATACATAATAAATTACAATTATAGATAAACATACCTTTGATTTTCTCCCCATTTCTTTAACTTTTTCCTTATTGCCGGACAAACAACTGATTCCCATTCTTGTGCTTTGTTTAACATTTTGTAATGCCTCTCCATAACAAATATCCTTATCTCCTCTAGCATTGTGATTATGGGTTTTCTTCTGGCATCAACAATGACCGCATTAAATGACTCGGAAATCCCATTTTCTACAGCCTCACAAGCTCTACCCGGTTGAAAAAAATACCCTACACCATGTATTAGGGTCTCTTTCAACCAAGTGATTATATGCCTCAAGGTTTAATGTTTTAATCTTTTTCATGTGCAACTTGAAAGCTGCTTCAAAAGTTGATGTAGTTGCTGCCCAGAAACTGTTTCTGTACTCAACACCACCATTAAACTTTTTGTGAAAATTAGCATATATGTGCCTTGCACATTGCCTATGCTCTACATATGGTGCCAATTCTTTTACGGCTTCAACAAGGCCCTATCACATAAAAAAGATTGACATATTAAGAAACAAGGAGTGCTAGGCTTAAGAATATATAGACATAATGCATACCTTGTGTTGATCAGACAAGATAGTAAGGCCGTCTCCTTCAATAACACCAATATCTTCTATTAGTAGTTCAATGAACCACTTCCAGTTCTCTTTGTTCTCCACACTGACTACAGCCCAAGTTGCATAAACATTCAACATTGTAAGTTATTAAACAATAACAAGAATACATAAGTAGTAGAATAAGCATTGTTTGAATGTACATACCTATTGGATAAATCTGATTATTTCCATCTCGTCCAATTGCCGAAAGTAATTCTCCTTTGCACACCCTTTTTAGAAAACAACCATCTAATCCAATCACCTTCCTGCATCCACTATTCCATCTATCTTTTAATGCTTTGAAGCATACATAAAACCTCCTAAATTCATTACTTCCATCTGCCATACCATTGACTTCCATCTTGACTGTAGATCCAGGATTGGCCCTCCTAATTTCATGTGCATAATCCCAAAGCTTTCCATAATGTTCTGTCAATGAACCCTCAATTTCAAGAAGTGCCCTTGATTTGGCCCTGATGCATTGGCCCCTGCTAACTTTGACCATAAACTTATTTTTAAAATCCTCTTGCATATCCTTAATTTTTATAAATGGTTTTTTAATGAGTTCCCTAACATAATGTTTTGCAATCCAATATGGTGTCACTAATGATCCCGAACTATAGTCCCTACTACATCTGTGCTTAGCAGTAATGGCTTTAATTTAAAACGATCTCTCTCCTTGCATCCAAGATGCCCATAATCTAAAAGGACATGCACAATCTTTCTGACCTTTTCCACATGTAACAAGCAACCTCTTGGAATCATTTTTTACATACTCCAATTGATAGCCATTTGCCACCGCATAATTTGTTAAACATTCCTTTAATTGATCAGGATTCTCATACCTGTCACCGACTCGTGGTTTCATCAATTTCCAAAGAGCATTAGGATTGTGTATTGGATATTGCACACCTTTTTGTATATGCCGAGGTCCATCGTCATCATCCTCTTCATCCACATTGAACTCAACATCATCAACCATGTGTACAGTACATAGCTTATTCAGAAAAGGGTCATCAAATGTTTTGTTTAAACTAATTATATCATCCTCATCTTCAAGATCCAATGATAAAGAATCCGACATTTGTTCACTTGAATCATCATTTGTATCATAACTAGGATCATCACTACAATCGTCACTACACTCGGATGCCATCCTAGAAACAAGAATAACAATGCAATTTTTCTTAATGAATGCATAACTCATCAATACTATAGTAAAAAAAACCGATTTATGGTTTATGGTTCTCATTTGAACCTTCCCCTTTTCGTTATTGGTAAGGGGTCAAAGATCACAACTACAACAAATGTGGGAATTGGATGTTACATAAGGACAACAGAAACATTATAAACAAGCAATGCTCAAACTAAATTAGGTAAGAAATAACATATGCCAAATTGAGCCACAAAGATTTTAAATGCACATGGAAAAAATATTAACATGTTCAAATTTCCAACTACAACACATACAAAATCAAATCATCAGAAAACTATACTATCCCATTAAATCATATATCGCTGCAATGAATTGGGGGCTTAAATATGCATATGTTCAAACTTCCAACTAAACCACAATTTCTTATTCTTCTTTCTGTCTCAAGGTTTAAATACGAATCGAAGTAAACTACTGTTTGGTAATACAAAATCAAATCATGAGAAAACTATGTTACCCCAAACATGTGTTTAAATTTCCAATTAAACCACAATTTCTTATTTTTCTTTTTGTCTCAAGATTTAAATAAGAATCGAAGTTACCAACAGATTTGGGGGCTGCTGTGTGTGCTGTTACGAACGCCGGTACCAAACAGCAGCGACGAAGTGCCAGTACGAACGTCGGCGTGGGCTCTCTCCGCTGGTACGAACGCCGGCGATGGATTGCTGGCTTGTTGCATCGGACGCTGGCAATTGTTGGGAGGAGCCGACGATGAGGTCTGCAGTGCGGAAGAAGACGAAGGAGTTGGGCGGGCTTATTAGAAAATAGTGTTTTAAGCTGGTCTTTTAAAATTAATTTGATTTTGTTTTTTTTAGTTTTTTGTTTTGACCGGGTAAACAAGTTACAGGTAACCATAAGGATCTATTCGATATGTTTTGTAAAGTGCAAGGACTTTTTTGTTCAAAAAAATTGTCCAGTGACTTAACCATTCAAAACACAAAAGAGGGTTGGGTTAAAATGGACTTTTCCCTTATGGTTATAATTTTTTTATGAGTTATATTCTTGTGGATATAGTTTTTATTGGGTAGTGTTGGTCGTTGTATCAATGTCTGATGCAGAACAAGACCCACAAAAAAATTAAGACCCCCAAACTTTTTTTAGGACTTTGGGTGAGCATCGGAATCGGGTTTTTGCCTTTGGACCCGGAACTGCTTCAGAACTGCTGGTTTAGGAACCGGAACCGATGTGATTGGTTACGACTCCGGTTTCTAAAATACGGAACCGATCGGGACCGGTTCTGGTTCTCATTTTTTTGGACCGTTACTCGTTGGGTAATCGCTACCCGTCACTTTTAAATAAAAAATATTTTATATATTCATAAATAATAAATAAAAACTCAAATTTTATAGTTTATTTATGTAATAATTAGTTTTTATCGAATTAGCTTTGACCATTTGTTGTATTTATTACTTTAAGTCGGTATTTTGTAGTTTATAGTTACATTTTTGTCGTATGCAATGTAAAAAATTTTAAAAAAAATTGAAACCGGGTACCCGGTACCGGAACCGGTTCCGGTTCCATGCAAAATGGTCGGGTACCCAATTATGTTCACCCCTACTTTATTATATATATTTTGAACTTTTGATTTTTTTGATTTTTAGCCGATATTTTAACTCAATCTCTGTAGTCTTCTACCTCTTAATTTAACCATTTTAACAATTATAATATTTTAGTTGTTTAACCCAATGCTCCTATTCCTCCCGTCTTTGTCAATTCATCGATTCTCGAGTACGAATGCAAATTTTTAATCTCTTATCCTTGGATCTCTAATTTGAAGAATGAACTCCCTTTCATCTTTGTTTTCCGGATAGCTAATTAATAAATTGAAGCACCAAGTATGACATTATTTAATAATGATTGAATTACACTGGTGGTCCCTGTGGTTTGCTTAAGTTTTGGATTTGGTACTTAAAACAAACTATCTACATTGGTGGTTTATAACTTTTGGTTTTCGTAACATCCATGGTCCTTTCACTTAACAATGTTAGTTAGAAATCTTTAGAAAGGACAAAAAGTGTAATCTTTCTAAAATTTAATTTTATTCACAATTTAATTTTTTTATATTTTCAACCACAAATCAAATTTCTTAAAATAAAGTAAATATCAAGTAAAAACCTTTTTATTTATTTAAAAACTATTAAATTCAGAAAAAAATTAACGTTAAAAAATATCAAATTTTAAAAAACAATAAAATCAAGATAAATTACAACCTTTTTCGGGTTGGGAATTGAAATGTGTGAATAAACTAAAAATTAAATTCCGTTAACATAAGATTATTAATATATATATATTCAAATAATAAACAATTAAAGTAACAACAAAATACAAATTATAAATTAATATTAGAAATCATTGATTATTTAAACAATTAAAACAAAATTAAATGTATAATTAAATTTATATGACTCTAAAAAAATTAAGCATATAATTTTGCTCTAGTGATAGTTCTTTAATTCCAAACCCAAATAAATATGTGAATTTGTTTTAATTTTCTTTTGTTTTTTATATTTTGAGAATTTTTTACCGTTGTTTTTTAATATTATAAGTTCAATAATTTTTAAATGAATATATATATTTTTATTTAATATGTATTTTATTTTAAGAAATTTGATTTTTTATCAAATATATGGAATATTTTTTTAGTAAATTACTAGCAAAAAACGTGAATCAAATTATTTTTTACGCCAGATAACAGTTTTGGTCACTATAGTTTGTTTAAAAATAATTAGTCTTTTTTAACGGTTGTTAATAGGGATGAGCTTTTCATACCGTTCTTTCCGAACCGAACCGATCCCGTATCGGTACCGTATCGAACCGATACCAAATTCTCATATTCGGTACAGTATTCGGTCCCAAAAATTCCTCCGAATCGGTATTTCGGTATTTCGGTACCGGGATTTTACCGAAAAAATGGGTACCGGTACCGAACCGGGTAACAAGCGCCATTTCGATTTTCAATTTCATCTCTATCTCCTAACTAATTATCTCTTTCTAAATCTAAATTAAGAATTTTTCTTTATAATTTAGTTTTTATCTTTTTTTTTACGATTTATTTAATTTGTATTATTATTATTATATTTTTGAGTTCATAACTCTTCTAAAAATATTTAGTCGAGTAAATATATTTATCATTTATCAACAGATTTAAAATAATGGTCTATTTAATTAAATATTTTATTATATTTAATTTTCTAAAACTATTTCAAAAGATTGTGCCTTTTTTACAATTTAGATGTTTTTCTATAAATTAGGTTTACGATTGTTTCCGCTTTGAAAACTGAAATTTAATTTACTTTAACTCTTTATAATTGGATTATGATTCTTAAACAAAATATAGAGCATCTTTTTTTCCACAACTTCTTCTACTTGAACGAATTCGATTCCGAACCTTACTATTTATAGGCGCCCTTTTGATTTTTGACACAAGACCTCCAATATATCAGGGTCGACTCTGAATAGGGAGGGTAAGGTGTTAGTTGGGAGTAGGGGTGGCAATTCTCGACACGACACGAAACACGACACGAACCCGACACGAAAATGAACGGGTTAGGGTTGAACTTTTTGACACGCCAACCCGTCAACCCGCCAACCCGTCAACCCGCCAAATAAACAGGTCAGATTCGGGTTGACACGAACGGGTCGCGGGTTGACACACCAACCTGCCAAAATTCATTTAAAATAATAATATATATATTTTATGTTTTATTTTAAAATCTAGTCTAATCAATAGAGTTTCTTTCGTTTTGTTGTGTAAATTGTAATCCCGTCCGTCAAAACTCAAACGTAGAAATGTGAAACACGAACACTTTAACCCTAACTCAGAATACTCAACAGCAGCTACGACGGTGCTCTACCTAGAAACAAGAGCCCTCAACCCGCGAACGGCCTACCAACCCGCCAACCCGCGACACGCCAACCCGACAACACGCAAGTTGACTCACCAACCTGCCACCCCGCGACCATCTCGCCAACACGCGGGTTGACCCGCCAACACCAACGTGTACGGGTTAGGGTTGCGTATCTCGACACGATTAGCTAAACGGGTTGGGTTAGGGTTGAGCATCCATGACACGCCAACCCGCCAACCCGCGACATGCCAACCCGAACACGACACGATTGCCACCCCTAGTTGGGAGGGTTCATCGTCAATTGTATGCGCGCGCGCGCGCACACACACACACATATATATCTTTATCTTTATATATATAAAAACAACAACCTCCAGAGATGAGGTGGCATTATGAGATTTGAGTATCCTCAAATCTTGAAATGTGATTTAGTTTGGCTATCCCACATTGGTGGAAAGAAAAAAGTGGAAGGAATGTAGTGGTGTATAAATATGATACGTGGATGGGAATTTTTTGATTCAAGTCATGTTGTTGATTCAAATTAGTCAATACTTTCATTTGCAATTCTCATTATGATAGTTAAATATTTCTCAAATCTTGAAATGTGGTTATGTTTTGTCCCATATTAAATATTACTTTAAAATATTGCGATAACATCTTGAGAGTTGTGTGTTTTAGAACCTTACATTGTGGTTGGTTTTTGGAGATCCCACATTGATGAAAAATTGATACATTGATATAGTGTGATAAGTATATATATAAAAAAACAAGCATGTGATACTTTTAATAATTAAAAGAATGATATAACTATATAAACCATCGTTTGTCCTCTAATTTTGGAGTAATAGTTATTTTTTATTATAAAGGAACAACAATCTCTCTCTCTCTCTCTCTCTCTCTATATATATATATATATATATAAAGAGAAATCATGAAGAATGAGTTGGCGTTATAAGATTTGAGTATTGAAATGTGATTTAGTTTGGCTATCCCACATTGGTGGAAAGAAAAAAGTTGAAGGAATGTAGTGGTGTATATAAGTGATAGCTGGATGGGAATTTTTTTGATGCAAGTCATGTTGTTGATTCAAGTGAGTCAACACTTTCATTTGCAATTCTCATTATGATAGTTAAGTATTTCTCAAATCTTCAAATGCGGTTAAATTTTATCTCATATAAAAGATGACTTTAAATTATTGAGATGACATCTTGAGAGTTGTGTCTTTTAAAATCTTGCATTGTGGTTGGTTTTTGGAGATCCCACATTGATGAAAATTTGATACATTGACAGAGTGTGATAAATATATAGATATAAAAATAAGCATGTGATACTTTTGATGATAAAAAGAATGATATAACTATGTAAACCATCGTTTGGCCTCTAAATTTGGAGTAATAGTTATTTTTTATTATAAATGAACAACAATACGAGTTGAGGTAGTACTATAATATTTTAAATCTATATCTTTATATATCTTTATATATATAAAAACAACAACCTCAAGAGATGAGGTGGAATAATGAAAGTTTAGTATTGTCAAATCTTGAAATGTGGTATAAGAAAGGAGGAGATGAACAATAGATGATGACTTGACAATTCTCAAATATTAAAATGTGGTTGAGTTTCATCATCCCACATTGTTGAGAAGATGCGAGTTTAAATATATGAAGTGCATATAAGAATAAATGGGTGAATAGTTATGTGTCAACTCATATGGTTGGATCAATCTGACCTACTTTATTTTGCAAATTAAATCAATTTATATAACAAGTTAGTAGAATAATGTTTTTTCGTTAAATAATAGACTCGGCTAATTTTATATTACCATGAGAAATTGATTTGTTCGAATATAGTGGGTAGGTTTGTGAAAGGAGGAACAAAATGTCGGTATCTATATTTGTATCTTTTATATATAAAAGTAAGATCCACAAGAAATGATGTAGCACCCTAAGAATTGAGTATTATGTACTTCTTGCATTGAGATTTTTGTGTATCTCACATTGATGGAATGATGAAAGATTAACAATTGATGCTAGGTATATGAGAGGAGGTTAGGGTGTGTTTGTTTTAACTCATGGGGTTGGATTCTTTTGACTAATCATATCAACACATGTTGTTGGCTCATGTTGGCTAACCCTCCAAACTATTGGATTGGTTCATTTTGGCCAACCCTCTATGGTAGGGTTGTGCATCGGACGGGTCGGGTTGGTTCAGGGACCTAAACCCAAAACCCAATCAAATATCGGGTAAGAAGTCATAACCCCGAAATCCGACCAAAACTGAACCATCCCGTAAACATCAGATGGTTCAGATCGGGTATCCGATCACCAAATTTCTAAAAAAACGTTTTAAAAGTTCATGGTATAGGGCACTCTTAAGTCTCAACTAACCCTATATACAACTCAAGCCTTTAGAAAAGAGGAAGAAGGAACTCTTGGAAAAAAAAGGAGACCCCTATCCATATATATAGTAGAGCAAAGAAAAAAAAAAGCTTTGTAGGGCGATGTGGGATGAGGGCATCAGCGCCTCCCTCTCCCTTTTCACTCTTGAAGCCGTTCCATATCGATTTTTAGAAGAAAACTTGAGGTTTGGAAGCTACTATATAAGAAAGAGAGGGGTAGCATGTATAAGCATAACAAATATTCGTGTTTTTCGGGTATTCGAGTGTCTATTTTGGATACCCAACCCAATCCTACTTATCTGATAAAACCTTTAAAATTCAGATTTTCGGGTTTTTTTGGTGGAGATTTTTAGTGATATTTTCGAATCGGTTCTTGGGTCGGATTTTGGGTTTTTCGGGTTTTGCTCACCCCTAATATGTTGTATGTTTGCTAAAACAATTTACATTTAAAAAAGTCAAATAAAATGATACATTGCATTTTATTAGTTGTCAAACAATGAATTAAGTTTACCTTAACGAGTTAACGTAGTTACATATTTGTTAATAGTATAATCTCATCACCACGCAACGCGTGGTGGCACACACTAGTATATATATAGGTAGAGGATCAAACAAGAACACCTCCATTTTACGAGAACGCAAGAACATCCTTATTACATGTGATAATACACAAGAGGGGACTTGGTGGTGTGCGGATGATGTGCCTTGCTATTTAGGTTGCACCAAAGATCGTTTGTGTCTATGATTTAATATCACATATGATGGTTTTGATTGATTATAGTATCACATCAAAACACCCTTATCACATGTGATAATATATGTGCTGTAGCTTAATGGTGTAATAATGACTTTGCCGGTAACCTAGATCGTGCCAAAAATCATCTGCATCTCTGATTTAGTATCACATGCGTATCATATGTGATGGAATAATAGTATCACATGTGATTTTCTATAGTAAAAAGGTGTTCTCGCGTTCTCGTAAAATGAAGGTGTTCTCGTTTGAACCCTTCCCTATATATATATATATATATATATACTAGAAGACATACCCGCTGCAATGCAGCATTCAATATTTTATCGACATTAACTTTAGAATTGTCGAATCCTTTTAAGATATCAAGTTGTTTATCGTTATGAACTTATAAATCGGCATCCATCATTTTTATAAAACTCAAATACAATCTTAATTTAAAAAGAACAGGATATCACATTTAAGACCCATTTGATTTGATGAATTTTTTTTTTAATAATTTGGATTTTGTGGAAATTTTTTGGAATCTTTGGTATGTTTGGTTTGTAGGATTTAGAATAAAATCGAATTTCATTATTAATCGATTAAAAATCACTCTTTATAATATAGGATATATATAAATAGATAAAACCATAATGGTGTAAAATGAAAAACTAAAAATAAAAAATTAAGATGTTAAATTAAGTTTTAAAAATAACTAGATACGTATTTATAATATTTAGTGTTATTATTAAATCAAAAGATATCGATATTAGACTCTTTTGAAGGTATTGAATAATGACTATAATCGTATAATTTATAAAAAAGAAAGTGGTTTTTTAATATATTTTAGTTAATATACGATTATATATGTTATTATAAAAAATGTGTTAAATGAAAATTGAAGAGCTATAAAGTAAACTATAACAAATTATTATCGTGGAAGTTGTAAAACTTTAAAAATTGCACATAATACATCAACATTTGTACCTCTTAAATTAAAATGGTGATAAATGAAAATTAAAAAAATAAAAGATATAAAAGTTAATTAAATAACTATAATGTATTAATTGTAAATTTTAAAAATAATTCACTGCATATTAATGTTGTTTAATAATACAAGTAAGTCCAACAGTATTCATTATTGGACTCATTTCGAAGATATTGACAATACGATTATAATAGTATAATTTATAAAAGAATAAACATATATTTTAATGTAATCTGGTTCATATACAATTATTTATGTTTATGTGATAGAGGTGTAAAATAAAAAATAAAAAATAAAATAGTTAGGGATGTGAATAAAATTTAAAAATATAGATAAATGTGTAAAATGAAAAGGTTTAGAATTGAAGTTAAATAAATAACTACAAGGTATAAAACGTTTTTTTTTTTAAAAACAACTCGTTACGTATTCATGTATATAATAATATGATTAGATCGGAAAATATTCAATATTGGACTCAATTTGCAGGTATTGACGACACGATTATAATGGTATAATTTAAAACAAAAGAAAACATGTTTTTAATGTATTTTAGCTAATTTAAGATTATATTTGTTAAAATGTAAAAGTTGTGAATTGAAAATTGAAAAATAAAGGGATATAAACTAAATTAAAGAACAATGTTTAAGGGTATAAAATGTAATTTAAAAATTAAAATTAATAACATTCTAATTCTAAATATTGAACGTGAAGGTATGCATGCATCAAATGATTGTACCTAAAACAAGAAAACTTGTAAGTCTTAATTTTTCTAAACAATAACGGCTTAATCGTATTACATGCTTTATACAATAGTATAGATATATAGGTGTGTAATGCATTATTTATAATATTAATTAATATATATTTAATTTTTTATTTCTTAATTAGGATAAAGAGATTTTTTTTTTTGAAAAAGACTAAAACATCTCTTTATTTAACTGAGTATAGTTAACAGATTTTATTTGATTTTATTAATGACAAGGACTTAACACGTGCAAAAATATAAACCACGAGTCACATTCTCATATTTATTCTGATTTTGGGTAAATTGGTTAAAAAGTGTGAACCATAGGCATAGAATTTGTAATTTACTCTATTTTCTAACGACTAAATTACATTTCTGGTCTTTGACATTTGTTTATTTTTAAATTCCCTAAATTTTTATTTATTATAAATTTATCTTTGAGGTTTGTAATTTTTTTTGTCCTTTAACGTAATAGTTGTTATCTTTTTTCCTTCTGATATCTCCGGTTAAATAGTTTTCAACAAGAACCCCTTTCCCTTCCCTCTCATTTTCGCTTAGAGGCTGTTTGGTAGTTGCTGGATGGTATAGAGCTGGATGATATAGAAGTCTGGATGATATAGAGGCTCTGTATGATATAGTGCAGAGTGAAAAATGATTGTTTGGTAGTTGCTCTAAATGAACAGTCTGAATAAGAATAAATGACCATTTTACCCTTTTATTTGTTTTTTACTTTGTTTTTATCTCCAAACATCCAAACGTGAAAATCCAATAAGAACATGAAACAAATCCTTGAATCAAATCAAAACATGAAATTTTGATTAAATCTCAATCACAAATCCAAATATAAAATACATATATTTAAGAACATCAAATTCAAAATTAAAACCAAAAGTTGATCCTTAAATTGTAAATACTATAATATTTTGATTGAATATGATATTGTTTGGATATATATATGTATATATACTTGGTGGCACATGATGAAGCATGGTCTACGGGTTGAATCTAATCAGCTTGTAGGTGTTAGTAGACATTTGTTGAAAAAGAAACAAGATTGAGATGGGATTCAAGAAGAAGAAGAAGAAGTTAGGTACAACTCCTTATGCTCTTGGTACAACCCTCTCTACCACCAAAAACAAAAATAACACCAAATTCATCACACCCACTGCAAAACCAAACTCACTGTCAACAAAAACTCAACCAAAAAATCAATAAGCTTCAAGAAAAAACCCACTTCAAGAAGGAAAAAAAACCCACTTCAATCTTTAAAAACAAAACAATGGAGAAATCAGAAATCAATCCTTAAAAACAAAGTAAAGGGTTGGAGGACAATCATTATCAGGTCGATTATCAGAAATCGGGGGTTTCATAATCAGATCGATTATAAAAAGATGAGGAACATACCTGCAAAATCAGAGGAGAGAAGTCAGAAATCGTCGAAGGAGAGAAGGGTTGGAGGACGACGGAATCGCACCGTGGCCGGAGAGTCGCCTGCGAACAGCCTTGGCTTGGGAGAAAGTCGCAGAAATTGTACAGCGTGTGAGGGAGAGTGGAGGACTGGAGGCGCTGATAAACAAAGGAGGGTATTTTTGGGAAAAAATCAAACTCTGAATGGTAACTCAAAGAATTAGGGCAGTTACCATCCAGACCCTTTTGTTACCATACAGAGAAAAAAATATTGCCAAACGGTTTGCTTCCTCTGCGCGATTCAGAGGTACCTCTGGATGGTATCATCCAGGGGTAAACAAACAGCCCCGTAGTCTCTTTTCATGCCCTCTCCATTCTGGTGAGAAACAAAACCCAAAACAAGGGTCTGGATCTAAAACAATAAATCACTATTAATTTACTTTTGTTTGACAGTTGCTAAATGGTTTGATGTAGAATGATTAAGTGATCAGAATGATAAAAGACTATTGTAATAGGAGGCAAAATGAAATATAATTGTTTGATAATTGTTTAGGATGTAATTATGGTTCTTAATGGTTAAGGAAGATCCATGATACAAAATGATTCAGAGGGTTTTGGAACCGTTAAGAGGCAAACTTATTTTTTTGTCAAACATGATTCATCTCTTAGGTGGCGTTTGTTTTTTAAGAGGTACTAAGTCTGAAGTCTGATTTCAGTTCTGAAATGGTTATGAAACATCTAAACGAATCAGACATAAGTGGTGATTAAGAGCTTAAAATGAAAAAACAAACAAGGCTTTAGTGATTCAGATGTTGTCTCTTAATAAAGCTGTTAAAAGGTAAACAAACAGCCCTTTTAATAATAAAATCTGGAAAAATCTGTCAAACTGTATCTGAAAAATAAAAGTATGGAAAGTAACGATGTATAAAGATCCATAAGTCATGGAATGGTTCGATATTATTTTATTAGTGCTTCTTATTGATCTAAAAAGATATAATAAAATCATTGGTGAAGAAGTACACCAAACCCCCAAAAAAAAGGTTTTTGTAAACCATTCCATTGTGGAGTTTTTTTTTTTTGGAGATTCTTAATTTGGTAAGTTTACAATCAATAACGTGACAAAACAAATACAAAAAATAGATTATTCCAAGTCACTTCATTGAAGATTTCCTAAGGGTTATTTGGTTCGTAAAATTTAAAGGAATTCAATGGAATTGGAATGACAAATTCCTTAATGGTGTTTGGTTTACGGAATGAATAAATTGGATTCCATCGAATTCCACGGTTGAAGGATTTGATCATTCCTTAGCATATGTGAAAGATTTTGAATTCCATTTGGTAGCAAACATAACATAATTTATATTTTTCTTTTAGAAAGACAAAAAATAAATTCAACCACTGCCCTGATCTACCCGCACCGGCAAAATATCCGTCGTCGCTAAAACCACCATCAATTAAGCCACCCCCACCCACCATCACCACCACGTCACTAATTTTTGCCGTCATAGTCAACCCCCAAACAAATGTAGCCCACTTTCTATCAAAACGAATACAAGGTGTATACAGTTATATTCTAATCCAACACCAAACCAAACCAAAAATAGTTTGTATATCCTGCTCAAAAGTAGGGTCTAGAGCAGCAGAATGTACACAAACTTACCTCTACCCCGAAAGTGTAAACCAAAACCAAGAATAATGCTATAAGGAATTCATTCATAAAAACATCTCTTACAGCACTTGTAAAATGAAGGAAAAAAAGGCATATATTAATTGCAATTTATGCTTTGGCTAAACTATGAAAACCAATTATAAAAGAACTGGAAAAAATATTGTTGAAGTTCGAATTCTAGATGAAAAATAATAATGTAAAGAGACGAGAAAGCAGAATTTCCGGATCCCAAATGGTGCAGTTAAGGAGTAATTGTTTTTCTCGTTTGTTTGTCGCAATTAGAAACACTTCCTGTGGACGATGGACGGGCCAGACTCATCATATTCAGCCTTTGCAATCCACATCTGCAATAAGCAGAACTCAATAAACGTTACATTCATATCCAAATCTGTATTTGGTGTTATAAATTAAGTATATAAATTAATAAAATAAAGAATAAAGGGACTATCTGGTAGTTGCTGAATGGTTTAGTGCAGAATGATTAAGTGATCAGAATAATTAAGAGACTCTTATGATATAGTGCAAAATGAAATATAATTGTTTGGTAATTGTTCAGGATGTAATTAGGGCTCTTAATGGTTAAGGGAGATCTAGGATACAAAATGATTAACAGGGGTTTGGAACCTTTAAGAGGCAGACTTAAACAAGATTGACCTCTTAACGGTTCAGAGGCGACCTCTTAACGATTCAGAGGCTGCCTCTGTAAACGAACAACCCCTAAAAGTTGTAAGAATGTTTGTAAAGAAATGGACCTGTTGGAAGGTGCTGAGAGATGCCAAAATGGATCCTCCAATCCAGACACTATACTTCCTTTCAGGTGGAGCTACAACCTTAATCTTCATGCTGCTTGGGGCTAATGCAGTAATTTCCTTGCTCATTCTGTCAGCGATGCCAGCGAACATAGTAGTTCCACCACTAAGCACAATGTTACCATACAAATCCTTCCTAATATCCACGTCACATTTCATTATGGAGTTGTAGGTTGTCTCATGAATTCCGGCAGCTTCCATTCCGATCATCGATGGCTGGAAAAGGACTTCCGGGCACCTGAACCGTTCAGCGCCGATAGTGATTACCTGCCCATCAGGCAACTCATAGCTTTTTTCAACTGCTGAACTAGTTTTGGATGTTTCTAGTTCCTGCTCGAAATCAATTGCTATATATGCCAACTTCTCTTTCATATCTCTTACTATTTCTCGTTCAGCACTGGTCGTGAAGGAATAACCTCTTTCAGTAAGAATTTTCATCAAAGCGTCAGTCAGATCACGACCAGCAAGGTCCAGACGCAGAATGGCATGTGGGAGGGCATAACCTTCGTAAATAGGAACTGTATGACTCACACCATCTCCAGAGTCAAGAACGATACCTGAAGCAAAATTTAAAAACAAAACCAATTGTTTCACATCTTTAATTAACCATAAATACACACACATATATGTATATATATATAGGTTGGTTCAAACGAGAACTTTGCATATTTAAATAAACAAATGAACACCCTTAAAAGGTAGAACTATATATGATGTGGGCCCCATTGAATCATATATGATTTTATATTGTATGCGATCCACATCATATGTGGTTCTAAGGGTGTTCATTTGTTCTTTTAAATAGAGGGTGTTCTTGTATGAACCTGCCCTCTATATATATATATATGCAACATTCACTATTTCACTACAACAAAAATGATTTTATAGGACGCCTAAAATGAAAAAAAGCGTCCTAAAAGAATATTTTACAGAACCAAACCATAAAGTGTCCTGTCTAAAAGCGTTACAAAAGATTTTTTACGATGCTTTTAGATGTTTCAACAAGTTTCTCACGACGTTTTTAAAATAAGTGTCCTATTTAGATATTTTATAAGACAATTTTGAAAAGTGTCTTATAAAAATATTTATAGGACAGAATTTTAAAAACAAATGATTATTTTAGGACGCCCTTTTCATTTTAGGCGTCCTATAAAATCATTTTTGTTGTAATGATTCGTTGATTCAGATTAATTAATTAATGAATTAATTGAGAAACATACATACCAGTTGTACGACCACTAGCATACAAGGAAAGAACAGCTTGTATTGCAACATACATAGCAGGAGAATTGAAGGTTTCAAACATTATTTGGGTCATCTTTTCACGATTGGCTTTTGGATTAAGAGGTGCTTCCGTAAGGAGAACCGGGTGCTCCTCTGGGGCCACACGGAGCTCGTTGTAGAACGTATGATGCCAAATCTTTTCCATGTCGTCCCAGTTATTCACGATACCATGTTCAATTGGGTATTTCAAAGTTAGAATACCACGTTTCGATTGAGCCTCGTCCCCCACATATGCATCTTTTTGCCCCATCCCAACCATCACTCCTGTGTGACGTGGCCGACCAACAATGCTAGGAAAAACCGCTCTTGGGGCATCATCTCCCGCAAATCCAGCCTTATATATATATATATTAACAAGGGAAAACATAACTTTACTTACTAACTACTCTGTCAAAATTGAGGGAGGTTCAGGGGAAAACGCTTAAAAACAATGTTCTAAAAAACTCGCCGCCATGACGCGTCGTGGCTTAAGGCTTGTGTCTGACGCCATGTTATGTCTGTGGCACGCAATGACCCAATGCGTGATTTTTGTAACACCATGTTTGATTTTTCTTACCTTTTTAGTATCTTATTGTTTTGTTTTTAACATATAACATAATCTAAAACACTTAATATCATTAACTTATTGAGTAATAGTAGAAAAACAAAGGTTTTTATATGTATAATATTACATATTATATACAAAATTGTCGCCATAAGACACGACTTGAAAAACACCATGGCTCGCCGTGGCTTATAAGGCCTAAGGCTTGACCTTGCCGCCACGCCTCACGTTATTTAGAACTTTGCTTAAAAAAGAGAAAACTGAAGAACACCGTGGAGCCCTCCATCCGGACGGTATGCACAAATGTATACAAGCGATTGAAACTGTTTTTTTTCTATGCATCGGTGCATATATATGCATTAATGCATATGCACAAATCACAAATGCATGTTATAAATTACCAGTATGCATTTGTGCATACCGTCCATCAGATGGATAGAGGGCTCCTAAAGTGTTCTTCAGTTTTTTTTCTTTTTGGCTTTTTCCCTTGAACATGACCTGTCAAAATTTATTGTTAGTATTTAATTGTTATGTATGAAATTTGATACCTTAACCATTCCAGTTCCATTATCACAAACAAGTGGCTGGATATCTTCTCCGTCTGCCATCTTCTAATACCTATAGCAACATTAGATCATAATTAAATTAACTGGATATGATGATTTACTGACCTAAGTTTAAATTGACATGATATCATTATATAATAAAAGAAATTATGAAGTTCACAAGCTGAGTTTTGAAGCTAATATATTCATATTTTACATCACAGATTTATGAGTCTTTATTGATTGAACATGTTATTATCCATTTTCTTAATGATTCATGAATCTTACCTCATTTGTTATATCATATTAGTAACATACTTTGTTCATGGGTTTACAATATAGTATCAAGCCTATGTGATTCTAATGGAAATAGTCTTGCATTATTAAATGTAAATCAAACTTGTATGCATCTAATGATCAAATGATAAAAAACCCAACTCAAACTACAGAAGTTACAAAAACTACAGAAAAATGACTTTCACATATAAAAATTCACACAGGAAAATTTCATTGGGTGATTACCACGGATCACCCAGGAAATACTAATGGTTCCGGTAAAATATGGTTTTCAAGAAAATACCAACGAATTACCCAGGAGTTTTCTGGATAATCTGTCACTGATTTGATGTACCCACCAACAAATTAGTCACCAACATTTGTGATGGTTTTGTGACGAATCACCCTTTAATGACAGATTCCCCAGGGAAATTGTTGTAGGTGAAAGCCTTTCATTTTAGTAATGAAATGTTTGCAGATCACAATGATCAATAACTAGTTAATAAACAAAGGAATAATCATGAATGATGAAAAATTAGGTCGGAAATAATCGTCTATTAGTAATGTAATACAAAATGTTAAGAGTTCCACATCGGCTAGACTTGTACCATTTCTCCTCTATATATATGTTTTGGAACCTCCCCCTTTCTCCTCAAAGGCTCTTTTGGAGATTCATCTAGGGGTTTCACATATCCTAACATGGTATCAGAGCCAAGGTCTACCACTCTAGGGACTTGACACTTCTAGATAACCCCCTCTGGACATCCTTAAGGGCTCTTTTGGAGATTCATTTAGGGGTTTTACATATCCTAATACAAAACATAAAGATTCGATCATAGAGTTACAACACATATATATATATATAATAATAACCATTTGCAGAATCAAAGAAGATGAAATTAAAAAAAGATGATGAACATATTACCTAGGAAATTAGGTGATTGTGAATGATGGTTAATTGAATGAAAGAAATGAATCCGGTTGTAGAATGAAACGGAGTAAAACAACAAGGGTTGATGAATTAATGATAAATGTAGATAGATGGGAATGGGAATGATGGCCGATTTCCACGATAATCCGTTGGTAGAGATGGATGGTGTGACGTCAGATCAGGAAATCTTGTGAATGCCATTTTTCCATTTACCTTTTACCCCTTCTTTTACTCCTCCCCTCCAAATTTATCTTCTTCTTTTACAAATTTATCATATTTTTAAAATGAATATTTTTGGTTAATAAACCTAATATTAATTATTTTTAAATTTAATCATAGTGTTATAAAATACTATAAATAGGTAAGTCATGATTTCTAATTATTAATTACCTTTTTTGTCATTCGTTATAGTTATTTATTTTAATATGGTTTTATTTTTTTTTAGTTTTACAATCTTATCATATTAATATATATATATATATATATAATTATATATTGAGTAAACTACATACTTGGTCCTTATGGTTCATTGATTTTAACACTCTGGGTCCCTAAAGTGAAATATCTATGGCTTGCATCCTCATGGTTTCCATTTTATAACGTGTTGGGTCCCTAAAACTGACTCCGTTAGTTTTTGGCCGTTAAAACCCACATGTGCAAGGCACATGATGGGTATTATTGTCATTTCAGGTTTAGTATTAATTTAATAAAAATTAAATAAATTCAAAAATTAAATCAAACATCACTTCCCTTGAAACCCTCCCCTAACCTCCACCCCCATTAATTTTTCCTAGAAACTCTCAAATCACCATTACTTTTCTTGAAATCCTCTCCACTCCTTGAGATTTCTTTCTCTCCTTTCAACTCCCTCAAAAAAGAATTTCTTCAAACTATAGTTCAGATCTTGAAAAGGTGGTGGTATTTGGTGGTGGCAGTGGTGGTGGGATCTGGTGGCGACGGTGGTGGCGGCGAGGATGCGGTGGCGACGGCGGTAGGATGCGGTGGCGAGGGTGGTGGCGGTGGGATCCGGTGGCGGCGGCGGTGGGGGGGGATGCGGTGGCGACGGTGGTGGCGGTGGGATGCCGACGGCGGCGGTGGTGGTGGGATCTGGTGGCGACGGTGGTGGCGGTGGGATCTGACGGCGGCGGTGGTGGGATCTGGTGGTGGCGGTGGTGGCGGTGGGATCTGGTGGCGACGGTGGTGGTGGTGGTGGGTGAATCATCTTCATCTTTAAAACCTCTCCCCTTCCTTCTTCTAAAATCTTTCTGGGTTAATCATCTTCATCTTCATCTTGCTTTTTTTTTTCAAATTTTGGTTATAATTTAGGGTTCTTTTTGTATTAAGATTTGTAAAAATGTTTAAGATTTATTTGAATTTTGTATGAATAATCATGGGATTTGGTTTGTAAAAAATGTTTAGTTTTTATAAACAAAAAGTTTATAAAAAACAAATTATGGATTTAGATTTAGTGTTGTGAGTTTGTGTTTTGTTTTTAGGATTTTTGATTTTGTTATTGATTTTGTGGTGATGATGATTAAAGGGTGGTTGTTCTTGGTGTTCTTCATTATTTTGTTATTGATTTTGTTGGTGTTCTTCATGGTGTTCTTCATCATGAAGGTGTTCTTCATGGTGTTCTTTATTATGAAGGTGTTCTTCATGGTGTTCTTCATCAGAAAGGAGATGGCAGGAAAAGAGAGTGAAATGACCAAAATACCCATCATGTGCCTTGCACATGTGGGTTTTAACGGCCAAAAACTAACGGAGTCAGTTTTAGGGACCCAACACGTTATAAAATGGAAACCATGAGGATGCAAGCCATAGATATTTTACTTTAGGGACCCAGAGTGTTAAAATCAATGAACCATAAGGACCAAGTATGTAGTTTACTCTTATATATTAATTAAAATGTATTAAAAAATACGTTTTTTATTTATGAAATTACACTCATTTCGTCAATACTTTCACTATGAGTCTAATATCGAATGATTTCAATTCGTTTCTTCATTTCACTAGTTCAGATACTCTTATTTTATCCATTTTGGCAACCATAAACGAGCTTATTTTTGATATTTAAAAAAAAAATCTCATTTGGATGACCATAAACTATCAGATTAGCTTGTTTATTGAAACAATACTTGGATATTACTTTTTCCAACGTCTTCCGGTCATACCTCTAATTATTATTAACTTAATAATTAATATTTATATAAAATAGATAAAGATTAAAATTATATTTATTTTGTTTCATAAATACTAAACTTGACAAATGATTCTGAAAATAAAGGCTATCTTTGATTTGTTTTAACACTAAAAATACATTTTTTATTTTTGAAATTACATAACTGTAATCATCTCATCAATGAGTTTAAAATATTAAATATTTTTGGATTTAATTATATTTATAAATAACTACATTGTGGTGTTTAATTTTCACTACAACAAACCTAACATACTGCTATAACAAAAGTCATCGGATCTAAATTTCGTTGTTATAGGTCTCTTGCGACAACCATCATCTTTGTTGAGTTCGTCATTGTTAGTTGTAGATTCTTATAGCGACAACAAAATCGTCGCTAAAACTAAAAAATAAATTCAATGTTTTATCTACGACATGTCATTGATGTAGGTGAAAAATTAAAGAAATGTTTTCTGTACCGACAACATGTCGACGTAGTAGGTAAAAATTGATCTTTTTATCTATGTGATAACATGTTGTCGCTATAGACTAAAATTAATTTATTATTTTTGCAGTTATTTTAATTTGGTTATAAAATATATTTTAATCAAATAATTTGATATTCAAATAACTAGAAAATATTTTTTTTAAACTGTAAAACAATGTTCATGGCATAAAATAAACATTAACGTTTCAAACATATTAATACACAAATATCTAAATTTTCATATGAGCTGGTCTCTGTGTCCTCATCCTCGTCCCCATCATGAATTAGATCAAACTCGATTGACAAGGACTTGCGTCCATTAGCCTCAAAGGTAATATCAAGATTTTATAATGGGGGTTAAGAAAAAATTATATAGAGTAAAAACTATCAAAAATACTTAATTTAGCTTCTCGTCCCTCCAGTAAAAAAAATTCAAGGGACCCCATTTTACCCGTAATTAACAAAAACACTAAAAAAGTCTCTTGAAATCAATATAAAAACCGAAAAAATCCTTCGAAATCCACAAAAACACTAAGAAAACCCTTTAAAATCGACAAAAACACTAAGAAAATCCCTTGAAATCAACTACAAAACTTATAAAAATTTCCGAAACACGTCGTATGACTTTACACGCCTTCAATCTATCTTAATGGACCCAGTAGACAAAATTCCTGGTTCCGCCACTGACCTCCACCAGGCCGTCGAGCGTCATAAGTAGACAATACTTAGAACACATTATAATATTTGTAGTTTTCATTGCTATAAGTAGAATCATAACTAATGTACATCTCATGTAAATGTTTGTAGGAGAAATCTTGATTGTATTATTGGCACTTGTTGTACCATGGATGATGATTCCATTTCTTTTTAAGAAGCAACACTTTTTATTTTCCCCTTAAACTAATTGGCGTACATGAGGGATTTCTGTTCGGTAAAGTTCTTGTGCATCAACATCCATCTCACTACACACAAATGATTCACGAGAGAACCATTAATTAAAAACATATCAAGAAAGTATCGAATGTGTAACCATTGCAACCTAAAATATTTCAAGATCGGTGAAAACCGTACCTTAAACTTTTCCCCCCAACTCCCAGAAGCAAAATGCAGGGGCGGAACACGACCATTATGCAGTACCTTAAACTTTTCCCTCCAATATGCAGGGGCGGAACACGACCATTGTAGTCACGAGGGTCGAAATATAATATCATAGATATTCATAGATCCAAATAATACATACTAGGATGGACTTAGTACAGTACCAAGAAAAAAAATTCTCCAATACCAATGTACCAACCATTTATTTTTGGTATGTAAAATCTTATACCGTGTATCAACCAACTGTGATACAAAAAAAATCGGTTGGTATTGGTTTTGTACGAACTTTAAGTTTACATATATAAAAATTTGTCATTATGTTCAAAGTTCTACCAACCGATTGTAATTGGTAGCGATTTACTTATGTAATTGGTACAGTTGATATGATACACATGTTGGTTGGTTTAGATTGATACAAAATCGTAAACCCCAATACATGCGTAAGTTGTATATATTTTTTCTACGATCTACTATAAAATTTTAGAAAAATGATTGGTTACTATAAAACTAAAACTCATAACTTTCAAACCGTAAACCGAAAAATAGTAATATAAGTTTGTTATATTTTTAAACTAATAAAAAGAAAACCTTTGGATTAGCAACTTAAACATTATTTATTTTTATATACAATGATATTAATAAATCAATGTAGTAGAAGGGAAAGAAAAACTAACGCTGAGGGATTCGAAAGTATGACCTCAAAGACAGGGGCCAGGAATGATAACCAATATTGAGCTAGACTTCATATGTGTTGAAAAATTTCATATATGGTATTTAGCTCAAAAAGCGGGGTGCATGGCCATGGCCCCTACAGGCCCCTATTGTGTTCCGCCCCTGACAATATGCATGGATATTCCAGTATGTGAAGCTCATGCTTTCTTGTGTAATTATATTATCATTTCAAAGTAAATGTAAAATTTTATAACAATTATAGGATCCAACGCAGAAATTATGAGATTTCCCCATTAAAAAGAAGGTTACGGAGAGCCTATAAATTTTCATATTGGTCAAGATAATAAGATAGAAAAATAAAATAGCGTAATTACCAAAATGTGTTTTGGTAGTTAAATGAGTGCAACCCAAGCTCATGTAAATGTAAGAGAATAATATAAGTACAAACACCAAATTATGGACTACGCTTTGCAAGTTGTTCACAAAGTACATAAAACAAAAATCCCGTATTATGTTATGAGTCCGGCCAGATACATTTTACTGAAGGTCGATTCTATTCATAAGTGAGAAGGGGTACGACATGCGAATGTTCTAAGTGAGGAGGGTATTCTCTTCCATTGATGTTTGGTAACCTCCTAGCACTAAGACCATTTCCAACCCATTCCTAAAATCACTAAAATCATAAAAATGGAGGGATTTTGCTTTCCAGCCCAACACTAGAACACCAAATAATATAGAGGGGATAATTTTTGGCCTCTATATTTGAAGGCCATTAAAGTAAAACACTAAAAAATATATTAGTATTTTATTCAAATTTTCTAATTACATTTAAAGATTAATGGTTTAATAAATTAATAAAATATTATAATAATAGATAGATATATTATTTTATTGTTAAAAGTGTTTTTAGTGTTTTTTTTATAGTATGTGGTTGGAGTAGAGATGGCCAAATGGGCCCGGCCCGGCCCAGGACCGACGGAGGACCGGGACCGGGACCGATAAAAGCCCGGTCCGGTCCGGGACCGGTAAGGACCGGTTATAGGACCGAAAACCGGGACCGGTTACACTTTTGGAGAGATTTGTAGGACCGGCCCGGCCCGGGACCGGTCATGGGACCGATTGGGACCGGCCCGATTTTTACAAAAAAAGTGTATTTTTATATATATTTTTTATATGTATTTCTAAGTGTATTTGATTGAAAACTAGTTACAATTTATAATAAAACGTACTTTTAAATGTATTTGACTAAAAACCAAATATAAAACTATAATAAACGTATTTTTTAAGTGTATTTGTTTAAAAACCAATTATAAAACTACAATAAAACATGTTTTAAGGTGTATTTGAGTGACCCAATTGTATATATATAATGATTACATATATAATATATTAAATTAATAAATAGAATTAATGTTTTTATAAAAAACAATTTTTTATTGAAGGCCCGGTTTGGGACCGGTTTGGGCCCGGGTCCGGGACCGGTTTTCGGGACCGGTTACGAAAACACACTAAACGGACCGGCTTAAAATCGTTAGGACCGGGACCGGTCCCAAAATGCCCGGTCCGAAAATCACTGTTGAGGCCCGGGACCGATTGAGGCCCGGCCCGGCCCGGCCGAGCCCGGTTTTTGGCCATCTCTAGGTTGGAGTTGAGATTTTTTTAGTGTTTGAGGGACCCACCATTTTTAGTGCTTTTAGTGTTTTTAGTGTTTGGGTTGGAGATGCCCTAAATCCCATAGTGGAGGTCAATACTTCATCTTTTCATTGATGATTATTCTCATAAAGTTTGGTTCTATATGATGAAACATAAATAAGGAGTGTTTGAGAAGCTCAAACAATGGTTAACCTTGGTAGAAACTCAAAAAGGGAGGAAATTGAAGGTGTTGAGATCAGATAATAGTGGAGAATTTAAAAGTCGTGAGTTTCTCTCCTTTTGCAAAGAGAAGGGAATCCATCGACACTTCACTACTCCACATGATCCATGATTGAATGGAGTAGCATTACATATGAATTGAACATTACTAGAGAAAGCAAGACATATGAGGCTGACTTTCAATTTTCCTAAGGTTTTTTGGGCTGAAGCTTTATCTACGATTGTGCACATCATTAACCGCCTTCCATCATCGATAATTAATGATAAGATTGTCAAAGAGGTACATAGAGGTAATAGATCAAATTCCCTTAGTTATCTTCGAACTTTCGGTTGCTCGGGTATGTCTATAATACAGGAAAAGACAAATTGGACCCTCGTGACATACATACAAGGACGTTTGCTTGGATATACGAATGGAGTTAAGGGCTATAGAATCTGGAATCCGAAGACAATGAAGGTAATGCATATAAAAGAAAAAGACTTGTTGAATTTTATTAAACAACCATGGAGCCTATTTATATACACATTTACATCTCATTGAGAAGGAAATAAATCAACCTAATTAATACTAATTAATGAAAAATATTGACAAAATAATTATAAACAAAAGAAGATATTACAACATTAATGTAAATGATCAAATCAAGGATTGTTATCTTTGATTTGATTTGATATATCTTTATCACGCCCCCGCAAGATGGACGTCTGTAGGGAAAGTCCAATCTTGGCAAGTAGTGCATAAAAACGTGCTTTTGGTAATGGTTTCGTGAGAGCATCTGCGAGTTGGTCGTCACCAGGAATATGTTGAACTCGGAGAGTGCCGAGTTGGACTTGTTCACGAACAAAATGGAAGGCCAATGCAAGGTGTTTCATGCGGGAGTGAAAAACAGGATTGGCAGAGTAGTGAGTGGCACCAAGATTATCACAATAAATGGCCGGTTGATGTGTTAGTGTAATACCAAGCTCGGTGAGCAAAGAGCGCAACCAAAGTACTTCGGCCGTTGTGTCAGCAATTGCTCGAAACTCTGCTTCAGTTGAGGAACGAGCTAAGGCACGTTGCTTCTTGGAGCTCCATGAAACTAGATTGCGACCTAGGTAGACTAAGTAGCCGGTGGTAGAAATGTAGTTATCTGTGTCTCGAGCCCAATCTGCATCTGTAAAGGCATGGAGTCGTAGAGGAGAATGACTGTAAAGTTGAAGACCATAGTGTGAGGTACCGTTTAGGTACCGTAGTAAACGCTTGAGAGCAAGCCAATGATCATTAGAAGGACAATGCATATATTGTGAGAGTTTATTGACAGCATAGGCAATATCAGGTCGGGTGAATGATAGGTATTGTAAGCTGCCGAGGATAGCTCGATAATCTGTATGGTTCGGAATGGGTGAGGTTGTAGAAGATCTGAGAGGAGGATTTAGAGCTATGGGGGTAGATACAGATTTGGAGTCATGCATGTTATACTTTACTAGGAGGTCATGAAGGTATTTAGTTTGATTGAGAAAAAGGCCAAGGGTATTTGGGACGACTTCAACACCAAGAAAATAGGAGAGGGGACCAAGGTCTTTAAGAGAAAAACGAGCGGCTAGAGTGTTAATGAATTTTGTTAGGTGGGATGGAGATGGACCGGTGACAATAATGTCATCAACGTAGACTAAGAGATAAATGGTGGCCTCACCATGTTGGTATAAAAAGAGAGATGGATCGGAGATGGAGTTTCGAAAACCGGAAGAGATGAGAAAGGTTTTGAGTTCGATATAACAAGCTCTTGGGGCTTGTTTAAGGCCATAAATAGCTTTGTTAAGTTTGCAAACATACGTAGAATTCTCTTTATCAACAAATCCGGTGGGTTGGGACATGTAAACATGTTCATTAAGTGTTCCTTGTAGAAAGGCATTGTTTATGTCAAGTTGGCGGAGGGACCATCCTCGACTAACGGCTAAGGATAGAATTAGACGGATGGTGGTAGGCTTTATGACGGGGCTAAAAGTTTCAGAGTAGTCAATGCCCGGGCGTTGGTGAAAGCCCTTTGCAACAAGTCGGGCTTTGCATCGTTCAATGGAGCCATATGGATTATATTTTATGCGAAATACCCATTTACAACCAATGACATTTTGAGAAGCATGAGGAGGAACAAGGTGCCATGTGTTGTTACGGGTAAGGGCATCAAATTCAAGTTGCATGGCTTGACGCCATGTTGGGTCTTTAAGAGCTTGTGTGGCACTTGTAGGTGCATGAGGAGGAGGGAGAGAGACATGATTAAGGTATTTAGGATTGGGTTTGATGATATTATTTGTGAGACGAGTGATGATGGTACGATTTGGTGGAGGTGAGGATGGTGGAGAGGAAGATGGTGTGTTTGGATGGGATGGAGTTGTTTGCACGGTAGGGGAAGAAGTGGACATAGAATTATGTGAGAGTGGGGGTGAGGATAAGGGTGAGGGTGAGGGTGAGGGTGAGGGAGGAGTATTAGCTAAAGTAGGTGAGAGAATGCTAGAAGGTGGTGTTGGTTGGTTGATTGAGACGACATTATTATTGCAAATAAGAGGTAGAGAAAGGGTGCACCACTCATGAGCATTTATATTAGGAGAGGAGGGTGGTGTGGAGCACATAGTAGAATAGGGAAATTGTGACTCAATAAATTTGACATGCCGAGAAGTGTAAACTTTGTTGGTGCGTGGATCGAGACAATAATAGGCACTTTGAGTAGGAGAGTAACCAACAAATATACAAGGGGTGGACTTAGGTTGCATTTTGTGAGAGTTGTATGGTTTTAACCATGGATAACAAAGACAATCAAAGCTTCGAAGTTTGGTGTAATTAGAGGTGGTATTGAAGAGTTTGAGGTAGGGAGATAAATTGTGGAGAGTAGGAGTAGGAAGATGATTAATTAGATATGTCACGGTTGTAAAAGCATGGGGCCAAAAATTAAGAGGGAGGTTGGCGTGTGATAAAAGCGTGAGGCCCGTTTCAACGATGTGATAGTGTCGTCTTTCGGCGTACCCATTATGTTCGGGTGTATGGGGTGGGGAGGTGAGATGAGAGATGCCATTAGTTAAGAGATTAGGAGTAAGTTTGAGATATTCCCCACCATTGTCGGAAAATAATTGAATAATGGGACGATTGAAGAATTTTTCAACTAAAGCACGGAAGCGTTGAAAGGTGGAAGCGGTGTCCGATTTTTGTTTGAGGGGGTATAACCAAATATATTTTGTAAAGTGATCAACAAAAATGACATAGTATTTAAAATTGTCATAAGAAAGAATGGGAGCCGTCCAAACGTCCGTAAATATTAGTTCTAACAGAGCGGTCGAGGTAAGAGTAGACTTGGAGAAGGGTAGTTTGTGACTTTTATTAATATTGCAAGCATTACAAGTAGATTGAAATGAAGAAAAATTTAATGGTACTTGACTTCCTAGGGTTTTAATAATATCAATAGAGGGGTGGCCTAAACGGTGATGCCAATTGGTGGGAGGAATGACCATGCTTGAGTGAACGAGAGGGGGTGAGTGGCTCCATTCATAGATGCCCCCTCTAATTGGCCCTTGGAGGAGAGTGAGTCCCGTTGATCGATCCTTAATACAAAAAGAAGTAGGTGAGAATTGGACAAAAGCATTATTTTCCAAGCAAAATTGAGAAATAGAGAGAATGTTTCGAGATATAGATGGTACAAATAAAACATTAGAGAATTTAAATAATTTATGAGAGGTAGGGATAGAGAAAGAACCAATATGAGAAATCGGTAAAGAGGAGCCATCACCAATGATGAGATCATCGGAACCGTCATAAGGGGCATGTAAAGCCAAGTTGGCCAAATCATTTGTGACATGGTGAGTAGCGCCGCTATCCATGAGCCATGAAGATGAAGAGGGATTGGCAAAGGTAGCGACATTAGCTTGAGGAGTGAAGCGAGTGGTGGGGCGAGAGAATCGGGTTGGGTTTGGACCGACGGGAGATGTGGGAAAAACTATGTGAGGGAAGAGTTGTTTGAAGGTGGGGCATTGAGAAACGACATGACCTACATGACGGCACCATTGACACTTACCGAGATAAGGTTTTGAGGTGCGGTTGTTGTTGGTGGTGTTTGGGGTGGGAAGGAGGTCGGGGTTGGTGGTGTTGCGAGAGTAGGAACGATTTTGACTAGGACGATAGGTGGCAACATGAACGGAAGAGGGAAATGAAGATGGTTGGGTTTGATTCTTGAGAGTAATTTCATGGTTAATAAGTTTCTCATGAAAGGCTTCAAAGGTTATAAGAGTGTCACGAGCACGGGTTGCGTCAATGATGGGTTTGTAAGAATCATAATCAAGGCCTTTGAGAACTTTGGAAATGATGTCTTCATTGTCCATGGGTTTACCCATGATAGATAGTTCATCGGTACATGCTTTGATAGATTGCATGTATTCGGTGATGGTTTGGTTGGTTTTAGAGAGGGTGTCCAACCGGTCTTTAATTTGGAGAAGGTGACCACGGGAGGGGTTGGCGTAGGTGGTAGCGAGGGTGGTCCAAGCATCGTGAGTGGTGGTGGCGTGAGCGACGAGAGGCACAATGGTAGGGGAGAGGGTACCGAGAAGGCTCCCAAAGATGAGTTTGTCTTGGTGTTGCCAAGTATGGTAAGCTGGGTTGGATTCAATGGTGGTGTCTTTTGTGATGGTTTCGGGTGGGCAAGGGTGGGAGCCATCAACGAAATTGAGTAGGTCATGGCCAAAGAGAATAGCTTGGATTTGAGATTTCCAAGATATATAGTTGGTAGGAGAAAGTTTGATGACGTTGGAGAAGTTAATTAGAACAAAGGGTTTTGAAGGTTCATATGAGTTAGGAATCGTGTTGCCATTGCTTGCCATGATGAGAAATTGGTTGAAAAGAAAGAAAATTTGATCGAGGCTCTGATACCATATAAAAGAAAAAGACTTGTTGAATTTTATTAAACAACCATGGAGCCTATTTATATACACATTTACATCTCATTGAGAAGGAAATAAATCAACCTGATTTGATGTATCTTTATCAATGCATTCCAGGTACGTAACATTCCATGAATCTTCCCTAATGAGCCCCAAGGAAGATACTCCATCAAACCACGTTGAAGATGACACAACAAGGAAGGAAGGAACGGTTGATCTACTGCACCCCTTCAAGAACACAACTAAAGACAAAGGTAAGGAAATTATTCAATGCACTTCTTCTTCTCCTAATGTATGTGAAAAAAGATATGCACTTGATGATGTGAAAAATCAGTCTGTTCAAACTTGTTAGCGCACTATCAAACCTCCCGAACAGAGAAAATCTCAAAAATCCCTTCAAGCATGGTGGGAAGCCTCATGCACGGAATAGTGTGCACACGCCTTCATTTTGCACACTCGGTAGTGGTGAGTTAGTTCATGTCAAATTTGGGTAAACCACATTGGGAAGCGATAAAATGATCCTTAGATATTTGAAAGGAACTCCCAAACAATGACTCTATTTTGGAGGAAAAGATCAAGGCTGAAAACTTGGAGAATTTTGTGACTCGGACTATATGGAATTGAGAGCTTAGAAACCTAGCTTGAGTTGAGAAAATATTGAGAGAGATTATACACAATTTGGTGTTTTGTTTGTAATTTCTCTTCAGTGTTTGGGTGTTCTTCATCAATAAAAGCTCCTTTTCTCTTTTGTGTGGACGTACATCACCATACCGGTAGTGGAACCACGTACAACATATGTGTTTTGTGTGTTTCAAAATCCCAGCATTTTCAGTTAGTTTTAACAACACTCAATTCTATCTTAGAACAGAAAGATTGAATTTGTAAAATGTTAAAATTTTAACTTTTTATTATCTTATAAGTAAGCAAGCGTTATCTTTCAGGGAAGATATTCATGTTATTTTGATGTTTGTCAAATATTTTAATTTAGTCGATCTTTTTTAGATAGTGTTAAAGAACAATACTATTAAGAAAAAAATATCATAACTTTGTGACAACAAAAAGAATGTAATATAATTTAGAGTAAATTACATTTTTTTGTCCTATTGTTTGATGTTTTTAGTATAACAGATTCCTATTTTGAAATTTAATGAAAAAACGTCCTTGTTGTTGCCTTTTTGCAACGAAATTCGTCCAATGTGGTTGTAGTTTTACAACAAATAAAATCCATATTAAATGGACCTAATTTGTTACAAAAATGCAACCACCTAAACATGTTATATTAATTTTTTAAAATGGAGACATGATCCGCTAAAAACATGGAACCATGAGGATGAAAAATATAATTCACTCTATAATCTATAAATATAAAACTTCTATGAGATTTTTCTTTAAACTTCTTATTTGAGTTACTTTGTTGTAAACACTTTTAAACAAACTACGCTAGACTCTTACGTTCTAAGAAAATGTTACGTTCTTCGTAACATTTTTCTACTTGTTAGAGATTTGAACCATCTTTCTTTAATATCCTCTCTCAAACACACACATGCACAGATACGTTAACATGTTTAATTACTTTTTATATTTTTAATGCTCCTACTTAACCCAAAAAATCTGTAATTCACTTAGCAATATCTCAAAATAAAATGAAGGTAATCAGGGTCGATGAAACACCCTAAACACATGTAAAATTGGGCCCCAAAGTTTTAAGGACGTTGTTCAAAATCCCGAATTTAACATGCTAAATGACGACACTGAGGTAATAAGTTAAAAGAGATAGAAAAAGGGAAGCTAAAAATTTGGTGATCATAGAAAGGGAGAAAAGGATGATATGAAATTACAAAAGGTTCAAAAGATGAAGGAAATAGAAAGATCAAAGTATATATGCGTCTATATATCTACTACTTTCTCTAATTCTGCTAATTATTCCGCCAGCTCTACAACAAAATTTCAATTCAAACAACAACACACACATATATCATCATCATCATCATCATCATCATCATATGTGTATATCAACACACAAAAAACAAAAAAATTAGAGTGAAAAAGGGGCAGGTGCAGCACTAAACAGACGAGATTTTTCACTACCCGCCGGACCAGAAGCAGCACCAGAGCTTAAAAGATCAATCATGGCACAATCAGGATTACTACGCTGTTGCTCGCACAGATCCGGCAATGATACGCCTAAAATCATAACATAGAGCGATATATACACAATTCGAATTTGAAAATTGAAAACAAAATGGTGAAAAAACTATGTGTAGAAGTAGATCTGATGACGTGATTTTGAAAATTGGGGGAAAAATTCGATTTATTATTACCTTCACCGACGGCCAAATTGAAGTGAAGATCGACGATATTAGGGCAATTCTGGTAACACGGTGGTGAGCAGAGAGTGACGATTGAGTTTTTATCAAGCAATGAATCGGAAGAAATTCCGGTAGCGTTCCGATCAACACCACAATCCCTAACACATTCATCAGTCTCGATGTGATTCCACATCATCTCCACCACGACCTCCGACGTCCGGCATTGATACTCCACTTCTCCTTTCTTATCTTCGAAATCCTCCAACACACATCTCTTTCCAGTATACGAAATAGCAAACGAACAGTTATCCTTGCTCAAATCCTCACATACAATCTGACCTACAGATTTATTTCACCCAAAAAAACAAACATTAATTAATCGAAAACCAGTGGAATTAATGTGGCTACAAAAAAATTAGATGTAAAACTAATTAATATTAAGCGATAGATAGATACATTATACATACCTTGAATTGTAATTCCATGGAGGAAGATAGATGAAGCTGCAAAGAGGAGAACCAGAGAAAACTTCATTGGAGAAAATTGAATGGAGAAGACGAATTGAATTATTGTGAGGATGAAAAAGTGGATGGTTTTCTTATGAGAAAAGAGAGAGAAAAATGGGCGGTCTCTGCTACATATAGCGGTTGACGTTACAAATATAGAAACACCTCCCTCTCATTCTCATTATCATTCTCATTTCATGCATGCATAAACTTCAAATCTTCACTACACGTGTCTTTATCTTTTATTTATTTATTTATTATTGTTATTATATCTGAGTTTATCGTTAAATACGTTTGAATCATATAAAATTTCTAGCTATAGAAAACAAGGTTTGACCCATAACACAAGATCATAAGATGTAGATATATCTGATTTTTAACTGATTGGAACTTGTTCGTGTCCACAGTTTTGTAATCGTATATTTGACCCATAACACAAGATCGTAAAGAGTAGATATATCTTAAAATCATTGCAAAATTTTCCCTCAAGGTTGCGCACTAACACAGTATACGATTGTAGGTTTTATGCAAACCATTAAAGCATTGAGTTTATTAGCTGGCTAGTTGCATACACTGAGTTTCTTTCACTTTCGGTATCTATTTCTCAATATTTATGGTATTTAAAGACTTTGACTATTAAACATGTTTCAGTTTTGGAGTTTTATTTGATTTCTTGATTTTGTATTGTATACGACATATCACCTCAAGATGGAAATAAAGATGTTACAGTTATAACTTGAGACTAAAAACATGGGAAAGAAAACTAACGAACAAAATATCAAATATAGTCCAATTAAAATTGAAAGAATATTTTTAAGTTAATAAACTTATATATTTATATAAACAAAAGTTATTTTTTTTATTTTGGTATCCAATTTAGAAAAACAATAACCTACAACATCATTTTATCTTACGTGTTTTTATCTTTTTAGTTTGTAAATAACAACCTCTAATGCGGCCCACGCCAGCTCGCTTCAAGAGTATTATATGATAGTCAAATCAGATAAATAATGATCTACAATGTTGCTAACTTAAAAGCCCAATATCTATAAGAAGCCCAAACCCGAATGAATTGTAATCCTCACGCTTTGATTGTTGGATTCGAATGCTAATCTATTTGTACAAGTATATAACTCATAACCAATTTTGCTATTATCAACTTTATGTGTTCGGAAAACATTCTTTAATATGATATAACAATAAAAAAATTTAGTTTCAATTAATGAAAATGTGTGAAATAATTATCGATAGCCAGTAAAATTTATGTTATTTGTATTTATAGCAATATGCAATAAAAGATAAAAATGTTTAAATCAACCGACCATCTACAACTAAATCAAATTATTTTTAGTTGGACAATCTAATTGCATATAAAAGAATGTACTTTCTTTTTTATTCATATTTTAAAGAACGTATTTTTAAACAGCATTTTATTGAGTCTGTAGTTTGAAAATGTAAATTTTTATTATCAACACTGATGTAGAGCTGACATAACATAGGTGAAACTTAAGTTATTAAATTGACATTTTTTTGAGTCTGTAGTTTAAAAATGTTAATTTTTATTATCAACACTGATGTAGAGCTAACATAACATAGGTGAAACTTAATTCATCAAATTGATATTTTGTAAAGGGAAAAGTAAGGAAAAAAAAGCTAACCAACTTTCATATTTTGAACTATTAAGTTCATTGAAATATTTTTTAAACAAATAAATTCTTGCACTTATTGAAACTAAACGAATTGATCTTCTTGACCTACAAACGGGTTATTACGGTAAAATCATGGGGAAAAAAATCCCAAAAACCTAACGAACATTTATATTTTGAACAATTAAAACCTAGTTGGGCAATTTTTGAGCAAATAAATTCTTATACCTATAAAAATGAAAGGAATTTTTGAGCAAATAAATTCTTATAAATATACCACTTTCGATATATCAACATATCGATAGCAGAATACAATAAACCGAAAATAATTATCATTTCCATTAGTCATTCCAAAAGTTATGACCAACAAGGGATATTATAAAAAATGTGCTCATCATACATAAGCTATGACCACATACCAAAATAAGTGTACATCCTAAGAACATACCAAAACTTATGTCATTTGTAATTACAAAGTAAGGACTAACCTATATTAAGAACCTTATGAAGATCCACCTTCATCATGGATATATACATCGTTTCAAGGTTTGTTTAAGTATTTTCTTTTTCTCATTTCACCAACAACATCCTCATTTTCATGTTTGAACTTCATGACCAAATTAGTCCTCCATAACTGAAATTGAATGTAGTAGTGTGTCATTTAACTGTTGTGGTTGTGGCACATTTAAGGTCGATGCTTTAAATGAATATGAAGTGCCCACTTCCGTGCTTTTGATCCGCTAGCCACTGTGAATTACCTTAGACATGCAATACAGGAACGATATAAAGCACATACTATACTAGTCGTCTGCTTAATAGTCATTAGAAATATATTTTCATTTGAATATGAAAAACAAATAATGTCTTACCCCAACCATGGCTTCTCCTGTGATTGGATCATAAGTAAATATTTAGGTTGAAACCCAATCTACTACAAATAATCAACATTCCTCTATTTAAACTGCTCAATCATACAAACAGTAAGAAGTTTAAAATAATACAAAAGGAACACTCCGTTTTTGAAACCCTATGAAAGATGGAGAGTGGAAGTTGCGCTACAGTCTGCGGAAGAAAGGGGAGACTATCATACTCGCTGAGAGTGACAGTGGTCGTTGGGGAGCACACGTGTTATGAGAAAGAGTCATTCTTTCTATGCCATTTACAAAAAAGTCATGTAATATTGATTTTTACCATAATAAATAGTTATGAGGCATTTTCATAGGTTAGACCGTTAGATGCATATTTATTTTGATAGCAACAAGTCTAAAAATTTATTTCTTTAAAAAAAACATTCATAGACTTAGGCGGCGTTTGTTTTTTAAGAGGTGCTGAAATCTTATTTCACTTCTGATTAATAAGAGGTGGTGCTGAAGTCTGAAATCAGAATCAATAATATTGTTTGTTTTTGTAAACTGATAAATGTATGTCTGAATTTGTTTAAATTGTATATTTTAACCATTAAAAAATTATATTGTTGAATTTATACAATTTCACATATTTATTCACCATCATTACGAAATTTACATATAAATTATATAATTAACATTCATTTAAATGAAAATATGTCAAAACGGTATTTAGCACATTTAAATCATATTAAAATACATAAATTGAGACAAATAAGGATCTATTTGATAAGGATCAATTGAGAGAAATAGTCGATTAAGGTTAATCAATTGAGAAACATCATTGTCGAGAGTTTGGAGACAATAAGAGACAAATAAGAGGTTAGTTTACCTCTTATCGGATAAGAGGACATAAGACATAAGTGCTTCTGAAAAATTGAAAAAAACAAACAATCTGAATGACTCTACTTCTTGACGAATCAGACATAAGAGGCTATTAAGAGAAAAAAAACAAATAAGGCCTTAATCGCTGTACTTTGAAATTAATAAACCGGAAAAACATGTTTTTTTAATCAATTTACCATCTTTTTTTTCTTACTACAAACACCATAATCGTTTTCAAATGCATGCACCTTCGCGTAGATATCCAGTCAAAATTTTCCACAATCTATATATTCCACATCAAATCTGGGAATCTTGTACACACAGAAAAAATAAATATTTTAAATTAAATCTATAATTTTGGTTGGAAAAGATACAATAATAAATTTAAACCCAATAAACTTGGCACAAAAAATTAATTTTTTTTATCAGATATTATACAACAGGCATTTTTATATCATCTTCATTATTTACATGGTTTGTGTTCCTTCCTACGTCTGTTGTGTTCGCTACTCCATCTTTTCTCTGCACGTAATAATTAATACGATTACAAGAACATAAATATGCAATTGATATTAATTTATTTATTCGAATATTTATAATATATATATAGGAGAAAGATCGTGTGAGAAGGTGAAAAACGTAAGAAAAGATCTGAACCCTTGACACTTTTAATCTCATACTCACTCATGAATTATGCTTTAGAAGGAAATTGATCATGTGAATCTCGGTGTTGAGATCTTTTCTTATGCTTCTCACTAGAACTCAACCCATATAATATATACATATATATATATATTAAGGGAGGTTCAAATGAGAACTTTATATATTTAAAAGAACAAAGGAACACCCTTAATTAGAACCACATATGATGCGGGTCTCATACAATATAAAATCATATCATGGTTTTATATTGTGTAAGACCCACATCATATATGGTTCTAAGGGTGTTCCGTTGTTTCTTTAAATAGAGGTTGTTCTTGTATCAACCTGCCTCTCTCTCTCTCTATATATATATATATATATATTTGATCTCGAATTTATAAAATTACACTGGGTATAAATAAAAATGCAAACCTTGAAGGTGACCGCCACAGATACATCACCGGTGTAGGATTTGTCCTGCCGGACCACCCTGTATTTCCGGCTTCCGAGCTCGGCCTCTCCATCCTCCATCCCCAGTAAAACAACATCCTTTACATGAATCCTACACACATTTGATCCAATATCAGTCAAATATGCACCAATGTTGAAAAAACCTTATTCGATTGGACAAAAACTCATGATTTCAACCCTTCGAGGTAGCTCAAATTGGTTAAGACCTTTTTTTTTCTGTAACAGCAAGTGTTCGGACCAGCTTGTGTACACCTCAAATAATACCATAGGAACCTTGAAAATAACAACCAGGAAAATAGTACTGGCCCTAAGAGACTCAAACTGATAACCTATCACTACTAAAATGGAATGCTTTCACCTACGACCATTTCCCTGGGAAATCCGTCGCTGAATGGTGATTCGTTACAAAAATTGGTGATTAGTTTGTTGGTGGGTAAATCAAATTAATGACAGATTACACAAAAAAATTCCTGGGTAATCCGCTGATATTTTTTTGAAAATATCGGATTTTACCGGAACCATTAGTATTTTCTGGGTGATCCGTGGTAATCACTAAAGGAAATTTCCCTGGGTGAATTTTGATGGATGAAAGTCATTTGTTTTGTAGTGTATATTTGAGCAAGAGGCCCAAAGCTTGTTGGCCTTCAAGGTTAGGTTAAGCTGGTCAACCCTTGAGTTTCCCATTGGTTAATAATTCAAGTCTATTAATTCGAGGCCACCAGAGATTTTTCCGACTGTTATCTTGTCTTATGTGATTAGTCGATATGAACACAAGTTAACCCAAATACCCACAGTTATCGAATAAAAAACTCATCACTTCTAGTTCTACCCGCAATGACCAATAAGAAAGCCAGAAAACAAAAACATTTCTACAATCCCACAACTACAAGTAGTTAGGTTTTAAATGTTCTTACGTTGCTTCACCAACATACGCATCATCGGAAAGCTTGTGTTTGTTCATCACACGAAACACGAGCTTTTCAGACACCTTGTTTTCTTCAACCTCAAACTCGAACTCGAACTTTTGGTCCCATATGGATTTCTTCCCCTTTCCTACATATACATTTATATATATATATATATATATTCATATTTCAGTATCGACCCAACACAAATAAATTAAAAAATTATTCATTCCTACAAAATTAAATCTTACCTTTCGCAACTTTGCTTATACGTTTTTGATCTCCATATTCGACACACACATATGGTTTGTTAACAGCCGATGTACCAAAACACACCAAGCAACCTGAAAACAAACCCAAGAGTAGTTAATTAAACTAACGATACATGGGTTGCCAGTAGAGCTCAACCTCCAAGATCGAGATCATATTTGACATATATATAAATATAATATACTTCAAAAACCCGTAAAACAAATTCCCATATCGAATATAAGTTCAATTAAAGAACGTAATTTTGATTTAAAAGACTCGATTAATATAAGTTAGGATACTTACCAAGAAACTTTTTAGCTCTAATGCCTTCTGAATCGACCAATATCACCTCTAATATGCCGCCACTTGTCATTGATAATTCTGTATCTTTTTGCTTTCTTTTTTTCTGTTAAGATCGAGTTTAATTGAACCAATTATCACTGCTTTTAGAAGAAAATTGCAGGTTTGGAAGATTATATATATATATATAATATATATATATATACAAATATATAAACATATGCAACGTCGAACGAGGAACTTACAGAGACGGTGGTGTTAACGTGTAGTTGTAAGTCGTCTCGTTGAATAACAAAAAGAAAGCCATCAGACTCCTTTGGCTTTTCTTTATTACTAAAATGTAAATCCTTTATTTAATGGTAGTTATAAATTACAAATTTCATCCCTCTACTTGAATAGAATTTATGGATTGAGTTATTCAAATGAAATAATTACAAATATCAATACTTTTGTTACGAATTGGATTCTTAACTCTGTTTAATTAACTTTGCACTTCTGGATATCCAACCCGCTATGCGAGTCGACTAATTCAGGACGACCACCCGCTTCGCAAGTAGCCTGGAGTGACCGTATTTTAACCTCTGTGGTCACAAGAGATTTTTGTTTCTTCTTGGATTCAACTTGGGATTTCCTGACACTTTTGACCTTTAGAGCCCAAACTAAAACCAATGAGGCACAGTCCTTGTGGTTTAATTTTTTTTTATTTGTCTCTCATGTGAGGGGTATTTTGGTCCATGGACACATTTTTTCATGTACAAGTTATAAAGCTTATGTACGAGTATATAAAGCATTTAAGAAAACAAAAACAACAACTAAAATTGAAAACATAAACAAAACCCCTCCCCACTCTATTAATTAAGGGTTTTGTTTTTTATTCTTCAAAAATGGGGTTTTGTTGTTGATTTTGTTCTTCACATAGGGTTATCTTATTAATTTTATTCTTCATGGGTAAGTTACCAATTTTGTTATTCAAAAAAGGGTATTGTTGTTGATTTTATGTGTTTTTGGTGTCCCGAACAGATAACCTTGGGTTGTTGGAGAACGAGGGAGGGCGACGATATTTGAGGGTTTTAAGGTAGGTTTATTTTGTTTTTAAAAATTATAGAGATGAAAACTGTTATAATCAACAAACTACAAGGACCAAAATTATAGTTTATTTTTTTTATAATTTTTACCGATGATATTGGCCGTAGTCTACAAGTCTCATTAAGGGAAGATTTTCTAGAAAGTCCATTCGAGGCCCGAGGCAAATGACTCCGAAAATGAAGCATTTCTTTTCAATTTGTATTTTAAAACCATATTCTTTGAAGACTTTTTTAAGAAATTTCTAATTTAAAAAAAAAAAGTTTATTTTATTAAAATGTGTAATTTGAGTTAAAAAGCCATCTGTAAAACAATTTTTTGAAAATATAATGAAGGGTTGTTTGGGTTCGTGAATTCTAAAATAATTCGATTGAATTGAAATGACAAATTATTTTGACCAAATTCTTTAATAATGTTTGGTTCGTATATTGAATTGACTGAATTTTGTCAAATTTTACGATTGAGATTTGATCATTTCTTAACATAAATGAAGGATTTAAATTTCATTTCATGATAAATGTTATAATTTTTTTTTTTTTTGATAAAAATAAAGTTTGCATCCAATTTACCCGCATATTCCAACTTTTTACGAAATTTTATTTCAATTTTTACCAACCAAACGCCTGGTCAAATTGTACTAAATCTCATTTTAAAATTTTAAAGTCAAATTCATTTGATGGGTTCCAATCCATCAAGTTCCTTTATATGAATCAAATGTCCCATTTTTTTTTTGCATGTAGCTCAGTTGGCAAAGGTGCAGGAGTATTTGCCCAAATACGTAACAGTCATGTATTCGATCTCAATCTTAAATTATATACTCTTAAATTGGATTTTAAAAAATGTGCTACATTTCTTTAATGCAAGTATTCCTTTTTATAGTAAATATATAACCTTTCAACTTTGGTTACCGTTCAAAAGTCTACAAATAACTAATAAAAAAACTTTTTGACGTGAATTAACTAAATTTTAAATAAAAATAATGTCTAAGGTATATAATGATGACTTGCAACGGGGGGTTCAACTTGGAATATAAGATATAAATCATATAATGTAATGGAGTGGTTAGATAGCACATGTGCCACCTGCTTCCAATATTTTTTTGCTATTTTTTTATTAATTTGTTATATTTAATATCACATTTTTTTTCTACTTGTTATAAATCGTCAATATTATTAAGCACATCTAATTTTGTATAGGACAATCAAATATCCCTACAACTATAGATGAAAAATTGGTTGACAATATCTTCAATAATTACGTTATAATAGAATTTTGGTGATTTAAAAAAAATTGTGGTATAACTGTTATGCTATATTGTATAATAAAAAAAATGGAAATCTCAAAATTTTAAAAGAATTTCTAAAACTTTAAATAAGAGAGAGAACAATATTTTAATTTTTTCCTACCAATATAAGGCATTGAAAATAAATGTTTAAAAAAGATAAATAACATTTTATTAAATATGCTTCAAAAAAATAAAATGTATAATTTTTTTGATAATATCATTAACGCTAAGGTGGCGTTTGTTTTTTAAGAGGTGCTTAAGTCTGAAGTCTGATTTCAGTTCTGAAATGGTTATGAAACATCTAAATGAATCAGACATAAGTGATGATTAAAAACTTAAAATGAAAAAACAGTCAAGGCCTAAAAGTTACAAAAATAAAGTAGTTAGAATTCAATATAATTTTTTGATATCTTGATTAAAAATATTTTATTTTAAAAAAAGTATTAAAGATGTTCTAAATTTAACTAAAATAGTTTATTAATAATTTAATATATTCCTATCTAAATGGGACATAATAAAATTGGTGCAAGTGAAACTACTCTCCACACGTTTATTGGATGGCTCAATTAAAACGGCTGCTTGTTTGTCACCATGCCTTTGTGACAAACAAATATCGTTTTTTTAATTGGTCAAAAAAAAATAAACTATACTAAAAAATAAAATATAAAATGTAACACCTTAAAATAATCTCAAAAGTACAAGTACAAAGACTAGTTGTGCCACTTAGTAAAAGTTGAAGTTCAACGGTGTGGTTTGGTATACAGTGAAACTCATGAAATAAACATATGTTCATTTCAAAACTAAGGATCAGAAGGGACAGTTGTAGGGGCGGATTTAGTATTATCCTAGGGGTTCAACGTTAGTGCCATTGCTCTATTATCCCGTTGTAATGGGAGCATTTAGTATCTATTTTAATTTGATGTGTGCTTCTTTAAGTTAAAAAATGGATGCATCCTATTTGTACTGTAATAATGTCAATGCATTAGGTATTCGATGCTACAAGTTTGAATCTCTGTCTTTCTATTTTTTTTGGTAACAACAGCAGAAAAGAAAATCAAAAAACCAATTTGTATTGCAAAAAACTTGTATATCATCTTTAATCAAACCATTTCTATAATAAATTTTCTTCATATTAATTATTTTATATCCAGGTCCGAGAAAAAAAAATCTCGATCCTATGAGTGTGACTTATAGTGATCATTAACAAAGAATGACTATGCTTATCAAATGCCTCTATGTAAGCAAACTAAGGGAAGATTCAAAGAGAAAAACTAAATAGGGAAGAAAATTAAGAATCTCCACAAGATTAAAGTAAGAAATAATAATTTCGTATCAAGTTTGTGTTTTAATGCTTCTTCAATAGTATTTCACGTGGTAGCATGATATAAAGTAAAAATAGAAAAAATGTGATCCTTTAAGACTGCGATAAAATAGTTTGTCTTACAAAATCGCATGATATCGTATTATATATACTTTTCATGATAAAATAGTGTGCCTGAGAAGTATGTTTGGTTATGCGTGTTGTGCTAAGTATCAGGATATCAGTACATGCATGCAAAAACTGTGCTTGATGTATGATAGATGAGACTATACAAGTATATGATGGTCATGATATGTGCTTTGAGAGCACCAAAAAGTTTAGATCTTTCACGCTTGGCAAGTTAACACTCCTAGCATGCTGGTTCACATATTGAGATCTTGATTGTCAGTCAGTTTTTTTTGCCAAACATGATTTGTTCATCAGTTAGCTTATAAGTTATCATCTACCTTATCAACAAGTTTGTCAAACATACCCTAAGTAGCATGTCACGTGTTGTTTTTCAACGAGTGTCATGGCGTCATTTATGTCTCGAATAATAAGTAGTAAAAATGTAAACATAATTTGTTACCATTTGTAGAAACGTAAAATATTTTGAGGCAAACCAATGTTTATTAAATATCTATTCTAGCATGATTTAAAACAGTCTTATCTTACTTCTTTCCTATATCATAGTATAGGCAAAAAGTTCAATGAATGCAATATGGTTTTACGATAATATGCATATGTAATAGAGTTTCAAAGTGCTTTAGTTATTATCTTACAAATGAGAGATCGACTTGTCACGTTTTTCTTAATGTATGTGACGTATTCTGTAGATACTTCAAGACATGAAATTGCAAGTCCTTTTAACATGTCTACCTCCACCTGAAAGAACCTTGTCGAATAATACCAGTTGTATACAATTTGTTTTAACCAGTAATATTCTGAAACTTTAATTTGTTCTTGATTGGCATTGGAAACATTGTAGATAGCACGTGAAGATTACTATATTTACAACATATAACATAGCATTCATAGGATATAAAGGTACCTTCACTATTTTTCACTTTCTCGTTAAAATGAAAATTTCTCATATGTACACCATGCATTTGCTTTTATTTTACTTATAAATACCATTGTTTTAACCCAACCAAGTCAACCAAACCCTTCAACCTACACCCCATTTCAACCGATTATTGGCTCAGACATTCAAGTCAGTTTATGCAGACCTCGATTGATCTCCTGTGGCATGAAATTAACAGTCAAGCAAACCTTCTAGCAGTCCTGATGGGAGTTAAACTAGTGACCTTTGTAAAGCAAACTCAATGTTTCACCGGTTTGAATGAAGTTTTCCAAGAGGCTCCATCCCTTTTTTTTCCATTAAAAAGGTTCTTACCGGTTAAGCTACACCACAAGCTTAAGATTTAGCTATTATCATGCCAATATTGTGACCAACTTAAACATAGAGGGTCGTAACCGGAGTTGTAACACCACCACCACCATGTCATGGTTGCCAATCACTCAATCGAAGCTCAAACACGATAATTCTAACTAATTTCTTTATCAAACCGAGTTTCTAAAATCAAATAAAAACACTTCATAGTGAATAAATATTCTTGAATGAAACTCTAATATACCTCCAATTCCCTTGATTGAAACTCCAAACAGACTCTCTGGCCTCAAATATATACACACATAGTATTAAGGGATTTTAGCGATTCGGTTATATGAACCAAAATTGATAAATCATCAACTAGTTTTATTTCAGTGGCAAAACTGAAAACGAAACACACAGCTAACCATAAAATACATATGTTATACAAGATTCTAAACCAAACGAGCTCAGTATTTCCCACCTGGAGGTGGGGTCTCAGGAGGGTAAGATGTATACAGACCTGACATCTACCTCAAATAGCAGAGTGACTGTTTCCATTAAGACCCCCGGCTTGTTAAAGTGTGTGAAAGAGAGAAAAGCAGGTAAGCTTGTATCAAAGACTCTACAGGACCCTGCTGATTCGAGCATCTATGATGGGGATCTTGGAATAAGGCTCGGAAGATACGTCTAATGCTTCTGCTAGTGAGAGTCTTCGGTTTTGCCATGCAGCCTCTGCCCAATTCTTCATCTGCTCCCCTACAGCCTTTCGGTTCTGTTGAACACATAGGGTTTCGGCATACCCACCTTCACAAACAACCAAAATGTTAGTTTCCGCTAATAATCTATTTCACACCAAGTATAAACCAATAAATTGTGCAAACTTACAAAACCAATATTACTATTAGCTAATTATTACATATAATAAGAATGGCTTATATAGACGCATAATCTTTTACAAACTTGATAAACTGTACAAACTTACAAAACCAGCTTCCATGTGTTGACACGTGTGAAAATGCAGCGTTTATACAGTATTGTTTCATATGTGAAACGTTCAGGACTGTTTTTTGTGTGGAAAAAATACATTGTGTTTTCTTCCGCTTTACCACTAGGTAACCTCTAGCAAATCACAGTCCTTACCACCAACAACAATTCTTAAACCATTTCTTTTGGAGAAATAGTTATATATATTTTGTCGCTTAGATGAATGTAACTATTTACACACAATTGCATATAGAAGCTCATCATACCTCTTGCAAGTGCAATTATATCCTGTCTATACACTTTAGCTTGTTCAACTGCAACATCAAAAGTAAAAAAGTTAAACATGATTTCAGATTAAGAAAAAGTTTGAAGTTCAATTTTTTTTGCCCCACAAGAAATACAACAATTGACCCTATAAATATACTAATTACTCCTGATCCAGAATTAGTGTCCACATTTTTATTTAAGTTTCTCCCAAAATAAGTGTTCACTTCCAAAAAATGGATAGTTATAAACTTATAATCTACTAAATTTCCAACTATTTCTCAACTCTTACCTTCGGTTTCCAATTGAGGTGCTTTTAGCAATTCTAATGCTCTTCTATAGAGTCCCTGCAGATCAGCATATGTACATTGAAAGTATCATAAAAAAACCGAAGTAACTATATATTGGAAGTCCAAATATGATGCATATTAACTCTACAATTGACGCCAAAATACACAAATACATGGCCTGTATCAGCATTTGGCCAAATCACTCATCCAAGATTCAAAAAACATTTCCTTCCATATCTCCAAATCAAGAAAAAAAGGGTATTTTTTCTGTAACCTAGGGTGTTCGATTCAACTTGTGCGCACCTCGACTAATCCCACAGGGAAGCAAACCCACGGCCTGACCAACTGAGTCAACCCCAAATCAAGAAAAAAAGGTCCTAACCAAATGGTCTTTTGACCTAATGGTACCAATCAAGCTCTACAAACCCTAGGTTGTGAGTTTGAATCTCTATAGAGACACAAGTGTATGATTTGATTTGCCATTTCAAGAAAAAAGAAATCTTGTACCATAAGGGAATTGAAACAATAGAAGAAAGCTTGAAAAACACATATCTGGAATGAACTATGTCTAACCTCTTGAACCATAAGAGAACTAGAACGCTCCACTGTTGCTTTGTGCCGAAACATGAGAGCTATGCAAGTTAATATAATTCCGATCTTTGGATGATGAGGACCTACAACATATGAAGTTATACACCAAAAATCATGCCTAAGAATTATAGTCGACACATAAAGTACGTTGCAATAAATCAATAAAGAAAATGAATACCAACCAAAACGTTCTTCGGTCATTGTTAGTGCCCTAGTGAGAATCTCTTCCGCATCGTTGAAGTTCCTGAACCACAAAACGCAGCTTATAAGGGGCATAATTGTAAAATGACCTAAAAGGGGTATAATTGGATTTTTTTTGGGAAAGCCCCCCGGAGCTTATTGAAATGCTACCTGAAGTATCTTTTCAAAAAGCTAGCTTTATGGCTAATGCTAATCAAACAGGGCTTTTTCAATAAGCTCAAAAAAAGATAGCTTATGGTTGCCGAACATAACCTAAGTAGTATTGTAAAGTAAGTTTGTAATAGATGTATTACCCAATGTGTGACTCAAGCTGTCCTAAAGCACAAGTGGCTGCCAAAAGAATGTCCTCCCATGCCATGTTACCAGCGGCCAATTTATATGGATCACTATAATCTTTATTTTCGGGTACCCCTTGGATTACATTCTGATATAACTGTTTTGCAGTTGTGAAATCTCGTGTTGCATGAAGGAATTCAGCATATGACAAAGCATCATTTCCTATATACAAAAAAATTAATATCCTTTTGTAAACAACATTCTACCATATGACATAAGTTGCAAGAATTTACCAACGCCCAAGTTATCTTCAACTCCTTTAAAACAAGATTGGGCTGCACAAACAACATATACCATTAAATTATCTTATAAACAAGAAAATGCAACAGTTAAAGGCCATATTTAGCAACTATAAGTTCACTTATTCTTTGGGCTTATTGAAAAAACAGCTACTTCAGATATCTTTTTCATAAGGTTCAGGGACTTATTCAATTTCTTCCAACTATACCCTTCTATGTTAGAATAGAGTAATCTATCAACATCTCTTTTTAGGTTATCTTAAATTGTCATATAGCTTTTCAGCTAGTTTTACATTTACCAAATATGACTAGTTTATTGGCTAACAGCTAGCTTATCAGCCAACAATTAGCTTATAGCTAGTTTGACATAGCCTAAAAACAAAACTTTGGATGTTAAGACACGTCTAAATACATACATGAATCTCGATTGCCACAGACAAGCTGAATCAGCCCTTTCAATGCTCTAGCACGAGCATCCAAAGATCCAAAGCCATTCCCAAGTTCCAGTTTGTTAGCATCTAAATCATTCAAGCAAACATCTGCTATCACTGAGGAAGTATCATCCTATATATAAGGACAACCATGGCCAGATAAATATGTACTGAAATGAACTTTTGTATATTTGATTTTTATAAGAAAGATTAAAACACAAATGGATTATGCTTAGTGCTTACCTCTCCTGATTCTAAATGGAGCCCTGCAAGAGCCTCGGTGGCCGCCACTAAACCAATTTATAGGAATAACAATAAACAGAGTAAATTAGAACACCTGTTATAACTTAAAAAGATCAAATGAATTCAATACTAGTTTCTCCAATTACCTCTAAGAGGGAAAGAAGAAACTTTTAAGTCCTTAATGGAATTCAATTTCTCAATAGCTTCAACCAAATTTCCTCTGTGGATTGAAAACAACCAAAAACATTATATGAATTACGAACTTGATAAGCTTGATAGATACAGAAAATTGAATGTGTGAATATCAATCAAAAACCAGAAAATCAAACCTTTCAGACAGAAGGGTCGACATTGCAAGAAGAACTAATCCCTTGGAATTACCATCATGCTGATTCGATTCGCACTGTTCTAGCACCAATAAACCTTGCCCATATGATTCATCTACATATACATACAGCTCATACGTAAGAAAACGAATTAATGAGATTACTCAAGAAACAAAAAAGGGAAAGGGGAAAAAGGACCTGATTTCTGGGACCTCGAAAGGGAAAAGGCGTAATCGATCATTTGAAGAGCAATTGGGTTAGGTTTAAATTGGTCATGGAGTTTCGTAGAGAATAATCTGACAACCGGCGGTGAGTGAGAAAAGCCCCTGGCTCGTGTTGCTAGTTTGGTGGCGAGGTTAAACATCGGAGTGATGGCAGAACCCTAATAGTAGGAAGGCAGGACGAGAGGGTTTGAGTCGCTGATTGTTGGAATCCAGTGTCACTGTCAGTAGTCAGTACCGTCTTGTTCGATTTGATGAATATATAGTTTAAGGCTAGAACATCTCCAACACAATTTGGTTCTTTAGACTTAAAAGTTGAGAAGCTCGATTTATGTGTGTTTTTAGATCAAAGGTGCTTCTAAAGGTTCTTATTTAGAGCATCTCCGGTACCTATTGTAAATTTTTTCTAAAATGTCATATTAAAAGTCAAAATCTCTGTAATAATTTGTATCTAACTCCAACAGCTATTCTATTTTAGCAACTTTATCATTAACAATATTAATAAAATATTATTCTCTCTCATACATACTTAACTTCAATTATTTTGATTAGTTGAATATAATTAAAATATGGGCAAATTGCATTAAAAAGTAACTTACTTTATCATGATTCCTATTTTGGATAACGTACTTTTAGAACATCCGTTTTAGTACCTGAGATGTAATCTTTCAAACATTTAAGTACCTCCGTGACCTGTTTAACCATTAAGAGGTTAACATGTTGACATGGCAAATTATGTGGACATACAACTAAGCATTATTTGTTGAGGTGGTTGATGATGTGGATTTTTTATACAATATTAATTTTTAAATAATTAAAATTGTTTTTTATTATAATTTTTATAATAATAAAACAAAACTAAGAAAACCCTAATTCGTTATGAATGTATCGATATTTTTTTAATAGTGGAATTTGTAATACTTTTTTATTTAAAACACAAGGATTATTTGTTCAAAAATCAAAATAATAAAATTGGAGCCTTTTATTTTTGGAAATTATTTTAAAATTTCAAAATCTCTTCAAACTAAAAACCCTAACTGCACGCCGCCACCCCTTTCACAATTACTCATCCACTAAACTTTTGTATCTTCTTCAAGATCTATCACCTCTCCTTTCTCATCTTTGATTTTTTAATAAATATTTCAACATCATCGTCTCATTCTTTGATCTGAACTTTTTGTGTTTTTGTTCGAAGTTACCACTAGGAGTAGAACGATCAAATGAAGAAGAAATCGAAGGACGATTTGGAGAGAGGAAGAAAACCATCTTTTCGCCTGTTCTTAATTATAGGGTTTTGACAAATCTGTTCTTGATTATAGAGTTTTGGCAAATTATTGTTGATTTAGGGTTTTGGTGGAACTTTTAGTTGATTGTTCTTCATCTTCTTCATATATTTTTAATTTCTATCTGCAAATTTTTATAAAATATGAATTGATATTCATTTGTGTTGGTATAAGTTGATTTGGTGTTACGACTTCAGAGTTTTGGTGGAAATTTTTGTTGATGTTCTTCATGTTTAGCATAGAATTTTTGTTGTTTCTGCAAATTTTATGAAATATAAATCAATATTCATCTGGGTAGTGGTCGATGTTCATCAGGTTGAGAAAACATGAACAGTCATATATTGATGTTCATGTTCTTGTGTATTTTATTTATTTGTTTGGAATGCAAATAAAAAGAAATTCTAATAAAAAAATAACGATTTTTTAAACTAAAAGTCCATGTCATCGACCACCTCAGCAAATAATGCTTAGTTGTATGTTCACATAATTTGCCATGTCAACATGTTAACCTGTTAATGGTTAAACGAAGTCGTATACTTAAATGTTTGAAAGTTTACATCTCAGGTACCAAAACGGATGTTCTAAAAGTACGTTACCCAAAATAGGAATCATGATAAAGTAGGTTACTTTTTAATGCAATTTGCCCTTAAAATATTGTTTCTCTCTCTTCTATATATTTTTAGAGATTCTTTAAATTTAGAGATTTTTCTTCTCTTTTTTCCATTTTTCTATTTTAGCAATTGATATACCATAGCTGTTGGAGCACTTAGAGCATCTCCAACAGCTATTGTAAAATTTCTCTAAAGTAGCATATCAAAAGTCAAAATCTCTAAAATATTTTACATCCAACTCCAACAGCTACTCTATTTTAGCAACTTTATCATTAACAATATTAATAAAATATTCCATCATTTAATAAAATATTATTTCTCTCTCCTACATACTTAACTTCAATTATTTTGATTGGTTGAATATAATTAAAATATTGTTTCTCTCTCTTCTATATACTTTTAGAGATTCTCTAAATTTAGAGATTTTTCTTCTCTTTCTTCCCATTTTTCTATTTTAGCAATTCATATACCATAGCTGTTGGAGCACTTAAATTGCTAAAATCCTTCATTTTTCTATTTTACAATAGTTGTTGGAGATGCTCTTAAATTGCTAAAATCCTTCATTTTTCTATTTTAAAATAGTTCTTGGTGATGCTCTTAGCTCATCCAAAAGCTAAGATAAAAGAAACTGTTTTATTTTATACATGAAAAAAGTTTTAAAAAATGAATGGACTTTTATGTTTTGAATGATTAAGTTCTTACATAATTTTTTTTTGAATGAAAAAACCATTGGACATTTAAAACATATCAAATAAGTCCTTGTACAATTTTTTTGAATGAAAAAACCATTGGACATTTAAAACATATCAAATAAGTCCTTGTACAATTTTTTTGAATGAAAAAACCATTGGACAATTTAAAACATATCAAATAAGTCATTGTTACCTAGAAACTTAACTTGCTAACGAGGTAAAGTTTTTGAATTTTTATTTACATTTCTTAATAAATCTTTTAGGATGTGTATATTTTCGTGTTTAAATGAGTAATTCTTTTTTATTTTAACATATATTTTTTTATGTTTATTTATATTTTTTAATAAATCTTTTACATTGTTTATCCTTTTTATTTTATTTTTATTTATACTGTTTGTAAATAAAATTTTTGGAAAAGTTCAAATAAAAACATTTTTATAAATAATGTTTAGGGACTTAACCACTCAAAATAGAATAGTTTGTTGGATTTTTTTGAACTTTTCCCAAATTTTTATCTACAAACATCATAAATAAAAATAAAAAGTATAAACAATGTAAAAGATTTATTAAAAATATAAATAAACATAAAAAAATATATGTTAAAATAAAAAAGAAATACTCATTTAAACACAAAAATATACACATCCTAAAAGATTTATTAAGAAATGTAAATAAAAATTCAAAAACTTTACCTCGTTAGCAAGTTAAGTTTCTAGGTAACAATGACTTATTTAATATGTTTTAAATTGTCCAATGGTTTTTTCATTCAAAAAAATTATGCAAGGACTTAATCATTCAAAACACAAAAGTCCATTGGGTTTTTTAGACTTTTCCCTTTATATAATATTAAAAATATATTTTTTCGATGCAGCCCGATATAATTGAGAAAGATATGACTTTGTTAACACGCAATAACATTCAATCAAACACTCTAGAATGTTTAAGATATTTAAGTTGTTGTTTACTATCCAAAATACAAAGACCATTCAATTTGTATAGGATCCAATAGTCCATAATCCAAAATTGAGAAAGATCTGATTTTGTCATATCCGAACTACACCTTGAACTACACCTTGTAATTCGGTACTCAATCGTCCATTGTAATATCTTTGAGTCGTATTTTGTAATCTGTTATCAAATCAAGAAAAATGTCTTCAACAAAATAAAAAACTAACTGAAGTGAAATTAGATAAACACCAAAGTGGATTGGATTTATCATCTAGCCAATCAAAAATCATATGACAAATAAGTCACATAGTTTGACAAATACTATCTAGCAAGCCGATTTGAAGTGAAGACTTAGGAACAAAATTTCACTTAACAACTCTAGTCCTATTGAGGGAACATAATCAACATGTAAGACAAAGTAAGTACTATTCACTTACTTTAATGTTCACTATACGTACGAAAAGCATGAATAATGATTTGAACTGAAAACTTAACAACCAAGTTTAATCTCACCAACCCATGTTCTGATATGAGAACATATATTTAACATGTCAGGCAAAGTAAGTTCAAAAATATTATTTTATTAGTACTATACTTTATTCATTGTTTATTCTACGTATAAAAATAAAAGGATGAGTTGGAAAAACAAATGTCTACATCATATCAACTGGCTAATATAAAAAGTACAATGGTACATAGAAGATACGCTTTAAGGTTACATTAAATGCATGGACTGTTATAAAAGGAATCATGTGCAACTTGCCCATTTGAAGAATTTCTATGTGCAAATTCTTGCAAGTCGACGCCTTAACCTTGAAAGACTATCTCACTTCTTCAGATTTAAAAAAATACTTTTTCCTATTCTTTTAGTATTTGTCCATCAGCAAATTTGTCAACTAGTCAAATTGTTTAGTATAAAATGTTACCTTCCTAGTTTACGCAATAAATTTGTAATTCTTTGTTTCTTTTATAGAACATACAAAATAAAAATAAAATAAAAATTGTTTTGTTTATATTCAACTCCCTTCTACAAACACTTGTACTATAAGTCATTAGCAGATCCTTTAAAATGGAGAATTTGAGCAAATATTTTGTTCGAACAAATTCTCCAAATCTAAAAAACTTCCCAAAAATGGCTACCATGATAGATAAATATTTACTTATTATGAACTTTTTTTAAAAAAAAGTATGAAATATTTAATAATATAATTAATGTTGTAATCTTCAAAATAGAGAACTTATATGTTTGGATACTTGGAAATAAATTGTAACTATTTTGAAGATTTTGAATTGTGATTTAAAGAAATTTTGAAGGATCAAGTATGTAACAGAATAACCTGCAAGATTGAGAATTGTTATCTTATATGGCAATATGGCTCCCAATGCTTGGAACTAAACACAAACATACGTAAAACTAAAATTAAAATTTAGACATCCACAAAAATATGATTGGGGGTAAAATGGTCATTTCAAACATTCAGATCGTTTATTCAGCCTAACAACCGAATAACAACTTATCTGTTATCATACAGACAACTTTATCAATACAGGTCTTAATGCAAAACGAACCGAACAACCCCTTAATCCATAAAGGGCTTAGTAGAAAACAAAACAAACATCACCTAAATTCAAATAATCTCCGGTCTACGGGTATGGGCATTCTTCAAAAATTGGCACCTTCCAACAACTAGATCAAATCTCGTATACCTACTTTCTTACCAATCCCATCTGGTGCATACAATCAGCTAATGTTGGAACCTTCCTTCTCTCCTTATGGGTTCTTTTTAACCTATGGGATTCCACATATTCTCACATGATATCAGAGCCAACATCTATAATTCTTGGTACAATTTGTGTCTGTCTAGCCCTAGCCTCCATTGGTGGGGGCGCATTGGAGTCCACATCATCATTTCTCCTCGATATATGTTAAAATCTTCCTTCTCTCCTTAATAACTCTTTCAGAGAGTAATCTTATGGGGTTCCACATATTCTCACAGATACCAATAATAAATATAATAAAATAATTATCTCCGTTCCCTTAGTTTTTTTCATCTGCAAAATTAACCATATTTCCAAACTCAAGCCCAGGCTTCAACATGGTACTTACCACCTTTCTCCAACATCCTCAGCCACCTTACAGCAGCTTCTTTCGACACGCCACCTTCTCTAGAAACAATCTCCTCAAAAGCCGCTAACACATCCGAAGGCATATTATTCGAAGAACCAGCAACATATACAGCAGCCCCTTTATTTAACAAATCCCATATTTTTGCGCTCTTTTCATGCATCTTGTGTTGAACATACACCTTTTGTGGTTGGTCTCTTGAAAAAGCAACATAAAAGCCTCCGCCTTTTTCTTGTGAAAGGACCCCGCTGTTTTGCGAGTGGGAAAGCCAGAAATCTTTGTATAAAAAGTCATTATGCTCGTTTCGACAGCCAAAGAAGAAAAGAATTGGAGCAGTTTTTGGTGTAGATTTACTTCTACTCTCTTCTTCTAAGGCTCGTTCTTCCACGAATCCACGAAAAGGTGCACAACCGGTTCCAGGTCCAATGAGGATGAGTGGAAGTGAGGGTTTGGGTGCTGGGAGAGAGCCTTTGTGAAACCATGCTGGTATGCAGACTCCTGTTGACCAACACCATTGACCATGAAGCAAATATAGTAACAAAATATGCACCCCCCCCCCAAGTGTGGGGACCACACCTTTGAGTAGGATATAATGGGTTCATTTGATTTGGTTTTGCACCATATGCAAATACAAATATGAATAGTATTGTATAATAGAGGGAGGTTCTGGGGAAAACGCTAAAAAAAGAGAAAACTGAATAACACCCTTGGAGCACTCCATCCGGATGGTATGCACAAATGCATGCAAGCGATTTATGTAGGAAAAACATGTGAATAGTTATATATTATCCATCCTTGTAACAGTATTCTTCTAAGAAAGCACAAAATGGTGAATTTGGTGGTAACATGGGTGGTCATCATATTTACTTTTTTTTAAATCAGAAAATTCATTTAATAATAGAATATATATTGGCAATTGCATATTATATATAAAAAAAACTTGAAAAAGGGAGGTTACAATTTACATACTTTGGTGAGGATCAAGTGAAGCTAGCCAGTTGGAGCATAATCCGGTTCGTTTCCTCTTGAAAGGAGTTGTCCACGAAACTATGCTCACGGTTAGGTGTACTTGATTAGGGTGCACCAAAGAAGAAGACGAAATTGAAAATGCCCTTGTTTTCAATGGAGGAGTCAGCTGTACCAACCACTCAAATGGCATTTGCACAGATGGGAAATCCTCGAGTACCTGCACATTGACAAAACTCACCTATAATTAAAAGACAACATTCACTTTCATCCCAAAAATGAGTGCAAAGCTCTTCTTTGTGGATTGTATAAAACAAATGCAATATTTCCTTTTTCAGCAAATTTTATTTTGTCAATGGGGTTATTTAGCAAGATGGCTAATGGTCAACATTTTCATTTTAACACAGATTATATAAAATAATTAAGAATAGAAATAAATTCACTAGCATATTTACCTCTAAAACAGTCCTTCGTTCTTTCTGGTTATACTGATACAGATCATCTCGTCCTTCGGGTGATGAAAAATATTCAAGCCTCTCCTTCTCATGTTCAGCACTCGCGAAAAAACTCATCACCTACAAGAATTAATATCAGCATGATAAATAAAATGTAAAATCAAACAATCTGATGAGCAACACTCTTAGAGACGTATTATTTGAGATGATGTAAAATTCACATAAAATAACACAAAATCTATTCAGACACTTTACCTCAAAGAAGTAACGTCTGGGTGATGCTGATGCAACATCCATAGTCAACTCGACAAACCTTTTTAACTTTACAGGAACTTTTGAGGCACCTACACCATTCTCAAGAGAACCCTCTTTATTTCTAGGCTTAACCTGAAATCCAAAGTCTAGATCATATGCACAAAATTTCAATATAAAGGAAGCTTCCAACATAATTCAGTTCCTGATAGTAACATTTTAAAAAAAATGAATTTTACAAGTATAGTAGTTCAAGGGTATACAAATGCGTTCATTTGGTTTTCTTGGAAACAAATGCAGAAAATTTTGGTTTTTAAATAGCAGTTATGGAACATGTTAAAACTTGAAGACTTTAAAATTGCACCAATATGTCAAAGAAGTTTATAGAATAAAGAGCATGTTACAAGCAAAATAAATCCATGTGATTGAATAAGATGTTGTTTGGTTAGTTTTCCATTAAGTCCTGTATGAAAAACTGTCTGTGTGAATTAATCTGTCTGTATAGATTGAGAAGGTTTTTGTTTGGGAGGGTTTTTTTCTTAGGTGGAAGGAGTGTGTTTTTTAATTGGGAGTGACAAGTATAGAAAAAACTTGGCTTTCTACATAAAGCTCCTTCCTAAAAGCTTACTGAACAAGCCACTTTCTATACCATTAAGTCACTACCAAACAGTCATGTATAGCTGACCAAATAAGCTGTAAGTCCCATTAAGCTACTAACAAACAGGCTCTAACTTGGATATAGTAACAATTACTCACAGTAATATATGATTCAGGGTTCAAATTACAACGCTTCATGAATGCATCTATAGCTTCAGGGCTTTGTCCAGGTAGAATCTCAAGAACATCCCCAACTTCATACTCAATAGTCTGAAAGAAGCAAATCAGTAACAATTAATCAGAGGGTTTGTGTTTTTGAAACAGTTAAAAGAGCTAGATAACTAAAAAAACAACCAATATGTTCTGAAGAATTACGACACTTTTAAAGCTGAGGTAAATTCTTTACTGAAAGATCGAACAAAGAACTTGGCTGATCCTATAAACTTCTACGTATGGGCAAAGTTGCAATGAATCACATAATAAAGCATAACCAGGAGGTGGCTCTTTAGCATGAGTTGGTTATCAATTGGTATAACATAATATTTCTAGTTATTGAGTTGTCTATGTTAAATGACAAGAAATTTGAGTCAACCACAGGAAAACGAATTAATAATCGATTATACACATATCGCAAAGATCTAACAATTTGGTATATTTGTGTACCAAATTGTATATGGAAACCCCGTTGCCACATAATAATAAAATAATGTAGTCCAAGCAACAACAAAAAAAGTGAGCTTGCTAATCAAAGTGATTACCTAAGGAAGCTAAAGATAAGTTTTTCCATTGTGGACTTGTGAGAAAGGACTAATAATGCCGTACTTACAGATGAAATCGCCTCAAATTCAAAATGTCGTACATCTTTGTTGCAACCTTCTCTGCTTATGGGATGATTTTTAACCTATATCAGTAACCATGATATATAAGTTAAAGTAGCATGATAAGAAAAAGAGAAGTTCATAAGACTCGTTATAACTCGTATAAAATCATAGCAGGGAATATGGTTTTTTGCATGGAGCTTTAAGTCAAAAGGTTGGTGAAGAGAGCCTACCCTATGAACAATGTCTATACTCTTTTGTAAACTACAACAAATCAAATTATAAATACCAAATAATAAACATATGAATTCTATATGTTAAGTTACCAACTCATCTAAAAGCTAGTGCTGGTGTGGAAAGGTGTCAACAATCATATCAAGTGACAATAATAAACCAAATAAACAATTAGTTTTCTTTCCCTTCTCTCTTCCTCCTAAAACCAGAACACACAGCATTTCCAGGGAATGCCTTAAAGCCTTTAAGGGAGGAAACAAATTAGACAACATAAGTCTTTTGCAAGTCCTTTCATGTTCCACATGGGTGTTTACACTTTTTCAGATAAACATAAAGCATAATCTAATCACCAATAAGATGCAATCTGTAAAATGCTGAACGCCCTTATAAAAATATTTGAAATTAACAACAAATTATCTTGGTTAAATGAAGGTCGCTCAATAACTACATCCTAGGCCAGTTTCATTTCACATGTTTCAAGATCATGCTTCATGGATAAGAGGCAGTTGTGCATCTGTGGGCGTGTTTGTGTATCTCTAACAATCACGTCTCCATCTACTAAAACAACCGGAAATGTTTCAAAATAGTTAGGCATACGACGTACAAAAAGTTCACTTCAATCTCTTAGAAAAGGTAGTATGTAAAGACTTGGTCCTGGTTGCATACTTGGTAAAACTTTATTCAGAACAGATTATTTCAAAAGATTTGGTCCTGGTTGATGATGAAACTTGTTAATGATCTTTTCTTTGGCTTCTCTATTAACACCCCACCTACAGTTTCAATGTCGAATTACTCATTTACCAGTACAATTACCATCCAAACCATGCATGTTAAGTGTCAACAGTGTTACGTGTGCTTGCAGAATAAACAAACAAGTGTTGGAGATATTGTTGCTCATAATGTACTACTTCAAGCACATAGATACTACGGAACATCACTACCATTTGCAAAAAGCAATCGGGTTTACTCTTGTCATTGGACTTTTTTCCAGATGACATTGATCGAGACCTCACTATTTCCTTCTCAAGTGACTTCAAATCTGTGAACAAAAAAAATTCAATTATCAGCAAGTTATTGGAAAAATTAATAAACCGGCAATGGCGGCATAGGAAGTGACAAACTAAAGTATACCAAAGAAGACATACACCTACATATGTATATAGCTGCACAAACAAACCTCACACTCGGACTCACTCTACCAATGAACAGTCTTGAGGAAAACAACGGCAGAATTCTAGCGTAAAAACAACTAGAAAAAATAAAGTGAAAATTTATGTTAAATGTATGTATGCTCAGCAACTCCTCTTATCTTTTCCCAACACTAGGCCAAACATATTATTAAACCAAGGCACAGTACGAGTTTTGTGTTACTTACAGAGGCTTGTTAACCTAAAGTGGAGCTAATTACTACAGCCATTTTAAATGAACAGCTATTTATGTATTGCGGAATTAGCTTCTTCACTTGAATATGAAAAAGAATCTTCAAGTACATTTTACTCGGAGGAAAACACATACATCCCCTGAAATCTTCAAACTAGTAATATTATTAGTTTCTATATAGTCATATAAGTAGGAGAAACCAGAAGCATTTGCTTTCACAGATATCTATAGACACTGTGAGATTTTGACATATTAACCTTCGTAACTAACTTGTCTCTTGGAAAAATACTGAGTTATCTAATCATATACCTTCCCCAATGCACTAACTGCATCACAGATTCACAGTCCACCCCTCCCCTCCCCTACCCCCACTACCAAAAAGAGGAGAGAGAGAGAGAGAGAGAAAATATTCTAAAAAGTCATGGAAAGAAAGGAAATAGAGTAGATGATGGGAAAGTTAAGGTTGGAAAAATAGTGAAATTAAGACTAAACATGTTAATTACCAATTTGCGCTGAAGATTGTGAATAGCCTCCATCAGAATCAACATACGTGATATCTACTTTTGGTTGATCGAGCATCTTTATATCAGACGCAAAGATATCCAAACCCTTTGGGAAGAGTTGTGGATTTTCATCATACAACATAGTCCACAAAGAGAACATCCATGGATCTAAGGCCCCTTCATACCTGCATATATTAAAGCACCTTTATTTTTCCTATTTGAAATTGCATTCTTGGATGTTATAAGTTATATATATCGTGCTGTAACACTTAGACTGAAATAATTTTCTCTTCTGAATTCTCAACAATTTCAGCATGCATTATGTCTAATGTAGCCCTAGTGCAATATAACATGACACTCTAGGAGGCACCACATAAAAAGATGCACTTATGTTGAAACATATGTACACTTCCTCAACCTATCACAGTGATCTATTCCTTCACATGGCATTCACTTGAACACTTAAAAAAAAAACCATGTTGCACCTATGATATTACAAAAGATCATGCCACTGGCCAGTTGACAGCAGTTCAAAGACAAAGAACATAGAGTTGTTGGCGAGTTGACAGGCACTTGAAAGAGACAGAACAGAAAAAGTTGAATATATTCATAGTTTAGCACTTGCAGTTCTTGGTTTCTCTTAACTTTCAAAACATGCTAACCGATGCACATATGGCAATCTTACCTATTATAGATAACAGTATAACACTGATAGACTATGCAAAAAACTTGCACATATGCCATGCACCCCTCTACGGTCCCAAGTCCATTCCAAAGTGATATTCTAGAATAGTTAAGAAGGGGTAATTTAGGTATTTCTTAAAACAAATATTAGTATAACGAGGGTAGATGTAGGTGGTGTAGGGCATGCAGAAAATTAGTGAGTGGTCTATGGGAGAGTGCTAGCCTCTTGAATGCTAGAGTTTACATTCGTTTTCCATTCAAGTAGTCATTCAATTAATCTGTTTCCATCTTCATTCTTAGTTTGTTACTGATTTAGGTTCCAATTCATAACAACATATTGGAAGTAAGTCAGTAACAAAGATATCCAGAAGAATGTTTTTTGTTCTTGAAAATGTACCCTGAAGGATGTTGATCATCTCCCAAACCTCTTTCTATGATTGTTCTACCCCCAAGATCTGCAAGTCTTTTGTCAAGCTTCTTTGCCACAAACTGAAACAAAATAACACGTAAGTTAATACACATTTGTAATCTCAAATACCACGCCCACCTGAAAGTTAAGAAAAAACATATCTAATTTACTAGTACTAATATATTTCACTAGATTGAATATCTAAAACCTTATATATAATAGACACCAAATTTGGCAAATATAGAACAACAAATGTCAAGATAAAAAAAAACCACATAAAAAGATCTTCGATGAAATAAGTGATGTTCCAATATATATTTTATTCTACTAAACATAAAACAAAGATAATACATTTCTCACCAACATATATAATTTACAAGAGTATGAAATGCAAAGAGCTAAGTAAATGATCTCATCAGTTTTTGTGGTAGAATAAAGCATAATATAATGTGCACTAGGTCAGGGTATTGACAAGATAGTGCAGCAGTAAGCTATCTTGAAAATCACATGTATTGTAACTAATAAATCAACTTACATTGTATTTCTGGTAACCTGAATCCCCCAATCCAAAAACCGCATAGTGTGTTTTTTGGAGCCATTGTGGGCTTAAACTTCTTTGCAAAAGAAACATCCAAAATGCCTAAAGATTATGTTATCAAGAATCAAAACGAAAAAAAAACCCTAAGAAATGCAACTTTTTAAAACTTAAAACACCAACAACAAGTAACCAACCTTCATAGAGTTTGGAGTATCCCCTTGTCCAGTCGTGGAGACCACAAAAATTACAAATTCTTCACTAGGTAAGGAGCTCTGACGTAATCAACAAGCAATATGCATAACATGGACACATAACCCATTGATTAAAATCTGTGAAAGTGTACCAATTTTGAAGAAGAGTTTGTGTAATTGGATGAAATGAAGACTTACAGGGTCAAATTCATCGAGGGAAAATAAACGAACAGGGCAACCCCTTTTTTCGGCTTCGCGACCTAATCGTTCTGTTGCGTCTAACGCGTTGCCAGTTTCAGTAGCATATAGAATCAATAGCGATCGAGCTTTCTCCATGCTATATGAAATCAAAACTGTTTTATGATAGTTGTCTTTTACTCAAACTAAAACAGTGTAACAACGGCCAGAAATGGCTTCCTCTTCCAGTTTGGGATCCGCCGGCCACAGAGAAACCGGTGAGGATTCGATAAAATCAACGGCCACACAGTGTACAGAAAATATTTGATTCTCTCATAGGACTCAATTTTTGATCTTAAACCCTTTGAGTAAATTACGTTTTTTGTCCCTGTAGTTTGTTGAAAATATCTATTTTCGTCCCTACATTTTTTAAAGAGTAAATTATGTTTTTGGTGCCTGTGGTTTGTTGAAAATTTCTATTTTGGTCCTTATGGTTTTAAAATTATGATTTTCATCCCTATGGTTTATAATTCATAACCTTTTTCGTCCTTATGATTACAAATTTATTGTTTTTTTCGTCCCTATGGTTTACAATTCATTTCTCTTTTAGTCCTTCATGCTTAAAAGTAGTATTTTGGCCTCAGGGACCAAAATAAAGATGAATTGTAAACTATACGAATGAAAATCGAAATTTTAGAACCACAAGGATGAAATCCACAATTTTTAACAAACCATGGGGATCAAAAAAGTAATTTACTCTTTTTTATTTTTTTAAATTGTAATTTTCGTCTTTATTATTTATAGTTAATTGTTATTTTCATTCTTATTATATAAAAGTTTTATTATTATTTTTTATCCCTGTAATTTACAATATATGTTATTTTAGTCTCTCATAATTAAAAAAATAAAATTAAGTTCAATGATAAAAATAACAATAAAATTACAAATCATCATAACAAAAACGATAATTTCAAAATCATAGGGACTAAATTCACAATATTTAACAAACCATAAAGACTAAAAACGTAATTTACTAAATCCCTTTTTTGTTCCCTCCAAGCCCTCTTTAATAAAAATATATCAAAAAAGAATTGTAAGAGTGGTGGGAAAAATGCTCTTAAAAAAAATTTGTTGATGGGTAAAAACCCTAATAGTAAAGTATAAAGTTTTCGCATGTAAGTAGATCATTAATCTTATGGTATTTTGTTATCATTTGGGTTCTTGACCTTGATAGTCGTTAACTTTATTCCATTGAGTTGCTTGTGTGTCTTGCACATGAGAACAATGTGTTTCTTTTGTATATCTTTAAATAATTTCTTTAGTGTAAAGTTTGCAAGTTATATATACAAGTGTATAAAAGAATTCAAAAAGACAAAAAAAAACCTAAATCCTAAGCAACCTCCTTGAAAACAACGACAACGTCTTCTCCCCCTTACACCACCTCAACCACAACTGCATTAGCCTCACTCGTTGGAGGAATTGGACGCCTCTCTGTCGGCCAACACGAACTCCATCATCACCCCCATAAACTATATAACTCCATCTCCATATCCTCTTCGTTGACCAACAACAACATGAATATATGGTGGCAAATCTTGAATGAAGGGGGATTTCGGTGGAGACAAGGGAGTTGTAGGCGTGCGAAGATGGCGAATCTTGTAGGTCTGAGATATTGCAACTTTTAATGGACAAAGTGATTGTATTGGATTATTATCTAGATCTGAAATTCAACAATCAAAACCCATCTCCATCAATATTCAAACAACTACATCATCACCTGCTTCTCCTCTAATCTTTTTTTCGATGAATACATGGAGGGGCAAACGATTTGTAGGGATGATGAGAGGGTTAAGATTTTTTTTTGGCAAACGGATGGCATGTGCATTAAGTTGGGTATACGGGTTTTGTTGGGTCCTCTTTATACCATCTACAAAGAGATGTAAGGGAGGAGAGAGAAGGGAGAAGGGAGGTGAGTAAGAAATGTGATATAAGTCGAGTCCACCAAATAATAAATGTTAAATATCCCAATTACATTAAAACACTTTGCAAGTGATAAGTCGGGTCATAAAAACTTGTTTTTAATTCTTTTTGCTAAGTGCGTCAAGTGCAATATTGAAAAGTAATGCAAAAAAGCGGGGTTTGGATTTGAGTACTAAAACTAACCATACGATTAAAACAATTGAAATTCGGAGATTAAAAGTGCAAAAGTAGCTCTCTCCGGATTATTATGCAAAACACTAGCATTGATCTCTACGGTGTATAACTGTGATACAATAATGCCCTTGATTTAACTGAATTCTTTAACAAATTTAGGTCTAGGTACAAAAAGCAAAATGAAATGGAAATCAAAGTAACGAAAAAAGAAAAATTTAAAGATTAGGAAGAAAATAGCTATAAACAACAAACCACAGGGATGAAAATTGTAGCTTACTCTAAACCAACTGATAATGACATTTATATAAAAATCAAGCAAGTGAATCGTCTGTAACATCTTAGATACGAATCTCAAACGAAAGACACCAAAATCCAAAGCTTAACTTCTGTTGGAAAGAAAGGTTTTGCCACATATGGCTAAGAAGGAATTACAACAAAGAAATTACCAAAAACAAGTAGAAGCCGATCAACATGCTCCAATTCTTCTCATTACCCTCTTCAAATCATCTAGAGTGATTTCTCCCTTTCAGAGATGGTTAGCCTAATTTTTTATGAATTCTATTGAGAACATTGTTCATGAATCGAAATTTTTTACATAAGGTTCCTGCAAATGCTCGGTCGTAACCTCGCACATGACCCACGTTGTGGGGCTAGTCACATGTGTCTTTTCCCATCTAAGTTTTGCAAGGACGTCGCATGATGATCGTTGGGCTAACTCTAGTGACATACACAACCCTGAGTGCCAATATGATTGTGAAACACAAACAGAGAGTTACGTGACCCTGGTAGCTACCATGGAGCGGTTTTGGTCACGTGGGTCATCTTTGGTGCTTGTTTTCTACTTATTTGCTCCTTTTGTTAACAAACACTCATATATCGATGCAAAGTAATAGGTTTTGACTATAAAGATACGTAGGAATGCATATGATTTGGGTAACGTTTGGTACATAGACGTAATTAGTCTGGACAATACATAAAAGGCAGGACAACTGAACGGGACATGATTGGACATAAACAAGTGTATATCTGGTATTTGGTACGACTAGGACTGTACTAGACAGAACTAGACAATTTGCCTCCAAAAAGTTATTTGATGATTTTATGCATCATATAATAGTTATAATTAACATAAATAGAGTTAATAATTTAATTTGAACATTTTACACAATTTTTATATACATAAATACATACATATATAGTAATACCAAATTTGAATGAAAAATTTGATATAATTGATGGTTGTTAAAAAAAAAACCGATTCATAAAAAAGAGAAATTATTGTTTTATTCGGTTTGGAAGATCCTTATCAATTGTTGAAGGCAAAATAAATATTCTTGCAACAACAATGGTTGTAGATATAGAGGCATTAGTGATTGGTGGACAATGGTGGTTGTGGAGGATCTAAAGATAGTCGATAGTGGTGGTGATGGCGGCAATCAACAGTGGAGGAGGAGGTCATTGTGACCGATGTGGTGGAGGTAGTGTTGGTGATGGAAGTGGTAGCTAATGATGGGATTCATGGTTATGGTGGAGGTGGAGGTGGTGATGGTTGACAATACTAGTGGTGGTAGCGATGCGGTGATGATGGTTGGAGGCCGAAGGTGGTCGTGGAGGTAGAGGCAGCGGTGGTTGGTGGAAGATGGTGGTTGTAGAGGATGTGAAGATGGTGGATAACAATGGTGATGGTGGTGGTGGTCGACAATGGTGGAGGAGGTAGTTGTAGCTGATGTAGTAGAGCTAATGGTGGTGGTCGACAATGGTAGAGAAGGTAGATGTAGTAGAGCTAGTGGTGGGTAGTGGTAGGCTGATAGTGGTGATAGGCAGTGGTAGCCGATAGTGGTGGTGGTGGTTATGGTGGAGGTGAGGTGGTCTGCGGTTGTAGTGGTGATGGCAAGACGGTGGTGGTCTGTTGTTAACGGTGGTTGTAGAGTTAGTAGAGGAGGTTGTTGTAGTAGACGAGGAGGTGGAGGTGGCTGACAATGGTAGTGGTGGTGGTGATGAACGGTGGTGGTCGTTGACCGACGATGGAGTAGTGGTGCTGATGGACGGTGGTTATGGAGATGGCGATGGACAGTAGTGGTCGACGTTGGTTGTACAAGGGGGTAGTTGTTGGACAAGGGGGTAGAGGTAGGGAGTCATAAGAGTGGTGGTTTAGGTTGTGGATGAAGATGAAGATGTTAGGCATGGTTTTCTTTTGCAAATGTTTTAAGACTTGTGCCATCAACATACTTAACTTAAATGCAAGGGAAATGACAAAGACTCTAGCACTGCCCGGGGCAACAAATTTTTTTAGTACCTATAAGCGTTCTCGCTTCTCCTAAACGATCGTCATATGATTTAAATATATGCACGCAAAATTTTAATCTATGGAGTATATTTAAAATGACCAAAATACTCTTATTCGTCTTATACATGAGAGACATTTAACGACTATTTCCAATGTTCCTAATGGCCAGGAATGATTTTTGTAACAAAATGCTAATATTTCAATATTTCGTAATAAAATATTGAGTACTGATATTTCCTCTCTAAGAATTTAACAACCTCGAAAGTCCAAATTCTTTAACAACCAAATATTTAACACCTAATATTTCAATATTGAGATTCAAGATCACATATAGTATATATTTGAAAAGGTGGTTGATACTTGGTATTAATAAGTGGATTTCTAAATTTTACAAAAAAAAAATATTAATTATATATAAAATTTAATTCAATATAAGAATGTAAACGGATCTTACTCTTGTTTTTTGCGCCTCCCTTTAGGGCATTGTAGATGCGAAAAGGGCAACATTAACATTTTCGATTGAAAAAAGGTTTCTTGATTATGTAATTCTGTGATCGAAATATAAATGTTGAACAAATCACCATAAAAATTGTTAGCATTTGAGAATTTGAACAAACATAAAGATATTTAAGAAGAAAAGAGGATGAAATGAGATTGCAAGATCACAAAATTGCAAGAGAATATAGATTGAGAAAGAATTCAAAAGTTGGGTAAAATAACAAATTAACGATCTTTTATTTTACATAAAATTTATTTTTTGGTTTTCCACTTTTACCCTAAAAACTAGTCTCTAGACTATTAAAAGGGTAAAATGGTCATCTAGGTATATATAGAAACACAAAATAAAATTATTGATACAATATGAATGTAGTAGTTGAGGGCTTGAGGCCAAGCTTTATAAAGAGTTGGTATCAATCCTTTTTATTACATCCAACCCTTGAATAGGGCCTAACCAACCTTGTGATCAGACTTTAACCGGTCCCAAGACCTAAAGATCTAAATCGACCCTAATTATAATATGGATTTAATTGGGTACTATGCCTAGATTTAACGTTAAAGATCTAAATCGACCCTAATTAAAGTACTATGCCTAATTAGGCCGGAGGTTTCGAGGAAGCGTTTTGGGTAAATTTATTAGGGAATCTTGAACATATCACCATCCTATAAGTGTGAAAAATTAAAATTTTAATGTTAAAACTATTTCGTGGCCAAAGTCTACAACCCAACATCTTTAAACAACATAATAATTTGGTTTCTTTTTTAGATCAATTTCATGACTCAAATTTGACCTAAATATGAACTTTACGCAACTTGAAAGTTCAATAACTGGTTAAGTGACCGTTTGCACTCCAAAATTTCGACCCCATTTGGGTTTTTTATGCACGGATAGTTGGCCATGGTGGATGTCGTGATAAACCACCTTCCGAATTCAATCATGCACAAAAAAAAATTCAATCAATCAACTTCAAGCTAACATTCAGCATCATTACATTAGTTTAAATGATTTAAGTTGAAACTTAATTTACCTTCAAACCAACGTACAAAAGTTGAACCTTAATCTCGAACCCAATGTATAAAATTTGAACCTGAATCACGGATTCCCGTGATCCAATTTCTCTTCTTGTAACATTAGTAGTAGATCAAGAACTAAACCCACTACCAGGGTTCGATTCCTGCGGTTGACATTTCTGAGATATCCAGACTTTGGGCCTGGGCCTTAGGGGCCAGGTTCGGGGCCGGTATGGGAGGATCCAGTCTATGGGATCCACTTCCCTGCCGGTCGGGTTCAGCCATAGATTGGGCCGGGTCGCAGCGGATTAGTGGGTTGGCCCGTAATGGAGACCCGATACCGCTGGAGCGTGTGTGTGTTATAGATGCCGTTCAAAAAAAAAAACTAAACCCACCTTTATAATCCTTCCATGGTTGAGCATCGCCATGTTACTCAAATTTTAGCATGTGTTGAATCAATTAAATGTTTTCTTTATTTAATAATCAGAAATTTAAAGGGAATTATATTTCTTAAATTAAACGGTTAAAAGAAATTAAATGTTTACCTTTTTATTTATATTTGTCTCAAAATAAATGTCTTTTCAAAAATAAATAACTAAAATTTTAAATCTACTTTTAATTTTATAACAAATATTTAAGATTTTATAAAATGAAATATTTAAAGGCAAAGTTATCATATGATCAACTAAAAATCGTAATAATTATGTATATTTAAAATAACTAGAAGTCGTACCCGCTACAACGTAGCGGAATCTAAATATTTCATCAACATAAACTTTAAAAGTCTCGAATTCTTTGAAAATATCAAATCGTCTATTGTTATGAACTTATAAATCGACATCCATTATTTTTACAAAACTCAAATACAATCCTAATTTAATAGGAACAAAGTAGCACATTTAGTACCTATTTGATTTGACGATTTTTTTAATAATTTGGATTTTATGGAAAAATTTGGAGTTTTTGGTATGTTTGGTTTGTAAGATTTGGAATAAAATTTAATTTTATTATTAATTGATTCTTACAAAACAAGCATTTTAAACATCTTTAAGTCTTAAAAATTTAAACAATAACCACTTTTTATAGTAAATGAAAATTTAAGATGCTAAGTTTCAATAAACAGCTCAGTGTATTTATCATTTTTAATATTATTATTAAATACAAAAATATCCATATTGGGCTCTTATGAAGGTATTGAAGAAACAACTATAACCGTATAATTTATAAAAATAACGTTTTTTCTTAATATGTTTTAGTTAATATACGATTATCTGTTAATATGAAAATGACATTAAATGAAAAAGTAAAATATATAAAACTTAATTAAATAACTATAATGTATAAACTGCAAGTTTGAAAAATAATTCACTGCGTGTTTATGTTATTGATAATATGGTTAAGTTAAAAAATATTCAATACTTGGTTCATTTCGAAAATATTAACAAGACCGATTATAATCGTATAATTTGTATAAAAAACATATTTATTTAATGTAAGTTGATATGATAGGGGTGTAAAATGGAAAATGAAATAATAAAGGATATGAATGAAATTTATAAATTAATTATAATATAGATAAATGTGTAAAATGAAAAGATAATAAAACTAAATAAATAACTATAAGACATAAAATGTAAATCTTTAAAAAAATAACTCGTTACGTATTTATGTGTATAATAATATGACTAAATCGGAAAATATTCAATATTGAGCTCATTTTAAATATATCAACGACATGATTATAATGATATAATTTGTAAAAATAAAAACTTATGTTTTAATTGTCTTATGATTCATATACGATTATTCAGGTTAATATGATAAGGTATAAAATAAAAAATAAAAAATTAAGGGACATAAAATAAATTACATTACTAATTATAAGGGTGTGAAGTGTAACTTAAACTTTAAAAATAATTTAATTTATAAAATTATATGAGTAGTGGGAGTTTTGTGGAAGTTTTTTGTGCTTTAAATATTGTACCTTATGCATAAAAGTTTGTACCTCTTAAAAGTGTAAACATAACCAAATAGCATGCTTTATATAATAGTATAGATATAGATATACCATTTCCATTATGTAACACTTATACGTCGATAATATGAGTTTAATGGTGATTTTGAGTTATTCATCATATTCCTAGTGATTGAAGTGCATTTCACAAAAGGACATTTCAGTCAAAACAACAGACCCTTGATCTGTGGACATAGAATCACCATTGGGAACTGAGTCCAATATATATAAGCTTTTCAAGTACAAATACATCAGAGTAGAAAGTGTTGTTAAATATTATCAATTAAATCCACACTCTTTATGTGGATCATAAATACATTCATTCATGCTTTTACATTTACTACTTGCATGACCCTTCTATAGGCTCTACCAGATTCTAATGTAGTAGCCTATAACCCCATTTGTTGTACAATATCCTCTCTTATCAACATTACACCAAATTTATTAATTAAAATCTATACAGATTTCTGATGCTTTTTGATCATCATAACACAATGATGATCATCTTCTTTCCCCCTCTTCCTCTTGAGTTTGCTCTTCTTCTTATCAACTCCTTCGATGATGAACGATAGATCGACCTGTCCTTCGTGGATAGCAACTTGCTCCTTTGTTAATACGGTATCTGGGCTTGAAGGGTTCGAGCTGGCTTCCGATTTGCGAGATTTAACCAAGATTTTGTGCATTGTTTCACAGCAAGTTTGTAGATTTTTCTGCATATCAATGGAACCCATGTCAAAAAAAGAGTCCTTTTGTTTGAAAAGATGAATAAAGATTGAAAAAGTTTGTAGATTTTGCACTATCTATCAAAACCCATGTCAAAAAAGTGCGTTTTTGTTTGAAAAGATGAATAAAGATCGAAAAAGTTTGTAGATTTTGTTGTATCTATCGAAACCCATGTCAAAAAAGAGCGTTTTTGTTTGAGAAGATGAATAAAGATTGAAATCGTGTATAGATTTTGCTGCATCTATCAAAACCCATGTCAAAAAACAGTGTTTTTGTTTGAAAAGATGAATAAAGATTGAAACTTTGAACCATAATTAACTTACAGTTTGATCTGGAGGAATGAAACTCGTGATGTGGGAAAGATAATCTTGACTTGTCGACGGGAAAAAATCCTCAAGAACGAGTCTGAGTCCGCTAATGACGATAACACTTGGACGATACACGAGTAATGCTTCGTCTGTAGTGATTCAGCAAACATAATAAGTATTATACTTACGACTTCTTAATCTATGAATAGAATTAAATTATATCGAAGATGATAATGGAGTAATTAGTACCAAGATAAGAGGCAAGAATATCGTCGTTTAGCCTTGAAGTTAACTGATCAAGAACATAAGGTTTGATAACGGAATTCAATTCCCACGAGATCAATTCAACGTAAGAATGAGGAGTGATACAATTAAGTTCCCATCCTAAAGACTCCATGATCTTCAATTCCATTCTTTGGATCAACTTTGCTTCAAAACAGTACTCTAAACCCTCCTGCAGAATGAATGATCATAGTTTTAATAAGGGTAATAAATATATGTTTCTTTGCCATCTCTTAAATAAACTTGAATTAAAAAAAGAAACAAAAAAAAAGTAAATATATAAAAAATGAAATATAACCTGCATTTCATGTAATAAAAGAGTCCCAGTTTCACCAAATTTGATGGCAATAGATAAACAAGCCACAGAAAGCAATTCCATCATCCAATGATTCCACCCCTTCATAAAACACACAAAAAACCAACTTTAATTATGGCAAAATCATGATAAAACCCTAATCTTTAAATACAAAACTTTCAACACAAAAAAAAAACAAGACTTACATGGCACTGATTGACACAGATAAACCGATCGATATAATTCACGGCGTTATACACAGTTCCAATATAGAAATTAAACCGCCGTTGAGACTGCAAAACCAAAAAAACACACACAAGAAAACAGTTAAACAAAAACATCAATCAATCAAACAAACTATATATATATATATATATATGTATGAAAAAGGGTTTTTCATGAAGTACATACATGAATGAACCACTGAATGGCTTTTAATCTACAACAAGCCACGAAACGATTGGATTCAAGAAAGTCTTTATATCCATATTCAACCATATACTTCATTTCCTTTCGTAAATAAGCATCAAACAAATGTTGACACTCTTCTTTCGTAATCGTCTGAACCGAATCATTACCATGTTCCTTCTTCTTCTTCTTCTGTGTTTGATCATCATGAAATGGAACTGGACTCATAATATCACAAACTTCATCACAAAGAAGAAACTCATTCAAATCATCATCCTTCAAGAACCCATTTTTATCATCATCATCATCATCAAAATTTGTCAATAATTCACATACTTGTTCATCGCAAAGAAGAAACTCATCCATTGTAATCCCCTTGTTGTTCTTCTTTTTTCTTTCTTGAATCTGTAAGAGTTACAGATGATGGTGTTCAGAAGGGGATAACAATGGCGGATGGAGGGTTTAAAGAAGAAGGAGGGTGGTGGTGTTGGTTGAAAAGAAAAGACACGTACCGCATGAAGAAGGTAAATGCAATGGGGTTGTGACTTTTATGTACGTGTGTGTTTTTTTATTGGTGGGTTTTAACTGCAGTAACCAACTACGTGAACAGACACGAGTGGTGTTGATTGGAAATGGTGGCGACGGTTTGCATATATTTTTTTCAGTTGTTGTTCGGATCTTTTTTTGCGGGTCGGGTCGGGTCGGGTTTTGGGTCGGGTTATGAGGATTAGACGCGTGATTAGATATTTATGGAGGGCGTGGACCATGAAGTGGAGTTAAAGTGGGTACCACTCCCGTACAAGTGGAGAATATTATCTAATCACACATTGGAATTTAATTTTGGAAGGAGTTACATGTTTAGTCCCTAAAGTAAATAAAAAGTAACAAAATGAGTTCTTGTGGTTTGGGTTTTTTAATGGTTTGTGTCCCTTCTACTTACCCTATTAAAAAAATACTTTAACTCAAGGGTTAATTGGTCTTTTACCTTTTCACTTATTTTCTCCTAAGAATTAGACAAAAAATGGCATATTACATTATTGAATTATATACATGCATTATACATGTTTCCATCCACTCACTTTCTTTATGCATTATACATGTTTCCGTCCACTCTCCCTTTTTTCCCTCAAGAACTTTCCTTATATATGAACCTCTTCTGTCGTCTTCTTAGATGAGCCATATTTTTGTATTATCTTTCTTCTAGATCTCTTGTCTTACCAATTATTTACTTTGGTGATCATAGGACATCTCTGATTTCTTTAATTTTGGTCCAACATCATCATAAGTTTCTTCTGATGTACCTCCAAGCTTATTGAATGTGAAAGAAACGAGGAAGAATGATGTAGTGATAGCCATTATCCTCCTTTTGCCTTTCATTTATTTCGTTTGCAGGGGATTTGATACTCGTGTTTTTTAGGGGGGGGGGGGGGCTGAAATTGAAAGAGAGAGAGAGAGAGAGAGAGAGAGAGAGAAGACAACTAGGTTTATATTGGGTTTGTTCATGTTACAAGAAAGGGTGATGAACATAACAATGAAAAAGATGACGTTGGTTCAATGAGAGGGTTGTTAGGCATAGGTTTTTCAAAGAGGGAAGTTTCATCGATGGAGATGGGAATGTTGGGGAAGAAGAAGAGGGGAGAGGAGCAGCAAGTCATTGATGGTTGTAGATTGCTAAAGATGGGGGTGGTCGGTGATGGTTGTTGGAGACACAGATCACCATAAAGGAAATTTATCTATGTGTTTTTTTTACGTATAATATAATCATATGTTTTTATGTTTTTAAAGAAAATAAGATAAACCTAAAAGACTAAAATACTCATGAACTAATAGAATCTTTTTAGCAGAGTCAGGATGAGTGATCAAATCTATTACAAAATGCATGCAATAGGGACCCATTTTGTTACGTTTTCACTTTAGAGACCCATTTTGTTGACTTGATAAACCGTAGGGATTAAACGTATAATTTACCATCAATTTTATATCCGAAATCACAAGACAAAAAATAAATTATTTTTTTTTCAAATCGATTTTAGTTCAATATGTTATATCATGTCCAATTATAATTGTTATATAAATATAACAACTTTGTTAAATTTTAGCATTCAAATTTACTATTTATCATAATAACACTATCCGTCTTTAATCGGTTGAAGACGAATAATGTTATATTTGATATATACTTATTGATTTATCATTTAATTATAATTATTTTTTGTATAATAAACTTTTATGTATATTAGTTATTTTAATAAATTAGTTAAATTTATATTTTTATATCTTGTTATACCAATACATTTAATTTGGTATTTATTAGAATTTCAACCAATTATTAAAATTCAACCAATTAAAATAGAACATGTATAAAAATAATTTTATGAGTTAAGTAAAGTTCATCCAAATGTAGCACATTTATTTAACGCATCCATTAAATATGACTTGTTACTATATTATGTAATAGTAGCCTTTTATCACATCTTTTGAAGATGAGGTCACTGAATTAAGTTATTATATTGAGTACCTTATCTATATGGATTTGATTCTTATTGATATATTTTTAATTTTTAATATTTCAATTTGATTCTATTTTAATAAGTTAAGATTCTTTTTTCTAAGTGTCGATTTAACTTGATATATTTTTTTAATTTTGGTGATTATAGTTTAATAGTTTTTAATTTTGTGATTCTGTTTTAATGAATTTTAACTTTTGTGATTTTATTAAATGCATAAGCTTTGATTTATTCAAAAATAAGCTTTTATAAAATCTTGATTACATAAGTGTAATAAATGATTTGCTTCAAGACATGTTATAAAATCAATGTTTACAAAAGAGTATTGTCAAGGTGTTTGTCTTTTGGAAAAATGTAATCAGTATTACTTTATTATTGAAAAATAAAAATATATTTATGGTATACACCGTTCATAGCACTATATTATTTGTGTTATATATGTTGTACCTATTATATTACTTATATATTTTTATTAATTACTATTTTATATCAACAAATTAATCATAAAGAACTTTGATGCATGAATTTGACGATGTAGATATCACTTATAAAAAAGGAATTGGTCGATTTGAAAAAAGAAAAAAGAAAGTATAGAAATTAGGCCAGGTTTTGTTTTATTTTATTAAAAAACAAAAAAAGAAAATACCATACCATATATTCACATATCAAAATAATGTACCTAGACATGGTTAAACAATAGTTGTATAATTGAATTTTCTATTATTTTTTATTATGTTAATTATTTCATCCCACACTGCAAAATATTTGTGGGTTCACTCTGAGTCTGGGATGTGAGATGTACTCCAAAAGTAAGGTCACTATTAGAGGTGCATAAAAACCAGGCCCGTTCATGATATTTTATAGGCCCTAGACGATAATTAAAAATGGGCCCTCGATAACTACGAATTTTTTTCTTCAATATATTTGTTTTCATAATCAGAAATAATTTTGAATTCAATAATACCAACAATTTATACAAGACTATTAGTCTGGGTATTCCTAGATGTAAAATCAATCAATAATTGTTTATAGATTAAAATTATCCACCATATTATTTTTACATAGCATCTTGAATTTGTTCCATCATGATCAAACACGTCCTATGATATATATGATTGACAGGGTTGGGTTCCGGTGAGAATGAAAGTTATGATGAGTAGGTTAGAAGAGATCTCTACCCTTGGATGCACATTAGGATGAGATGCATCCGATCAATCCCCGTATCAAGCACAAGTTATTGGTGGGTTTAAGATTAAAAGTGATCCAGATCAGTTCTTACATTATCACCTTAACTCTTCTTCTCACACGATCCTTCGTCATGATTAACATCATTTTAGGTTACAATGTTGACTATTCAGGGTAACATTCTATGTAAATCAAAATAAATCAGTTGAGTTTCCATGTCACACCTTATGCTAATGTTTTCATCACCATTTTAAACTTTTAGAGTTAAAACAAACTTTTTAGAAACCATCAATCGTAGAATTAAAAGTCCATGTTGGTTATATATATAGCTTGAGATCTTATTTTTATTTAACAGATAGAATAATTCTTTGATTCATGCATTCAGTATTAGATAATAAAAAGTCAATAATGTATGAAAGGGGTAGTTTTAGAATCCTAAATATAGATATAGATTAGCTCGTCTCATATGGTTGGTATTATTTATTTTTCAAAACATAGGGAATTTCTTACTCAATAACAAGGAACTTATTATATTCTAATACAAAAATAGAATTCATGTGGATGGAATACTCAACAGATTCGGTGGGAGATCAATAATATAAAATATAGTAAGGGTTTCTAGGCAAAATAGTTTTAGATATTGGTAGTAGATAAAATACTTAGAAAAACAATAAGCAAAAAACAATATTATAAAATGAACGACCAATTAACTTTTTACATATTATTTCTCCAATATAACTAATTAATACATGTTTGAGTCCTTAATATAATGTTAAATTTTTTTTGGGTTCTATTAAATACTAAAACTTTTGTCTATTTTATTTACTAATTTTTTTAAAATACTACTATATATACCATCTAGTATATACTAAAAAATATGGGCCCCAATTTCATATGGGCCCTGTGCGTACGCCCGGGGCGGCTCTCCTCCAGGCGCGGCCCTAACAAAAACCAGACTAACCTGAGCAACTGGGCCATCCCAACCCAACCCAAATCACTTAATATCTAATCGAGTTGTAAAATCTTTAAACCGTAGGTGTTAGATTGAAATTGGGTTTGGACCTTCTGAGTCCAATCCAACCTGACGAACCCAATGCCTTTCTATATCATGGATTTAATATGATTGGTAAGTCCTTAATTAATATATATACTTTAGACGATAGACTCACCCGTAATTAGCTCTATTCATAATTATACCACAATTTCAACCGTAATTTTACTTTCTTATTTACATAAATCTTCTAACTTTCTTGTCTAAGTTTGTTGCAGGTTTTGGCATACCTATAACAAAGGCACAAAATTGTCTATTGGTTTTTATTCTTCATTCTTTGAAAGTTGTTTGTTGTAACCTCTTCTGGTAGTTGAGTAAACAAACTAATAAACTATCACCACATAGAAAATGAAGTACATAGTTGCCTATGTAATTGTTAACCTTAACATTAAAGCCTCTTGCAAGTATCTCTTAATATATTTTATGTAATTGTTAGCCTTATCTGTATGCGATTTACTTCTTTTAAACACAATCGATTAGCTATACTAAAAAAATAGTATCAAAGTTTCAACCCGTCCAATCCGACCAACCAAACCCAACTCGCATGGTTCGGGTTGGGTTGTACTTTTGTTTTATTGGGTTGGGTTGGGTTGAAAATTTTCAAACTGCAATAGTGGGTTTGGTTGCTCAAATGACTTCAACCCAACCAACTCAATCATGGACAGACCTATTGAAGGGCACACTCTGCCATGTGCCACCGTATTATTTCTCCGCTGAAATAATTTTATGTTTATAAAAATTGTAACTGTATCATTTTAGAAGGTGTCACAGTATGATATTTAGAGATTCAAGAGGTTGCAAGATGCAACCGTACCTCGTAACGAACCAAAAAACCAAAAAAAAAACTCTTGAAATCGACCATAAAAACCGAAAAACTCCCTCGAAATCGATAATAAAAAAAAAACTTAAAAATCCTTCGAAATCAAGCAAAAAAAACTTTAAAAATCACTCGAAACGATGGAATTAGGCTAAACACATTGAGCGATATTGAACGTTAATAAAAACATGAAGACACGTCAATAAAAGCTATGTTTTTTTTTATAATTATTTTTTGTCTCCGTCTCTTGACTCAATCCATGTGCAGCCCTAGTTAGTGTGGTGCGTGTAGTGAATATTTCATACCGTTGAATTCGTAAAATATGACTTCACAACGTATGATAGAATCTGTTAGATCATATCAAGATACAAGATCGATGTTGCATTTAACAAATATATTTAGTTCGAGAAAGAAACACGCAAAAGGGATTTCAAATTTTCAAGTTTCCATGTTCATCCCTAGATTGTTTCCCATTAATATGCTGCATCTGATATTTTAAAGTTGAAAACCTACCATTTTAGCAGTGAAAGATCGGTACACCAATTTTCAGCATCAATGGTCGTTTTCGGTTTGTGTTATGAAACAAACAACCAACAAGACTCTTATTGCAGCTCATAAGAAGAGAAGCTGAAACCCGATCTTCCTTCATTCGTTGTCTTTAGCTCAAGCTTCTGGAACGGGCTGCAAAAGAGTAAAATGTTCTTCATTGGTAATGTTTGCTTCCAATAACAAGCTATAACAAAACTAAACTATTACACTTTTTAATTAACTAAATGACACTTTTTCCCTTAACAATAGAAATGGATTGTAAGCCATAGGGATGAAAAAAGCAATAAATTTCACATCATAAGGACGAAAAAGATAATGAATTATAAACTATAGGGATGAAAACTGAAATTTTGAAACCACAGGGATGAAAATAGAAATTTTCAACAAACCATAGGACTAAAATAGTAATTACTCTTTAACTTCTCATATATTTTATATAACAAAAAGAAAAAGAAAAAGAAAAAAAAGACAAGTACCTGCTATTTGGATCGTAATAGTAGCCGTTGATCGAGCCATCCACACACGAGAAGCAAACATAGTAAAAGCCAGCAATGGTCAACCCACAATCAGCTCCAACGTTAACAAAATATTGCTCTTTCCATCTCTGAATCACGACAGAAAGAAAAACAAAATGCGGTCACCCAAAATAATAGGTTTGTTCTTTACCACTAAAGAGATTAGCAACAAATAAATAAACTTTTAAACCAATAGCTAGAAAGAGATAAAATACGCCAAACTAAATGAACCCAGTATATCTCATCCAGAGGTGGGGTCAGGGCAATGTAAGATGTATGCAGACCTGACCTCTACCCTAAAGACTAAAGAGTAGAGCGGCTGTTTCTGTGCAGACCTGACCTCTACCCTAAAAAGATATGATAAAAGTTTTAAAAGGCTGGTTAAGTGTAAGCCAAATTACCATAAATATATATTGATAGTTGCTGAGATCCAATGACTTCCCACCATCAACCTCAACTTGGCTCTGACAAAGAGAGTGTCAAGCATACAATAAAAATGTGAGTTTATCATAGGTTACTATTATCATCATCTGTTCTACTCCCTCCATCCCAAAATAAACGTCCACAATGAACAAGACAGACAGTTTTATAAAATGTGTAATTATTACACTTATTAATTAACTAAAAGACAATTTTACCCTTAATAATAGAGGGGATAATGAATTTTCCATCAAATAATTAAGAGTGGTATTGGAAAATAGGCGCACACTTTTGAAAGCGGATATTTATTTTGGGAGAAACTAAAATAGAAATATGGACAGTTATTTTGGGACGGAGGGAGTAGTTGGGTATTTTGTGGACTTACTAAAAGAGGCGAGAATGAGTGAAATTTTGTCCAGTGTTCTATGTCGACTTCTGACCTGTCACATTTAGCAAAATGATGTGGAAAATTGCCTTTTTATATAATCCATGAACACAGCATATCAAGCATCTCCTCTATTTCCAATAAGTATAAATCATATACATTCGACTTCTGACATCAAAGGAACTATTTTTACTTCATGATTGATGTAAATTCTTCAAAATTTTAGTGTTAGATTTGGTATCAGAACTTTTAAAGAAAGCTCTGCAAATACATAAATGTTGGCTTTTAAATTCTTTCAAATTTGAGAAGTAACCCGTTTGACATCAAAAGCCAAAGATGCTCATAGCCAAAAGGTTAGAAATAGAGAAGAAAACTTACGTTGCTTTCCATTTGTTAGTAAAAAATGTGTAATTTTTGGTATCAACGATTTCTCCCTCCCAAAAAGTAACCACCTGCAGTTGATTATTTTTGGTAGGTTACAGATATTCACAATGAACAAAAAGTAATAACAAAAGTAAATATGGCATTCCTACAATAGATATAATCAGAGAACAACTCACAACAGCACTAGAACAATTAGGCATAATAAATGAAACTGAAAAAAAATAAGACTTCTAATAGATGGTTTAATATCATAATCTAGGTAGGTATCTAGTAGTTATATTCCTTTCATAGCAAAATAAACGAGTGTTTTCAAAACGTATATTAGTGAGCCAACTTTAGCCTACTACTTCCCTTTGTAAATGAACAGTATATTTCCTCAATAGAACTATGGTTGTTTCTTCCACTTCATTCAGTAGATAAAATCTAGCTTCACTCTCCTATGAGACAACCATAGATCCATACTCATCAAAATAAACCATAAAAAATATCTTGTAAAATTAAAGCATCGTAAAATATACCCATTAAAACTATGCTGCTTACTGGTGTATCTGCCATTGGAACATTTAGAGCTTCCATTGTGCCACATAGATATCCATGATTAAGGTCACAGCCTTGGATTCGCACGTTAACTCTCCAAGCTTCCTCTTTTTGTGGACTCGAAACATTTTGAGTTCCTGAAAAAGCCTGAAAATTTATTCAAGAAAGCTTTATCAAACACTTATCATAAGTAAAAAAAAAGTCTTATAGCAGTTCAAACTACAGATAATGAACGTCAAAATGATCCCTCGTGTAACATAGTCAACATCATGAAATTCGTAATGAACATTATTAATAGGGATAAAAAGTTTATTACTTGAAGCAACTCTTGGATTCAAATTGTTATCAAAACCATCAATTTGTTGAACAAGATAATCTTTCGTATAAAAGCATAAGAGAAGAAACAAGAAAGATGATCAACAAGTGGCGTGAAGGTATAAAATAAACATTCACACTAGAAAATGAATAAATTGAAGAATTGGATGATCTTTGATATCAAAATCCATGAGCTGGTGATGATATACTAGACTAAGACAGTAGGATAGTAGAATGAAAGGTATCATGCTAATTTTGTAAAGGTTAAGACTAATAAATCAACACAGAGTTTAACAAGAATTGCCTTCGAATTAGATACATAAGTTGTAACTTGTAACCTATGAAGCACCAAAAGACCTAGAACATAGTATTAGTAATTAATACACTATGAAACTATGTGTGCAGATCTGCTGAAGCCACATAAGCATCAGGCATGATCCTATTTACCAAAATTAAAAATTAAAAAATAATAATCAGTTGGATATGATTTAGCTAAATCGGGTGGGGTTCAGCTCCAGCTTGTGTGCAGGTGAGATACAGCTGGGATGGTTCTGTTTGAAGGGGTTGGCTCATTTTTAACTTTTAGGTTTCAAGGCTTCGAAAAACTTCCATGGCCAAAAGACAAATAGAAAACTATGATTGTTTTTGCTACATCTCACCTATTAAATTTCTTCTTCATACATACTCATCTCTACTCATTCCTGTATGCCTACTTTACTGATAGGAATATTACCCCTACTAAATTTATCTTCGAGGTGTTGAACAAATTCAACATAACCAGAGAAAGACAAGCGTGAACATGATTTTCTCTAGCTATTTAGATTTTTTTTAAATGCACAACATTTCTTTGGTCGAACAACTTTGTGTGCATTGACATTTTCATACATTTCAAAACTACAAAATAAATGAGTACAAGAAAATATAAAAAATTATTTACTTCAAGTTTACAACTTCCAGTCTACTGACGAATAGGTTATCCACACAAGCATGAATCGAATCGAATCGAATTCTAAATTTTTTGTTTCACGACTAAAGGAATCTCACATACAAGCCATGACTGATTTCTCAAATATTGAAGATGTTTCACTATAGGTGTATATCCTCTAAGTTCACCTTGATCCATTATTTAAATCAAAATGTTACTATTACCACTAATTATAGCTTCAAAACTGTGGATGAGATGCACATCTCACATATTGAACAGTATGTGAGCATTCTTCTGATCCACGACTGTGAAATGAACATAAAAACATAAGATGAAAAGCATGGCTTGTATATGAATGATCACGGTATGTCAGGCTCATGCAGTCACTGCCTCAGAAAGCAACACCAATTCGATTCTTTTTAGTTTTACTAAGGATTAAGATATATATGTACATTGTAGATTTGGAGATCGAGTTTGTCAAATACTGTTAGAGGTTATCATAAAGTTAAATTCCTTGTAATCAGGTGAAGTACTTCCTCTCTTAAGTCAATCTATGCTTTACGGGTTATGAAAAGCATGTTTATTTCCTCATCCATACTGTTTCATGAAAACCAGCAAATTATTCATGAAAAAGTGTAAGAATTTCAATGCAATTAAAGTAGTGCCTTTTCATAACCCACAGTATAGATCGACTCATAAAGAGGAAGTACTGCACCTGATTACAAGGAATTTAACTCTAAGATAACCTCTAACAGTATTTGACAAACACAATCTCCAAATCTATAATGTTCATATATTTCTTAATTCTTATCTCACTAGGGTCAGGTTCAAGGGAAAACCTCAACAAAAAAGAAAAACTGAAGAACACCCTGGCAGCCCTCCACTGAACCTCCCTCTATCTCGCTATTTCATTAAAACCAATAAGTAGACTCTCAATGCCGTTAAAGTGCTCACTTTCGAACCACAAGCATATATAGATAAATATAACAAAGCATTCCACCAAGTGAATATTTCGCTGAAGCCATATTGTGACCTATTATTTTAATGGAACAAAAAAGATTCTGGTACAATAATGTTCCTTTGTTTTGCAAGAGATGTTGACAGGAGTATTTGTAGACAACCGTTCTTTCCCCTTTTTGTAGGTTGAATGTTACCATGACTCCAACATGTGACCTTTCTTAACATATCCATCCGATTAATATGATTATCTTTACATGTTCACTTGCCACAGTTACATACAATAAATTTTAAGAAAAATACTATATAACAAAGTCACTGCCTCATCTTCTGGCATAACAAAATTATGCAGATGTCACAACTTTATATGAAAATATATGCCACTAGTATATGAAAAGAAAAAGGATGCACGAATGAAGAGATTACCTGTCCAACACTTAAAAGGGAGCAAGGTTGTAGAGAAGTTTGTCCAGGATTTGCACCTGAACAATGATAAAAGTATGTATCAGAAATAGACCACATTTTCTTAGCAGCAACCCAATGAATTCCTTAACAATTCCAGTCATTAATATATTATTATTTAATAGGATGAACAGAAGTTAGATTTCATCATAATTTGTATATGCTAGTTGTCACATTATGCAGAATGTAATGGCATCATACATAAAATAAAGACAAAAATAATGCAATTTACAGTATAATAACCATCCTAACGAGATAAATATATATAGCATACTCGAGAAACCTATCTTTGATATTACACTTTAACAAGTTTTTACAAGTTAATAACTCTTTCAGGATAAAATACAGTTGGAAAGACCACTTTGTAAGTTAGATAACGTGAATAGATGGTCAATTCAAAAATACAAAAGGAAAACTTCCTGTGTTTCAGATAGAAACAAAATGCTAGAGGTGTCCAATACCACCCTCCTCTCTAAATAGGTGCATAAACTCGGACAAAAAATAAGTACGAAACTTAGCAAAAGACGAAAATTTTCAACACTATCACCAGAAAATCTCCGTTGGAAAGATGTTTGAATTTGTTTATTCTACCTCAAACTCTTCAATTTCTCCTTTGTTTCTTCCAAACTTTGCTCAAGTTGAGTGAATAATGTAGAACGGTATTCCTAATGGGAATAGAATGGGTGAGAAGAACAAAGAACAATGCAAGACCAAAATGGTAGCGCCTACTCTTCTAATTCTGAATCAAGTTACTCAGTAGTATTAGCAAGGTATTATATCAATATAGGTGATAGCATAGAAGATTCTAGAAACTTAAGCCTAGTTGAAGAGAGAAAGTAACCAAAGAAAAATAAACCTAATGCAAAATAAAATGCTTCACTATAATGCTAAATCACTTAAAGCGCTTATTATCTTCACTATTGAAATTCTATATACCCTACTATTAATATAAATTAAATATACAAATTCGTCATTCAATATTCCCACTGTCTATCAAAATTGCTATACATTCTACATGCGTTTTAACAATTGTGTTTAACTATTAATTAGTGATTAATACATGATACATCATTGCATAAATATAGTCTTTTAATGGACATACAACACACAGTGATAAACAAAGGGGAAGTGGTTTGTTTTAGCTCGCTGTTTCAAATTATAGTACATCTTGTGAATGGAAACCTACGTCATCAATAGCTTTCTAGTATGAGTGATGACAAATGAGAAAATAGGTCAATTTAGAAAGAAGCCAAAAAAAGATGTTTCAAGAAATGGAAATTTCTGTAAATTTCATGAGAGATGAGTAGCAACCTCTAGAATTGCCATTGAAAAAAGAGAGCCTTATATCCCCTTGTTTTGCTAATGGCAAAGGCCAGAACTTTTGGACGGTATTAACCAAAGCTAATAGATATTGTGATCTTCCCCCTTCATTGGAAAAAAGAGAAGAAAAAGAAGAACCTTGTCCCCTTGTTTTTCTAATGGCAAAGGCGAGAAACTTTTACAAATATTATGTTGCAGGTAAATAAGCGCACTTCTCAGGAACAAAAAAGAGAATCGATAATGTGCTTAAAACAAGCTTTTTGGGAACACAAAAACAATATATTTAATCTTGTTAAAGTCTAGAAAAATTCAGCTGTATCTGCCTTGTACTTGTTCTTTGGCTATCGCGACTCAAATATCTAACCTCGTCACTCTTTTAAGGTTGCAAATTTGTTCCTTCGAATTCCTAGGTTTCATCTTCTATGTACTACTATAAGAAAATAATTTTGCATCTCTTACATAACAAGTCGTCCAAAAACTACAATGAATAGGAGGACATTTATAATCTAATATTTTTGGTAACAAGATCTCTAGGACATCTTTTTGTACTATAAGAAAGTATTGACTTCTATATTTTCGTCTCTGTATGGTTCAACTTTTTTATCCAAAGTCTTTGAACATTTCTTATTTAGTGTATTGTAGTTGGTAAGGATGTTATTTCCGGGTTATATTACATTTTGGATGACAGAAAATAAGTCATTGTATGATTCTTTTGTATGTGAGCTTAACTTTCATTACTCATCCTGTGTGTAGCTAAGCATTATCCTTCCTCTCTATCTCTATAATTGTTGTTTGCAAATCGACTATATTTTATTAATCTTAACAGTACATCAAAGTTGTACTAACACTAAAGTCTAGATCTATCAAGCATAAGAATTAAATTATGTTGTCACATATACCCCTTGTTATCTACTTGTTATCTATAAGACCTTAAACCCTCCCAAGCACATCCCTTAACAAAAAAGAAGTGCATTTTTTATGTGAGAGTACTCCTATTCAACGCATTTTTCGCCGTCAATATTGACTAAACTTTCCACCGTACTCTTAACAGCATTATATGCTCCATATAAAATATAACTCTTAACAGCATTGTATGCCACCGTACCTTGCGGCTTTGTGAAAATATTTGATGCTACCAATGAATTTAAACACAAGTTTATCTCCAGGCACAAGTAGTTTTTTATGCATTTTGCTATTTGGTGAGCTAACATTTTACCATTTTTTATAGTCGGTTTCTAGTCCTATGATAATTACCTTTGAACTTTTATCACAAAAGATTTTGAAGTTGCATGCCTTTCATTTCACTTACTTCTATCTTTTCACATTTTACCTGATCCTCAAGTTTCTAGCCCTAAACTCATAATGGCGAGAAATATATGAACATCCCGACCAATGTCTATTCATCCCACATAATAGGATATATCCATCCAAGAATTCCTTTATCAAACCTTTTGTTGCATCTTCTGCTTCTCTAACAACATAGTTAAAGTTGTTCCAAGATCATTCCATTCCAACTAGCTTGGTATAAACCCTTTATATCTCAATGTGCTTCTATGTACCTCAAATTTTTCATAAGCATCTTGCTTAGACTCATCAATCGACATATTGTCAATGGAAAAGCATATACACCATACATCAAAAGAAGGAAGACTTAAGGTTCATCTTGGTTTAACCCTACAGTAAGTCAGTAACCTTATAGTAATAGTGAGAACATATATCTCATTGCCTCTTGATTTTATGTTTTGTTACTATGCAAACATATGTATCCCCAATCACATTCAAATACATTGTCAAAACTTCCTTCTTCTCAATAGTCCACCACACATTTTGATTAACAGTTATCATCTCTAGATCCAAAAGATATATACATATATATATACACACACGGAAACCCTTCTCAAGTCCCATATATCTGTTCATAACTCATCTAATCAAGGAAATGTCATATGTGGTTATTCTAACATAAAAACACTATGATCTTGAATACCTTAGTCTCAACCTTCTAACATATGGTCAATAACTCACTCACATATAGTGCTCCTGCACCATTCAAAGGCTTAATCCCTTGATAAGTCATACAGTTTCATATCTCCTTTGCTCTTATAGAAGGGTCAAGGTACTCTTCCTATATTTAGCATGAACCCTCATTGTATTCAAGATGGCACTATCTTACCTATTAACCATTACTATACCAAACCTTTCTAAGGGCTTCACAAACCTCTACAAGAGTATTTTTTGGTCCTAAAGGCCTACATGCTTTCATAATCGCAAGTGCTTTATTCACCCCCAAGGCACCAACATCCTGACTTTAGATACAAAACTTTCACTAGTTGTCAAAATAACCCTCCAAGATCACATCTTTAATGAGAGACATGCAACTTATCTTCCTAGTTTTCACCGATAGCTACCTGCATACTATCATTTCCCATATGTTTGTCCCTGGTTTCTTGTATATTGTGAAGTGCTTAACCTCTAGCTTATCTTACTTACCTCCCAATTGGTTAGATTAGGGTTTTTTGCGTTCCCTATACTTTCACAACACAGGCTGGCATAAAATTGAAAAGGGGGAAAGTTAAAAGAGCATAAGAGAAGCTACAAGGAAAACATATGAGCAGTTGCACAAGAAACTAAGAACAAGAAAATAGGGACTTGGTGTACACAAGTATGGCAAAGAGAGGGATGCGAAAACTCGAAAGATAAGTCATATCAAAAGAATTAAGAATGAGACTCATGGATTTTTTTAGTCAAGGATGATAAATTGTTGGGAAATAGTGAAGGGAGTGTAAAAGATTCAGTGAGAATCCCTAATTCTAAATTCTTCAAGCTGTTATAAATGCCCTGTTCCTATTTTCAGCTATAATCACAGTCCATTCTCCAAAATTTGTAGTGATGTCAACCTGCTAGCTTTTAAGCTGTATACTTGAGAAGCTTGTGCAATTACACCCTAAAAGGAACTCTTAAACCTTTTTCCACAAAGTAAACTAGATATATCGAACTTCAATTTTTGATGTGAACATTAGTTCCTAAGAATTTCTTCACCCTTCAAGCGACAATACCATCGATATCGTATATTTTCACATTCCATTCTTCCTTCGATTCATGAAACCAGCCAAACAGTAAACAATATAGAGTAACAGGAGTTCAAACAGTTGAAATTCTGACAACATATATGTTTCCTTATGCGAACAAAAGTGTAATAGTGAGAAATCGCTGAAACTAGTGAAAAATACCTGAAGAATTAGAAGGTGCTGGAGACTCCACCATTCTCACAGGCATGTTTGCTGTATCTACGAATTATATCTGCTTACTGAGATGTGCATATAACCCCGATGACTGAAATTTACTGTATATGCCTAAGGAGATCAAAAGGGGCTTCAAGGAAAAATGTCACCAAATCAGAAAGACAAAAATTGCAAGATGTAGTTTACACGAAATACAATTACGCCCCCTCTACTTTGGCATGAATTCTTCTTAGGCCCTTATACTATGTTTGATTCCATAAAGACCCTGTAAGAAATCAAAATCGAAATCGGAATAAAAATCGAAATCAAAATCAGAATCGGAATTGGAATTGCAATTGAGATAGAAGATTGGTGGCATTTGAACCCTAGGGGTCGGACCACCCCCTAATGGAGTTGGATTCCCTCCATTGGTAAATAACAAGTTGAGAATTGGGGTTGATTTTTTATACCTGAAAAAAAAGTAAAGGACAACGTAAGGGATCATATTACCGCCCACTTGTATAAGTGTTGAATAGTATGTAATGGTTTCCTTTCTCTAACTTCAGGTTGTGTTTGTAGATAAACCACTTGCACCGCACCGTACCATAGAATTAAGAACTTTCGTGGCATGGTTTTCGGCCTATGAAAACCTTGTTTTAATATGGGAAGGCTATAGAGAGTTGTAGTACTTGACAAATGTTACATTGATACAATGTAGGAAGGTAATATCTTGTTGTGTTATGATTCACGAAAACTTGTATCGATAGTAGTGAGTTTGTATGAACTTTTGGAAGGTCGTTTGAACCGATATGTGGTAAACTGTGACAATACCATAGCACCATTTTGTGGTATTATACGACTGTGAGACTGTCTAGTGGTGTTATAGCATCTTTCTACATGATCATTTGTTTTTGTCTTAACAAACTTTTGTGTAAGATCCCGCATTGGTTGCGGAGGGAACAAAAGTTGCATCATAAGGGACTAATTACATTCTCTATCAGAAACGTTTTAAAACTGTTACATGTGTAGATAAAGAGGATAATATCTTGTATGATTGGCATGTGATGTTACAAATGATTTCAGAGCTCTAGTTAAGAGAAATATATGATTTTAGGATACCTAGACTTAAATTGACCCTTTTTTGTAATTTAACAAATTGTTTCAAACATAACCTATTACATATATATATATATAGAGAGAGAGAGAGAGAGAGAGAGAGTGAGAGAGAGTTAGGTTCACGGAAACCTAAAAAAAAACTAAAGAACACCCTCGAAGTTCTTCATCTGGACGGTATGAACAAATATACACTGGTAATTTGTAACAAGCACACGTCCATAGAAATAAAAACAGTTTTAATCGCTTGTATGTATTTGTGCATATCGTCTATGCACAAATGCATACCGTCTAGATGGATGACTCCAGGGTGTTTTTCAGTTGTTGTTTTCTTTAAAGATTTTCTCTTAAACCTCCCCCCCCCCCTCTCTCTCTCTATATATATATATATATATAGAAAGAGAGAGAGGGAGGGGGGGGGATTCAAATATGAATTCAAATTTGGTTGTGAGCGTGAGAATAAATGAGAGTGCGACACGTGTCATATTCAAACTGATTAAGTCCTAACCAATTTATAAAAATTCGATAGTTTAATTTTCTTGAAAAAATGTTCAGAGACTTAATCACTCAAAATGAAAAGGTTTAGTAGGGTTTTTATTCAAAATGAGAAAATTTAATGATATTTTCATTCAAAATGAGAAAGCTTAATGGTTTTTTCATCCAAAAAAAATTGCTTAAGGAATTCAAAATGAGAAATTTAATGGTTTTTATTTCAAAAAAATAGTTAGAGACATAATCATCCAAAATGGAATACTTTGTTGGGTTTTTATGAATTTTTCCTTTTTATTAAATGCATGAAATATTTTAATACTCAATATTTTAATCTCCAAAACAAAAAAATTGTTGGAGTTAAAATGTAATTGTTTTTTTTGGGATTTTGGATTTGATTCTCCATCTTGTAGAAATTTAAAGCATCTAGAGATGCTATCCGTTCAAAATAAATGTTCACAATAAAAAATATACACAACTTTAAAATATGTATTTGTTATAATTTATCAATTCTATCTTAATAATTGAAAGTGCATCATTCATCTCATCATTAATGATAGAATTAAAAAAATAAGCACTTATTTTTTTAAAATAATAACATTTCTTTTGAAACAAACAAATAAAAGTATAAGCACTTATTCGAAAAAGATGAGTGATGTTATATGCACCTCATCTTATGTCAAAATTATACCGAATAATATTAAAAATGTAAGAAATACATTCGTAATATATAGAAGTGCATTCAACCACCTTAAATATTTGTTTCCAACCCTACCACTCGTAGCTCACCATTAACGAAAAGACAAGTAGATAAAGAAGAAAGTCAAGCTCCCGTGGCCAATATCTTTCTCAACTATGCTTAAGTGTACAAAAGATCGATCAAACCGTCAACATCAAATTCAACCCGAAAAATAAATCTACTGACCTAACTCAATTTTTTCCAGAGTTTAATTAGTTTATAAAATACACAAACCGATAAGAATATGACTGTTTATTGTTAGGTACATGTCAAACCGAACTAACTTGTCAAATCCAACACAATTATAAATTTATAATAGCTAAAATGTTCATAATATTTATTATTAAAATGTTAGTAATAGGTACACATTTCATTTAATGTCACTCTATTAATAATTTATCATTCTAGTCTAAACTTCTACTAATCTGATACAATCATATTTTTAACCATACCTTTTAAACCGCGTTACCAAAACCATCGAAACCCAAACCAACATGTAATGGGTTTTAAATATAAAGAAGGTTAAATGAGTTATGATTTTTCAAATTAAAGTAGTTTGGGCTGAATTGTTCAAATGATCTCAAACCGTCAGAATCAAAATATACACGTGACCCTCGCTATACCAACTCCTTTTTCTCATAACCACATTGTTTTCTGTGGCTTCACAACTCCCACGCCACCCACCGCCGCCTTATCATGCCATCTTCTATTTGGCACTTCTACACCAAAGCAACCTTTGTGTTAACACGTTTTCTGTGTTATTTGGGCAAAAAGCTGATTACCGGCAATTACAGTTAGCCTCATACAAAACCCGTCTCAAAGAACACCAGTATATAAAAACATTTTATGTTTCACTCAACGTTGAGTCAAGGCTAGGCGGGGAGTCGGGACGTATTAAATCCAAAACCTATTCTTATATTTGGGCAAAGTTATACCAATTGTGGAAGGCTTTTCTATGCTATTTTATATCACCATCACATTTACCAATAGGTAAAAAATATATATTAAAAAAACAAAGAAATAAATTAAATACATTTCTTTTCCAGCGGTGCATTCCATCTTCCCTCCGATCACCGGCCGGAAGAGATGAACGCTTCAGTGATCGGCGCCGACGCCGTCGCATACTGTATTTGCGAAAAGTAAGTACTCGTGGACGCATCCCCAAGTCTACCGGAATAATCCTCTCTGATCTCCAACACACTATCAAAATCCTCCGGCAACGGCGAACTTTTTCTCAGAAACTGCAAGATTTGCGACATACTCGGCCTGACCGCCGGCACACTGTGAGAACAAAGCAAACCCACCTTCAAAACCAACTCCATTTCACCTTTATCAAATTCATTCCTCAATTTAGGATCAACAGCTTTCAAAAGCTCCTCTTTAAACCAACATTCCATCACCCAATCCACCAAGATCACCGCCTCCTGCCGCCCTTGCAGCTCCACCGGCCGCCGCCCACAAGCCACCTCCAAACAAAAAGCACCAAAAGCGAAAATATCAGTGGCGGTGGTCGCTTTCCCTTTTCTGGCGAGCTCCGGCGCTATGTATCCCAAAGTTCCGGCCAAATGGGTGGTTTTTGCATCGTTTCCATTGTTGTTACCGAATCTTGCGAGCCCGAAATCGCCTAATTTTCCGTTTAATTCGGCATCTAATAACACATTACTCGCTTTAATATCCCGATGGATTATAACTTCCACCCATTCTTCATGTAAATACGCTAAAGCTTCTGCGACATCTATGATGATTTTAAGCCGTTGATTCCAAGTTAAACTTGATTCGGGTTTCGAATTGAATAAAAAGTTATCTAAACTTGCATTTGGCATATAATCGTATACAAGAAACAGTTCGCCTTTTCGGCGGCAGTATCCGAGAAGGCGAACTAAATTAGGGTGCCGGAGCCGGCCGATGGTGGCGATCTCCGCCACAAATTCTTTCATTCCTTGACCAGATTCATGCCAGATTTTTTTCACGGCCACCGGAGCTTCTAACTCCGGTAAAGTCCCTTTATAAACTTGACCAAAACCTCCTTTTCCAAGAAGCTCACTTTCTTTAAACCCTTTTGTGGCTGTATACAGATCTTTATAAGAAAACCTATGAGGTCCATATTGAACCTCCCAACCTTCAAGAACTTCTGCGAATTTTCTTTTTCTTAATCGAATCATAACGATGGCGAAAATGGATAATGATGATACAACCATTAATCCACCTAAAGATAACCCAATTGCTAAAACCATTCGTTTCTTTCTAGTTGATTTTTTCTGAATCGGTAAAGGTGGGATCTTGGAGATATCAAGTTCTTGAGCTGAACCATTCATCTGAAAACTCCAACCAACGACATAAAACGTCTGTTTAAGAACCCCAGTAGCTGAAGTGAACCCAACATACATTTCTTCCAATAAAAATGGCGATAGATCTTTCTTCCAAGAAACAAGAGGTTGAATCGGCTTTTTGAGTTTCAAAGGAGCTAAAGTTACATCTAATTGCTTTTTAATACCATCGTAATCCACCCAAACCCTAATTTCTTGCGAACTCGATAAAGTTAAGTTCTCAAATTTCCCATTATCATCGTCTTTATAATATCCAGCTGAAACAGCTGAAACAGACACCACGCTATTTATATCCAGACCCACATGATTTCCATCCATATCTCCAAGTTCTAAGTTTCGAAAAGTATCGAGTTCGATTGCGACGACGTGATTTGAGTCGTTTCCGTCGTTTGTACGGTTGAAAAGGCCGAGATGCTGAGAAGATGAAGCGTCGATTACTTCTTTCGACGGCGCAATCGCGAAAGTCATGCCGTGGAAAGTGTAGAGAGGGTTTTCCGGCACGATTCCGAAGACGAAAGAGGTGGAGAACGAGAAGGCGGCGCCGGCGGTGGAGTTTTTGAAACGGAAAGGACGAGAATAGAAGGTGTGGCCGACACCGAACATCTGGGTGTCGTTGGTGTGAACGATTTGACCATCTGGTTGGATTTCTCGTACGCCATCGAGCTCTGAATCATGGATAATGAAAGAGAAACCATTATCATCTGCAGAAACGGTGGATGATGATACCGATCCGGTAATCAGAAGGAGGAGGAGGAGGAGGAGATGGGGTTGGATCAAGATCATAGATGAAGGATTGATGAATTTGGTTCTTGAAAACTGAAAAAAGTTGAGATTATTGGGTGGAAATGAAGGAATCTTGACGGATTCGGAATGATGAAATCGAGGGAAGGAAGTCATTTAGTTTGACATGTTGATGATGGTATCAACGCAGACAATTTGGATTCATGTGATGCAAGTTGAAGAAAAAGTATTATTATTTTATTATTATTTTTAAAATTTTAAAAATGTACTTTGGTAACACTAATGGTGAAAATAGTGATTTTAAAATGAAAAAATTGCATCAAAATGGAACAAACTTTCACTTGATTCCTACTTTGAGGAACCAACTTTTAAAATTGTCATTTAAGGGTCTCTTCCAAACTTTATATTTATTTAAGGGTTCGGGTAACTTATTGAACAGGTAACCGGTAACTTAGTATGAGTTGGCAACAAATTAATAAAATAAAAAAAATAGGTGGAAATTATATTGCCAAGTCATCATCTCCTTCATTAACGTGATCAATATTATAATTATAAAATAAAATAAAAACTAAATATTAAAATAAATCAATATTAGAACTAGAAAACAGAAACCGAATCGTCTCCTTCCTTAACGTGATCGCTCCTGCACTGGTCGACTCCTTCATTGGTCGCAACCCTAGCCCTCCCTCTTGCCTTCAGCCGCCGTCGCTCAGGTACCCGTCCGGCAGCCCGCTGTCTTCTCCGGCAGGCGCTGCATCTCCGGCAGCCCGCTGTCTTCTCCGGCAGGCGCTGCATCTCCGCCAGGCGCTGCATCTTCGCTGATTTTTTATCAACCATTCATCAGGTACCCATTATTTTTATTATCTCCGGGGATTCCTTGTATCGATACTTTTCAACCGTATCTGCTATATACATATGTATATGTATATGTATATATATATATATATATATATATATATATAAATATTACCCTACACGATTGGTAACAACAATAAAGAGTAGCTTTTCCTACCATCATCATCTAGTGCTTCTTCCTAAAACACAACAGCAACTACAGCAACATATCAAATGCTTCCTAAAATTATTTTCCTACCATCATCATCACAGCAACAACTATAATTATTTTCCTACCATCATCATCTAATGCTTACTAAAACAGTAGCTTGCAAGGAGCAAACTCACTTCATAGTAGGTTATGCATATATCATTATCTAATGCTTCCAATGTATATTGTTTTCAACCATTAATACACATATAATGCATGGTTATTCATGCAAAATCTGAATACCAAACAAATAAATCGTTGTACCAAGTTCGAAAAAAAATAAATGGTTTATAATTGTGTGATGACTAATTTGAGTACATGTATTGTTATGTATTTTCACATTGAGATTTTCGTATTGCTACCATTATATTGAGTACAAATATTGCTGCCAATATTTTTTATATTGAGATTTTCAAAAAGTTTATTTTAGTTTCAGGTTTGGAGAAAAGCAATATGAAGATTAATTTGGCTATAAATCATGGCGGCATGTTCCAAACAAACCCATTCTATTATGGAGGTAAAGTTACATATTTGAAAGATTTTGATGCAAGTAACATAAATATTAGAAGCCTTAGAAAACATGTTGAAGATTTTACTTCGTCTGAAATTAGTTGGATGTACTATAGGGTTCCTAACACCGATTTGGAAAAAGGATTGAAACCCCTTGATAGTGACATGGATGTTGAAAGGTTTTTTAGTTATCGTAAGTTGTCGGCGCAATTGGAAATTTTTATAGATCATTTTGATATTGATATTAGTGAGTTCTTGAATAGTAATTATGATGATACCATTGAAGAGGATTATGTTTCCGGTAGTGATGATGAGATTAGTTTTTCCGATGATGATGACGAGGTTGCTAGTGTAGATCATTTGTTGGAAGGGGATGATGAGGTTAGAGAGGTTAGAATGAGAAAAATCAATAGGGAAGTGGAAGATGTGAATGTTGGACATACAATACATTCTTGTAATGAAAATGTCTGGGTCCCTAGAGTTGATAATATGGAAATAGAAGATGAGGTACAACCACAACCATATCAACATGATGGTTTTTTGACAGAATTGTGTGATGAGTACGAAAGGGATAGGTTTGTTGAAGATGTCGTTAATTCCGAAAACGAAAATGAAGTGGTTGAAGAAGATGAGGCCAAAACCAATGAACTTCCAATTCACAATCCAAATGTTCCTTGGAACTTAATGAAACCTCAAGCTGGTGAACGATATGCATCGTCCTTGGAGTTAAAGAATTGCTTGACAAATTATGCGCTTTCAAATGGCCTTCAACTCAGGTATGCTACTTATCTTATTTACTTACTGGAAGCAATATAAGAGGAATGGGTTTAAGAGGTAGGGGTTCAAGAGGTACGACTTCACGTGAGACGCTTACAGGAGTAAGTATAATAATTGTGATTCATTTTGTGTTTTAGTATATGTATACATATATACATATAAAATATTCTAACTAAAAATATGTTTATTTTGTAGAGTTCACAAGTTAGCTTTGAAGTGAATATACCAACTACTGTTGAGGAAGGTATTTCAATATGTATAATCACACTTCGTTTGCATATTTGCATATAATTTACATATTTGCATTAACTTACATATGTGTACATAGGGCAAGTTGATATAGGTGATGCACAAACATCTGATGAAGTTCGATCAATTCCATAATTTGCAGTTGATGGCTGAGTTTAGTAAGGATGATTCAAGCAGTCGAAGATTGAAGATTTCCAACAATTTTTTTTGTAACAATGTCTTGTCATCAACTTTATAATCTTAACAATTTGAATGTTGTGAACAAACTTTTATTTTGGGTGATTTGCCACACTTAATTTGAACTTTAAAATTGGTATGGATTAGTTGGATATAAAATTCTTCAATTTGATATTTAATATTTGTTTTTTATTGCATTAATTAATTTTTTATTACATTAGTTTTTGTATTAAATTAATAAAAATGAAATTTAGCTTGATAATCTGAGTTTTTCTTTTGAAAAAATAATCTTTAATTTGAAATTTTTTTAAACGTGATTTGGGTAAAAAAACAAGATTTTATTGCATTAATATTTGGAAATAAATAGATTTTAGTCAATTTTCAATAATTAAATTTTAATTATTTTCTCATTTTAAAATTTGATGTGGAATTTTAGTTTCTAAATAAATAAAAAATATGCCATGTCAACATTTTAATTTTATATTTATAATAATAATTAATGACGTGGAATCTTAGTTGGCAAAAAAAATGGTGATGTCGTCATTTAATAGGTTAACAAGTTACCCAGACCCTTGAATAAACATAAAGTTTGAAAGAGACCCCTAAATGATGATTTTGAAAGTTGGTTCCCCAAAATAGGAATCAGATGAAAGTTCGTTCCATTTTAACGTAATTTTCCCTTTTAAAATATAAGCACTAATTATTCCGTCCATTGTTGTTAAGTATTTTATGTTACAAAAACATAATGAATAAACCTTTTTCTTTACATGTTATGTATTTCAAAAAAATAAAATAAAATAGAATATGACATTTGATCACTAAATTTGTTTAAAAGAAGTTTATCAATATAAATTGGGAATTGTAATCTCTTCATTTACTTTATCTTGGTGATCAAAATATCATGAAATAATCGTCGGTTATTCATTTATAAGCGTTAGCGGTGTCAAAAGCACCACTTTCATTTATGTACACAATAATTATGACCACTGAGTTTATCAGGTCTGATATCTTACAGTCATAATTTGTCGGGATTAGTCCAGACATAGCCTTGGACACCCTTCCAAAAAAACATGCACTAAGTGCTTAGTTAACCGATAAGACACGATAAGTTTATAGTAAAAACGTATTTGGTATATCTCACTGGGAATTAGAGTTTAGATATTATGATGTATGTTACATCTATCGTATATGACGGATGCCAAGTGCACCAAATAATAAGTTTTAGCTATTGGCCAATTACGACTATAAATTGTAATAGCGGTGAGTCGGGTCGAATCCACATAGTCTCAGTTTTAACTTATTATTGCCAATTACGACTCAAAATTGTAATATCGATGAGTCGGATCGAATCCACATAGACTCAGTTTTAACTTATTATTGCCAACCTGTTTTTTTTTCTTAGGGGCTGCTTGGTTAAGGTTAATGAATGAAAATGAAAATGACAGGGAATGAAAATGTGAATGACTTTTCATTACCTCCGGTTTAACCAAGAATAAAAATGTGGGCTTATGAGGGAATGAACCTATTATATTATATAAAACCAAATAGTTTCTTTTATTTTCATTCCCATTGATTACTGCTTAATACCTCCAACCAAACACCCCCTTAGATTCACATCGGTTAAAACAAGTTATTCAATTGATCTTATTAATCACAAATGAGAATTTGAATAAGCTCTCAAATTCTTAGGTTTGATTAGCTTTACCAAACTACTAAAACATAAACTCAAAGCCATAGGTTTGGCTTATTAAGGCTTTGGTTGCAAGATTTTAAGAACCCAATTCGAAAACCTTATTGAGACCAAATGAATTGATCTTATTAATCACAAATGAGAATTTGAATAAGCTCTCAAATTCTTAGGTTTGATTAGCTTTACCAAACTACTAAAACATAAACTCAAAGCCATAGGTTTGGCTTATTAAGGCTTTGGTTGCAAGATTTTAAGAACCCAATTCGAAAACCTTATTGAGACCAAATGAGTTCAACTGTTACTTTATCAAAGTTTCAAAACCATTCGAGCTTTTAACGAGCTACTCGAGCTCGAGTTTAATATTTCTCGAGCTCGAGTTGATCTCAAAGAGTATAGCTATATAACACTAATGTTCTACTCGGCTGCCAAACATGCTCATCAGGGGCGGAACACAAGCCTTCTAATTAAGGGGGTCGAACCCAACAAAACATCTTCATTGATAAGCTCAATTCATTATAAAAAATTGTGTGACAGGAGAATAGAACCTATGACCACATATACAGGGGCCATATACACATAACCACCTAAGCTCAGCGCAATTCATTGATAATATTTCTAATATCTAGTATTTAAGGGATAAAACGCAGGGGCCATGGCCCCCCTAGGCCCCTATTGTGTTCCGCCTCTGATGCTCATATATTTATTAATCATACAATAAAAATATAAAAATCATTGAGCTCAAGCCGATAAACGAGTTAATCGATCGCGATCTTAGTTCGAACCCATAAACAAGCATTGAGCTCGAGCTAGGTAACTGAAAAAATATCCGAGCTCGAGCTCCAGCCTTACATTGAAAAGTTAATCGAGCTCGAGTCGACCTCGAGCCCGATATTAAATTTTTTGAACCCGACTACCTATTACTCGACTCGATTCATTTACACCCTAATCCCACCCCTAACCCCATGTTCTTTTTTTAACCACCTGCACCATTTTCTTTTACTTAGATTTGGTTAGTTTGTGGAGGAAAAGATCGCATTAGTGGATGCATGCATGGAATTTCAGATTCAAAATGTCTATGCATTGCTGACGTGGTGTTCAAACTTAGCACCAAACAGCCAACAATGGAGGCTGTTGTAAAAGTTTTTAAGGTGGTTCTTCAACTGACTAGCTAATTAAACCTGCCTATTACATAACCCACGTTGCCTATTATTTGTGTTTACACTTAAAGGGTCGGCGGTCGGCCGACTTTCAATGGAGGCTATTGCAACAATGTATACATTCAAATATATTGTTTCAGTATAGGAACTACATTTTTGAGTTTATTTTTGGGTTATAGGTAAATTTCAATACTAGATCTTGGTCTCGGTTTTGGATTTATTCGAGTGCGGTGTGATCGATATTTGCAACACAGATAGAGGTTCTCCATCAGGTTGATCAGTAACATAATCGAAGGGAGTTTCCACGACCTGATCGAAACCCATCATACAACCCTTTTTTTTTAAAGGGTATCCTAGGCACTTGCCTAGACTAATCCCTGACAATTTTAAGACTGTTAAAACATGCAATTTTGAGATAATTCCCCAGCGACCACAAGTTATTTGCGTCTGGATTCGAACCTGGATAGATGGGTTATCTAGCCTCATCCCCATAAGTCTTAATCAGTACGCCACAAGCCTTGTGGTTATCATACATCCCTTTTAATTGCCAAAAAGAAGGATTTGCTTACCATATGAAAAGAAAATCGATAACAAAGCTTACTTTAGGAATAGCACTTGGTTCAATGTTGTTAAGCACGTTGCAAAGGATAATCCCACTTGTTCATTTACTAGATTTGATTGGTTTGGGGAGGAAAAGAAAATGGTGCACGGGGGCTTGGTGTTTGTGTGTTAGGTGAGACTAGGTTAGTTTTTTTATTATTAACTTTTTCTTAAGGTTGTACCCAAACCAATACATAATACAATTAAATATAAAAGAAGGTAAAAAGGTCGTGTTACTATTAGTTTAACAGATTCTTTTAATTCTGTTAGGATGAAGAACGAAAAGTAAAATGAAATGAAAACCGCAGGGATAAAAAGAATAGTTTTAAAATCACAGAGACGAAAATCGTTATTAACACTAAACTACATAGACGAAAATACTTTTTGTCCAAACCGGTTGATTGAATGTCTGAGGCGTAAATGAAGCGTTGTTTTTTCCTTGATGATCCAAACAGTGAAGGTAATTCTGATTCGGTTTTCACACCAAGGAGAAAAAGCTAAATTGAAATTAATCATCCACCTTATCCAAGCTACAAGGTATGGAGCCACGTCATTCGATTGACGGGCTCATGTGGGCTCACCACTTCCACAACACTTTCCACCCCTACGGGTTGATGGCTCTTGCTCACTGTTATTCGGTGCGTGAATCGTAGTTTACTATGTATTATGTAACAACATGTGGTTGACAAATAATTAACTGAAGGATTCATGTTTGAATTTTTGATGTGACGATAGATTTAAGAGCATATCCAACAACTATGTTAAAATAGAAAAAAAAGGAAATTTTAGCAATCTTTTGCTTCAACAACTACGATATCTTGTATGTTCAAATAAGAAAAAGATGAGAGATGATAAATTTTTTTAATGATGAAACAGCTAAAATAAAGTAACCGTTGGAGTTAAACGTAATTTTCTTTAAAGATTCTTGCTTTTGATATTTTATTAGATAAATAAAACATTTGTTTTCTTCATGATTTGCTGGCCACCGAATCCAAAGTTAAAACAAAAAAAAGTATTAAAAAATGTGACTTTTTAATAAATAATTGAAAAGTGAAAGCAAATTTATGCCTCACCGTTGGTGAATGGAAGGATGATTTTACCGAAATAAAAGATAATTCTTCATAGATCTTTTTGTTAGTTTTAGCTATTGAACGAGTTAAAAAATATTTTTTAATATTGATGTACTTAAAAATGGATTCCTATAAAATCAATTGGAATTATCAGTAATCAAGGTTTTTTTTTGTAAAATCGATGCCTCCTCTTCTTAACAAATTCTCATTTAATAACATAAATTAAGAAAATTAAGCGGTCATTTACTAAAATCTATCCGGGTAAGTGTTTACTAGCAAAATTCAACACTATCACTTACTTATAGGCAATGTTCTAAAAAGCTCATCGCACTGCCGCCATGGCACCAAGGCTTGTGTCTTACGCCACGTTAAGCCCGTGGCACGCCAATGACCTAATGTGCAATTTGTGTAATTCGATATTTGATTTTTCTTTACGTTTATAATGTCGTATTTGCTAGTTTCTAATATACAACTTAATTTAATTTGCTTATTACTATTAACTCAATGATTAACAATACAAAACATATGTTTTTTATATATAATATTGCATATGAATTTGAAATTTGATGGCGTAAGTCACGCCTTGAAAACGTCATGAAGTGGCTCCTAAGGCTTGAGGCTTGGCCACGCCGCCACGCGACGCCTCACGCCATTTAGAACATTGCTTATAGGGTAAGATTTTTGTTACCAAAATGGTATTGTCAGGGTCGTCCTAATCTTTTTAGAGGCCCTGTAATTACACTTTTACCTACATAATATGGCTACTAATTTTTGGTTATCCCTCGTCCCAAAGCTTTTGATTCACTGTAAAATAAGTTAAAAAATAGACACATATATGATATTATTGTATTAAGAACATGAACATATATGATAAAATAGATGAACGAATTTTTTTGCCTACTTGTTGTTTTACTGTTTGTATGCACATCATCTCAAATATGCAGATATGGGTTTTTCAAATATGGATTTTTGTTTAACAAAAATTAAGAACAAGAACTAACGATGAAAGTAAATTGAAAGAGATTAGAACAATGATTCACTCTCTTTTTTAATATCAAGAAGCATGTATATATGATTTTGGATTAACATCTAAACAATTTCATGGTGCTAAACCATCTTTTTAGATTTTTTTTTATTTATATTTTCAATTTTTTTTCTTCATCTCTTAGTTAATTAGTATATGGAGGCATATATGAATCCACAAAAAGAACGTATTTTCCTGAAATTACCGTAATACACTTAACACTTTGAGGTTAATTAACATAAAAAAATGGAATTTACCTCTTCTAGTCTAGTCTTCTGGAGTTTAAAACTTTGAATGTTGAAGAGTTACAACCTTGCAGGTTTCAGTCTCACCCTCAAAATCATATCAGAAGTAGGTTTATTGATTCTCGAATTTGTATTTGAGAAGAAAATTGGTTTCTTGAATTTGTTGTGCAGACCAGTGTTCAACAAATTCCATATTATACAGAAGTGCTTTTTTGAGTCGTTGTCGTTTCCGTTGATTATCCAAAATCATATCAACAACAATCATCTTCGAGACTTTAGGGATTTCAATAGTCGAATACTTGAATTGGGAACAGAAGCAGAGAAACTCGAAGAGTCGCGGTTGTGATTTTTTATCGACAAATTTGGAATTGGGGAACCAGGGAAGATAACAACTTTGCTTATTGATTTTAGGGTTGTATAAACCAGGCCCAAGAACATGTAAATTTGGGGCCCGGTTCAAAAAAGCATATTTAGCAGGCCAATCAACGGCCACGGGTATTGTATGCAACAATTTACCTGGTAAACGCTAACCGTGGTAAAAGTCGTCGCCCTCACTTTGTCGGGTAAGACTTTTGGTCATTGTCTTTACTCTTACCAGGTAAGATTTTTGATTCTTGTGAAATTCATTCGGTAAGGTAATATGATTTGGTAAGAGCTTACCCGTGTAAACGTTTGGTAAACGTCCCCTAAAATAGAAAAGTGAGATATTAGCAACTTTTTTGCTCCAAGAGATATGTTATCTTGTATGCTAAAATAGAAAAAAGAGGAGAGAGATAAAAATCTCCAAATTTGAAGAAAATCTCTAAAATCCGCTCTTTAAGAAATAGAAATAATATTTTAATCATTCAGAAGAGAAAAATAATAATTTGTTAGTATATTGATTATTTTAATAATATAATAAATAGTATTATAATAAGTGTTCAAAAAGGCGCGCCATGGCGTGCGTCATGACGCGATATGGCGTAAGACACGTCTCCGTCATAACGAAACAAACTATACGTTTCTATAAGGCGTGGCATGCCGTGGCGCTAGTTTTTTTGAATACCATGATTTTTCCAAAAAATGTTTTTTTTTATCTTTTGTATTTTTACACTTTTAATTTTTTAATTTTATAGGTTTATCTAATCACATCACTCACAATTTCACGAATTTATAAGCGTTACGGAATCACGATTAAAGTAAAGCTGTAAAATTACCTTTCTAAGTTCTATTTAAATATTTAATCAAAAACTATTTTATAATAATAATTTGTATGATTATTTCTTCTTCTAATGCAAATGTACATTTTTTAATATCATTATTTGATTAGATAACATATAGAAAACATTTATCTTTATTGATATGAAATACAAATTTGCCGTCTTATGTCACGCCTTGAAAAACGCCGCGTCCTCGTCGTGGCGCGTAAGACTTACGCTGTGTTCTCGAAACTCATTTTAGGGAAGAAAGGAAAGGAAAGCGAGGGAAAAGGAAGGAAAGTAAAAAAATGTCGTGTTCTTAAAACTTTTTTAGGAGATAAAGAAAATGAAACGAAATGATAGAAATGATAAGTTTTCTCCCAAAACTTTCCTTCCACATGTGGGAGGAAAGAGAAGGGAAGGAAAGGAAGGAAATTAAAATGATTTTAAAAAATTATTAAAATTACAAAACTACCTAACGTGTCATTATAAATGGTATATTTTTAAGGGTATATTTGTAAAAATGATATTTTTCTTTCCCTTCTCTCCTGTTCAAGAACAAAAAAATTATTTCCTTTTTTTTTCAAAAGCACAAATAAAAAAAAATTATTTTTTTTCCTTTTTTCCCCCTCCTTTTCTTTTCTTTTCCTTTCTCTTTTCTCAAGATTTGAGAACACAACTTTAAGGCTTCACCTATTCGTCACGCCTCACGTCCTTTTAACCTTGATTATAATATCTAAAATATTTTAGCTATTGAAATTGAAAGTAATTTTTTTAAGATGTTAATCTTTATTATTCTATTTAAGAAAAATATAACTTGGGGTTTTGAAGATACTTTTTAAGTTTTAAAGTAAACAATACCTTTGTCGGCTACTTTAAAATTTAAATACCCCTTTCAATTAATACTGTCCATTTGCAGCAATCTTAATTGGTCGCTTTGTCTTTTTATAATTTATTCATGCCAACAAATGTCAATCATGAAGTACAAGACAAATTCCAATAGATGATAGCGTCTTGTTATTTTATTTATACTTGGATCATCACGTTTAAAAAGTCATTACTAAATTAAATTTACTAGAATTTAGTTAATTTTAGATAATTTTAACAAAAAATATGAAAGCATTAACAAAATTAAATGGGTTTCTATAGTTTTTGACGTCTTTTAAGAGTTGGAGAATTTTAGAAACAATTTTTTGATAACGTCTCATTCGTATAATGTTTTTTTGAAAGAAATAAAAAAAGATTGATTAAAAAACACTTCAAATATAATTTAATTTGGTTTAATTGGTTCACATGGAATTGAGATGAACCCAATTCATTCATTTGGATATTATGTGTGGCTTGTATAATCTAGTTTTGGAATGTAAATGTAAATAGTTGTAAATTACAAAAAGAGTGAATTATAAATTTGGTCCTTCGTGGATATTTGTTTTTAGATTTTGGCCTCTTCAAAATATAAAGTACATTTTTGGTCCATAAATCGTAATTTTTAGCCGAAACCTGTCTATTCCACTAACACCGTTAGAGGAGGCTCTGTTAGGTCCATCATGTGTCGTTCACGTGAGAGGAATTTTGGTCTTTTTGCCTCTGTTTTTTATTCTATTTAAAATATATAATCAAATTAATCATGGACCCTGGAAGTCATACTCAGAACCGTCATTCAATTCACTCGTTACCATCACCATTGATGAATACCATTGCTCCCTCCCCATTTTGACGTACACTGTTCTCTCCCGTCCCTTGGTTGCAAGTCCGTTAGCGTTGCAAAACAGAAGCATTCACCATAAATTGAAGTTGTGGAACTTGAACGCGTGAAAACCAGACCCTTGGTCTGCAAGTGTCGAGCTCGAAATCGAAAACTAGGAGAAGCGTTTATGAACAATATCCACCAAGTTAGGTTTGCATTAGATAGGTTTTTGAGTTTCTATTTTTGTTTGTAATTTTAGAGATTTTATCTAGAGATTTGTATTTGAGTTGTTTCTTGTACATGAATCTGATTTTTTCATTTCGGGGTTTGATTACTAATTTCATTGTTGTTTTTGATTTCACATGTTCTTGATTTCACTTTTGTTGTTCTTGATACAAAAGCAGTCGTTGTACAAACGAGATTTTTGTTTGTTGCCTTCGTTGTATCGAACTCCGTCAAAGCAGACGAAGCATCTGATGTGCTCTATTAGATATAGATTCAAGTTTGGAGAAGATGAAGCATCTGATTTTTTGCTTCTTGCCTTTTGATTTGTTGAGATTATGTTCTTGACTCTTGAGATTCATACTTGAGTATGTTCTTGGAGATGGATGAGAGGTTGAAGAAGATGGATAAAAAGACCACAATGCCCCTCAGATGAGGGGAACATGGCGCACTTAACGACCCCTACTCTAACAGTGTTTGTGGAAGGGACAAGTTTAGGCTAAAAAACACGATTTTTGGACCAAAAATTTACTTTATTTTTGAAGGGACCAAAACCAGAAAGCAAGGTATTCAAGAGGGACCAATGTAATAGAATTTATTATATAAGGTGTATTTTATCCTTACAAAACTATATAATAATGGACTTGGATTCCATCAAAGGAATTTGTTATTTCCAATTTATTTCAACTTTTTCTATTTTATAAATCAAACTAAGTAACTAACCATGGAAATTGGAGTCAATGAAATTTGTAATTTCAGTTCTATTTGAATCCTTAAAATCTTTTTTTAGAAAGACAACAGTTGATTAAACCATTCAAAAGGAACAAAACTAAAAACAAGTTTATGCAAGAAGAAGAAACAAACAAAAGAGAACATAAACAAAAATAACATCCTCAAACAATCCACACAAACCCAACCGAACAAAGCTAAAAACAAACCCTCCAGACCTAAGGGAAACCGAAACAAATGCTTCTCTTTTATTTATGTGAAATATAAGGGATCTAGATAGAAAAAAATGAAAAAAATCTTATAATTTATCTGTAATATAATTTTTAAAAACTAGCTTATAAGATGGTTAAGTTTATGCTAACCGAACAAAGTTTTTTTAATGAACTCAAAAAAGTTGATTTGTAAACTAACTTGTACTTGCCAAATATGACCTATAATGATTAATAAAATCATAAATCATACATGAGGACATGTAATTACACATATGTTGTTACCAACTTCATTGCAAACTAGCCATTATTTTATCTTATAAAACATCTTATAGAAAAAGGTTTCATGTAACACTTTTTAAAAAGTATCATATAAAAACTAATATGGTGATTTACTTATTGTATTGTATTAGGTTACTCGATTTAGTAATAGCAACTAAGGATATAACATGTTAGGTCATGTAACTTGTTGTACTAGCTTATCATGTGATGCATAAATATTGTTTGTCTTATAAACTCAAAAGTTCTATTAACTATTTTCTATTGAAACTGTTTTAATGGTCAATATGTAAACTTCATTGCAATCCAACTGAGTGTCGTTGATGCCGTATAACAAGAACACGACTTTATGCCCGTTTGAAACATTCAAAGGCTTACAAGGCTTCACGTTGACCAGATCTAGGGAAAACTGACAATGTCGATTTGTGCAGTATAATACATTTTTACAAGTGGAATCGACATTCAGAGCAAAACACAAGATCAAGTATCACATATTCAAATTAGGGGCATGAGGCCAGGATCCGACATACAACCAATACACAAATAGGAAGCAAGATTAAGATATCTTTGAAGAACTACTACAGTCTACAAGTATGAACGTCTTTTTTTGCAGTTTTAATTCAAACATAGGAATATATATGATAGAAGAAAGCCTTATGAACGTGTATATTTATATTTATATCATACGATATGATTGATCTCGATGCAACGTGATCAACCATCAAATCTAGCCGATTCTTGGTGCCCTAACAACATTTTGAGACGAGTCGACGAACAACCTAACTCGACTCATCACAAAATCCATCGTAACAAAACTATCTTGAGGAATCACGTGAATTGTGGCCCTCGGCATTTCTTCCTTTATCTTCTTCTCCACATCTTCAGCTTTCATCCCTACGAGTTCTGGCCAATGTGTTTTCATAGCTGCAACATGTTTACACACATCATGAGACTTTTAACCATATTTTGATTACTTTCCAATCAAATAACTGTTAACGATAAACAATAAAGTTGACAACACTGACCTATATCTAGTGAATTAAAAGAAAACCGTAAATCAACTCACTTGGGAGACTTTGTTGGGTTTCCACAACGGGTGTGTTTCCTATGTTTTCTTCGGCCATGGCAAGAGAAGTTAAAGTGCCCGATACCTTAATACGTGCTATACACAAAAGAGAGGATTAAAAACAAGAGTTGGATAACTTAAAACAATTCAATGGTAACACACTTCAATATATAACAAAGATCATATCCCATGAATAATGTCAAGAAACATAACATAGTTGCGTAAACCTGCAGCAATTTCAAAGATTCCCATAATATTCGAGTTTTCATAATGTTATAATCTTTTATTTATAAATTATAGAATTTTGTATATAATAAAGAGTTTATTTTAATAAAATTGGCTCCAATAAATTAATCGATCAAAATCAAACCTTATTAAAAAAGGTTTACAAGTGGCGATATCATAATTGCCGGCCAATGAACAAAAGGACTAAATAAATGCAGATTCATACAAGAAGAAAAACCAAAATCAAGGATCAGACTATTAAAATAATATTATAGGTGTATAATAACAATGTTATTATATTTCTATTAAAAGAGTAAACTACATACTTGGTCCCTAGGGTTTATTAGTTTTAACAGTTTGGATTCCTAAAATGAAATATCTATGGCTTGCATCCTCGTGGTTTCTATTTCATAACATATTGGGTCCCTAAAACTAACTATGTTAGACTTTTTCTGTTAAGTAGGTTAAGTACGAGGGTCATTTTGGTCATTTTAACTTTAGGGACCAAACATGTAATAAAAACCACAAGGACCAAACATGTAACTTACTCTCTATATATTTTATATATACTTAATAATTAATAATTAATAACATATATATTGTATATAGTTTATCACTATAATTTTCAAAAAAAATTATAACATTGTTTTTTTTTATTTCAACAATATATTTTTAATTTTGTATTTTTATTGTGGCATGATAGTTATATTTTTCTTTATTATAGCAATATATATTCAAAATATTTTTTATTATGACATTATAGTTACATTTTTCTTTATTATAAAAATATATTTTTAAATTATTTTTTAATTATGGTATTATAGTTACATTTTTCTTAATTATAGCAATATATATTCAAACTATTTATTTATTATGTCATTATAGTTACACATTTTTCTTTATTATAACAATATACTTTCAAATTGTTTTGTATTTAGGCATTGTACTTTTAATTTTTTTTATTAAGTTGCATGAAAATTATATATTTTAATGTAACTTATATTTTAAACATATACGATTGTTTTTTTTTCCTTAAAAACATATATTTTTTTAAATAAATTACGTGACATAGATAAAATGGACCATCAATTTTTTAAATAATTTCCTCATTTTACTTTCCGATTATTCATACATTTTTAAAGGAATTCTTAAAAAAATAAATGAAAAACATAATATAGGTGGTATATGAAATCGGGAGAGAAAGCGATGAAGTTATTCAAAAATAAAACAAAATTATTCATTAATATAACAATATTTAGAAAATCTGTAAAACACATTTTACATTGCTAACGTTTAAAAAATGTTAAAAAGTATGTGTTTTTTGCAGAAAAAAATGTATCTGTTTAAAAAATATGTTACATTAAAATATTCAATTTTCATACAATTTAATAAGAAAAATTAAAAATACAATGTGTAAAAAAATGAAATGAAAGTATATTACTATAATAAAAAAATGTAACTATAATGCCATAACAAAAATACAATTTGAAAATATATTATTTTAATAAGAAAAAACGAAAAAAATGTTATAATAAGAAAAACTGTGAAAGTATTTGATAAATTATAATATATATATATATATATATACCCACAATATATATATGTTATGAATTATAAATTATTAAGTATATATAAAATATATAGAGAGTAAATTACATGTTTGGTCCCTGTGGTTCTTATTACATGTTTGGTCCCTGTGATTCTTATTACGTGTTTGGTCCCTATACTTAAAATGACCAAAATGCCCCTCTTACTTAACCTACTTAACAAGAAAAGTCTAACAAAGTTAGTTTTAGGGACCTAATACGTTATGAAATGGAAACCACGAGGATGGAAGCCATAGATATTTTATTTTAGGGACCCAGACTGTTAAAACCAATAAACCCTCGAGACCAAGTATGTAGTTTACTCTATTACATATTTAAGAGAATGAATACACATACTTATTAATTTATTATACTTGTTAATCATAGCAATTGTGTTATATTCATCCGATTTTAGTTAAAGGATTTAAAAAAATTATTAATATTTTTGATATGATAATATGAGAAAAAGCTTGTATAAAAATAAGTGTCCTATAAAAAAATGTGTATGTAGTACAATTCTCAAAAGTGTCATATAATTAAAAAAAACTAATACTTGGGCCAGTTCTATGATTTTGAATGCCCTGACGTAGAGTCAAAAATATGCCCCTAATCTAAGAAACAAATAACACATAAATCTTTAAGGGGTTTGGAACCTAGTCAAACGAGGCGATTCATTTCCACGATGATTTTTATTGGAAAAAAGAAAGTTACAATTGGGTTCCAACATAAGGTTGCTTCTTGTTTGTCATATATGATGCTTCTTTATTCGTTAGGACCCAAGAACCATTATGCATTCTTTCGATCTTTAGGCTGATCGAACGAGGACCTCAAGATCAAGAAGGCTAAGTGACGTTAAACCCTGAGTTAGACCCAAGTACCCAACATAAGGGGGTGTTTGGGATTGCTTATTTGAAACAACTTATACTTTTCTATAAAAGTCTTTATCAACTTATCATAAGTTGGATTTGTTTAACTTCTTTAAAAACTCTTATTACCGGTTTGGTATCGGTAAAAACAGTTTATCCAAACACTCAAAAGTGCTTATTATCAACAAAAGCTACCAAAACAACAACATTTTGCTGATTATTGACCTTTCAACACCGGATTATAATAGGCAAATCAAGAGATTGTTAAAAGTACTTTAAGGAATGGGGTTTAAATAGATAGAGAAGGTCGTGATTATTCTGGCCATTGAGGTACCGAAAGGTTGACAATTGCAGAATAAAAAAGAGGGCACCACATGGCCATTCTCCTTGTACATTTTATCCTTATCACCATTTCTCTTGCATTTTTATCCATATATCATTAGGTCCGTAAGTATTGCGGACCCCTAAAACAACATCGTTTTTGACCAAATATCACTGGATCCGTAAGTATCGCGGAGGTGGATTACGGACGTGGCACAAAAAAACGACGTAGTTTTAGCACTACTAGAAAATTGAGTATTTTCAATGGAAATTAATTTTCAACGGAAAATGTCGTTGAAAATTTTGTACGAATTTTAAAGGATTATTGACAGAATATAAATTTTATACGAATTTTCAACGAAAATCTCTCACAAACATATATGCATTTTCAACCAAAAATTTTCAACGAAATGTCTCGTCAAAAAGTTTTTGGTTGAAAATGCATTTTGTGAGAGATTTTCAACGGAAATTCGATGAAAATTCGTAAAAAATTTATGTTTGTCAATAATCCCTTTAAAATTCGTAGAAAATTTTCAACGACATTTTCCGTTGAAAATTTTCGTTATAAATACTCAATTTTCTAGTAGTGTAGGTCTGTGATACTTATGGAGTTGGGTTACGGACTCTAAGACAAATGAATAAAAATGAGAGAAAAATGGTTATAAGAATAAATAATAAGCGTAATTTGGTCATTTTAGTGGTGGTGGTGAGCGATTGATAGAGGGGAGCCGTGACTCGTGAGGTAGGGCAGCAGGCGATCTTTTTTTGAATTCTTTTAAAAATTAAGTCTACTAAGCCCTATATGTATGTTGGGTTTTGATGCCACTTGGGCTTTGCTCCCTTCGGCAGTCACCCACTTCGCGTAGCACATGAGCCGGCCCTAATATGTCATTTTATTTTCAGAAATGTCCTAAAATACAATTTTTAAGATGTCTAAAAGTAAAAACTCATATAAATTTATTGTGACACTTTTACGTAGGATATATTATTGTTTAGACTTGTAAACTTAAGTGTTATAAATATAGTCTAATGCAATAGACTTAGATAGACATTATTGGCATCTTATAAACACTAATTTTGTTGTAGTGGTATAGGTTCAAAACAACACGCTCTAACAGGTCTGTATGCATCTTAACTTTTCCAAATCCCAGAGACGAACCTAGATTCTTTTTATAGGGTGGCACCATACACTATATGACAAAATATAATTATGAAAAACACCGACTTTATGTTTTTTTACTAACGATTGATATAGCTCGATTCGTTTTTAATCTATTTCCATCCTTTCGAGGAATTTTTAAAGTTTTCTGTTTGATTTTGAAGGATCTTTAAGTTTTTTTTTATTATCAATTTCAAGGGATTTTTTTAGTTTTTTTTCTAGATTTCCAGAGTTTTTTCGGGTTTTTTTGGTTGATTTAACGAGTTTTTGGTTAATTTTGAGCTACGGTTGCACCTTCTTGAACTTCTAAGTATCATACGATGACACCTTCTAAAACGATACGGTTGCACCTTGCATAAACGTAATTTTTTTAACCTTTTGACGAAGAAATAATACGATGACACGTGCCACTGTGTGACTTATCTAGGTCCTACCAATATTCCAAATCCTATATTTAAATGAGATATACTAAGTTTGTTCAGTTTGTTTTTATATTTCTTTATAAGTTTGGATGGTCATAAATCCTCTATGGGAAGAACATTATCATGTATAAATCTCATTCTTGCATTTAGCATACAAAACATTGATCGATATCTAAACATAACACAATCACGGGATACTTCGATCACATTTGTAGATAGCCTAAACCCTCGATGGTTTTAAAATTTATACACACAACTCCCATCATCGCTCCTAGCCGTTGGATCAAAGTTTTCGGCCGAAGGATCCGTGCAACCTTCACGAACAGGAACATTAACTTGTTGCGCAGCTTTGCCTGCAATTATAACATGAATCAAAAGCTTCAAACTAAAAATCTTCTCATAACTTACTCAATTTCAACTACTACAAATTCAGATTCAAACTTTTGATCAAGGCCTTGAAGAATCATCCAAACACCACAACAAAGTCGGGTTTATATGATGTCAAAAATGGCTAAGTGTCCTAAAAGACAATTTTATACGAATTTAGAATAGGATCAAACACTTGTGCGTTTTATGTAAAAGTGTTACATTAAGATGTTTTTGAACGTCTTAACAAGTTTTTTAAAATATTTTTAAAATAAAGTATTGTATTTGTTATTTTATAGGACATTTTTGAAAAGTAATATATAAACACATTTTTCATAAGACACTTTTTTCAAATAGTATAATATAAAAAAACTAACAGGACGCTTTATTTCAAAAGTGTAATAAATTTTTTGTTAAAACGTCATATAAAGTTATTGTAACATTTTTTGATACGACGTTTTATTGCTTGATCCTATAAACTTAAGTCTTACAATACTCCAAAACAAATGACTTTTACCTACAAAAATCACCCAGAGAAATTTCCGTAGTTGATTACCGACTGTTAAGTGCATTTTATGCACCTAACTTGGTATGTTTTAGTTGAGTCTTTTATGCATTTTAGTCCTTAGTTTAGTCCTTTCATGCATCTTTTATTATTCTTTTCCGTTTCTCTCTTTAATCACGGTTGGAATTGTTTTGGGAATATATTTTACGTTTTCGGTATACTTTTGTGCAGATTTTACATGATGTTGAATATGACACGGTAGATGGACTAAGAGGATCGAAGGTCATGGCCGAGGAAGCGATAAAAGAATGGATTCTTGAAGATGAAGACTTGTTCGAAAAAGCCAAGTTTTGAAAAACAAACTTTCTGTTGCATTTTCATGGGCATGATAAATATTTCATGACCATGAAAATCTGCTGGACCTATTTTTATTGGGCTTTTCTGTTGGGCCTTTTAATTAGTCTTTTAAATACTTGTTTTAGGTTTAATTAGGGGACAACTTTTGTTTTTGGATATCATACGACAGCTGCGTTTTCTCTTAGGGTTCCTATTGGCGGTCGATTTCTATTGGGGAAGAAGACGGTGCTCAAGCTAAGCCATTGGAATCCGACTTTCAATCGTTTCTCCATACGATTACTAATATCTTCTTCCCTATTTCTTTGATTAGTTTAGTTGTTTTGTGTTTTGTTTGAACGATTGATATAAATCGATTAATCATTGAATTTTGTCTCTTGTTCTCTTTTAATTTTTGTTTAGTAGATTCAAATATTAGATTTTTCTGCACTTTTGCTATCCCTTCCTTCATCCCTTTTTATTTTAATGCATCTCTTCTCTCTTCTCTCTACTTTACTCTCTACTCTCCCTTTTTAATTTTCTGCGCTTTAGGTTTAATATGTTAATTAAGTATCTTATTGTTCATCTCTGGTTTTTCTGCGCTTTAGATTCAAATATTAGATTTTTCTGCACTTTTGCTATCCCTTCCTTCATCCCTTTTTATTTTAATGCATCTCTTCTCTCTTCTCTCTACTTCACTCTCTACTCTCCCTTTTTAATTTTCTGCGCTTTAGGTTTAATATGTTAATTAAGTATCTTATTGTTCATCTCTGGTTTTTGTTGATGTTAGTCGTTATTAGGTCGTGTCTAATGTAGATCTTTTTCTAGGTTTAGGTTTTCTTTATCTTTAATTTTGTTAAGAGTCTAAATAAATTAACTCGTTTCTTGGTTTTAATTAAGTAGTTGTTTTATTGGGTAATCGTCGCTTAGGATTGAGGTTTTGGGTATTGATCAATTGGTCTTAAAAACGAATGTTAAGTTTTAATCATATTTCAATTCTAACGAAAGTTGGAATCGATTTAAGTGGTTTTTAACAAAACGTTTAGTTAACCTAATTAGTTTTTGACGAAAACGAAAGTTTGGTCTTTTACTTGGATTAAATTGATCAATGACAACGGTCCTAACATGCAAATAGTTAGGGACGTTGATTGAGAAAAATATTTGTTTTTAAATCGTAATGTTTCTTCCCAACGTACACGTATTGCGAAAGTAAATATGTGTCTTGGTTTAGAAAAACTTTTCCACCTCGAGAGAGGGTTGAAGTAATTTTACATAACGAATTCTCACCATTACCAAAATCCAAAGTTGACATTACCCAGTGTCCGTTAGTTGTCGTTTTAATTTATTTTATTTTATTTGATAGTTAGTTTCTTCTCTCCCTTTTTCCCTTAACCTCATTTATTTTATGTCTAATTAGCTAAATAATCAAAACAATGAATTGATTCGCATAACTAGGCCATGGTCATTAAGTAGTTAGTGGTAGACCGTCACCTCCCTGAGATCGACCCGTATGCTACACAACCCGTACGCTTACGGTTATAAATTTAAAACGCATCACCGACGGATATCCTAGAAAATACCAACGGTTCAGTAGAATCCGATGTTTTTCGAGAAAATACCAACGTCATATAAAGTTGTTGTAACATTTTTTGATACGACGTTTTATTGCTTGATCCTATAAGCTTAAGTCTTACAATACTCCAAAACAAATGACTTTAACCCACAAAAATCACCCAGAGAAATTTCCGTAGTTGATTACCGACGGATATCCCAGAAAATACCAATAGTTCAGTAGAATCCAATGTTTTTCGAGAAAATACCAATCACCAATGGATCACCCATAAAATCCCTAAGTAATTTGTAACTGATTTGAATTACCCACCAACTTTTGTGACGATTTTGTGACGAATCACTTTTTAGCAACATATTTCATAGGGACTTTCCGTAAGCAAAAGTCTTTCGTTAGTACAGTCTATTATAGAACAATTAGACATTTTTGGCATCATATCTTATAAAACCAGTTTTATTGCATTGGAAGAGACGAACTAACCATAAAAGGCTCCATTTTTAATGGCGTCTTCATTAGCGTTTCCAAGGGCAGCTTCCTTTATGTATTTTTCTGCTAATTGGACTCTTTTCACATTCTCTTGTTCCTTAACAAGCATATTTCCATACTCGAGGAGCTTGTCAATCGTCATTTTGGGTTGTTCGAAAGTTGGAGGTGCTTCCCGTGAGTTCACGAGTCTTTTCCCGATGTTTTCTACTCCGATTCCGGCTGTCCATTTTCGTACTTCATCGTCATACACTCTTGCTCTCAAAGCACCAAAGAAATCTGCAGAAAGAGCCATTGATCTTGATATATCATATCACTTCAAGATAGAAAATCATTTTCAAAATTAAAGCCCTGATGGTATTGCAACCACGACAGCAAAATTGGGTTTATAGAACGCTACAATGACTAAAGGATCGTTTACCAAACATTTACTAGGTAAGGACTTAATTACCGGGTGTCACTTGTAAAATGACAAGGACTAAGAATCCACCCTATAAGAGGCATAGCAAGAACCGAGAATCTTACCCGATAAATGACAGAGAAGAGACTCTTGACCGGTTGACACTTAATTACTGGGTTAGAGACGCTTACAAACAATCCGGTTTGATCGTCAATGTTACTTGATAGGGCAAGCTGTGAAGGTTGGGACCCTTGCCAGTAAGCACTTACCCAATAAGTGCTTGGTAAACATATGGTCTCTAAGTGTTCTAACAGACATTTTATAAGAAGTGAGTTTATAAAATCAAACAATTGCGTGTCATATGTAAAAGTGTTACAATAAGTTTATATGACGTTTTTCGGTGTCTTAAAAAGTTTTTTTAGAGCATTATTGAAATAAAGAGTCATATAAACACATTTTTATAGGAGATTTGTTTTTATAAGGCACTTGTTCAAATAATGTTTTATAAAAGATTATAGGATGCTTTATTTCAAAATTGTACAAAACAATTTGATAGGATATCCAAAAACGCTCTACAAACTTATTGTAACACCTATATATATATTCGAAGTATAGTTGTTTGCTTCTTTATCACGTCTTATAAAACAGTCACTTAGAATACTTAATTAGAAATTATTAATGTCACATAAACCCGATTTTTAGGACGCTTGACCACACTTGGACATCATAATAGAACATTTTACAGGAATTTGAAGTTTTGTGACAAATAATTGTGTTACAATGGCGTTAAATAAACTTTATGACGAAGTAGGGTTGCAGGTTACTTCTGAAAAATGTCATAAAAAGGCTAATAAGGCAATTTTATTTTTTGTGTTATATTAAAAACTGTCCAACTTCATCGATAGAAATTTTGAGGTCGTGTAACATTGTCCTAATAACTTATTGTGACGCCATTTTATTGTAATCAAAGTTATTGGTCTTTTTAACTTAAGTCCTATTAAGTACTATATCAGATTGCAGTTTTAAAAACCCATTATGTTGTAATCATGACAAGAAACTTTCTCGATAACGTACCAATGGATTGCCCCGGGAAGGTGTCCACAAGCTTGACCACATCCTCCTTAGGAACATTATCAGCTCGGAAAATACCAGTACAAACACCAATTCGGTCTTCGCGAGTAGGCACCCAATAGAACTTCTCCATACGACCGTCGCGAATAAGAGGGGCATACAAAGTTGAAAAGTCGTTACCCGTTACAATAATCGGCACTCTAGGGTTTTCTTGTTTATTGTACACACCCGGAAGCTGAACGTTGGTCGGGTTGTCAGCAATGTTCATAAGCGTAGCATTAACCATCTGGTTGTTCACGGTGTATTGAGTCGTTCCACCCATCCGACCAGCACCTGCATCGAGATCGTTGATGAACAACACACACATTTTCCCCTTACTGATTATATCTGCGGCCTCGCGGTATCTTTGTCGGATTAGTTTTGCGGGTTCTCCGGCGTTCCCGCTTTCTAGTTCTCCAGCACTCATCATGATTGGACTGGATCGATTAAGTTATATATATATATCGGATACAAATATATATATATATATATATATATTAGACTAGAAATGATCAAGTTTTATAAACTTAAACTAGGAGATTAATTAAAAGCATTAGAAAGATCAAAACCTACTTGATACCCATTTTGGCAAATACAAGCTCACATTGAAATGATTTCCCCTGGCCTTTGCCTCCCCAAATGCCTAAGATTAGTGGAACCTGCAGTTGAAATTGTATAATCTTGTTTAAACAGAAATTTATGAGAATTATTGCGTACTAACATTACAAGAAAGATGAGTTTATATAACGATTATACTATTTAGTGTCCTAATAGATTGTTTTATAAGGCTTAAATTTATAGGAACAAAAATAATATGTGATGTGTAAAAGTGTTAATTATAATAGATTTATAGAATGATTTTGGACGTCATAACAAGTTTTTTAGGACCTTTTATAAAACATTCTCAAAAGTGTCTCGTATAAAATAACTAATACGACATTTCATTTTAAAAAGATCCTAAAATTAAACTTGTTACGACGCCCAGAAACGTCACATAAAACTTGTTATAACAACTTAATTTAGAATTAGATGTTTTAATTTATTTTTTAGTCTTGTAAACTTAAGCCCTCTATATAAGACACTTTATTAGTACATTTAAACAATATAGACGTCCTATACATCCAATTTTGTAAAGGTATCTTGGTTTTTTTAATAGTGAATGTCTAGCTAAATTAGCTTGTGTACCCTTAATTAATTAATAATGAATTTAATAGGGACATGAAGATAACAGTTAGAAAAATCTCCAATAACAAACGGGTAGAATAAAAGGTATGTAGGTTACCTTGATGTTGGGTAATGTCATAAAGTTCTTGGTGATGTGAACAACAAGCTTGTCCATGAAAGCAGGGGCAATGTAGAATCCATCCATCATGTTATCCAGGTTGTATCTGACAATTTAAGTTTGAAAAGTGAACAAATACTAAAGATTGTAATGTGTATTAAAATGTGATTGCTACTGAGACAAAATTAGGTTTACATATCCAAGTTTCTTATTGCTTTAATTATAGGATTAATTTATAGGACTAAATAATAAAACATTCTATTTCAAAGTGTTACGATAAATTTTAGAACATTTTTGGAAGTTTTAATAAGTTTTCTAGGACATTGTTAATATAAAGTGTCGTATTAACTATTTTATATGACATTTTTAATTAAGAAGTGTCCTATAAACCCATCTATTTCATACAACAAATTTTCAAATAATTCTATATAATAGATATATAATATAACACTTTTTTTTAAATAAGACTGTTTATTGTTTGGTCCTATAGAACACTATTACGACAGTTAAACATTTTTTCTGTCTTATAAATCCCATTTTATTGTAATATATATATGGTGTAAAATCTAAACTAGTAGTACAAGGAAATTGTTTTTTAGGACGATCCAACCATCATATCTTTGGGCATCCTAATAGGTTACTTGATGAGACTTTAAATTTATAGGCCAAAAACACGTCCAGTGATCTAAAAATGTTAGAATAAGTTGTTAGAATGAAGTTAGATGACCTAACAAGTTCTATCGATGAAGTTAGACAACCTTAAATGATAAAAAATAAATTTGACTTACCAAACTTGGTGCATGGTATTTTGAAAATTGTCTTTTTTACCTTTCATTTATAAGACGCTTTTCAAAATTGTAAGTTACATATATGAAAAGACTAATATTAGGATTTATCTTTTATATCCTATTAGATTACCCAATATCTTAAATAAATCGTCTCTTAACTTTACCCTATATAACAACTTATAACTTTACCCTATATAACAACTTATTATAACGCCTTTAGTATGCCCTTTTGATCCTTAAACTTAAAATCCAATTAAATATATGTACTCTTGAACGTGCTAAAATTAAGACCCATTTCAATATATTGTAAAAGGGCAGATCGATGCCATCCTGTGTGAGGTGTCTCCATCATGCTGGTCCCACAATTATCATGGGGAACATAAATCAATGTCTAGGCTCGAACCAATGACCTCACTCATATTTATGGCTTACACCCACACCTCGATCTACCACTAGGATAGATCAACGTCCCTCTCGTTGTAGTGTAGCTATTCATTAATTTAATCACCACGGTGATTGGCTGCAAGTCATCATCGTATCATGACGAAGATACACACACACACACATACACACACATATATATATATATATGTATATATATACTTACTGTTTGAGGCCGGTACTGAGATACTCGTAGGAGCTTAAGACCGCATAATGAGTGCCGCTATCCATGGGAGCTTGGAAGAGCGTATCGACCATTCCTTTGCCACGGGTGATGTCCTGTTGGTCATCGGATTCGTCAAAAGCAAGCCCTCTCCAACGATCCTTGTTCGTCTGCTTTTCCTCATCGATTTCATGATCAGCTGCAATCACCTTAAATCTGCCATTTGAAACCTTGGGAACTTTGGGTTTAAAGTTCACTACTTTCTTTATATCTCCACCAAAGAAAGCTGAGGTTGGAGGCAAAGTTCTTCCACCAGAGCCATTCAAGTTCAACTGCAACATATATTTTCATATTAATTCTTTTGAAGGCAATAAAAATAGATTAACACTACAGTAATATCGGTTTTATATAGGACGTTCAAAATGTGTAAGTGTTCCAATAGACTACTTTACAGGATCAACTGTTATATGTAAAAACGTTGCAATAAGTTTATAGAAAGTTTTTTTTGACTGGAGTAATAAGTTTTTAGAATTTTTTTTAAAACAAATCGTGCTATTAATTTTTGAATGACATAATTTGAAAAAAAGGTATTATAGTAACAAATATCCTATATAAATAGATGTGTTTATTGGATTTTGACAAGTTATTTCCACACCCCTGATAAATAAAAAGTACTTTTTTACGTTAGTCTTTTAGAAAAATGTTCTATATAAAACTAAAAAGATCCCAATATCATCTGCATGGGTCACAAATGGCATGTTAAAGCTTTTGTGTCAAAAGCCACTATTAAAGCTACACTTATATTATAAAAATCATACTTTTAAAAATATGTAATTATTATATTTTTGAATTAATTAAAAGATAATTTTATTTTTAACAATAGAGGTAAATTATATTTTACATCTTAAAATTAAGGATAAAATGATAAAATAGACATTTATTTTTAAAAGTGGACAATTATTTTAAAATAAAACAAAATAAAATAAAAAATATGAACATTTATTTTGAAACAAAAGGAGTGAGCACCGATGGCCTGATTATAGCTCCAACAGCGGCAGCCATGCAAGATAAGACTAAAGAACCAGAAACAAGATGAGATGGTTTATGTTTCTAAATAAGGAAAGTTATAAGAAGTAGATGATGATGATGGGTTTGACGTACAAGTGGAATTGGTTGAAGAAGGTGCATGAAAGATAGTTGCTATTTATAGTAAGAATTAATTAAGTACTCCAGATGGAAATTTGAAGTTTTGATTGTTCCAGAAACAGAAAGGCTGTGGATGAGGATTGAAGGTTTTTAACGACCACATAAGTTGGGGATTCAAAGTGTGTGTGAATAATGAAGTGGATAACTTGTTGACACAAAAAGGTTGGAGCTTATTGATGACAACAAATTGGAGAATTCTAGGAACTACAGTAGTATGAGGTCAATGTTTGCAAAATAAAATAAAATAATACGTAAATAATTTAATTTACACTCCAATAAAACTGATTTTATAAGACGTTATAATTGTCCAAATAATTACATCATATATAGGGTTGTAAGAAATCTTTAGTACCTTTTTAGCGTCTTAACGGTTTTTTTAGTAGACTTTTAAAATATGGTTCAATGTATGAAACGACAACTTTTATAAAATTCAATATTATAACATTAACTGTACTTTGATTTTTTTCTTATTGCAACAATTTAATTTTAAATGATTTTTGTTAAGGTATTGTTATCGGGGAGGTTAATGGCACCCCTAAGCCTAGTTTAATCATTGTTTTTTTTTTTGTTTTTTTTGTAGTTTTCGTATTTTAGTTGTCTTTTATTTTTCAATTATTGTTATTATTTAAATATTTTATATTATATTTTAATTAATTAAATATGTTATATTAGATTTTAATTAATTAATAACTAACTTATTTTGTTTTTCTATTTTATTAATAATATAAATAATATTTATATAATTAATAAAAATCAAAATATATATAGAAAATATATTTAATAATAAAAAAATTAATTTAATTTTCTTTTTTTTTTCTTTTCAATTCGTAATACAAATATATTTATATATGTAATTTTCTTTTTCTTATTTTATATTAACATATAAACATTACAAGTTTAATAATTATATAATATACTAATTATTTGACCATCTTTTAAGAACTTTTGATTTAAAAAAAATGGCCTAATGATCTCATTCATAATTAAAGGATTTAATCATTCAAAATAACAGCTAAGGAATTTAATCATTAAAATAATAAAGCTTAATGGTTTCTTTAAAAAAATATCAATCATTCAAAATATAATATGTGATTTTTTTTAACTTTTCCTTATATTTATATAAAAGAAGATATGATATATATATATATATATACATAGTTGGGTTCAAGTGACACCTACTTGTTTTTGTGAAATCCATAGGACCACATTTTTACACTTGAGATTTCATGGAAGGTAAAAAAGTTCAAAGATTAATAGCAAAAACATTGTGAAGGTTAACTTCACAGTGTTTTGTTATAAAGTTTCAAATGTAAAAAAGTGGTCTCACGGATCTCACGAAAACAATTTTTTTTTCACATGATCCGGAGTCTATATATACATAATTCGGAGTCTATATATCATGGTCTCACAGACAACTTTGAGGCGACTTAAGTCGCAAGGAAAAACCGCTCTCGATTAATGTAAAATCACATATAATTTTAAAATAATAAAATATCATAACTTGATATATATATATATATATATAATATAAGTAATAAAATAAAAAGATTCATGATATAGAACTAAATAATTAATATAATAATATTAATTTAATATATATGCAAATCGTTATATATATATATATATAAATAATACAAATACAAATATAAATAAAATAAAATCTATAATATTAAAAGTAAAACAAAAATAGTTAAATATATATATTTTTGATTAATATGATGTGATGGGTTCAAACTTCAATTAGTCAACACCCCTGTTTAAGGGGTGCCGTTACACTCCTCATTGTTATTTGTAAAATTTACCAATCTATATATATATATATATTAAATGAATAACCAAGAGAAGTGAGGTGACACCTCCTAAGGATTAGAACTTTTTATATTTTTTTTCTCAATTTTTTGATTTTTTTTAAACGTTGAGAATGTTAAAGACATTTTTGCCCCTGTATGGAAAATGTGTATATCATTATCAAAAGGATTTTTTTGTAATTTTACATACTCAAGTTTAACCTCCAACTCTTGATTTACCCTTTCATTTACTTTCTTTTATTTCTTAATTAAATATGCTTTTCAAATCTATATATATATTAAAGGAATAACCAAGAGAAGTGAGGTGGCACCTCCTAAGGATTAGAACTTCTTCTATCTTTTTTCTCAATTTTTTGATTTTTTTTAAACGTTGAGAATGTTAAAGACATTTTTGCCCCTGTATGGAAAATGTGTATATCATTATCAAAAGGATTTTTTTGTAATTTTACATACTCAAGTTTAACCTCCAACTCTTGATTTACCCTTTCATTTACTTTCTTTTATTTCTTAATTAAATATGCTTTTTAAAGTTGAAATAATAAACATAGAAAATCCTATAAATTTCTTGGGTGTAGGATGGAGAAAATGAGTATTGAAGAATAATTGGAAGATTTTAAGGTATGTAGAAATTGTATTCTTTAAAAAATGTGTTTTGTTGTTACGTATTTTTTCTTTGCACATTGTTGGATTTGTTGTTATCGTTGGACATACTTGTGTTAACGATTGGTGACAAATTCGTAAATTTCTTTTGTAACATCCAAAATTTTGTTAAGTAAGGGAAATAATATTTTATCGCCAATCTTAGTTAGCTTATGGTACATAGGTTTATGTGTGAAAACATGTATATATAGATAGATGTATTTATGAAATTTTTTATATATATATATATATACGGTGTATATATATACATATGATAATGGTAGTATACATATTTTAGATATATATATATATAATAAGTATATTATATACTTTATATATATATACGTTAAATATATTCCATAGTTATATAAAATAGTATGTTATATAGTTTTTATATATAATAATAATAGTATATATATATACATATATGTTTATTAGTTTGCGTAATTAGTATTATGTGAAAGGAGTTGTTTTGTTAATTGTCTCTTGTCTAAGGGTTATTCATGCTACTTTGAATTAGGAGTTTAGAAACCTAGAAATGATTTTGAGATAAGAATTGATTGGCTTTGTTGTGAGGAATGAGAAATTGAGAATATGGCGGCTGCCATATTGAAGACTCAACAGAAGTCGATATGTCCGAGTGGATTTCAACCCCATATGACCCCCCTTCTTCCCATTCCCCTTGGCCTTTTATTTTATTTTAAAAAACCCACTTTCCTGTTTCTCTCTCAACCCTCTCTCTCAGATCTCTTTCTCTCTTTCTCTCTGAAATTCTTCCTAGTTTCTTTCTTGAAGGTTTAGCGATGGAGGTTTAGTTGTGATTTATCCTAAAGACATAAGGGTTGGTTTGAAGCTGTAAGTTTTATAATGAGGTAAGATTTTATATAATTTTGCTCTATTTTGTAGATCCTATATTTAGATCTAAGTTTAGAATTAATATTAGTGTACTTTGGGTTGTTGATATTGTAGATGACGTCTTAATATGAGAAATTTGTGGATCTAAAGTCTCCACCAAATGAAGCTCAAGTTTAGGATAAACCCTAGATCCAGTCATATTTAGCAAGGTGAGTTCAAGATACTTTGTGAAAACTTTGTACATGCCAAAAACGTCCATTTTAAAGTATTAACGTGTTTTACTTGTTATTTATCAAATGTGTGAGTATTTGGGTAAGGTTGCATATTTGGTATAAAAAGATTTATAAATCATGAAAGGGGCTTATACTTGGGTTTTAGACATTTTGGAAAATAAAGTATAAGTGTGGGTTGTTTGAGTTCAATCTCTTTAAATGAAAACCATTTGGTTGTATTTGCATCTGTAAAGTATGGGAATTTATAAATCGTTGAAAAATACAGATTATTGCATTATGGGTCATTTTGTAAATGCATGAGTATGAGTTCAAATCTAAACGTATAAAATCAAATACTTGTTGTGAATGTAGTATTTTACTGATTCCTAAACTTAATTTCAAGCGGTTGTGTATTTGGGTAAGTTTGGAGGTTTTGGGTCAAAATGAGGATTTTGAGTATTTTGTTGTAAATGATGAGTTGAGCATCATTAATGGTTTAAAATACTTGGAAAGGTTATAAAATGAAATAATCTTTGGTTTTGAAACTCAAAATGATTTGACCTAATTTTTGGTAAAACTTGGACTGGAAATAAGATGGTTTGTTGAAAAGAGTTTTCAAGGTTGGAAAACTAGTAATACGTCTCGTTGTTGTATTCGGTAGTAGGACTAGTATGTAATGGATCCATAGGCATATAGTCGGTTTAAAGGCGGGATTGTTGTCCCTTTTTGGTCGCATAGAAGTCATAGAGGGCCTCTTACCGTTGGGTATAATGCCGGATCATTACCGGATGCCATTGACTCTATGCATGCGCAATTTAGGGTCATCAGGGGGCCGTGTACTAAGGTGCATAATCGGTTATAAACCGGTTGCCAGTGACCATTGCGCGGGCTTTCGTAGGAGCCATCGGGGGCCGTGTACTAAGGTGCATAATCGGTTATTGACCGATTGCCATTGACTCCTATAATTGCTCAACATCGAGTAGTGACCTACTTTTGTATCCGTCACCAAAGATGGTATGATCGGGAATCCCCCGTGAACTTCGGATATTTATATCCCTTTAAAGGTCCGCGTGAGTTAACGTCTTATAAAACACGATTAAAGGTATGTTTTCTATCTCCACGTTTATAAACTCAATCATGGTCGTGTGAGTATTGGAATTGGCATTACGTTAAAAGAATATTTCTATTTGAAGTTTTCTCTTCTAATGTCATTTTGGTCTAAAGCTTTTATTATGGGACTATTGAATTTGGGGAAAGACGTTGCTTTTATAATAAGGCTATTTCCTTTGAGAAATTATAATTTATCAAACAAATCTTTTGGTTTCAAATCAATCATAAATATGTTAAAAACTCTTGAGCCCACTAGGCGTTAAGCCTAAGCCTTTTTCTTTGTCGGCATGTGCATCAGGTTATCGTGGGGGTTGGTACTAGTGACACGTGTGGACTTGAATGCTAGGAAGTGGCACGATAAAGACTCTTGGTGACGTTTTCCGCATTCGGAGATAGCGACTCTTATTGGTTTAGTAACACCCAACCGTAAGTAGGTCTTGTATAGGACTTGATTTGTTTGTTGTAGAGTCTTATTACTAATTGTGGTTTGAGGAAAGTTATTTATTGATGAAATATTAGAAATTTTAAATGAGTCGCTCTTTCCAGATTTGAGGGTGTTACATCTTTTGTGGGGGATGAACAAGATGAGAGTTGAAGAAGACTTAAAAGTTTTTAAGGTATGTAAAAAAAAATTCTTTAGAAAAATGTTATTTGTTGTTACATATTTCTTCTTTGCAATATTGTTGGTTTGTTGTCGTCATAAAACATGATTGTGTTTACGATTGTATCATATAAATTCGAATAAAATTTTGACATTTTATGTTTACAAGACATGATAAGAAAAATTGAATTAAAGCTCCATTGACAATAATTGTTTATATGTGATTGATAATTATGTTAAAATTTTGATTACTTCAAGATTTTTCTATTGATAGGAATTCCTTTGGTGGGATGAAAAAGATGAGAGTTAAAGAATACTTACGAGTGCACGAGCAGAAGCGGAGACAGAAGAAGATTTTAATCATTATGTAAAAAATTATATTATTTGAAAAATGTCATTTGTTATAACATATTTATTTATTTTTAATATTGTTTGATTTGTTGTTATCCTAGGACATAATTGTGTTTACAATTTGATCATATAAATTTGAATAAAATTTTGATATTTTTTATTATAATGCATGATAAAATTGGATCAATTTTATATGTGACTTAATAATTACGTAAAATTTTTATTTCAAAAAAAATCTTATTATTGAAGTGAAAATTTATGGCGTATATGATTTCGTCCTCAAAAAACATTTCACAAATCTTAGTGGATTAAACATCAAAAAAATATTTTTGTTGAAAAATTTCATAGATTTGCTTTGTAACAGTCTAAAAGTTTGTTTACTTCTACGTTACGTTGTTTATTTATAAGTTTAAAAAAATAGTTTTACGTTTTATTTTTTCATAATATAATATTGCATTTTGAGAGTTTGAAATATTATTTACTATTTTAAATATAATTAAAAGTTTTTCGTTGTATTTACAATTATTTATAATTATTACAAATCAATATACTTATTAATTGATCCAACCTTTCGTATTATTCTTTTGATTATTACAAGTCATTATCTAAAATGAAATATTTATGACAATTTAATATATTTAAATATAAATGATATGAAAAATTAATGAGAAGACTCAATTTTTTTTTTCAATCATACTTATATTTTTAATCTAAACTCAACACATTAATTTTCTAAAAATTTCATTTTTTATTACATAACAATTGATATATAAAAAAATTCATTTATATTAGTGACAATCAAAATAATTAAAACTATAAATATTGTGATAAAACACAATTTTCTTATTATTTCTCTCATTAATTGAAGAAATCGTTCATTAATTTTATAAAACGTTTTATTATATTTTATAGGAATAACCATAGATAATAATATATGATTTGATGATAGATCAGAAAAATATATGTATAACATGATGAAGTATAAAACACAACCGTGCTATATAATTTATGTGGTGTTATATAATATTTATTTTGCCGTTAAAAAAAAGGCAAGAACATTAATCCATGAAAATTTTCAAAGCTATATTATATAATTTATATGATATAAATAATTCATTATATAATAAAATATTTTTTAATGTGATATATCTATTATCTACTATATCTATTAAATAAAAGAACTCACCAAACCTAAATGTGTTTTATTTTTATTATCCCACGTTGGTGGAAAGATAAGTTTATAAAGTAAAAATTAGATGTGTCAAAAGTTATAAGCATTTATCTATCTTTGTTAAATCATAGGGTTGAAAATAATAAGATATATCAAAAAATGAAATGATTCCTTTGTATACACTGAAAAATGTGTTTATTTTAGTCGTAGTTATCCCACATTCGTAAAAACTTAAAATACCGGAATAAAAAGGTGTATAACATAAGTGGATTGAATGATGTGACATCAAAATAATTGGGTATACTTAAACATTGAAATGTGGCATCGTTTTCGTCTATCTCATGTTGGTAAGATGTTAAATTGAAATACCGATGTGACTATATATAGATAAGATGATGCATTTGTGATAACTTATAGAGTTAATATTAATCTTATTTCTATGGGTAAGAGTTATTATAAATTTACAATAGTTAAAGAAGAATGGATGCATTTGTGACAAAATCATAGAATTGAAATTAATCTTATTTTTATGGGGGGAAAATTACTGTAATAACTTGCTATTAAGATTTGTAACATGATCCATCTTTGCATATTGATCAACTAATTTTGTATCTTTATAATATTTTCTATATAAGTGATATGATCATTCGACCTGTCGCTTGAGTTTTAAATAACAAAATTATTACCTATGTATCACAAACTTATCGTAATAATAAATGAGAATGAATACATACAAGATAATCACTTATGAAAAAAATACCTTCATTTTTTTATATTTTATTTTAATAAATATTAGCTAAGGAATTATGTTTGATTTTAGTTCGGTTCAACATTCACTTTATAAAATTAGTGTCGCCGCGCAAAGCGCGGGCCTAACACTAGTTATATATAACAATAAAAACATGTAATCTTTTTAAACTGGTTAACCATTTTTTTACTTACATGATTTAAATTAGGTGATATGAAGAACATGTCATTTTAATTATATGACATGAATAAATAAAACCTCTTTTTTTATTAACATATATGAGCCGACTAATCTCAACATGACCATCCGTGTTGCGGGGGTAGCTTAAGGTCACCACATTTGAACCTCCGTAGTCACAAAAGGATTTTTATTCCTCTTTGAATTCGAAATTGAGATCTTAGACACTTTTGATCTTTGAAGCTAAACCTTAAACCAATCAAACACCACCCTTGTGGTTAAAACCTCCCTCTTTTTAATTTCTTTTGATGGTTTTCTATTTTTTTGGTATGGTTTTCATCCATCTCCTTAAAACTAAAAAAACTCTTTCCAAAAGAAATTTCACCCTTTCTTATTAAATTTTATGGAAACTAAATATTCTAGAGTAATATATTTTTTAAACAAACATGATATCCCTTTTCCAATATTTTGTTTGTAATAAAATTAACGTAACACTTTTTTTTATTTGTTTAAAAAATACAATTTTTTAAATGTATTTTGTCAACTCAAAGAAAGAATTACAAACAAAACAAAACAAAACACAGTAAACTACATACAACTCATATATTTACATGTTTTTCCCTTGTTTTTACATGTTCAATTTATAAAATGATGATTTTTATGAATATGTTTGATTAAACTTACAATATCTTAATTAAAAAAATATTTTTAAAAGTATGATAGGTGTAATAAGAGTTGATCATGCTATAATAAGATAATTCTAAAAGTACTTTAATAAAAAACACTACATTAGCAATAGTTTACATGTGAACATCCCATGTGAACGAAATAACAAGACATGGAAGCATGATAACTCTGATGCCATCTTAATTCAAATCAAAATGTTATTTATTACTATGATAACATATCATATTATTAGTTTTTTTTAAGTAACTTTTGAGAAGTGTCTCATAAACACGTCATTTTATAGGACATATGATTTTACAAGACACTTTTGAAAAGTGTCATATGAAAACATCTTTTATATGACATTTGTTTTTATAAGACACTTTTAAACAATATTATATAAAAATTAATAATTTTTTATTTTCAAAATGTCCTAAAAACATGTTAAGTCGTCTAAAACATCTTATAAACTTATTACAATATTTTTACATAAGAAAAATAATTGTATGGTGTTAAAGTGAAGTCCTACGAAGTTATCTATTAAAAACTTTAATTAGATACATTTGACGTTATTTAAACTCGATTTTGTGCACTGGACATATAACAATTGGGATGTCCATTTGAAATAAAGCTGGCATTTGGTTAGATATATCAACACCATACGTTCCTATCTTTTCTTTTAGAGTAAACTATAGATTTGGTCCATGTCGTATGAAATTTTCTTTTTATAGATTTGGTTCCTAGACTTTATTTATTATGTAGACGAGCTCATTGTTGAAAATTGCGATACAAAACAAAGATATGCAAAACAAAAAATTCGGAAGTTCTTGGCAAGATCGCACATTATATTCAAGCACGAGCATGCATAATGTTACTTTGCAAAACAAAATGTTTTGGGTGTTCTGACACGGCCACACCTTATGATCAAACACAAGCATGTGTAGTGTTAATTTGTGAACATAAACATTTGAGTCTCATGGCACGAGCGCACTTTATAATCGACTTGCTCGTGTGCGAAGATAATTAAGAATTTTTTAGATTTTAGTGTTGGGATCAAATTGGGATTCCACGCATGAATTATTATAGATACCCCATTTAGTTACATCATGGTAGAGCACGAAATTGAAAGCTTAGAAACCCTAGTTTGAGTAGAGAAAATATTGAGAGATTACATACAATTTAGTGTTCGATTTGTAACTTCTCTTTGGTGTTTGGGTGTTCATTATCAATAAAAGTTCATTATCTTCTCTTTGGACGTACATCACCATACCAGTGGTGGAACCACGTAAATCTTTGTGTTTTTGTGTGTTTTCAAAGTTTTTTGGTTGATTGATCATTGTGCTTTCGATCCTAGTTTGTTTTCCACATTAGTTGTTGGTTGGAATCACATAGTTGATATTGTTGAATAAACTTCATTATTTATTGCTTTTTGGGACTTTTGCGGTGTTCAAAACCCCAACAACTGGTATCAGAGCTTCGGTTTTGATTATTGACATTTGGTGAAACATATTTAAACTCTATTTGAAGCATTGTGATGGCTATCTCTAAAGAAGACAAACACTCAAGCAAGTCTTCATCAAACACTTCTTCCATAAATATTAAAGGTTCATATGCAGCCTCCAGATACGCACTTCAGATTTAGAGGTGGAATGGAGTTGGATAATTTGGATTGTGGCAGTGGAAGATGAAGGTTATACTTCGAAGAAACAGGTAGCATCGTGTTGTCTATGAACTAGACAAACCCACCCCTGATATATTGGCGGAAGAGATGGAAGAATGGACTCCCACAAAATTGCAACTAGTAATGGGTGAGAAAGGGATTTCAGAGATAAGCTCGGAGAGAACCGCATGAGGTATTTGGAAAAATTTAGAATACATCTACCTCATAAAAGTCTCTCACTAATCGTCTCATCCTACTCAAAACCTTTTTCACGTACACGATGAAGGAAGGTACACCAATCAAGTCTCACCTCAACGTTATTGTTGGTTTAATTGCTTTAATTATGACAATGATCTTTCTATGCTCCCTTCCTGAAAGGTATACTAGCTTTGCTAGTTCTTTAATTTATGGTGGATATACTATAACTATGGCAGATGTGAAATTGGGCCTCTTAAGTGAGGATCTAAGGGATAAATATGTAAGGCTTGAATGTTGACAAAGATGATGGAAGTAATAGTCATGGGTTATTTGTGGGGAAAAGACACAATGAATATCGAAAGAGAGACAAGTCAAGAGGTCATTCAAGATCACGCAAGCCAGAATTTAGAGGTACGTCCAAGAAGAGTGTCAATTGATACTATTGTCATCAATTCAGAGCCATATCAAGGAAAAGGTATTTGGAAGCTTGGATTTCTGCAAGGAATGCCTCCTTAGAAATCAAACAAAGGTCTCCTTTGCTAACACAATACAGTGGGAATTCTTGATTATGTACACACATATGTTTGGGGACCGTCTATCACTAAATCCCATAGTGGAAGTTAGTACTTTGTCTCTTTCATTGATGACTATTCTCATAAAGTTTGGATCCTTATCATGAAATAAAAATCAGAAGTGTTTGATAAGTTCAAACAATGGTTAGCCTTGGTGGAAACTCAAACTGGAAGAAAGTTGAATGTGTTGAGATCATATAACAGTGGAGAATCCAAAAGTTGTGAGTTTCTATCCTTTTGGAAAGAAAAGGGGATCGATCGACACTTTACTACTCCACATGATACACAATTGAATGGAGTAGCAGAACGCATGAATCAAACTTTGCTAGAGAAAACAAGATGAATGAGGTTAACTGCCAATTTCCCTATAGTTTTTTGCTCGACATATGTCCATAATGCGCAGGAAAAGACAAACTTGACCCTCGTTCCATACAAGGACGTTTGTTTAGATATACGAATGAAGTTAAGGGCTATTGAATCTGGAAACTAGAGACAATGAAGGCAATACATTCCAAACATGTAACAAAGGAGAAAAAGGTTGATCTACTGCCAATGTTTAAAAAGGCTCGCCGCAATAGATGGCATGACGCGCTGTGGCTTAAGGCTTGTGTCTCACGCGCACGTTAAGCCTATGGCACGCCGTAACCTGATATGCTGTTTTTGTAATGCAATATTTGATTTTTTTTACTTTTTTTAATGTCTTATTCGTTAGTTTCTAATGTATAACCTAATTTAAATTATTTAATATCATTGACTCATTGAGTAATAGTAGAAAACATATGTTCATATGTATAATACTTTATATGATATAAAGATTAGCTTTTATAAGTCACGCATTGAAAAATGTCGCGGCCTCGCCGCCTTGACCTTGTCGCCATGCCATGCCCCACGCCATTTTGAACCTTGTCTATGACACCCCTTTTATGCAAAGGTAATGACATCATCCTATGCACTTCTTCTCCTTCTAATGAATGTTAAAATAAAACCGAAAGCTTTCATTAAAATGAAGCACTTGATGATGCAACAAATCAACATTTTTGGACTAGTAAGGTAACGTTTGGTACGCAGACATGATTGGACAGGATGGGACGGGACATAACTGGACAGGAAGGGTGCGTTTGGTACGCAGTCAGGACAGGACAGAACGGAACAGAACAGAACATGACAGAACAGAACAGCTGTTACACGTTTGGTAAAACATGATATGACGGAACAGGACAGGACAGAACAGAACAGAATGACCAATTTACCCCCAGTGAGTTGTTTAGTGTTTTTAACCAAATAACCCCCCCCATATATATATATATATATAGAGAGAGAGAGAGAGAGAGTGAGGAGAAATAAAGGGAGAGAGTGATAGGAGAGAGAGAGAGATGAGAGAGAGAGAAAAAAAAGAAAGAGAAGAGAGAGAGATATGGAGGAGAGAGAGAGGATAGATAGAGAGAGGAGAGAGAGTAGAGGAAGAGAGTGAGGAGAGAGAAAGGGAAAGAGTGAGAGGAGAGAGAAAGAGAGAGGAGAGAGAGAGAAGAGAGAGAGAGAGAGAGAGAGAGAGAGAGAGAGAGAGAAAAAGAAAGAAAGAGAAGAGAGAGATATATGGAGGAGAGAGAGGGGAAAGAGAGAGTAGAGGGAGAGGAGAGAGAGAGAGTAGAGGGAGAGGAGAGAGAGAGGACAGAGAGAGATGAGAGAGAGAGATGATAAAGAGAGATGAGAGAGAGAGGAGAGAGAAAGAGATGAGAGATAGGAGAGGGAGAGAGGAGAGAGAAGAGAGAGAGAGATGAGAGAAGAGAGAGAGAGAGAGAGAGAGAGAGAGAGAGAAGAGAGGGCGGTGTTCGTGAGGAGGTCGCCGGCGGTGGTGGCGGCGTGAGGGAGGGCGCCGGCGGCGGCGGTGTTCGTGAGGAGGTCGCCGGCGGTGGTGGCGGCGTGAGGAAGGGCGGCGGGGGCGGCGGTGGCGGCGTGAGGGAGGGCGCCGGCGGTGCTGGTGTTCGTGAGGAGGTCGCCGGCGGTGCTGGTGTTCGTGAGGAGGTCGCCGGCGGTGGTGGCGGCGTGAGGGGGTGCGCCGGCGGTGGTGGTGTTCGTGAGGAGGTCGCTGGGGTGGTGGTGGCGTGAGGGAGGAGAGGGTAAAAAGGGAACAATTTCCTTGTTCTAGTTAGTTCTAGGGGGTAAGGGGTGAACAAGGTTGTTCCACTTAATCCTTGTTCCACTTCCTTAAATTCACACCAAACATGGGACTAACCTGTTCTGTTCCATGTTGTTCCACCCTGTTCACCCTACCAAACGCACCCGAAAGGACAAGAGGGTGGGACAGGACAGGACAAGACTGGACAGAACAAGGATGTGTTTGGTACACCTAGGATAGGACATGACAGAACAGAACTAGACAAGTTGTCACATAAGTTATTTGACGATTTTATATATTATATAATAGTTATAATTACACAAAAAAAATTAAATAATTTAATTTATAAGCATTTTTACTCAACTTGCATATATATATATATATACACACACATACATACATACATACATACATACATACATACATACATACATACATACATACATACATACATACATACATACATACATACATACATACATACATACATATACATACATATTAGTAAAAAAAATGAATGATAATTATGTTATAATTGATGATAGTTTGAAAAACCCGAGTCCACAAATAAGAAATTATGTTTCACTCTGATGGTAGTATTGGTGGCGGCGATGGGCGGTGGTGATCAGTGGCCGATGTTGATTATAAATGACTTAAGATGGTAGTGGTGGTGGTGGTTATGGTGGAGGTGAGATGTCCTACAGTGGTGGTGGTCGGTGGCGGTGGTGGTGGTTATGGTGGAGGTGAGATGTCCCACAGTGGTGGTGGTCGGCGGCGGTGGTGGTGGTTATGGTGGAGGTGAGGTGGCCCACAGTGGTGGTGGTGGTGGATATGGATGGTGGTGGTTGTGAAGGAAGTGAAGATAGTAGTAGATAACGGTGACGGTGGAGCGGTAGTGGTTATGGTGGAGGTGAGGTGGCCACGGTGGTAGTGGCAGCGATGAACGGTGGTGGTTGGTGGCCGACTGTGGTTGTAGAGGTAGTGAAGGAGGCTGTTGTTCTAAAGAAGAAGGTGGAGGTGGCCAACAGTGGTGGTAGTTGTAATGGATGATGGTGGTTGGTGGCCGACTGTGGCTACTGGTGGTGGCCGGCGGCACCGGCGGTTGTTGCTAGTGGCGTTGACCATTAAAACAAGTACCATATTAAGTTTATATATCAAATGAGGGTAGAATAGTGATATTTGATATTCTGTCCCATTCTTGTCCCATCTTGTTCCACCTATTTTGGTGGAACAAGAAAAACCCATTTTTTGTCCCACTCTGTCCCATATTGTCCCAGTCCTGTCCCTGTCCCATGTCACGCCAAACGTGGGACAGTGAATTCCCGTCCTGTCCCATGCTGCACCAAACGTGGGACAGACAGTTCTGTCCCGTCCTGTCCTGTCCTGTCCCATGTACCAAACGCACCCTAAGTATACTATCAGTCCTTCTGAATGGTATAGAGATTAGCTATATCCAAACATGTATTTTAGCAATCAGTTGGACTATCACTACATGTAGTGCAAAATGAGCATTGTGACCCTGACGATGTGTTAAGCTTACAAAATAGGACTAAATGGTTTAAAGTGATGCAAAGAAGAGATGAAGTATTTGACAAAGAATCAAACTTGGAATTTGTTCCACCACCCAAGGGAAATTGAGCTTTGGACGCAAGTGGGTACTCAAGGTCAAGGATGATGGAAGATACAAAGCAAGTGGTAAAGGGTTTTTCTCAAAGGAAAGGCATTGACTACAATGATATCTATGCACCGATGGAGAGATACACCTTCATAAGAGTATTGCTCTCGGTAGTTATTTCACAAGACTTGGAGTTGTAACAACTTGATGTTAAGACGACCTTCCTGTATGGTGATCTAGAAGTAACCATTTACATGAGACAACTGGAGGGATTTTTGAAAGAAGGTAAAACCGATTTGGTATGCAAACTGAAGAAGTTCTTATACGGATTGAAACAAGCACCAAAATGGTGTAAAATGTTTGACTTGTCTACTTATTACTTTTATGTTGATGACATGATAATAGCTTGCAAATATGTTTTAGAAATTAACAACTTGAAACAAAGATTGAAGTCTGAATTTGAAATAAAGGACTTGGGACAAGCAAGCAAGACCATTGGAATGAAAATCACTCGGGATAAAAGCTCAAAGATATTGAAGATCACTCAATGTAAATACATTCGAAAGGTTCTTCTTCAATGCTTCAACATGGATAGCGTGAAACCAATTAGCGCACTAATGCCTATGTACCTCAAGCTCACAAATTATTGACCAAATGATGACAAAGGTAAGGAGAATATGTGAAAAATCCCTTCTGCAATCGTCATTGGAAGCCTCGTGTATATAATGGTGTGCAGACGACTGGATCTAGCATACTCAGTAGGTGTGGTGAGCCGGTTCATGTCAAATCCAGGCAAACCATATATGGAAGTGATAAACATAATCCTTAGATACTTAAAGGGAACTTCCAGACATGGACTCCAATATGGAAAAGATCAAGGCTGCAAACTCGGAGGATTTTGTGACTCAAACTATGCTAGAGATTGAGTCAAATGGAAGTCAACTTTCAGTTACATATTTATTCTAGGTGAAACATCAATTAGTTGGAGATCCCAGTTACAAACAGTAGTAGCATTATTAACCATTAAATTTGAGTTAATCGCATCAGTAGAGGCGGCTGAAGAAACATTATACTTGAAGCATATCTTAGAAGATTTAGGATTGAAGCAAGAAAGTGTGGAGGTTCATTGTAATAGTCAAAACGTCATTCACTTGGTTGGAAACTGAGACTTTAGTTCAAGAACCAAGCATATTCTAGTGAGAGATTCATTCTTGGTGGCTCTACATGAAGAAAACGAGATAGCTTTGAAGAAGATCCACATAAATGACAATGTCACCGACATGTTCACCAGATCACTGCCAATAAAGAAGTTTGAGACTGTCCGAACCTAATTCAGCTTAAGAGGTGTTAAGTTCATTCGGGCACTTTAGGAAGAGGAGGACATCGGAACCAAGGGGAACAACAAAGCAAGGTCTTGGCATATAAAGTTGATGCTTTATTGACAAGGGGTGATAGCCAAGCCGAAACTCATTGTTAGTAAAGCCAAACTTGTCCCAAGACTTCTTCAAACCTCGTCTTGGTAAGATGATATTTGTTTTGTATCAAGGTGGAGTGTTAAAAATTGTAATACAAAACAAGGATATACAAAAAAGAAAATTTTGAAGTTTCTATAGCATGGTCACAAATTATGTTCAAGCATGGACGTGCGTAATGTTAGTTTACAAAATGGAAAGTTTTGAGTGTTCTGACATGGCCACATCTTATGATAGAGGATGGACGTGTGTAGTGTTAATTTGTGAAAAGAAACAATTGGGTATCTGGCACGGACGTAACTTATAATCCAACATGGCCTCGCACAAAGATAATTATGATTTTTCTACATTTATAGACTGTAGTATTGAGATCAAATTGGGATTCCACTTATGGATTTGGTATAAATACACCATTGCGTTCCATGATGGTAGAGAACCAAACTGAGAGCTTAGAAGCCCTAGTTTGAGTAGAAAAAATATTGAGAGATATTATACACAATTTAGTGTTCAGTTTGTAATTTCTCTTTGGTGTTTGGGTGTTTGTGTTCATCATCAATAATAGGTCCTCCACTCCTCCTCTTCGTTATTTACGTGCATCACCATACGTGTGGTGGAACCACTTAAATCTTTATGTTATATGTGTGTTTTGAAAGTTCTTTGGTTGATTGATCATTGTGCTTTCGATCCTATTTTGTTTTCCGTGTTAATTGGTGGTTGGCATCACATAGTTGATTATCGTTGAATAAAGTTCATTACTTTATTTTCTTTTTGGGACCTTTGTGGTGTCCAAAACCCCAAAAAGTAGTATGCACTTTATTATAGATTTGGTCAATAACCATCCATCATCATTACTAAAATGAAAGACTTTCAACTACGGACATTTCCCTGGGAAATCCGTAGCTAAACGGAAATCCGTCACAAAACCGTCACAAAAGATGGTGTCTAATTTATTGGTGGGTAAATCAAACCACGGACAGATTACCCAGGAAATTTCTGGGCAATCCGTTGGTATTTTCTTGAAAACATCGGATTTCATTGGAACCATTAGTATTTCCTGGGTGATCCGTGGTAATCACCCAGGGAAATTTTCCTGGGTGTTCTTTTGTGGATGAAAGTCATTTTTTTGGTAGTACATCTCTATTAACTATTAGGGTATTTTAGTCTTTTTTTCGTTTCCTCCATTTTAATTTTTTTTCTTCATTTTTTTGGCTATTTTGGTTAAATATTCATTTCTTCCTCGACAACAATAAAACCCTAAACTTAAAGTCAAAAACCCTAAAATCAAACTTAAATAATAAAAACACTAGAATGAACAACATTTGAAGTAAACTCTCGAATGAACAACATTACCCTTATTCCCCATTGTGTCATGAGTAGAGAGAGACAAAGTGGAGATGGTTTGCAGGGACAAAATGATTGTGTTCCTCGTCAGCAATTTGTAAGGACAAAATCGATGGTTACATGGATGCAATCACTAGAAACCCCACCCCCTATGTTCCCCAAGGCAGTAACAAAGATGGTTTGTAGTGACGATCGAAGCTCACATAGAAACCCCATCCCATGTGGAAATCGTTGTAAACCCTTCCCATGGTGTTTCCCATCCTAGAACACAATAGAACCCCCCACACCGGAGTTTCCCACCGTAAATTCCATTGGTTCTCGTTTTTCTTTCTTCACTAGGGTTATCGAGATTAAACCAAACTTCTAGTAGTGGTTATGGCTTCAAATGCCAGTGGTCAAGGTTCCAGATCAACCAAACATCACCGCCATTGTTGTACATCTTTCACAAACCATTTCTCAACCATTGTTGAGCCACGACCATTGATTTAGGTTTAGGTTTTAGGTTTTTTGGGGATTGATTTAGATTTGAGTTTGATTGAGCTTTGCATCTCAAACTTCTTGATCAAGCGTTGACTTGTATTTTGATTTAGAATTCGATGCAGGCTTTAAGGCTTGATTCAATTTTTATATCAAAAAGCTTTTTGGAAGAATTTTTTATTGATGTCCAATGTTGATGTTCTTAATTATTCTAGTGAACAAGTTGTTTATAGAAGCGAAGAAACAAAGAGATAAAAAATAAGATAAAATGGATCGAGAAACTTGAAAATTGAGTGAAATGCTCTTGTAGTTGACGGATGAAATAGAAGTCTATTAGGTCTATGGATAAAATCGGAAAAATGTGAATACCCCCTATGTTCTACGTAATAAGCGTCCATGAATCAAAACCGTGAAAAAGTGCATATCCTTATGTACGTGTGCTACGTGATAATGAAGGACCAATTCGTCATACCGCATAAACCAAATCTATTGTTTACTTTTTCTTTTATTTTCCTTTTTGTGAAAACCAAATAAATGCACTTTCAAGAAGCTTCACATGTGATATGGGCATGGCGTTAGACCTCTCCTTTTCTCAAAACATAGCTTTCGTTGCTTTCTATATTTTATCTAATCCTACTCCACTTATCCGGGTTCTACTATTTTCTACTTTGTCCTTTTCAATATATGTATGATGGATTCAAGAAATGATTTAAAAAATAAAGAGTTAGAAAATAAATCACATGTATCCATCTAATTTAATTTGTTACTCTTGTTAAATATCTTTTTCCAAATTTAACAAGACTCGAATTAAATTTCAACTATTATGTGTATTCCTAATTTACAGTTAAATAAAACTCTTATATATCAAACTAAAATAGATTTTTTTTTTAATTTTTAAACATTTAAATTATAATAAAAAGAGCGAATTACGGAATGTTCTTTTCGTTTTAATGTGTTTTTAGTAGGGTCCTTAGTAAGGGTCCCCATACTACGTTATTATGGATTAATCTTGGTGATAATATATTTTTACGGTCATCGTCTCTGTAATTAACATCGTCCATATTTGACTGTTAAGTAACGATTAAATGAAGGGCATTTTAGTTTTTTCTAATTTTTTTTATCTTTTTTTATGAAAAAATAGGTTATATAGGGACGGGTTTAAATGAGAACTCAAATTTGGTTGTAAACCTGAGGACAAATAAGAGCGCGACACGTGTCATATTCATACTGAATAATGAAGGAAAATATTTAGACTGAATGTAGTATTATTCAGTCTGAATATTTTTCGTCATAATTCAGTATGAATATGACATGTGTCTCGCTCTCATTTGTCCTCACGTTTACAACCAAATTTGAGTTGACATTTGAATTTTCTTTTATATATATATATATATATATATGCATGGTTGCTTTTTGGTTCTAATCCTCATATTCAAAAAGTATATTGGTGGTCCATTTTTCTAGTTTTGAAGCCCAAAAAGGTTCCTCCACTTAACAACGTTAGGGGTTGTTTGACAGTTACTGAATAGTTTGGTGCAGGATGATTAAGTAGTTAAAATGATTAAAAGACTCTTATGATATAGTACAAAATAAAATATGGTTGTTTGGTAATTTTTCATAATGAAATTAGCGCGTGTTACTGGAGAGTAGGTGTCAAAGTAATCCAGACCCTCTCGTTGATTGTAACCTTTAATCACCAATCTGGCCTTGTGTTTTTCAATGGTTCCATCTACCTTAATTTTCCTTTTAAAAATCCATCTATACCCGAAAGGTTTGCATCCGACAGGAAAGTCCACTAATTCCCATGTGTGGTTTTGTAGAATGGAATCCATTTCACATTTGATAACTTCTTTCCAATGAGGCCCTTCAGAAGAAGTGACTGCTTCTTGAAAGATTTGAGGCTATTTTTCAATGAGATATGTGTAGAAATCAGGACCAAAATATTTCTCAACTCTTGCCCTTTTACTTTGTCTAGGCTCTACTTCTTCTTCCTTTTCTCCGTCTTCCTCAATATGCTCCTCATGATCTTCATGAGTTGTCATTCTTGAGGAGGTTGGATCTTCTTTATTGAGACACAGAAACACATGTTCAAAGAATGACACATTTCTCGATTCCATGATGTATTTTTGTAAATATCAGGAATATGTGGCTCATGCACAAGAAATCGATAGGCTATTGTTTTGTGCATACCCAATGAAAATGCAATCAACAGTCTTTGGACCTATCTTTACAACCTTGGGTGGGGTACCACTACCTTGGCAAGACACCTCCACACTCGTAAGTACTTATATGATGGTTTTCTACCCATCCATAATTCGTATGGACTTTGTCTTGTTTCTTTCGACGAACTTTATTTAAGATGTAACTAGTTGATAACACAACTTCCCCCCCCCCCCCCCCCCTTCCACATGAAGGGGGGCAACCCTGAACTTATTAACATGTCATTCATCATTTCTTTTAGGGTCCTGTTCTTTCTTTCGGCAATGCCATTTTGTTGTGGAGAATAAGGGACAGTGAACTCATTTCGGATACCATTATTTCCACAAAAATCGGCAAAAGGTGATATATATTCACCTCGTCAATCACTTCTTAGCACGTTGATCTTTTTGTTATGTTGATTTTCTACGTTATTTTTATACAACATAAAATATTCAATTGTTTCATATTACTCTTAAGTAAATAGACATAGCAATATTTTGTACTCTCATCCATGAAGGTGATAAAAAACTTATTCCCACCTCTTGATGGAATTGACTTCATATCACATACATCTGTGTGAATCATGTCGAGGGCTTGGTATCTTTCTATGGATTGAAATGATGATCTCGTTAATTTTGCCTCTACACATGTGTGACATTTATATTTAGAGTCGATGTGAAACTTAGGGATAACATTTAACATAATTAAACGACGAAGGGTGTCAAAATTTACATGACCAAGCCTACCATGTTACATATATGAACACTTGAGCAAGTAAGTAAAAGATTTCTTCATTTCATTAAATGAAGGCTTAATAGCTATTACATTCATTTCAACATTCGGTCCAAAGCATATCCCTTCCCCACAGACATTCCCATCTTTGTTAACACAAACTTATCTTACTCAAATCCTAGGCGAAAACTGTGCTTGTTCAACAACCAACCAAACACAAGATTCTTGAAAATTTCAGAAACAAACAACAAATCTTTCAAGGTGAGTTCCTTCCCCGATGTCATCTTTAGATTAACTCTTCCGCTTCCCTTTATCATAGCAGCTGCAAAATTTCCCATGTACAATTTTTCCCCATCTTCAGCAGTCTTGAAATCATGAATCATCTACTTGTCAGAGGAAACATGTAGTGTTGCACCTGTGTCTATCCACCATTCCTTCGTGTTTGAACCCACGAGGTTTACCTCCGAGATCATAGATGCAAGATCAATATCAGACACATCTCGAGCTATGCCATCCACTTAGTTTGCTTGTTTTGGCTTCTCCCGTTTTGGCAGCCTAAAATTCACAGTTTGGGGGCCTAGTTTGTCACAGTTGTAACAATTACCTTGGAACCTATTTTTTGAAGCTTCCACCCTTGGGTCCTAGATTGAACACTTTGCCTTTCCTTGAATCTTTCCCTTTAACAAACTTGTTTTTGTTGGCCCTTGATGCTTGACCATGCTCTATAACATTGCCCTTAGCATAGTTAGTGCCATAACCTTTCTTTTGAGCAATTTAATATCTTCCTCAATTCGAAATCTCACAATGACATCCCCAACACTCATCTCCTTCCTTTTGTGCTTAAGATAGTTCTTGAAATCAATCCATGTGGGGGGAAGTTTTTCAATTATTGTGGCAACTTGGAAGGTTTCGCTTACAATCATCCCTTCGACATGAATATCATGCAACATAACTTGGATTTCTTGAACTTGACTAATAACTGTTTTTGAATCAGTCATTTTATATTCCAAAAAACGGACAACCACAAACTTCTTGGATCCTGCATCCTGGGTTTGTATTTCTTTTCAAGAGATTGCCACAATTCTTTAAATGTGTTTGATGCACTATAAACATTATAGAGTGCATCAACCAGACCATTAAGAACATAGTTTAGGCACAAAAAGTCAGAATGTTTTCATGTTCTACAACGCTGATTACATGTAAATCAGTTTGTCCTTCGGGTACTTGAGGAGCATCCTCGATTAAGTAACGTGCCAAATTCAAGGTTTTCAAATAAAAGAACATTTTTGTTGCCAACGTTTGAAGTGCAAGCCCACAAACTTCTCCGGTTTCTCCGTATGGTTCATGGGCACAATTCCGAATCCACCCGAAGAAAACACGGGAGCATTGCTTGATACAATTGGAATGGTAGTGACAATGGTGCTTGAATTCATAACAACACTTGACATTGGAACTGAGATTCCATTGTGGTCCATAACTGCTTTGTTAGATAAAGAAAGGAAAAGTCAACGACGGTTAACAAGAAATTATAGTTCCCTTTTTTTTTCTTTCTAGTTATTATATCAAGACTAAAAGACCAATATCATTTTTATTTTATTTTATAATCTTGCAGATTGGAAGTAAAAGGTAAACATAAATAATTAAACAACAGTAGCAGAAAAAATTATGGTCTGTATTTGTTCGATGCAACAGAAACCCCGGAACGGAACATAACAAAATCAATATTAAAAGTTGTTTTGTTTAGTTCAATGCTGCAGAAACCAGAAATCAAGATTTTGGTATGTTTTAAATTGGTGCAGACGTGCAGTAGAAGGTAAAAACCACAACAGAAGGAGGTTTAGTAAGTATCTTTTTTCCCACTGTTTGAAACAAAAATGCCAAGAAAATCTGTTTTAAGAATGTAAGACAAACAATAGATATACATGTATAAAAATAAGCATTAACAATGGCCGAGTCCTGTGTTTAACACAATTCCCTTAAAACAGATTTGCCCTGTCGGCGTCTGTTTCCTAGGGTACAACGGCCGAAGCAGGAGTACTGCCGGACTAAGCGAGATGCCTGAGAGGGAAATGAGAGGTCATGTGTTTTCTGCTAGGAGAGTGTATACAATTGTGGTCTCTAAACTTCTCATAGGTAGGCTGGTTTTATAGTAGTTGTTAGTGAGGAGTTACAAAAGAAATCACCATTGGAATAGGTGGAAAGCCAATAGATTTTGCAACTAAAATTATTAAGAAAACTAGAAAAAATTCCAAACACTCGTCTGAACTTTTCGGTCGATCTTGGGGCTGCATTCGTGTCTGCAGGACCTCGTGCACACAAGTTCAGTTGTCTGAGGCTTAACCGGTCCAGAATTCCCCAACAACACCAACTTGTATAAGCCTACTTTAAGATTCAATTTCTCATTCATACAAGATCTATTTTGGACAAGCTTTAGCTCGTTATGTAGCCATTACAGAGGAGAACAAGATCCTACAAAAAGTTGCACAAACGTGACACGTTTGTCCAATTAAATTCTTGGTCCAAAATAGCTCCAACCCATTATTTTCTTTAATTTTTCCAACAGATACAAGGCCTGACTAGTTATGAAAGGTTTGTCACAGACAAAGGGAATTATGACGATATCTTTTTTAAATTGTTCAACTTAGAACCATTGTGATCGTGTCATCAAAGGTTTGTTCTACACAATTATTGATGCATTTCAAGATCCGAAAGAGAAATTGTCCGATCGTAGAAGCCAATATCGCCTATATGAGTAAGATACTGTATGTTAGTGTTGTATCCCATGGTTTTCACAAGACCAGATTTAGGACAAGTGGTTGGGTTAGAATGTACATGTCTATCCTAGTCAGACACATTCGAAAGTCATGAAGGTTATTTTGAGATATCTGTTGTGAGCTCCTATTTAAGGGGCTTATAAAATAGTTTTGCTCCTACCATCAAGTGATGCATGAGTTATCCCACTTCATTTTATTTAATTAGAGGTGTTTGGTTGGAGGTACTAAACAATAATCAATGAGATTATAATAAAAGATTGTTTGGTTTTATATAATCTAATGAGTTCATCCCCCAATAAGCCCAAATTTTCATTCTTGGTTAGATCGGTGGGAATGGAAAGTCATTCACATTTTCATTCTCAGTCATTTTCATTTCCATTTTTGTTCCTTAACTTGAACCAAACAACCCTTTATTTTATTGATTTTAATTAATATGAATATTTTCCCATTTTTATATTATTTCTTAAGTCCCACAAGTTTGATCCTTTAGAGATCTCAATATCAACATATTGACCTAAAAAGGTAATATTTCTTGATAAAGTCGGTTGATTAGGTTTAGGAGAAGGGTGTCTCCTTGCAAAGGGAGTTGCAGTAACCAGAGACACGGGCGACTATCGTTACAAAATAAATGACATTTACCCCACCAAAATCACGCAAGAAAGTTTTCATCTATGATTACCAACGGATCACCTAGAAAATACCAATGCTTACGGTAGAATCCGATGTTTTTCAAGAAAATACCAATTGATCACCAATAAAATACATGGGTAATATGTCACTGATTTGTATTAACCACCAACTTTTTAATGGTTTTGTGACGAATTGCCACTTAGCGACAGATTCCTCAGGAAAATTTTGCAGGTAATGTTTTCCATTTAGTATTGTATTTATCAAAAACACAAGTCTCCACAATTTTTAATGGTGTTGACATCTGCCCGAAGTAGTATATTAATAGCTCAATCAATTTTTAGAAGATATATTAAACTATCCTTATTGATAACAACTTAGACTTTTGTACTGATGAGTGACGTGTAAGAACTTGTCCTTGGGAGTGGAACAATAGTTGAAAACGGTTGCCTTATAAATAAAAAATAAAATATCTCTGAACACGAACATGAATGATGAAAGCGAGGTTGTATGCTAATTCCTCTCAACCATTCCTATGGGTTATTTTCATACGAAGGGTAATGAAAGAAAAGTTGGTTTATTTGCTTATTTATAGCTGGAAAAAGATCGATTAGGTCCATTAAAATGAAACGTGCTTTTGCTATTAGTTGTTTATTTATCTTTTCAAAATTCTAAACTTAATTAATTAATTAATTTGTTACAATGGATCATAAGAGAACTTTTTCTGACAAAATAAGAAATGGTATATATGGATAGTCATATATTCTAAGACTAAGTATGGACCCATTATTAAATTTTGGATAAAACTTTCTTTTATGTATTTCTCTTGGTAATCTATTATTAACAACTTCTTCCTAACTTCTTTCTTTGTAAAAAAATACTTTTATATTCAGGACTTATGTCAAACAAGACAAAGAAAAAAGTATCGAAGTTTGTTATAGATATTCACGATTAGGCATGCGGTGACAGTGCTTGAACTCCTCCCAGGCTCCCACACTGCTTGGGAGATTACGCCCTTTGTTAGATACTTCTTGAGATCTATTTGTTTTCTACATTGTTGTTATTACATTGGTTGTTTGTTTAATTTGCGCTAGAGAACAGAAACATAAGAAATAATGGCCTTCAGTTTGTGCTGTTAAGTCAAAAGTGTGTGCTCAACATATTATATAAGGTCATAGGAATTTAGTGTCTTACTAGCTAACCCTAACATTATGCCCCTACATCCACTGCAAAAAATAAGTCTTTTTTAAGAACGTATGTGTGTGAAACCAAATTGTATCAAGAATTGTAATGATTTTGTTTCTTTTTTCCTAGCTTCTTGCTAGCCGTAATAAAAATTGGGTTCCTTTTGAAAAAAAGTGACCTAACAAGTTCTATGAACGGATTGGACAACCTAATATGACACAAAAAGTTTATTGTTATATTAACAATTTTATTGGATATGGGTATTTTTATTAGTGACACTATGTCCCCACGTGTGAGAAGAAGAGTTAAGGAGAAGCTTAATAATGAATCTGAACCCTTGAACAATTTTAATCTCACATCCTGCCCATGAATTGCGCTCCTTACGAGAGTTGATCCGGTGCATCTCAATGTATCTCATTATTGTTGATCTTCAATTACAAATGATCCAAGGGTCTAGGTCCCTTCTTACACTTCTCATCGTAACATAACTTCTCACCGGAACCCAAATGAGAACGGTATCTATTTAAAAGAACACGAGAACGGACAAATCGTATGTGATTTTACACTAACATCATGTACACAATCGCATGTGATTCGGACGACCTTTGCCCCGCGACCTGAAGACACAACCACAAATCGCTCGCACACTTTTCTTTGACAGTTAATGGAAAATCATATGTGATTGTGCACGTGATTTGCTTGTTCTCGTGTTCTTTTAAATATATACCGTTCTCGTTTGATTATGCCTCTATGTATATTTATATTATATAAATATAGAGTTAGGCTCATTTTAACCATGTGAGAAGAGAAGTTGAATTGAGAAATGTAAGAAGAGATCTGGTTCAGATCACTTTTAATCTCATGTCTACCCATGAATTGCATATTCAATTAGGATTGACTAAAGGTGAAGATCTCTTATTACGCTTCACACTATAACTTCCCTTATCACCGGAACCCAACCCTGTAGAGCTAAGTTTACCAAACACTTACCCGGTAAGTGTTTACCGATAAAATTCAACATTATCATCTACTTACCGAGTAAGATTTTAGTCCATAAAAATGGCATTGTATGCAACAATTTACCCTTACCGTGGTAACAACGGTCGTCCTCACTTACCGGATAAGATTATTGGTTCTTGCCTCGCTCTTACCGGTAAGATTCTTGGTCATTGTCATCTTCATCTAGTAAGGTAACGTAACTTAGTAAACGCTTAACTGGATAAGTTTCGGTAAATGGCCCCTAAGTGTCCTAAGACAAAGGTGATGTTTAAACAACGAGATCAAGTTCTACGAATTTGGTCTTGTGATCAACTCAAGCTAGACAACATACCATAACCACAAAAATATTGCATAGCTATTGAAAAATTGCATGCAAGACAATTATAATCATTGTTGTTAATTGTTAATTGTTAATTAAACTTACAAAATCCTTAATTGAATCAACATGAAAGCAATCCATTTTTGCAAATAACGTCTATCTTTAATCCTATAATATTCAATACTAGAAGGGATATCACAAATTACCACATTTGAATTCTTGACATCCTCATCAAGTCTATAAGAAAATGCACACAAAATTATTGAATCGTGATTTCCATAAAGAATTGCGAAATTACTCCAACTTAAGGGCTGTTTGTTTGGATTAATCTGTCTGTATAAATTGGAAAATAGCGTGTTTTTTAACTATGAGGACAGGTTTGGAAAAAATGTGGTTTTCTGCATAAAGCTCCCTTAGAAGCTTACTTACTGAGTCGTCGACCATTTTCTATATCATTAAGCCACTACCAAGAACTACCAATAAGTCATTTATAGCTGACCAAATAAGTTGCGAGTCCCATTAAGCTGCTAACAAAAAGACCCTTACTGAACCTCGAGAAGCAACTGCTCTTATATACCGTTGATAACGCTCCAAGTCAAAATAGTAGACTAAACTAATAACCTCTAGAACAAGTATAAAACCCAAAAGTTATTATAGTAAACACGGTGTTAATAACTTATTAGACACTTGTACTTCACAATATTCACAGTTGATTATATGATGGGAAATCACAAAAACACATGATCATGAAAATCAAGTGAAAACTAGTTGATTTGATTCAAGCAAGATACTTGAAACAACAAAGCAATATGTTGGTTACAGAAAGTGATCAGTACCAAAAGCATATAAAAGTAAAGATAATATTTAGGTTAAGAAGAGAATATATATATATATATATATATATCTTTATAACAAGGATCTGAACCTGTTTGTTTTTGCTCAGATCATCAAGAAGACATAATCCTCTATCTACTCTCATATAACATGGTCTCTTGATCTTACCTCAGAATCCATCCCTAGCCGAAGCTCGAGGTCCACTTCTGTTGACGATGACGATAAAGCAGAAACTTTATTCGATCTGATTATGCTAGAATCACTTATTATAGACGATGATGATTCGATACATAAAGAGAGTTGCAGTGTTGGTTTTTTGAAATTAACACCATGATCATCATTCTTTCTATGACTATTTGCTTCCCTGAAAGTCAATGGCCTCTTTGGTACACCATTGCTCGACGACTGTTCTTCGCGTTGATCGATTATGGAGTTCGTTCCCTTTGTGGGTTCGTTCGTAATTAGGGTTTCTTGGATCGATTCTTGTAATCTGGCTCGATCTTTTCTGTGCACATTCATGTGGCCTCCTAGTGCTTGTGCATTTGAGAAGTCTCGTTTGCAGAAAGTACAAGTGTAAGACCTACTTTCTTGTCGAAAATATTCTCCATTGCTGGTGCATAGTAAATCTCCTGTACTTGCAGTGTTTTTTATTTCCATACCAAATTACTCTACAAATTATAGAGAGATTTTGTGATTGTTGAAGTTGGGGATTTATGTTGTCTATGTTACTTGAATCCGAATGATACTTGTTTTGTTTAACCAAAAAAAAAGGTGGACTTTTTTGTTATAAAAATGAAAGAGACATGGTAGTTACAGATGTCTGCTAATGGGATACTGCATGCGCAGGATTTCATCACCAATTAATATTGGTGTGTATATTCTAATTCTAAATAAATAATAAAACCCTAAATTCTTTTTAGATAATAATGGCTTCTTGACAATTACGATGTCGTTATCTATTTAAGAAAACCCATTACGTTAGATGTTATTTTAATGATCTTTCGATGGGTTATATATATATATATATATATATATATATCAGTCTCCCATAACGTATGTATATCATATATATAGGGTTTCTTTTGATTTTCAAAATATAGATGGATAAGGATAGATTTGAATCTTAATTATAAACTTAGTCGACTAATTAAACATCAGTTTAAAATTAACCAAATAAAAACTATATATGTCTTTTAAGAATGAATTAAATGAGCATGTTGTGATATGGTGTCAATGTCTCTTTCAAACATGATGTCATCAGAAGCATTTAGATTTTTTTATTCTTCATAACCAACCTACAAAGTACAAACACAAAAACAATTACTACCCCAAGAGAAGTTGGTCTTACGCATAAGGATTGGGACATAGTTTTAACATGTTTTAAGGTCGAACCTCTAAGATGATTAGTTTTTTTTTTTCTTGAGTTAACCGTTGGGGATAGCTAATACTGATAAGACTAATTTGGGTTTGATATATTAGAGAACTTTTAAGGACTTATTGGTTTATTCGAGGCCTACACCCATGTTACAAGATAAAACAAAACAAAAAGGGATTCATCAACGGAAAAATTCATCGGTAATCTGCCAGAAAAAGTCATCACGAGCAGATCTCATCGCCGGAGAAAGTGACCGGTGATTGTAATTAACGGAGGTGAATTTTTCAATCACCGACTGAAATATCCATCGATAATGGTCAATCATGTGGTGATTCACTACAAATCCGTAGGTAATTACTGATGGAAAAATCCGTCCGTGAGGCCTCCTTGTTTTGTAATGAGTCCTGAATCCTAATCAGAATTTAAGCTCTAAAATTTTATAGAGTGATTGAAAGAGCTAGCTAAAATTCGACTAAATTATGTGAAAAATACGTTTTGTATGAACCCATGATTAATTAAGTTAAAAATGCTAAATATCACGACAATATATGTAAAAGAAGAGAAAACCAATAAAAATATTGTAAGTCATGTTTGGTAACCATCCATAAGCTAGTTTTGTTTTTAGTTTATTCAAAAAACCTCAAATGTGTAACTATTCCAATAAATTAACTTATAGGATTTATGTTTACACGACCAAATTAACAATAAAACGTCTTATCTAAAAGTGATATATATATATATATATAATATTAGTAATTTTTTGAAATGTTTTTAGGTTGGGAACGAACCTATGAAGGAATCGGAGAGGTCTAGACGTCTTGTGCACCCTCATAACTAGTTTTGTAAGTAGATCTTTTTGGGGATGAAAGGTGTGCATGCTAAACTTTGATGGGTGTTCCGGAATATTAGAAAATACAAAAGGTATCAACCAAAAAATTTATAAGTTCCTTAAAATCAACTAAAAACCAAAGTCATTCGAAATAGACAAAAAAACTCAAAACGTCTCTCGAAATCAACAAAAAAATACTCTAGAAAAATCGAAGGTTACCTTTATCTTTTACTTCTAAGTATGTGGTTATTTTAATTGGATGGAGTAAAACGAATTAGGATATTTTCGTGTTGAGGAAAAGTTCCAAAATCTAAAGTTTAGCAACTCTCGGTACATTCCGGACGGTAGTGTCATGTCACTATAGCAAGTCAATATCGCAGGAGCCATGCAGAAATGGAGTTACCGTACATTTGGCGCGATTGTTACTATCGTTGGGGAATATCGCGCGAAAGTGGCACAGAAGGGTCATAACCTGTGATTTTCAGCCTTGTGCATTCATACCTATCATTTCTTCTTCCTTTTCTCTAAACCCACTCTCATTAACTCCGTCTCCTTGAGCATTTACTCCACTCCATCAAGCTTTAAGAAGGTTAAATCATCATCCAAGCTAAGAATTCAAGTCTAGACTTGAAGACCTAGGCGATCATCCTAATTTTAAAGGTTTCGGTGGTTTCTAAGTTTTCACCAAAAACTTAGCATTGTGAGTCCATCCTATACTTTTACAAAACCACATACATGTTAAAATGATTTATTTTACTTCATCTATGTTTGTATCTCAAGTATTTACACATTTATATGATTTTGACAATTTAGGTCAAACTTAGGTAAACTTGGGGTTTTTCTTTTGTATATTCTAACAAAATAAGTATGAGGAACGATTTTAGACACTTGGGGCATGATTATCTCAAAGTAGTTATGGATTTGGAATACAAAACTTTATACCTTGTATTTGTTACTTAACTAACAAAAGATAGATTTTGTCACTTGATGGGATTTTGTGTACAATATTTTGTATTAGGCAAAGCTTGGTATATCTACATAGGTGTATCTATATGTAAGATTAGAATGTAATGGATCAATAGGCATAGACTTCAAGTCATTTAATTATGAACGAAACGTTAATTCTTAACTCCAAAGTGAAATAAGCATTGGGTCTTTATAAGACATTAAGGTGTGAGCTCTAGGAGTCGGGCATCGGTTATTGACCATTAAAATGTAATTTCTAATAATTGTAGTTTGAAATAGGCATCGAGTCCTCATAGGCATTAAGGTTTGGGCTCTAGGTGTCGGGCATCGACCATTGGCCATTAAGGTGTAATTTCTCATGAATGGGTTTGCTTTTCTTTAGCCCATACAACATTGAATGGTGACTCACTTACATGCTCTGTCACTATAAATGATAACACGTATCTCCCCCGTTATCTTCAGATATTTTGTACCCTCCCAAGGGTAAGCGTGAATTCAAATATTTTAAATACCTCGTTTAAAGTTATGTTTCTGTTTTAAAAGTTTTATAGCTTTATTCTTATAACCGTTTGTTCTCCTTAGACTTTAAGTCTCACTTTTCTCAAATGACATGTATATCATGTTGTCTTAGCAGTGGAGCTCCCAAGGTTTGAGCGGAGAATTATTGCCACTTGAGGCATTTTTGGGAATACACTGTTGAGTGTGTTTTGGAGTTACTAGATACTATTTTTTTGAGGATATTAGCAACCCGAGAATGTAATTTATATTTCGGTCTAGTGTAGATTATTAGGTTGTTGTTTAATATGTAAATCTTTGTTATAAACTCTTATACTAATTCCCATTTCATTGGGTGATCGTTATTTCAACTAAGCTTTACTCCGTTGATTGTTTCGGTTTAAATTGTCTTCTATTTTTAGGGTGTTACACCGATTTTGCCTAACAAACTATCACTAAGAATTTCTTTCAAAACGGGTGAGTAACATTGAATGACAAGTAGCTATAAAAGTTCACACTTGTATAAAGTGAACTTTTAAAGCCACTATTATACTAAGTGAACCTTTATAAACGGGTGAGTAACATTGCATGGGCAGTAACATTTATACCTTCATAAACATTCAATTTATACTAAGAGAAGATGATTGTTACATCCGAAACCTAAAAACAAAAGGCTTGAATTTACCAAATTGGAACTATAAGTTCATCAGATATATTCCTTGCAAAACAAGGTAAACAAGAATTCATTTTCTAAGTGTTTGACCGGATGCTATGAGTATCATTTTCAAATCTGATGGTTGAGACTAACAATAAAGTTTTATTTTGTGTTCAAGATCTAGTCGAAATCGAGAATATTAAGCTTGATTTCGAGATAAACAAGCTTGAGCTCAAATAGCTCATTAAAAGCTCAAGTCACTTACACCCCTAGTTAAAAAATAGGTCGTACGGCCATTGAATTGACCTAGATAGGTCAATTAGGTTGTTATGAGCTGTGATGAAACACTGATGAGTCGTTTAGTACCAAATGCTTATGAGCAATAGTCACTACATAACCACACTTAAGGGTTGTTGGTTGGTTTATGTGAAGTTCTGTATGGATAAAGTTGGTTGTGTAGATTAATCTGTCTAGAAAGATTGTGATAAGTATTTGTTTGGGATGGTTTTTTCATAGATGGAAGGAGCATGTCTTTCCGCATAAAGCTAGATTGTGAGAGTTTTTGTTTGGGATGGTTTTTTCATAAATGGAAGGAACATGTTTTTAAATTGGGAGGGGTAGGGATGAAAAACTCCTGACTTTTGGCATGAAGCTCCCCCTTAGAAGCTTGTCAAATAAGCTAGTTTCTATATCATTAAAACACCATCAAACAATCATATATAATTAACCGAATAAGCGATGAGTCCTATTAAGCTCATTAAGCTATTAACAAATATGCTCATACCTTATTGTTTAACATTCCCGTCATTAAAATGTTCCTTGAGTAGATAGTCAAATTAAAACATCATTTGTTTATGAAAGCGTTGTTAAATGTGATATAAATGCTAAATGAGGACGCTATAAGTGTGTGTATGCAGAAAGAATAATGGTCAACTTGTGGAAGGTTAATTGTTCAACTTTTGGTAATTCATAAGCGCCTTGTAATGTGACATGTGAAGGTGCATGGTAATACAACAAAATCGGGATTTTTAGGACGACAAACTTGCTTAATGTCATAACAGATTGTTTCATAAGACTTAAGTGTATAGGAACAAACAATTGTGTGTGTTGTGTGTATAAGTGTCGCAATATATTTATATGATGCTTTTATGCGTCTTGACATGTTTTTTATTACACTTTTTATGTATAGTGTTGTATTAGTTTTTTTATGGGACAATTTTTATAATTGTCCTAATAACACATCTTTTCATATGACACTTTTTCAAATGATGTTATAAAAAGTTAATGGAACGTTATAATTGATAATTGTCCCCAAAACTTGCTAATACGCTCAAAACATCATATAAACTTACAATAATACTTTTATATGGGTGCATATATATGTGTTTGGTAATATAGACTTAAGTACTACAAACTTAGACATTTTTAGCTTCATATAAACCTGATTTTGTTGTAGTATAAAGTGTGACGACATGTGAAGCCGTGCAAATACAGTCACAAATTTTAGGCGGCATGGAACACAAGACAGGTGTTGCGAAAGAAGTTAGGCTTAAAGTTAGGAGAGTTGGTTTAGGCAACTTGCAAATATCACACAAAATGTTGCCTTTATCGGAGGCGGACCAAAAAAAATCTATGTGATGGTGCAATTTGACTAAAAAAACAAACACATGTTGAAATATTTTATAATATAAGAGACCATTTACCAAACGCTTACCCGGGTAAGCACTTACCAACTTATATTACCTTGTCGGAGGAATATGACAAATACCAAAAATCTTACCTGGTAAGAGTGAAGACAAAGAAAGCAAGGACCAAGAGTCTTACCCGGTAAGTTTTGACGACGACTCTTACCACAGTAAGTGCTTACCAGGTAAATTGTGGCATACATGCCGTTTTGATGGACTAAATTAATCTTACCCGGTAAGTAAGTGATAGTGTTAAATATTTCCGATAAGCACTTATCCATAAGATTTGGTAAACGGCCCTTAAGTATAGATTGGTTGGTTTGGTTGGTTCCTTATTTTTGCAAAAAAGGACCCATTTTCGAGTAAAACATATAAAAAACCAAAAAATAAGCTAAAAACTAAAAAAATTAAAGTCCGCTCTTTCATTCAGGAAAGTTGTATGGCGACTTGTTATTAGGCTCGAATGAAATCGTGTAAATCCACTCTTGAGTGAAACATTAAAGGGTATGAATTAAATAAGCTTATACGTTTAGGGGAAGTCACATTGGCAATGGTGAAGGCCAAAAAAAGTGATGTTCGCTTTTGTAAGTATATGAATTTAGATATTGATCACTATAGACGCTTGAGATTATTTATTAGAGGTGTTTAAAATACTACACGATCTCCATAAGTTTTAACGGAACAATGTACAGTTTATATGTTATTATACTGCATTATGCGATTTGGTTTACGATTTTGAATTACTTAAACTGTGGAGCAAATCACACCGCACCTTATATTATTATTAGTTTTCTATTAATTAGTTTTTATGTGTAATCATATGTTATATTTATATTAATTAAAAATATTATTAAAATAATTAACTTAGTTATAGTCCAATATGTAAGGTGGTATATAAGTAATAAATATCAACCCAAGCACACCTCGAGTTTACAAACCTTTGTAAGAACTGGTTACTTATAAGTACTCAGTTAGTTATTTAGATTAATAAATAGAAAAATAAATAGAAAATTGACAATAGGAGGTTACTTTTGAGTTATGAAGTTAATTAAATACCTAGCTACAACCGTAAAAATATTAGCGCAAATTAAAGGTACTCTTTTTTGAATTACCTAATTAGCTATGTACTATAAAGCACATAATTTTGGACCGTATCGTACTTTACGTTTTGAATTGTCCACGCATTACAATAAAAATGATTTTATATGACGTCTAAAATTAATAAGCGTTCTAAAAGAATACTTTATAGGACACTTAATTTATAGGACCAAACCAAAAAGTGTCATATCTAAAAACGTTACAATAAGTTTATAGGACTGTTTTAGGCGTCTTAACAAGTTTTTTTACGACGCTTTAAAATAAAGTGTCATATTAGCTATTTTATAGGACATTTTGAAAAATGTCTTATAAATATGGGTTTATAGGACACTTTCAAAAGTGTCCTATAAAATGTGGGTTTATAGAAATGTCCTATAAAATAGTTAATAGGACACTTTATTTTAAAACCATCGTCAAAACTTGTTGAAACGCCTAAAGGCGTTCTATAAAGTTATTGTAACGCTTCTAGATATGACACTTTATGATTTGGTCCTATAAACTTGTGTCCTATAAAGTATTCTTTTAGGACGCTTTTTCATTTTAGGCGTCCAATAAAATCATTTTTGTTGTACTGACGGCTTGATTTGTAGGTTAGAAACTGCACCGTATCAACCGGATTTTACGGTTTGAATTATGCACGATTTAATTTGTGGGTTAGAAATAATACTCTAACCGCATATGAATTGGTCTACAATTTTGGGCTATGTCGCACTGCAAACAACCTTATCGTATAAGGTCACAAATTGGCGTATCAAGTTTCTATTATAGCAAGGGAATATCATTTTAACTATTATCTTATATTAATATTCGTAAACATGATTTATTAATTTAAAAGATTATAACTTGACCGACACCCCGACACTATTTGAAATGATGTTTTTATGCAACTAAACCAAAACATGATGGGGCTATATGGGATGAATCTAAGCATGATGAAATGATGTCACTAATTGCTATAAAATTAATTAATTAATTAATAGTTTATTTAATTAATAATTTATTAGAAGCATGCTTTTGCTACATGCGCCATTCACGTCGAAATCAAATCCAACCGAAGTTAGTTAGCAATGCAGTTAATAAATGTTTTTTTGGTAACTGTGGGTGGCGTAGCTGTTGAGATCAATGCAGTTAATTATGTTCCTTTAGAAGTTGGTTAGCTACTTTTTGTTTTGTTTTGGGATTCTTCTTTTTCATAGGGCATTTGTGGCACGCAGAAAGGGCTCGTGCAGCTGCAGCAGGATTTGAAAAGGGAATTAATCATGATTTTGAACTTATTCTTTTCATGGTCCTTCTTAATTGAGCCAAGACTTGAGTAGTTTTTTGAGCTTGATCGTGATTTTGAACTTATTCTTTCCCTGGTCCTTCTTAATTGAGCCAAGACTTGAGTAGTTTTTTGAGCTTGTTTATATGCACCAACTAATTTCCGACGATCATGAATGCGTCTACAAAGATTTTGGTAAAGTTTAGATTCGAATCCGGGATGAATGAGATTTTCCACTACATCCCCTTAATTTTGATTGGAACCTTTTTTTTTATCTGATATATTATTTTGTTAATTTAAACTTATTTAATTATTTAGTGTGTTTTGACTAAAACTTATTTTATGATATTTATTACTATAAGGTCAATAATTTGTTAACCACAAAATTAGTGTTAACTTTGCAAACCCTCTTCGCCAATATGCATATCTTCTAATGTGCGTGTCGTGTTTTCCTGTGGATCAAGAGTCATGTACATCCTAATAAGATTATGTAGCAAAGCACATGCTATGACCATTCGCCCTTGAAGTTTTATTGGATAGAAAGAAGGTATTTGTAATATAGCGCAACATTTCTTCAAGATACCAAAACACCTTTCTTTAATATTCCTAGCTTGTGAGTGCTTCATGTTAAAATATTCTTCCTTATTCGTATGTGTATGACCAATTTGTTCTCATTCTCGTAAGTGATACCTAGTACCTCTACATGGTGTCAAAAATCTGTTTCCATTTACATATCATGCATCAGTAAAATAATAATGACCTAATGGCACTTTTAAACCATTATTCTTTATAACTGCATCGTGTAATACTCTAGAATCGGTAGTTGAACCTTCCTAACCGAATAAAACGTAGACAATTTTCATGTCCCGAGTGCATACACCTAATACATTAATCGCAAATATGTCCCTTTTCTTGTTCGGTATCTTGGTTTATCCAACTCAGGTAGGGACCGTACGGTCACTTCAATTTGTGTTCCATGTATTTCCCCTAGACAACCGTATAAACAAAATAACTTAGTCTTAACTAAATGATAGATGTTTTATTCAACGAACAATGAAAGAGGTTAACAATAAATACCTTAAAACATTTCCATATTCTATCACTACAGTCATCTTCTACTGGAGTTGGTTTGATAAACAACATGTCTTGCAACCGCAGTAAAGAGCTTAAAACTCGATGATCATACCTACTTATTGTTTCCCCCGACTGATAAAATCTAACTTGAAGACATCTATTTTCGGTGTAATGTGCTAGTAAGTTTACAAATGTAGCAACGTGTTCTTCAATTGTGACACTATCATCATCATCTAAAAAGCCACCACGAGTTTTTAGCAACTCATACAAAATAGCAAATGCAATCCTATCCATTTGCAACTCATTTACACAAATAATGTCACTTTCACGTATAATGCTTTGGATTTCTATCAATCTAATTTGGAATCTAGTGAAGGTTTTTTTGTGTGTTAAAGTTCTCCTTTCAACTTGTCTTTGTTCGTATTCAATTAACCAATTTGCAACATTGGCCGACACTATGAGCAAGTGGATATAAACCCTTAATAACTTAACAACTAGAATTAGATGGCTATGATCTAGTCTGAAAAAACAAAACAACATATGGGTGTGTTCACTTCTAGATCTGAGATGGAAGTTAAATGTTAAAAAATCGAGCCCACCTTCTCCGATGACCCAATCGACAACTGAACCTCTTCTTCCATGTCGTCTTCTTCTTCGATGACAACCCCTCCCTCACCGGTCTTCTTTACCGGTCTTCTTCTCCGACCACAAACCATTTGTTCCTGTTCTCCAGTTATAAATCCTACTCCAAATCAAAAACTAAATCTGAAAATCAGAATCTTAATAAAAAACTAAACAAATCCTAAAATCAAAATCCAAATAAAAAGCTAAAACTAACCCTTGAAAGTTAGAGACGAGAACAAAAATGGTGGTGGAGGTCAGAGGATTCACCATCGCAGGCGACGATGGTGAGGGTAGTCTCCGACAAATTTTTGTTGGGTTTTCTTCATAAGATATGGACACATATATATTATATTAATATAATAATAATAGTAAACAATTTATTTATTTATTTTTGATTAAAAATTAAAAATTAGATATTAATATAATAACAATATATTTATTTAATTTTCTAACTGAAAATTAATGAAGTCTTAAAAGATGAAAATACCCTTTGAGTTAACGGACTTAATTAACAGAAGTTAGTTTCAGGGACCAAAAATAAAGCAAAATGACAATCATAACAACCAAAAGTATAATTATTTTCAAAGAGAGGCGAAAGTTGAAGTAAATATAAACCATAGATATCAAAAATGTAATTTACTCTTAATATATATTCAATATAAGATTTAGAGTAAACTCTAATTTTGGTCCCTGAGGTTTAGTGAAATCTTTGAAAGTGGGACCTAAACTTTGGTAAGTCTAAAAATCGTCTTTATGGTTATCATTTTGCTTTGAAAGTGGTCCCTAGCCATTAACTCTGTTAATAATGTCTGTTAAAATGAAGGGTGTTTATGTCTTTTAACTATTTCCTAAATTTTCTTTTAATAAAATAAAAAGAAGTATATTATTATATTAGTTATTAGTTATTAATTAAATGAAGTTATGTGTATATTATATAATATTATATACACAGAACGCAACCATCTTCGTCCCATCCATTTTCCGGTCACTATCTCCGACCATCACCTATTGGTTGCTCTCCATCTCCCATCTTCCTTTTTTGTCGACCTCCCCTTTTCGTGTGCCCAGTGCCCTATTTCTGGCGATTTTTTCTACCTTCTTTCCTATTAAGACAAGGACCGGTAAGGCAGGCGGGTGTTTGGTAGCGTCCATCTTGAACGACTGCACTTATCCTTGTAAGGTCTTACTTCGTAAATACTTCATTTGCAGCCTCCATTATTAACCACATAATTTAATTACGATTCTTAATAAAAATCAATGGAATGAGGATCAAATCGTTGTTAGCAAGGGATAAAAGTTCAACAATGAACTCCGACCATGACCTCTCTCAAACACACACCTACACACACAGTAAGTCTTCTTCAAAGCACAAACAGACACACATGATCTTAGGTGGGTGATCGTATGTGTGGAACTCCATTTGAGATAAAGACGATGATGGTGGTTAGAACTTGGAACTCCATTTTTGGAAAGCAAACAGCAAATAAAGGATTGAAAGGGGAAGATCGGGAAGGAAAAGGAGAGAACGGGAAGGGGTCACCGGCGAATCAAATGGTGCCAAGTAGCTGCTGGAAATTCAGGATGAACATGCATCCTGTTGAAGATTGTATGAAGTATTGGGCTGGTCACTATGTTGGGCTAGGCCTCTTCAGAATTAGTCTGCTTGAAATAAGGCCCAAAGCTGAGTCGTCTATATTACCCAGTCATCCAGATTACTCGGTCTTTTTCTTTTGGTCATCGTGTTTAACGCAGAGTTAGGGTTGTTATGGTTTGTTTTCAATTTCCAGTATTTCTCGTTTTTCTGTTTTGCAATGGCTATTTAATGCCTTTCTGTTCTTGAATAAAGTGAACGATTTTGGTGAGTCAAATACAACTTGCTATCACTTGTATCCTACAAGTGGTATCAGAGCATAATTCCATTCACGAGAGTTCCTGAAAGCATTCAAGCAATCGCTGTGATGGGGGAGGAAACAGGACAGTTTCATGGCCCTAGTGTACCCAAATTTGATGGAGACTACGACCATTGGAGTATGGTAATGGAGAACTGTTGGGTCACCAATGATTTGGTGATGAACCTTCTCTATCATTTGTTTGATCTTTTACAGGGTCTTTTGAAAGTCTGAAATATACTTCAAGTATTGAAAAGTCAAAGACTATTCAATTTAAGGGTTGTACATCAAAATGTGGAATTTTTGATGTGACAACTAACTTTAATATTCAGACCATTGCCAAAGTCAAGATTGTTGGGTCACCATGGGTCACCGATGGTACACTTAAAAGTTATCAAAGTACTATGACATCAATACAAGATGAGGACATCAAGTTTGAAGTCATGGTCACCGACATTACAATCTTGGTCACCGAAATTGCAGGTATATTTTCTAAGGCTGTGATATCAAGTCACAAGGATGTACACTTTCAACACTTAGTGAAAGATGAAGTTTATCAAGCAAAAGCAAAGTGTACACTTATCATTTCCAGCCTTACAAAGTATCCACCGATATGATACATGGCTTCATGTATCACTTAGCAATTTCAAGAGATAAAGTTCTTACTCACAACAATTGCAAGATACGTGTTTGCAAGAACTTGGGCACCAAACCTTAAATTTAGACATTCTCTTTTATTCTTATAAAAGGAATGTTTGTCTTCTAGCTAAAAGGTTTGGTGGGACTTCTCAGAGCATGAAGAAAAGTAGATAAAGTTATCTGACATTACGTGCTACAAAGAATGGTTCATCCATTAATCTAGTACAAAGGGAGTGGCCTCTTCCTTTGTCCATCAGATAAACTTCCAGCTAATCAATCCTTGACAGCTGTCCACTTGCATCCCTTGCATGGGCACTATAAAAGGAGATGAAGTCCTTCCCAGAAATCTCACGTCTTCAACAAATCTTCTCTGAAAGTATTTGTTTGATTTCGCCAAAGCTGTGTGCGCTAACAGTCTTATTTTAACTTCCTGTGTGTATAAGTTAATTGCTGTTATTTAAGTTTGTTAGAATAGGTTGTCTATTCTTTTCCGCAACAAACTTCTGTGTGTAAATTTTTAATATTTATATTAAAAAATTTAAAAAGAGCAAAAATTGTGTGTTTGTATTCATCCCCCCCCCCCTCCTTCTACAAACTCTTACTAGCTTTGCCATCTCCCTTCCGGGACTAACAAGTGGTACCAGAGCAGTTGGTTTAATCTCATAAACCAAATCTGTGATGGCTGCTACTTCCTCAAATGATGGTACCATGCAAACCTCTTCCAGTAGCACATACGATTTAGGATCCTTGGCCAAACCTCCAAGGTTCAACCCAAGTAATTTTTGGTTATTGAAAAACATGCTACTCTTTCTAGAAGGGATTGATTGCAGGTATCCCATCATTCTAAATGAGGGACCTTTAATTCCTAAAGTCTAGGCTCGCTATGGTCCACAAAAAGATACTGAAGGAAAGGATATAGAGTCTGATGAGGATAAGAGTGACAAAACAGGCAGGTATATCATCAAAGCCTTAAATAAGTATAATGAAGATGATAAACGCCTGGTTGCTCTAGATACTAAAGTTAAATCAGCTCTAGCTCTATCCCTTCCTGATGAAGTATATCACTCTCTTGTAAATCTTTCTTCTGCGAAAGAGATGTGGGATACTCTAGGTGTCTTATATGAAGGCACTAAAGAAGTGAAGAAATCTAACAGGATCTGTCTTGTTAGAAAGTATGAACTCTTCTCCCATGAGAAAGGAGAATCCCTATCTGTCTACTTCAATCGTTTTAACTGTCTTCTAAATGATCTTAAGGTTCTTGGAAGAGTTTATGATAATGAAGAAGTTCTCTGCAAGTTCATGGATTGCCTCCCAGACTTCTGGGAAACCATATGTACTTGCATTAAGCAAACCAAGGATCTTGATGTGATGCCTTTAACTGCTCTCTATGGGACTCTTCTTCATTATGAGCAAACCAAGAACCAAAGAAAGTCTCTTATAAAAGATATTAAATCTTCTTCTATTGCTCTAATAAGTAATTCTAAATCTTCTTCTCGTGTACCTAGAATTACTTACCCTTCTTCTTCTGATTCTGAAGGTAACCCTAAGGAAGAATCATCTCATCTATCAGATGCTTACTATAGTGCAGCTGATGATGAAGGTGAGGATTCTGCCATTGACATACTTTCTGATAGTATGGCAATGATTGCTGGAAACGTTAAAAACAAAAGATTTTCTTCTAACCGTCCTAGATTTCAAAGAAAATCTTTCTCTCAAAAACCTTCTTCCGACAAATCCAATGAAGAATGCTTCAGTTGTGGGAAGAAAGGTCACTTTGCTTCTGAATGCAGATCTAAATCTTTCTCTAAATTCAAAACTTCTTCTCCTTTTTCTTCTGGCCATGACTTCTCCAAATCAGCTTCTAAAAAGTCTGAAGAGAGAAGTAGCCATCTCTCCAAGGAAAGTCCTGATTCTTCTAAAGAAATCTCTAGGTACAAAAAGTACAAAGCAAAGTATAGAAGAGAAAAAGAAAAGAACCAAAACAGAGGAAAAACCTTGGTTGCTGAAACAGTTTGCTGGGAAGATGAGCAAACCTCTGAGAGTGACAGTGAGTATGTCACAAAGTGTCTAATGGCCAATATTGATGAAATAAAAGAAATGGAAAAGACACTTTGCACTGCTCTTGTATCTACTGAGGAATCAACTTCAGGAACAAAGCCTCAGGTACATCCCTTCACCTTTCTCTCCAATGATCAAAAAGCTGATGCTTTTGATTCTTTAACTGTCGACTTCTATGACTTAAAGGATCATAAGAAAAAGGCTGATATTCATATAAAATGTTTAAATGATCAACTTCTGTCTTGTTTCTCTAAACTTAAAGATTTTGATAAAATGAAAGCTGATCTAGAAAACCTAAGGTATCTAAATGATAGTCTTTCAGAAGAAAAATCAAAAATCTCCAACACTCTTGAAAGAGAACAAGAGGTTCTGTCTAAATGAACCAAATCTTCTAAAGATCTTGAAAGAATTCTTCAAGATCAAATCTCCAGCAAGGACAAGACTGGACTTGGATATGGAAAAGATGATTTTCAATCTTCTGACCCTATTCCTCCTTCTGTTGAATGTCAAGGCTTTCCTGCTGGCTTCTTGTCTGATGACGATGATGATCTCTTTGGTTACTCATCAGAAGATTCTACCTCTGTTCATTCTATAGATCTTCTAGATATGCTAAAAGTAGAATCAAACTCCAAAAAGTTTGGAGTCTTTGTAAAAGCAAAAGAAGTTTCCACTGAACCTTTAAGAATTCCAAGTTCTTCTTCTTCCTCTCTTGAACCCATTCAAAAGCTTTTAAGCTCTTTGAGTCTTCATGAGTCAAGGGACTTTCACAAGTCACCGACTACTCCTGCTTGTCACAACTCTAAAAGATTTTCTCAAAATAAAAAGTTTTCATCCAAAAGAAAATCTCAAGTAATTACTGATTTCATCCTTCGCTCTCTCAACTTAAAGAAATCAAAAAATCTTGGTAAAGGTATTCTTGGACCAAATCCTGATAAAGGTATTCTTGGACCAAGACCAGGTGTTGGTCATCCCTCTACTTCTTTTTCTTCTTCTGATGCTCAAAGCTTTGATAACATGGACTTTAATAGAGCCTTTTCTTTAAAGAAATGTTATAACTGTGACAATACTCTCCATCTTGCAAAGCATTGTCCTAAGAATTCTGATGTTCCTAAAATGCCCTCTAATCCCAAAGGACCCACTTCAAAATGGGTACCAAAAGTCTAAATTTGTTTTTGGGTGCAGGTACCAAACAAAGATCATACATGGTACATGGACAGCGGTTGTTCAAGGCACATGACCGGAAACAAATCTCTTCTCTCTAATTTCTTGCAAGAAAAAGGACCTACTGTTTCCTTTGGAGGAAATGGTAAAGGTGTCACCAAAGGCTATGGTACCATATCAAATGGAACCATAACTTTTTCTAAAGTAGCTCATGTTAAAGGGCTAATGTACAACTTACTGAGCATCAGCCAAATATGTGATTTGGGATACAAAGTCACCTTTCAACTCTGTGTTTGCTTGGTCCTTGATATGCAGAATAAAGTTGTACTAGCAGGCACCCGAATGAATGACGTCTACATCATCAACATGAAGGAAAATGCTATTGGAGAAGCTGTGTGTCTCCTCTCTCAAGAATTAGCCAAACAAAGTTGGCTATGGCATAAAAGGTTTTCCCATCTAAACTTTAAAACCTTGAACAAACTTTCTAGCAAAGATCTTGTTGTTGGTATGCCAAAAATCTCCTTTGAAAAAGAAAAGTTGTGTGGAGCTTGTGAAAAAGGAAAACTCTCCAGAACTTCCTTTAAATCTAAACAGTGCTCTTCTATCTCTCAACCTCTTCAAATGCTTCACATGGATCTTTGTGGTCCAGTTAGCACACCTAGTCTAGGTGGCAAAAAGTATATGCTAGTTATTGTTGATGAATTTTCTAGATATACTTGGGTGTGCTTTCTAAAACACAAGAGTGATACTGTTGAAGAAATCATCAGGTTTACTAGAAAAATTGAAAATATGAATGGTAAACTGGTGAAATCTATCAGAAGTGATAATGGCACGGAATTCAAAAATGTTGCTCTGGAAGATTTCTTTGAACTAAAAGGAATTTCTCAGAACTTCTCTGCCTTACGCACTCCTCAACAAAATGGTGTTGTTGAAAGAAAGAACAGAACTCTCTGTGAAGCTGCAAGGTCAATGCTGAGCAAATCCAAGTTACCAACCTATTTTTGGGCTGAAGCAGTTAACACTGCATGCTTTACTCAAAATAGGTCTCTTATTGTCAAAAGGCATGACAAAACCGCGTACGAAGTTTTCCATGGACGGAAACCTGCAGTTGACTATTTCCATGTATTTGGCTGTGCATGTCACATGCTAAATGACAGGGAACAACTTGGAAAGTTTGATCCAAAGTCTGATGATGGAATATTCATGGGCTATTCTCTCTCCTCAAGAGCTTTCAGAATTTACAACCTCAGAAGACAATGCATAGATGAATCTATGCATGTGAAATTTGATGAGTTTGAAGTATCTTCATTATCTTGTAATGAAGAAGAATTAAATCTTTGGATAAATTCATGTGTTGGTGAACTTCCTTCTTTCTCTTCTTCATCTAATACTTCAAATCCTCAAGGCAGCAACTCTCCTCAGCCTCCCATCAACACTACCTCACCTCAAGAACCCACTTCTTCTTCTCCACCTCCTAAAACTAATTCTTCAGGAGATCTTACCCATCTAAACACAATATCTTCCACTAACCCCTCCTCACCATCTCAAATGACCACTTCATCTTCTTCCATTCCTCCTCCCTTGCCTCCTGCACTAAAATGGACCATGGATCATCCAATAGATCAAATCATAGGTGATCCCCAAGTTGGTGTTAAAACCAGAAGAGGCATCAGCAACCTGTGCTTATATGTCAACTTTGTTTCTATTGTTGAGCCTAAGATAATTAATGAAGCCCTAGCCGATCCAAGCTGGGTAATTGCCATGCAAGAAGAACTCTCACAATTTGAGAGAAACAAAGTCTGGAAGTTAGTTCCTCGTCCATCTAACAAAACTATCATTGGAACAAAATGGGTGTTCAGAAACAAGATGGATGAAGAAGGAACTGTCATAAGGAATAAAGCAAGGTTGGTTGCTCAAGGATATAGGCAAGAAGAAGGAATTGACTATGATGAAACTTTTGCTCCTATTGCCAGATTGGAAGCTATCCGAATATTTCTTGCCCATGCTGCTTACAAGAATTTTCGGGTATTCCAAATGGATGTCAAAAGTGCCTTTCTAAATGGTGAGCTGGCTGAAGAAGTGTATGTGAAGCAACCACCTGGGTTTGAAGATCCAGTCCATCCTTATCATGTATATCGGCTAGATAAAGCTCTGTATGGACTGAAGCAAGCTCCTCGTGCCTGGTATGATACTCTCTCAGTTTACCTTCTTAAAAATGAGTATATACGAGGAAAAGTTGACAACACTCTCTTCTTCAAGAAATCAAAAGGTAATATCATTCTTGTTCAAATCTATGTTGATGATATTATTTTTGGAGCCACCGATGAATCCTTGTGTGATGAGTTTAGCTCCCTCATGCAAAAAGAGTATGAAATGAGCATGATGGGGGAACTAACTTTCTTTCTTGGTCTACAAGTAAAACAATATTCAGAAGGTATTTTCATAAATCAAAATAAATACACTAAAGACCTTCTGAAAAAAATTCAGTTTGATACTTGTTCAACCATGAAAACTCCTATGGCTCCTCCTCTTAAACTTGATTCTGATCCTGATGGTGTATCTGTCAATATCACAAGTTATAGAGGAATGATAGGATCTCTTCTTTATCTAACTGCAAGTAGATCTGATATTATGTTTGCTACTTGTCTCTGTGCTCGTTATCAAGCTAATCCTAAGGAATCACATCTCTCTGCTGTGAAAAGGATTTTTCGGTATCTAAAAGGTACCATAAATCTAGGTCTTTGGTATCCCAAAGACTCAGGTTTCGATCTCATCGGGTACTCTGGTTCTGATTTTGCAGGTTCAAAAATAGACCGAAAAAGTACAACTGGAAGTTGTCAATTACTTGGTGGAAAGCTTGTCAGCTGGTCAAGTAAGAAACAACATTCGGTGTCCACATCTACAATTTGAAACGAGTATGTGGTCTTTGGAAGTTGTTGTGCACAAATATTGTGGATGAAAAATCAACTATGTGATTACAATCAAATTTTCTCGAAAATCCCAATATTGTGTGACAACTCAAGTGCAATAGCCATTGCCAACAATCCGGTGCTTCATTCAAGATCTAAGCACATTGATATCAGATATCACTTTATAAGAGATCATGTCTCTAAAGGTGATGTGGAACTTCATTTCATTCCCACTGATTATCAATTAGGTGACCTGTTCACAAAGCCCCTTGATGAAGCAAGATTCAAGTTTCTCATTGGTGAGTTAGGTATGATAAACATAGACTGATATAATAATGTATGTTTTATATATATATATATATTCTATATATATATACTATATACATTTATATATACTTATAACTTATATATGTTATATGTTTTATATATATATATATATATATATTCTATACATATATATATTATATATATTTATTACTTATATATTATATTATATTAATATATATATATATATGTAAATATCTTATAGATAATATTAAAAAAATATATATATTATATATATATAAAGTGTCGGTGACAAAGTCACCGACGTGGCTCTCTCTCTCTCCTCTATAAACTTTCCCAAACACCATTTCTATTCTATCTCCTCTCTACAAAACCCTAAAGCCACCGCCGCTAACACCATAACCATCCACCGACGGTGACAACCCACCACGAGCCACCGACGAGCCACCAATATAGCCACCAAGAGCCACCGACCGACGTCGCGTCACTTTCCGATATCCACCGTCGCTCCACTTACCGTCGGCCACTCCACCCACCGACGACGTCCACTTTCCGACGCCACCGACGACACCCTCCGTCGCCGACGTGGCATCCTCCGACGGTTACCCTCTATCCATCCACCGACGCCGTCCCTCTCTCTCCCATCCACCGACGCTTCTCTCTCCGACGAGCCACCGACATTTACCCCTCACCTAGCCACCGACGATTACCTTATCACTATCCACCGACGTCGCACCCTTCGATCGATCCACCGACGTCTCCATCGTTAAGCCACCGACAGTCACTAACCATCCACCGACGTCGTGCTCCTAGCCACCGACGTTATACACTCACCGAGGTAACCGTTATAACCCTTCATATTCTCTAACTCTTTAGAGATAACCTTTGGTTTACCAATCTTGGTGAGCAAGATTCATTGAACTTATCCAAAATGACATCATCAACGTCATTAATGTCAGAATGCATGCGCCGATTTCAAGTCTAAACCCTTAGAATTCTGACCTTTCAATCACCTCAAGTCATCATTATTTTTGAAAGTTGGAATTCCCTCCTCTTATATAACCGCTCTTACCTATTACCTTACCACCTTTCTCGCATCTTTCTTCTCTCTTATACAAAACCTGCAACTTTCTTCTTCTTCAATGGCTTCTCCTTCAAAGTCTTCAGAAGAACAAACCATCACCTTTGGTTCACTCTCATTTCCTGCATGCAATTACTTTGGACGCATTGGTACTGATAATGCTCATCCTGAGTACAATGACATCTGTTGGTTCCTTCAAAGATGCCCTCTTCAGTATGCTCTTACAGCAAAACCCAAAATGAGTAAGTTTCTCTTAGGAAACTTTTGGTTGACATGCATTTTGATGCTTCATCAGATCAAATTCTTGCATCTGTTCTCAGTAATGATGAACATGATGTGGTTTTCAATGTGGAAGATGTTCGAAGTATTCTCAAGCTTCCCTCCTATGACTCCATGAACCTTTTCCCCTTGGAAATGAACACCAAATGGTGGTGTCTGGGATGAACTACATGGAAGAAAGGAAGGGGTCAAAGTCAAAGGGTCCAGGTACTTTGCTTAGGAAGAATATGGGGAGCATATGGAACTTTCTATTTGCTCACCTTATTCTTTGCTTGAGCAAGAAGACAGGTGGTCCTGATCAGTCACCTTCCCAAGTAACAGAACTGGCACATGCTCTAATATTTCAAAGAAGGATAGACTTTTCAAGCTATTTCTTCAATGAAATGATCTCTTCTTTCTCTACCCTTCGACGCCCTCAGGTACCATTTCAACGCATTTTCTCTCTTATCATTCATGCAAAGTTGACAGATAAACTTGAGAAAAGAGATGATCTCCCTCTTCATCAAGTGGGAAATCAGATTATGAAAAAGAGAGTCTTAGCAACAGACAACCCTCTCCCACCTTCCATGATTGAGTTTGCAAGGAATGCAACTCTCTCTTGGGGTGACAATGAACCGCGACTTCAAAGAACATCAGGTATGTCCTTTACCTCTACTGCACCTAGAGTAACTGATGTGCCCAAATCTCGTAAGAGATCTAAAGCGTCGGGTACATCTACCTCCGCACCCACCGATGCTACGAAGCCAAAAGAGCCTTTGGCTTCTACCCAAGCATCTAAATCCCAAAAGCGGAGGCACTCAAAAAGCCCCCCAAATACTTCCTCAAAGAAGTCTAAGGGAACCCAAAGGGGTTAAAACTCACATGCCATCTACTGAATCCCAAAAGTCAGTAGGTGTTGAAAATATCCTCACCAAACCCAAGGAACACTTAACCAAACCTAGCTCCTCCATGCCCTCTCAAAAGGACATGGTTGTACAAAGGGACACCAATATTATTCCTTCATCAACTTTTTCACTAGTTGATGAAGATGACTTGGTGTCTCCCATCCAAGGTACCTCTTCACCACCCCCGGAGCTCTCACAGCTCCTTTTCCACATTCCACGTGAGAGTGCACCACAACTAGGTGCATTTGATGGAGCAACCCATTTTACCGATTTTCTTTTATCCGACACTACACCTTGGACACGTACGTCTCCCGTACCTGAAAAGGTTGTGAAGGAACCCATTACCGAGGAATCCCCTCATAGACACTCATTTCCACGTGTCTCCCCCACATCTCCTAAATCCCCCCCAAGAAAACCTACAGGTTTGGTTGATTATTCTTCCAGTGATGATGATGCTGATCAACCACCAAAGCCTCAGCCCTCTGCTCCCATGTCTTCTATACAGGGAGATGATCTTCTCCAAGCTTTCACCAATTTTACCCATGATACTATACGCCGGGTTAAAATTCTAGAAGATCAAGCTGCTAAAGAAATGGAAAGAATGGCTTCACGTTCCTCTTCTCTTAGGTCTAGCATTGAGGAGTTGTCGGTGAGTCACCCAACTCTAATGACATGTTTAGATCTCCTACACTTGGATATCCTTGATCTTCAGCAAGGGTTTTCTTCAAGTCAAGCATCTGTGCTCTCTTCCATCCAAGAACTTCGAAGTTCATCTACCCAACAAGCCACCGATATTTCTTCTCTTATTGCCAATCAGAAGGCAATTATGGAATCTCTTCTCAGTCTTCACACCAAAGTTGATAAAGTTCCAACCTCTTCTCCAACGGTTGAACTTGATATTGGTGACTCTTTCTTCCAGGATAAGGATAGATTTGTCCTTCAAAGAGTTGAGAAGAAGCTAGGTGGTCTCTGCTCTGATATGGAAAGAATGAAAGAGTTTCTCTCTTCAGTGGGTTTCAAGGGTTCAACCACTGAGGGGGAGAAAAATGAGAAGGCCACTGCTACCATCTCAGCCGCCGAAGCCGCCGATACCACCACCATCCCAGCCACCGATGTGGCAGCCACCGATGTGGTGGTATCGCCAGCCACCGATGTGGCTCTCCCAGCCACCGATGGTGGTGCTGTGATCACTGTCACCGAGGTGACTCCTCCCCTTGTCACCAAGGTGACTCCTCACGTGGTCACCGAGTCTACTGGAGCAGCTGTTGAGGGGGAGAGTGTCAGTGCTCAACCCCTTGAAACTGAAGAAGAAAAGAGAAGGCCAAAGGAAAGAAACCCCTTTCCTTTGAAGATCAACAGGAAGAGAAGAAAAGAAGGAAAAGGATGAGAGATCCTCAAGCAGATACTCTTAGACTTCAGTCTGCCCCTACACTAACCGACCCTCTTGGGGTAATTCTAACTGAAGCTGAAAAAGAAGAAGCAATCAGGGCTCAGCTTGAATTTGATCAGACTAATGTACTCAAGCTAGCTCATGATGAAGCTGTTCATGCCAAAGTCACCGATGCAATTCAAGCTCAGAAAGATGAGCTTGAAAATATAAAGAAGAAATCTGAAGCTGCAAAAATGGTTGATGAGGCAAAGAAAACCAAGGAGATAGAATGGTTTAAAAGGAGATTGAAGAACAGAAAGGATGATTCTAAAATCATCGGTGCTACCATTAGTCCTCCAACCAAAAACTCTCCCAAGTTACTTATCACACTTAAAAGAGCTGACACACTCTTAAAGGTTTATGAGGCTGAATGGTTGGAAGTTCTTGGGATAACCGAATGGATGGAGGTTGGGAACTGTATTGCCAAAAGCAGGAGCAAGTACAAGGAGCTTGTACTTAATATGCTTAGAAAATTCTTCATCAAAATGATAAAAATTCAGAAGGAGCATAACATTTTGGTGACAAGAATTGAAGCTCAACAGATGTACCTTATCCAACAAGGTCTCACTGGAAAGATGATCAGTCCTCCAAAGAACAAAAATAAGGGACACTTTGTTATGCTTCATGAAAGAGGCATCAAGATTGATGCTTCGAGTATTGATCTTTCCATCCCCATTCCTATTGCTTATCCTGAGCAAACTATGGTCACCGAGCCTGAACTTGGAGTGTTCTTTGAGGACATCTATGGTAACATAGGTTTCTTCAGAGCTTCTGACATTCCAAGGGCCCACAACTCCTTCTTGTCTGCTATTCTAGGAGTACCTCCTATTGAAGACCATGGTATGACCAGAATGATCTTGGATGAACTTAAACGAAGAGAACCCTCAGATCCATGATCTTGCAGACGTATGGTACAGTATGAACTTTATTAATCATGTACTCTGATCAATGCTATGTGTTGATTAATAAAAGTTCATACTTTTCTTCCATCTCATCTCTTGTTAATATTTTTACAAGCTTTGCACATATTTAAACTTATACTTATTCTTTCATTCATTTTATACTCTTATACTGTACATACTCAGTCAAAAAAAAATCAAAAAAAAAATCTGAGTCAAAAGAACCCAAAAGAAAAATAGAAAGGGTCAAAAGATTTTCTTTCTAACCTACAGGTATCATCATCAAATAGGGGAGATTGTTGGGTCACCGATGATTTGGTGATGAACCTTCTCTATTATTTGTTTGATCTTTTACAGGATCTTTTGAAGGTCTGAAATATACTTCAAGTATTGAAAAGTCAAAGACTATTCAATCTAAGGGTTGTACATCAAAATGTGGAATTTTTGATGTGACAACTAACTTTAATATTCAGACCATTGCCAAAGTCAAGATTGTTGGGTCACCATGGGTCACCGATGGTACACTTAAAAGTTATCAAAGTACTATGACATCAATACAAGATGAGGACATCAAGTTTGAAGTCATGGTCACCGACATTACAATCTTGGTCACCGAAATTGCAGGTATATTTTCTAAGGCTGTAATATCAAGTCACAAGGATGTACACTTTCAACACTTAGTGAAAGATGAAGTTTATAAAGCAAAAGCAAAGTGTACACTTATCATTTCCAGCCTTACAAAGTATCCACGGATATGATACATGGCTTCATGTATCACTTAGAAATTTTAAGAGATAAAGTTCTTACTCACAACAATTGCAAGATACGTGAGCTGCAAGAACTTGGGCACCAAACCTTAAATTTAGACATTCTATTTTATTCTTATAAAAGGGATGTTTGTCTTCTAGCTAAAAGGTTTGATGGGACTTCTCAGAGCATGAAGGAAAGTAGATAAAGTTATCTGACATTACGTGCTACAAAGAATGGTTCATCCATTAATCTAGTACAAAGGGAGTGGCCTCTTCCTTTGTCCATCAGATAAACTTCCAGCTAATCAATCCTTGACAGCTGTCCACTTGCATCCCTTGCATGGGCACTATAAAAGGAGATGAAGTCCTTCCCAGAAATCTCACGTATTCAACAAATCTTCTCTGAAAGTATTTATTTGATTTCGCCAAAGCTGTGTGCGCTAACAGTCTTATTTTAACTTCCTGTGTGTATAAGTTAATTACTGTTATTTAAGTTTGTTAGAATAGGTTGTCTATTCTTTTCCGCAACAAACTTCTGTGTGTAAATTTTTAATATTTATATTAAAAAATTTAAAAAGAGCAAAAATTGTGTGTTTGTATTCATCCCCCCCCTCTTCTACAAACTCTTACTAGCTTAGCCATCTCCCTTCCGGGACTAACAAGAACCTTCTCCGATCAAAAGAATATTGGCGAGTGGTAGATGAAGGGTACACCGTAATCAAGCCGGGGGTGCAGGCAACAACGACGCAAATAAAAAATCAAGAGGAGAACAAGCTTAAGGACTTAAAAGCTTGTAATTATCTGTTCCAATCGATAGACAAATCGATTTTAAAGACAATCAGGCAGAAGCAGACGTCTAAACAGATATGGGATGCCATGAAGCTCAAATATCAGGGAAATGCTAGAGTAAAAAGAGCTCAATTGCAGCGGCTTCGAAGAGACTTTGAGATGCTGGAAATGAAAGCCGGAGAGACAGTTATCGATTACCTTGGACGGGTCATGGTTATTGCAAATGATATGCGGAATGCCGGTGAAGATATGAGCGATGTAAAGATTGTAAAGAAAGTGTTAAGAACCATGACAGAAAGCTTCAACTTTGTGGTCTGTACCATAGAAGAATCAAGGGATCTTGATTCCATGACAGTAGATGAACTTCAAAGTTTTTAACTGATTCATGAACAAAAGATTAGAAGAAAGGTGAATAATGAACAAGCTCTAAAGGTTGAAAATGATCACAGTGTTGGACGTGGAAGAGGTCGGGGCAGAGGATACCAAATTAGAGGAAGAGGGCGTGGCCGAGGAAGATCACAAAGCGATAACAGGCCTCAATTTGACAAATCTCAGATTGAATGTTATAAATGCCATCAGTTAGGGCATTTCCAATATGAATGTTCAAATGATGCTCGTCTAGTAAACTATGCGGAATTTGAAGACAATGAAGAACTTTATTTGATGACTGCAGTTGATGTTGAAGTTTACGAAAAGGAAAACCAAATATTAATGGCAGCAGTAAGTGAAGACAAGCATGATAAGGAGAGTTTCTGGTTTCTAGACTCGGCTTGTTCAAACCACATGACGGGCATTAAGGAGTGGTTTATTCGCATAGATGAGACGTGTCAACACAAGGTTAGATTGGGAAATGATCACAGATTGGAAGTCAGAGGAAAGGGGGACGTTCGCTTGACTATGAACGGCATAACACAGGTTATTACAGATGTTTATTATGTGCCCTTACTAACGTCAAATCTCATTAGTGTTGGGCAACTTCAAGAAAAATCCTTGACCTTTTTTACTCAAGGTGGTGTTTGCATGGTTTTTCATCCTAAAAAGGGTTTGATCATTTCATCCAACATGACAAAGAACAGGATGTTTCCTGTTAATGCCTCACTACAACCTCAAAAACTGGAGTGTCTACAAGTAAGTCATGACTCTACAACCCAACTATGGCATAAGAGGTTTGGACACGTCAACCACAAAGCCATTAGAACCATGTTAAACAAAAAGATGGTGGAAGGTCTACCTTATGTTGCAGGAAAACACGCTCTATGTGAGACGTGTGCCATCGGAAAACAACAGAGAGAGGCAATACCCAAGAAGAGTAATTGGCGTGCTACAGAGAAGCTGCAATTAATACACACAGACTTATGTAAACCCATCACTCCACCGTCAACCAGTGGAAAAAGGTACATACTTGTGTTTATCGATGATTACACACGAAAGTCCTGGGTTTATTTCTTATCACAGAAAATGAAAGTTTTGAAATGTTTAAAAACTTTAAAAATTCTGTAGAGAAAGAAACTGGCATGAATATCAAGTGTCTGAGAAGTGATAGAGGAGGTGAGTTCACCTCAAATTCATTTAATAAGTTTTGTGAAGCTCAAGGAATTAAAAGGAAACTTACAGCCGCCTATACCCCACAGCAAAATGGGGTTGCAGAGCGGCGAAACTTGACCTTAATGAACATGGTTCGGTGTTTACCAGCAGAAAAATCAATGCCTAAACATTTTTGGGCAGAAGCAGCAAAGTGGGCATGTCATGTGTTAAACAGGTGTATGAGCAGGAGCCTTGATGAAAAGGTACCAGAAGAGTTTTGGACGGGCTCGAAACCAAGTGTTGATCATTTCAAGGTATTTGGATGCATAGGGCATGTTCATATACCCGCTCAATTACGCACAAAGCTGGGTCCAAGGAGTCATAAGTGTGTATTTCTTGGTATTAGCCAAGAATCAAAAGCCTATCGTTTGTATGACCCATCAAGTAAGAAAATTGTGATCAGCAGAGATGTGCTATTCGATGAGGATGCAACTTGGAATTGGTCTAAAGAAAATCAGAAATCAGAAGAATTCATCATAGAAGATGATGAAAAGGTTCAAGGGAGTCAGCATGAAAATGAAGATGTAGAAGATTCACAAATCCCGCCCAACTCGACACAGAATTCTGAAAATGAAGCAGATTCACCAGTCCAAGGTATGTCACAAACTCAATTCTCTCCTGATGTTTCTAACAGCCCAGTCTCGACTACCACAGGAAATCTACAGGATCAAAGTGTAACAAGCACTTTGCCTGAGTCATCCACTCGCACACGAAGGCCACCCGGGTGGATGGATGATTATTATACGGATCAAGACCCATTTAACGAAGATGAAGCTGGTTTTGCAATGTATAGTGTAATGGAAGATCCAGAGACGTATGAAGAAGCATGCAAAGATGAAAAATGGGTACAAGCAATGAATGCCGAGATGACGGCTATAGAAAGGAATCATACATGGGAATTGGTTGATCCTCCAGCCGGAACAAAACCAATAGGAGTAAAATGGTTATACAAGACGAAACTAAATGAACTTGGGAAGGTTGACAAGTACAAGGCGAGGTTAGTAGTCAAAGGTTATGCCCAACGGGAAGGAGTAGATTATAATGAAGTGTTCGCTCCAGTAGCACGGTGGGACACGATCAGAATCTTCATAGATGTGGCTGCACAAAGAAATTGGACAGTGTACCAATTAGATGTCAAAAGTGCTTTCTTAAATGGTGAGCTCAAGGAGGTGGTGCATGTCACTCAACCGAAGGGGTACATAAAGAAAGGAGAGGAAGCCAAGGTGTACAGGTTAAAGCGTGCATTGTATGGATTAAAACAAGCTCCCCGAGCTTGGTTTAATCGAATTGAAGGTTACTTCATACGTGAAGGATTCAAAAAGAGCTATCATGATCACACACTATTTATAAAGAAGGTATGGAATAAAGTCATCATTGTTAGCTTATATGTTGATGATCTGATCTATACTGGAAATGATCCTATGATGTGTGAATCATTTAAAAGGTCTATGCAACTTGAGTTCGAAATGACCGACTTAGGGAAAATGAAATTCTTCCTTGGTGTGGAAGTTAGTCAGAATACACAAGGAATCTCATTGTGTCAATCACAATATGCAAAGGAGATCTTAAAACGGTTCAAAATGTGGGAAGCAAACGAGGTGAAGAATTCAATTGTTCCAGGAACCAAACTTATGAAGCTCACACCAGGGAAGGACGTGAATAGCACCAAATATATGAGTCTCATAGGAAGTCTCATGTATTTAACAGTAACACGTCCAGACTTAATGTATGTGGTCAGCTTGTTGTCAAGATTTATGGCTAAACCTAAAGAAGAACACATGGCTGTGGCAAAGCGAGTACTGAGATACATAAAAGGAACCATAAATTATGGGTTGTATTACGGGAAGGATAAAAGTCAGAAATTGAAGGTGTTCACTGACAGCAATTATGCACGTGATCTAGAGGACCGGAAAAGCACCTCTGGGTACGTTTGTGTGTTCAATGGTGCTGCAATATGTTGGAGTTCACGTAAGCAAGAAGTAGTCACTCTGTCAACAACGAAAGCAGAATACGTTGCAGCCACAACATGTGCATGCCATTGTGTATGGCTAAAAGTTTTGCTTGAAGAACTTGAAGAAAAACTAAGAATGGTGGAGGTTATGTGTGACAATAGTTCATCCATAGAGCTGTCAAAGAATCTGGTAATGCATCGAAGAACAAAGCATATTGACGTACGGTTCCATTATATTAGAGAGTTGGTGAATAAAGATGTTGTTCAGTTGAAGTTTTGCAAGTCAGAAGAGCAGCTAGCAGATCTCATGACCAAGCCATTGAAGTTGACTGCCTTTGAGTTTATTAGGGAAGAAATCGGAGTGCAAGATGTTAAACAAGCTGCTTAATGCTTGCTTGTTTAAGGGAAGGAAGTTATTGGGCTGGTCACTATGTTGGGCTAGGCCTCTTCAGAATTAGTCTGCTTGAAATAAGGCCCAAAGCTAAGTCGTCTGTATTACCCAGTCATCCAGATTACTCGGTCTTTTTCTTTTGGTCATCGTGTTTAACGCAGAGTTAGGGTTGTTATGGTTTGTTTTCAATTTCCAGTAATTTCCAGTATTTCTCGTTTTTCTGTTTTGCAATGGCTATTTAATGCCTTTCTGTTCTTGAATAAAGTGAACGATTTTGGTGAGTCAAATACAACTTGCTATCACTTGTATCCTACATGAAGGCCTTCAAATCTTCAAAATCGGATGCTAATCACGAGATCATGTATTTGGTAATTTTCCTAGTTTAGAGAATCATGATAACTTCATTTCCTTTTTCTTGAGTTCTATACATGGCAGTGACGGTTCGGCTAGCATGGAAAGTAGTCACATTTTGATCCAGACGATCAGAAGACCCGTCACGAATCTGCAATAACCGTCTTATATATATGTCGATCTTCCCCGACAATGCAAAACCTGTGGTCATCGATTTATGTTGCAAGAAGAACATAACAATCATATGGATTGGCATTTCACCAAAAACCGAGCATCAAAAAATCATTAGCAAAAGCCTTCTCGGAAGGTTCCCAATGAGGGAGTTTCTTTTCCGGTGTATATATAATATTGATGTGTGTATATATAAAAATTAAAAGAATAATAAGTGTGGAACATGAAAAAAAACAAAATATAAAAGGACAAATAAAATCATAAAAAGACAGAAATGCCCTTCATTCTAACAGACATTATTAACGGAGTTAATGATCAGGGACCACTTTCAAAGTAAAATGATAACCACAAGGACGATTTTTAGACTTACCAAAGTTTAGGTCCCACTTTAAAAAATTTCGCTAAACCTCAGGGACCAAAATTAGAGGTTACTCTAAGATTTAACATAAAATAGCCTTAAAACCATAGAATTTCTAACAAATCATGACGGGCATCTCCAACGGCTTCCCCATTTTGGGGAAAATAGATAAAATGAGGATTTTGACCCTAATTTCAGCTCCAACAGCTTCCTTATATCATTCTCTAAAATGGAGAAAGTAGGAGAGAGAAGATGTTTTTCTCCAAATATGGAGATTACTCCAAAAATTATTACCACATGAACTCACCAATGAAAAACTTTGAAAATAATTATAAAGAGAGAGAAATTATATTTTAATAGATGATTATAATATTTTAATATTATTATAATGTTTAGTTCTCCAAAATGGAGAATTTGTTGGAGATGGGTGTAATATTTTTTGGAGATTTTAACTTTTTCTTCTTTATTTTGGAGAAGCTCTTAAAAATGCTCTAACCACGTAGACCAAAAATGCATTTTACACATCAAAATAAAATGTTCTTTTAGAAATTAAAAAGAAAAACTTATTTTGTATCCTTTTCGGTTATCTGATAAGGTAAACCCTATCAAAAACCCCGATATCCATGGATAAACCCTAACTACCATCTTCAGTCATGGCAATTCTTCAGTTCCTTCCTTCATTGCCATCTCTCTATCCTACGGCCTGCTTCCGTTCCTTGCCCACAATTTACACACCTAGAGCATCTATCAATGGCGACCACACTGTCTCTTCCCCACCGAAACCCGCTCGCCGTGGCCGGAAAAAGTCTACCTCTACCGCCACAACCACTCCGCCCACTAAAAGTTCCGGTCATACGAAGAAATCAGAAACAGAAGTAAAAAAAACTGAAAAAGAAGAAGAAGAGGTGGAGGATTTTGACGATGGAGTTGATATCCCTTACGAGGATCCTCCTCTGATATGCTGCTTTGGAGCTGCACAGAAGGAATTCGTTCCCACAGTTAGGGTTTCAGATCAGCAAATGCATCCGGACATGTACTCCGAGTGGAAAATGCTGCAGTGGGACCCGCCGGAGTTTGCAAGGGCGCCTGGTGGACCCCCTTCGAATGTGGCCATAGCACACGCGAGGCTTGGAGGTAGGGCAGCGTTCATGGGGAAGGTGGGGGATGATGATTTTGGTCAGGAGTTGGTTTTGTTGATGAATAAGGAAAAAGTGCAAACTAGAGGTGTGAAAATTGATGAAAATGAGAAGACTGGTTGTGCTTATATGAAGATTAAGTTTGATGGGAAGGGGAAGATGAAAGCTGAGAAGGTTAAAGAGGCAGCTGAGGATTCTTTGATGAGCTCCGAAGTGAACCTTTCAGTGCTTAAAGAGGTACTATTTGGTTGACAAATACACATTATTCCATTATTTCTTGATTCTTTTCCCAAAATTGTTTTATTTTGAGTAGGATTTGAAACCAAATCTGTCACTGACATACTTTGTCCATTCCAATTTTCATCATAACATGTCCCATATGAATCGCAATTGAAATGTGGCTTTGGAATTATTTTCCTAAACAGCCCAAGCCACCAAGGGAGTGGTGTTTCCTTTTACTTTTTGGCAAGTCTAGACATTCGGTTAATAGTCAAAGAATTGCAATAAACCATGTGTAGACTGTAGAGTCAAAAGTTGCAATGTAACTTAAATGGAGTGTACCATTGAGTTTTGGTAGTCTTCATAAACTACATGTTTTTTAGTTCAATTTGATTTGTAATGATCAACTAGATATAGGAAGCACATGATTTTGTAGAGTTCATTGTTCTATATTGAATAGAAGGAGCTGACTTGGTTGTTTTGCTTTTTAGTTAGAACTCATCTTGTCTATTGCCCTGAGATTTTCTGTTTTTATCCTGAAGTCAAACACTTCAAATCCTTAACTCATTGTCTTCAATTTTTCAAATATCTTTGAGAGCAATCCTTTGACTATATAGTATGCACAAACACTCAAAGAAATACCACCACTCTTTGGTGAAAGAAGTTTGGCACAATTTTTTTGAAAATTGGACATGCAAATGAGGAACTCACTCTTGGAAAAATCTCTTATAAACGGGCCTTCCATCACCCTAACGGATAGCAAGCACAAGCTCATCACTAGAACAACACCTAAAATCTTACTGACCAATAGAAGAGGAAACCACATCATTGGAGCAAAGGCCATCTAAGTTGGTTTTCATAATCAGAATCACAATCAATCCAATCTAGGTCCAACATGATTCACAACGATGATCAAGATTAGGTAAATGATTACACCTAGTCATGCTAAGATAATACCCAAAACTGGAGTTATCAATTCACACCTTTGATGAAGGCACACCAAGGTTGGTGACACTATTGTTACTGTCTAGTTATATCCTGAGATTAGGAATTAGTCCTACTGTGGTTACATATCTCAACACAAACCATTTAGATAGCAATATATGAAACATAATGAGTCAAAGACAAACAATTAATTTACAAAAGTTTTGTTTATAATCAAACAGCATAGTAAACAAAGAAAAAGTACAATGAGGGTAAGAGAACACTATGGATAACTTCATCCTTGATGTATCAAATGTGAAATGTTGAAAGGCTGTCTAGTCACCGATTTTGTACAAGTTTTTCCGTAAATGAGTTTTTAGGATTGACTCAGGTGTTTTCTTACGAAGTGAAGGGTCAACCAATCCAACACTTGGTAGGCTTTTAAAGAGACATTTGTTAGCATGGGAGGGCCAATCGTTTAAAGTCCTTTTGGCTTCTGAAGTAAGATGCAAAGCTAATTTTGTCTTGGGCGCTTTTAGGTGGCCAATTAATTCATTTTTACAACTAATTTTCTGCACAAAGGATATGAAGTTCGACAGTCAACATTAGTGCTTTCACTTTTCTTGGTTTTGCATCTTCTTCATCTTTTCACCTTTGACTCTTCTCTCTTGTTGTTTTCTATGTATGGGCTTAAGTTTAATTGAATGTTTGTGTTATTGTTGACTGAAGTTATAGTTTTTGTTGTTTGTATTAGCACAATGTCGGTTGATGTGTTGTTAAATTGATGTTAGTATAAATGTATAATGGCAGATTGTTAACAGATGATTTAAAATGAATGCAGGTGGTTTTTTATATATGTAATAATGTATATGTTACTTTTTCTGTTAATTTCTATTAATAAATTGTAAAATATACATCTGTTTGCCCCTTTTAACGGTTATTTATATATGCATCACATACACACATTTGAATTTCTTTTAAGTCATATGCCTCACTATGTGCATGCCTTGAACTTTTTGTAAGTTATGTGCCTTGCCTTCTTGTACCTCTGTTCCAAATAGGAGTTTACATTTGGCATTTGATGGTGAAATGAAATTGTTTTCAATATTTCAAAATGCAGAGCTATTTTCTGTCTGAAGAAAAATTAATAGCCTCATTTAACTATGTAAAAGGTGCTTACTGCTTAGGAAAAAAAGTTTTTAAGAATGCGCTTTTTTCCCCTTCCATTCCTCAACTTGTGCCCCTTCTTGCTAACATCTTGAAGATGAACAAATTTGAATGCTACATTTCTCTAAAACCAGAAGTTGGCTCCCCTTTTGGACAGAAGGAGTACTTCATTGCCATTCTTTGATTTGTTTGTGGTCTCTCTCTCTCTATATATACATATATATATGTGTGTGTCTGTATAGGGTCAGGTTCAGGGGAAAACCTCAAAAAAAAGAAAACTGAAGAACATCCTGTGGAGCCCTCCATCTGTACGGTATGCACAAATGCATACCGGTAATTCGTAACATGCATTCGTGCATAGAAAAAGAAACAGCTTCATTAGCTTGTATGCACAAATGCATACTGTCCAGATGGAGGGCTTCCATGGTGTTCAGTTTTTTTTTTGAGGTTTTCCTCTGAACCTCCCTCTCTCTCTCTATATATATATATGTATGTATATATTTATTTATATTTATAGGACAGATTTAAACGAGAAGCCGGTCAGCTTACGAGAATGTGAGAAGGTACAAATCACATGTGATTCTATAGTAAATCACTTGTGATTTTCAACGTCTAGAAGGACGCAGGTGAAAACTTAGAAAAAAGAACCAAGAACCACGAAAAAACGGATGAAAAATATATGAATATGGTTGTCAAATTTAAGATACTGAAACTATTGTTTTTTGGTGTAATTTGTTTCTCTCAGATTTTGGTTATATTTCGCCGATTTTCGATTAAAAAAATAGGTGGTTTTTAACCACATTCGTTGGATCATCTCAATCTAACAGTTTGGATGGGTTCTTTGGGTTTCTTTTTGAAGGTTCTCTTTGGATCTTTTCTCTCTCTCTCTCTCTCTCTATATATATATGTATATATATGTAGGGTTAGGTTCAAATGTGAACTCATTTTTGGTTGTGAACGTGAGGACGAATCTCAGCCACACATCTTCGGTTATGGTGGACGCGATCACGGAGGATTGACGCGATTCATGGGAGGGTGGAGATTATTAAAGGAGGGGAACCAGGTCAAAGCCGCCTTTATTGACCGGATAAGTGGCTGAGATTCGTCCTCACGTTCACAACCAAAAATGAGTTCACATTTGAACTTTCCTCTATATATGTATAAGGCAAGTTCAAATGAGAACCGTAAATACTTTGGATCTTTGGTGCAGAATTGATTCTGCAATCTGAACTCTTGTGTTATGTACTGATAAATATCTGATTGCTTCTATTTTTACAATATAAACTCTTATGTGATATAAAGATATCGATAAATATCCCCTTGCTGTTTTTATGCAGGCAAGAATATTCCACTTCAATTCCGAAGTCCTTACATCCGACTCAATGCAAGCCGCCTTATTTAAAGCAATCAAATGGTCTAAAAAATTCGGTAGCCTTATCTTCTTCGACATGAATCTCCCATTACCACTATGGAAATCCCGCCACGAAACAAGAAAAGTCATCAAAAACGCATGGGAACAAGCCGACATCATAGAAGTTAGCAAACAAGAACTCGAGTTCCTCCTCGATGAACACTACCACGAAAGACGTAGAAATTACCAACCACAATATTACGCAGAAACCCACGATGAAACAAAAGAAAAAGGAAAAGATTATTATCACTACACCCGCGAAGAAATCTCCCCTTTATGGCACGATAATTTGAAGTTCTTATTTGTGACCGATGGGACCCTTCGGATTCATTATTATTCACCGGATTTTCATGGGGTCGTGGTTGGGACCGAGGATGTGTTGATAACGCCGTTTACGTGCGATAGAACGGGTTCGGGTGATGCGGTTGTGGCTGCGATTATGAGGAAGTTGACGAGCCAACCGGAGATGTTTGTGAACCAAGATGTTCTTGAACGGCAGCTTCGGTTTGCGGTTGCTGCCGGGATTATAGCTCAGTGGACGATTGGTGCGGTCAGAGGCTTTCCGACGGAAAGTGCTACTCAAAATTTGAAAGAACAGGTTTACGTGCCTTCGATGTGGTAAATGTATTTAGGTTTGTAGTTAAAATGAAGGCGGAGATTTTTGTTGGAATTTGAGGTTCTGAATTGAACGAATGAATGAGCAAGGACTCAGGCCGTGGCCGGAAAAGCCCAACTGACCACTTTGGTCATGTTTGGTTCTAGCCTGTTGCCTGTGGTTCGGTCATGATCAAGTGGGTTGGTTGGTTGGTTTGCTGTTGGTTTAGGGTGGGTTGGGTTGGGTTGGGTCTTTGGTCATTTGTTGTGCAATTTGAACAGTGTTTCCAGAAAATAGAAATGGAGAATGAGTTGATTTATGATGCTCTCGTTTAATGTCAATTCTTGTATGAATATTTTTTATAAATTGAGTTAGGGTCAGATTGGATGTATCTCGACTAAACTTATAATATACTGAAATTAACAGTCGGATAAATTCTTTAGGGGAGTTTGGTTTGACAAAATGTTTTTGATAAATTCTTTAGGGGAGTTTGGTTTGACAAAATGTTTTTGAAGATTTGATATTAGAAGGATTTAAAATATTTGATGTGTTTGATTTGAAATGAAGTTTTAATTTTGTTTTTTATAAGATAATTAATAAAACCAAATTACAAATAAATATAAAAAGATATAAATCGTCTTTTATTAATTGATTATAACAAAAAAATTAACATATTTAAAACATTGCAAATAAATCTTTATGAAATCTAGTGAAATACTTGTAATTACCGTAGGATTTTTAAATTCAATGTTTGTGGATTTCAATGAAATCATGGGATTTCAACTGTGAACTTTCATTTAAACCAAGTGCGGGGATTGGAATGGAATCCAATTCCAATTGCCATCAAATCTTGCAAACTAAATAGGAGTCGTCTTAAGGGGACTTGAACTGAGATGACCTCATGGAAACAAATTCAAGGACGGATCTATCCTCAAAGTAAGCACATGTTTCCTGTAACTTGGGATAACATTTGACGGGTATCATTCCAATTGGGAATATAATATGTATACGCATGTTTCCTATAACTTGGGTATCATTTGACAAGTATCCAGACTGAATCAGAATCGGACCATAATAGGAAAAGTAGTAAAACCAATAAATTAATGTTTTATAAATAATCTTGAATCGAAAACCAGTTTTAAAAAAAAACATTGAAATCAAACCTTTTAGTTCAAGAATATAAAAAGATTTTATAAATCTAAAGATTTTCCACCCTTGTAATGGGAGATTGATATATGACAATTCAGTAAAATTCGACGTCTGAAAGGCTCGCATAAGTTTATTACATTAAAAAGTATCGGTGTTATATTACTTTCAATAGCTACCGATTGACACTAGGGATGTAATCGAGCCGAGACAGCTCGTGAGATACTCGAGATCGACTCGTAAAGTATTCGAAATCGAGCCGAGACAGCTCGTGAGATATTCGAAATCGGCTCGTGAATTGTCGAGTCGAGCTCGAGCTACTCGAGTAGATAATCGAGTTGAGTACGATCTATAAATTACTCGGCTCGAGCGGCTCGCGAGCCTTATCGAGCTTCTATAAAACTACAATTATACCCCATATATGTGTATATATTAAATTATCGAGTGAGTCGAGTCGAGCCTTATCGAGCTTCTATAAAATTACAATTAATATTTATGTTATGCACTTTTTAAGACACGAGCGAATCGAGTCAAGTCGAGCTCAAAAGTGTCGATGTACATGTCACGAGCTTGAGCTCGAGCTTGAAAATTTAGGCTCGACCGAGTTCAAGTCGAGTATCGAGTTGCAAGTTTGAGAGTCGAGTCGAGCTCGAACTTGGCACTGTGTCGACTCGACTCGGCTCGATTACACCCCTAATTGGCATGTCAGGACGGATCCAGAAATTTTTTGATACGGTGGTACCACTACTAGAAAATTGAGTATTTTCAACGGAAAATTTCGTTGAAAATTTTCTACGAATTTTAGAGGGATTAATGATTATTGACCATAAATTTTCTACGAATTTTCAACGAATTTCCGTTGAAAATCTCTTACAAACATGCATTTTCAACCAAAAAAATTTCAATAGAATGTCTCGTCAAAAAAAATTTGGTTGAAAATGCATGTTTGTGAGAGATTTTCAACCGAAATTCCTTGAAAATTAGTAGAAAATTTATGTTCTGTCAATAATCCCTCTAAAATTCGTAGAAAATTTTCAACGACATTTTCCGTTGAAAATACTCAATTTTTTAGTAGTGCACCATACAATATAGACCAAAATAATTATAAAAAATATTTTTTTATCGACGTGTCTTTAAGTTTTTACTAACGGTCAATATCTTTCGATGTGTTTTTAACCTAATTCAACCGTTTCAGGAAATATTTAAAAAATTTTGCTTGATTTCGAGGGATTTTTAAGTTTTTTTTATCGATTTCGAGAGAAATTTTTTATTTTTTTGGTTGATTTCAAGGGATTTTTTCGGTTCTTTTGTTAACTTCAAGGGGGCGTTTGGTTCGTCGGAATGGAATGGAATCTGGTGGAATTGGAATCTGAATTCCTTTGACCAGATTCCAATTCCCTTGTTTGGTTCATTGTTTTCAAGAATTGGAATTGGGTAAATTCCTAAGAATTCCAAAAAGGGGCCATTTGAGATTCCTTAGCTTACCCATGGGATTTCATGGGAATTGAATTGGTTCTTTTATTAATGCCTAAAATACCCTCATCCTATGTAACATCAATAATTGCCTGCATATTTTGATTAAGTAATTTTTATAGTATATCATAGGTTGTTTGTAACATTTTTCATATAGAAAGTGGCTTAATGCTATAGAAAGTGGCTTAATACTATAGAAAGTGGCTTAATACTATAGAAATGGCTTATATATATCAACGAGACTGAGAGCTTATTCGCTCAGCTATACATGACTGTTTGGCAGTGGCTTAATGCTAACAAACAGACTTTTAATCTACAGTGGCTTAATGCTATGGAAAGTGGCTTAATACTATAAAAATGGCTTATATATATCAACAGGACCGAGAGCTTATTCGCTCAGCTATACATGACTGTTTGGCAGTGGCTTAATGCTAACAAACAGACTTTTAATCTACAGTGGCTTAATGCTATAGAAAGTGGCTTAATACTATAGAAATGACTTGTATATATCAATGGGACTGAGAGCTTATTTGCTCATCTATACATGACTGTTTGGCAGTGGCTTAATGCTAACAAACAGACTTTCAATCTACAGCGGCTTAATGCTATAGAAAGTGGCTTAATACTATAGAAATGGCTTATATATATATCAACGGGACTGAGAGCTTATTCGCTCAGCTATACATGACTGTTTGGCAGTGTCTTAATGCTAACAAACAGACTTTTAATCTACAGTGGCTTAATGCTATAGAAAGTGGCTTAATACTATAGAAATGGCTTATACATATCAACGGGACTGAGAGCTTATTCGCTCAGCTATACATGACTGTTTGGCAGTGGCTTGATGCTAACAAACAAACTTTTAATCTACAGTGGCTTAATGTTATAGGAAGTGGCTTAATACTATAGAAATGGCTTATATATATCGATGGGACTGAGAGCTTATTCGCTCGACTATACATGACCTGTTTGGCGGTGGCTTAATGCTAACAACCAGACTTTTACAGTGGCTTAATGCTATAGAAAATGGCTTAATACTATAGAAATGGCTTATATATATCAACGGGATCGAGAGCTTATTGGCTCGGCTATACATGACTGTTTCGCAGTGGCTTAATGCTAACAAACAGACTTTTACAGTGGCTTAATGCTATAGAAAGTGGCTTAATACTATAGAAATGGCTTATATATATCAACGGGACTGAGAGCTTATTGGCTCAGCTATACATGACTGTTTGGCAGTGGCTTAATGCTAACAAACAGACTTTTAATCTACAGTGGCTTAATGCTATAGGAAGTGGCTTAATGTTATAGAAATGGCTTATATATATCAACGGATCGAGAGCTTATTCGCTCGGCTATACATGTTGTTTGACAGTGGCTTAATGCTAACAAACAGACTTTTACAGTGGCTTAATGCTATAGAAAGTGGCTTAATACTATAGAAATGGCTTATATATATCAACGGGACTGAAAGCTTATTTGCTCAGCTATACATGACTGTTTGGCAGTGGCTTAATGCTAACAAACATACTTTTAATCTAAAGTGGCTTAATGCTATACTATATTTTATGGTGTAAATTAAGGAAGTATATTTTATTAAAGTATCTTTAGTGTTAAAAAAAATTGAAATAAATAATAATTATTTTATTAAAGTAATTTTAGTTTTAAAATTATTTTTAATAAAAAGGGTATTTTAGTCATTTGCCGGAATTTCATTCCAATTCCAAGGCTACATTCTGTGAACCAAACAGACAGATTCCAATTCCTTCAACAGATTCAATTCCAATTCTGCCAACCAAACAGGTGGTCAAACCTGACAACATTCCAATTCCAATTCCTTTAAAGTCAAATTCTTTTGACAGATTCCATTCCAGCCAATTCCATTCTGCGAACCAAACGCCCCCCAAGAGTTTTCTTTTTTCGGTTTTTAGTATTTGATATTGATTCTTTAATAACTAAAAGAAAATTAAAAATACTTTTGTGAAAATCAAAGATTAAATATGAAATTAATAAAGTGTTTATTAAATGTTATTTAAGTACGAAATTAATAGAGTATTTACTCTGTTATTAAATGTTATATAAAGTTGTTGTATAAAAAAATTATTTTTTTTGCATCAAACTAGGATCGAACCCTAGATCATCTCTCTATAAGGAGTTTTAATTAGTTAAGAACAACCACTAGGCCAGCTGCTCTATTTAAGAGCACCCCCAAAATTATACGGTCGCACTGTTAACATATCCGAATATTTTACCCTTCGATGATGATATAATACGATGGCCCAGGCAACCGTATGCTCCATGCTACGTCTGCCCCTGTGGCACGTAACATAAGTATTTGCAAAACTTTTAAAATGTATTTACCATATTACAAATCTTTTATCGAATATATATTATAATACAAATAATTATTGTTACAACAATTATTAAATTGCAACAAAATAATAAATTAACAAAAGAAAAAAAATTACTTAAATATTTTGAAAACTTAGAGCATTTTCAAGAGAATCCCTAAAATTTCTTCAAAATAGAGAATCAAAATCTAAAATCTTTAAAAATATTTACATCCATCAACAAATTCCTCATTTTTGAGAACCCATCATTGATTATAATATTAAAATATTATAATTATCTATTAAAATATTTTTTTTTTCTAAATATTTATTTTCAAGAATTTCTATTAGTTGTTCCACATTGTAATCATTTTTGGAGTGATCTCCATATTTGGAGAAAAACTCTCTCTCTCTCTCTCTCTCTCTCTCTCTCTCTCTCTCTCTCTCTCTCTCTCTCTCTCTCTCTCTCTCTCTCTCTCTCTCTCTCTCTCTCTCTCTCTCTCTCTCTCTCTCTCTCTCTCTCTCTCTCTCTCTCTCTCTCTCCTAGTTTCTTCATTTTGAAGATAGTTTTGGGAAATCTCTTGGATCAAATTTTTGACTTAAAATCTCAATTTTCCCCTTTTGGATAAGCTCTTGAAGATGCTCTTACATCACGTTTTAATGTAGCCCGACTTAAGAATCCGTAATCACATCACTGAGACCCAATTTATATATTCTGTTGATACTAGAAAAGCTTTTAACAAAGTATTCAGGAAATTATTTATATAGTACGAAGAAATTTATAGAAACATAAGAATGACCAATGTACATAGAGCTATTTCTTCATCTAGTGAAGGAGAAAATGTTTATTTCCATTTTCTATATATGTTTATTTAGCCAACCCTACATATAAAAGTAAACAAGAAATTTCAAATTTAGATGAATTATGCATGTATACACATTAATATTTCTAATATGTACATGAATGAGAATTAATTTTGCTTTTCAAAAAAATAAAAAATATGTACATGAACGAGAATTAATTTGGGGATTTTGATTTTATGCTTGTAGAAAGAAAAACCATCACGATCCTCCATCAAGGCTATCGGTAGCCATGATTGGGAACTATAATCGTTTTTATTTTCTTCTTCCATTACGCGTAAAATATCAAGATCCTGAAATTGACTAATATAGCGACAATGACACATGCTTACTAATGGTCCAAGTAAGTATGCTAGTTTCGAATCCACTTTTCCTTTGAGCATGACACGATTCTAAATGATCAAAGGTCATGATTTTAAGAGGAAATCGGTTTGGGCTTTGCTTGTGCTTAAAGACTAAATGAGAAAATCAAACACAAAGAAACGTCGGAACTTATAATTTGAAGATTTCTACAAAATGAAGATTAGCATTTGAATATGAAGCGACCAATTTTAACGTTTTAGATTTAAATTTGTAACAATACCAAGTTAAAGTAATACAACTTACGGAAGTATTTTAATAGTGATAAGTTATTTTATTTAACTTTATGAAGGATCAAAAATAAAACACAAACCGGTTAGGGCGTAAAAACACAGTTGTTTAAAATCAAACTTCTCTCATAGAAGGATATATGGGATGATTCATGTGAGATCAAATATAGATCCAATCCTGAACCATTGAATTGGATCTAGTTTTTAGTCCAATGATTCGTCCAAAACAGAGACAAGCTTTCGAATGACCCATTAGTAATTTTTTTGTCTGGATTTTTGGAATCAGGACAGAAATCGGTTAAGGTTGATTCTTGCCAATGTTCTAAAAAGCTTGCCGCATAGGCGCCATGGCACGCTATGGCACCAAGGCTTGTGTCTAGTTGCATGAAATCCATGGAGGGCGAACATTTTGTTGGAGTTCTTTTAGTGTGTTGCAGATATGGACTCTTAAATTTTTAGGCGGGTAACATAAAATACTTAGCATAATATTAAACAAATCAAGATTAATTATAAAGATACAATTTCATTAAAAATGACATATAATAACTTTTTGCAATGCCAAAGTAGATTTTTTCCATTCTGTTATGCTATTGTTAGTTTGTTATAAAAGAAAACTAAAAAAAGCGACAAAAGGACTTGAACTTGTAAGTTGTAACCTGTATCACATATAATGACTACCAGTAATCCACGACCATTTTTTATTAGTACAGGGAAAGCCACATCATTTTAAAGCGGGGAATTTTTAGGACCCCTAAACTTTTTTCCGTTGTGTCGGCCACTGGGATGGTATAGCCTTGTTAGTATGTCTAATTAGATAGGATTGAAAGAACGAGAGTGAAATATATTGACCGGTAAGAAAATCATGGAAAGTTTTAGGATTTTAATCTAAAATCAATATTCATAACTTACCTATCTAGCTTTATCTTCCTTATTTTTATTTTGCATGTTTTGGGATAAAAAATCATTTTTCTGAAAATCACAAGTCTCATTTTCGTCTAACCAATAAAATTAAAACACATTATAATTTTATTTATTATAAATTCGTTTAATTTATGTTCATTTTACGTGTATACATCCTCGATTGGTAGAATTGATAAAAATTTACATGTGATTTTTAATCTCAATTCATTATGTTCATTTTCTATCCTAATCTAAACATATAAGACAACGTAAATTCTGTCATCTTTCGTGTACTAAAAATTTATTCCATCATCTTTCGTGTACTAAAACGTACAATTGTTGTGCAAGTCATGAATTAATGACATGTAAATTCTGCATTAAATATTGTACGGAAGAATTGTAAACGTAAGATCACGTGGTGTGATGAACTCCTCACAACACACGACCAATGATCACCGCTCGTTTCATGGTGAAAAACCCTAATAAAAACCAGTCAGCCACCTTTACAATCACTCACAAATTAACATCTTTTTCTAATCATAATGGGTATGGTTTTTGGCAAAATCAAAGTGGAGACACCAAAATTCAACGTCATCAAGTCATCGCCGGCCTACGAGATCCGGCAATACTCACCGTCGGTGACGGCAGAAGTCACCTACAATCCAACCCAGTTTAAAGGAGACAAAGACGGTGGGTTTAAGATACTAGCCAACTACATCGGCGCATTTGGTAAACCACAGAATACGAAGCCGGAAAAGATCGCCATGACGTCGCCGGTGATAACGACGCCGGAAAAGATAGCCATGACGTCGCCTGTGATAACTAAATCGGAGAAGATAGACATGACTTCGCCGGTGGTGACGATGGTGTTTACGCTGCCGGAAAAGTACAAAAAGGCGGAGGAGGCGCCGGCGCCGGTGGATGAGAGGGTGGTGATACGGGAGGAGGGAGAGAGGAAGTATGGGGTGGTGACGTTTAGTGGGGTGGCGTCGGAAGAAGTGGTGGCGAAGAAGGTGGAGAAGTTGAAGAAAGATTTGGAAGGAGATGGGGTGAAGATAACCGGTGAATATGTGTTGGGAAGATATAATCCGCCATGGATAACGTTGCCGGCGTTTAGGACTAATGAAGTTTTGATTCCGGTGGAATGATGTTTTTTTTCTGTGATTGTTTTTGATATATATATTTTCATGATACTTGCAAAGTGTATCTACTTGTTGGTTATTTTGTTGCTATTTACCAACAATGAATCTATACGAAAAGATATTTAAAAATTTAACAAAGTTATTTCTCTAATTCTCTTCTTTTTATTATTTATTCACTTCATTGGTTTGAGGTAAAAATTTGGTTTTAAGCCCGATCCGGTCAAAATTCGGTTTTAAGCCCGCGTGCCCGATTCGGTTTGGATATTAGTGTTTTCAGGGCCGGGCCGGCCGATCCGAATCTGGTTTTCGGCCCGATCCGGTCATTTTTCAAAAAATTACCGTTTATGACCGTTTGATGCGATTTTTTTCACCCCAAGACACTATAAATATCATATATGTTGAATGGATTTAGACACCAAACTCACAAAGCAAAAAACGATCACAAATCTCTCTATAATTCATGTTTACGCCTCGTTTTCGATTTCGGTTTATCACATCTCTTCCTAGTTCTCATCTCTTTCTCTCTTTATTTTTGTTATTACTTACTTATTGTTTTCAAGAATGACGATGGTAGCTTCCTCGCATGCATCCAACGAAATGATCGTAAAAGTTATTACCGACCATAATAGGAAAGCCGAAATTTGGGGTTCCTACAATATGGTTTTACTATCCATCGGGATAAAAAAGGCACAATGCAAAATGTGTGGAACTCTTCTTGGGGGGGATGGAAATTCAACACTAAGGCGACACACCGAAAAAACGTGTCCAACGTTGAAGGCGGGAGACGATATGAGGCCATAGAAAACAACACCTCACATCATTAGAAGACGAGATGGAGGCCATAGAAATAAACATGGAAAAAAATGAAACCGAAACGGGAGCAAGTACGTTGGAAAATAATACGGATACCGACAACAATGTTTTCACACAATATGAGGATGACGACGAGTTAGACATTGACGACCTAGATGACAATGAGGCTATTAGAAGAGTTACAACGACCGGAACTCCTAACCTCATACAACTATACGATTCCGACGATGAGGATTTTTAAATAATTTATATATAATATTGCAAAGTTGTTAGTTTGTTACTAAATATCAATTATAATAAAATGTATTTTTAAAGTGTATTTGAGTGACCCAATGAGATATCTTTAAAATTAAAATTGTAAAAAAAATATCAAAATCGGCAAATCCGATTTGGGCCCGGTTTTCGACCCGGTTTCAAAATCCGGTTATAGGATAGCCTAATGGGACCGGGGTTTTACCCCCAAGGCCCAGCCCGAAGCCCGATCCGGTTTTCCGGAATAGTGTTCCGGCCCGAATCCGGCCAAAGACCGATCCGATCCGGCCCGAATCCGCCTGTAATCACAAACACCAGCTATGTTTTCTTCGGTCGTTAGATCCGGCGATGAAACCTCGTGAGAAAGTTATTGGGCTGGAAGAAAATCCTCATGAAATTAAACCAACCAATGTTAATATTTTTCATCATTGATTTAGACGGTTAGGGTTAAAACAATTTTTGTAAGAACTATCAATTTCAAAATCAAAAGACCATGTGAGATATAATCTTGGATTTTATTCTTAAGAGTATTTAAGATTTGCGTACTCAATATTAGGTAATTAGAAGTTAATGGGCTAGGCAATGTTTTCAAGCTCTACAATGTGATTAATTGAATGCATTCTAACAAATAATTAGCAATAACAAACAAAGAAGGGACAATTAATTTTCTTTGACAAAAAATAATTCTCCATGTAATAAATCAATACATTTTTGGCCCTTGTTATTTAATAAATTTTGGGCTCTTAGAATATATTAAAAAAGTTTGGCATCTTTTATGGACTACTATCATATAGTAAACAATACTGAAACCTTACTTTTTTGGGCCCTAGATGATGGGTCCCCGACTCATCCTCCCCATGAAACGAACTTAGTTCGATGTTGGTTATTGTGTGCTTAAGTCTCCAATATGCTTCATGCACATAATGATTCATCATGTAGAATTAGGGCTAGCACTTTTTAGTATGATTCCATCGATATTTAGTATGATCCATTAGTATTTAGTTTAGTTCCCATGAGGCCAGCGACGAATCCATAATTTTTCTTTAGTGGGGTCACCTTTAAGGTAAACTAAAGACCCGTAAACTCGCCTGATATGTTTTTAGTGTAATTACGCGGTTTCGAATTTTGTTAAAGTTTTTTACTTTGTTTCAAGGGGTTTTTAGTGTTTTTTGTCGACTTCGAACGTTTTTTTCGAGTTTTTTTGATGATTTCATGAGAATTTTTCAATTGATTAGTCTACGATGGTTGGCAAGGATTATGGGGTCCCTTGCAAAAATTAAGTGGGAGGAAGTAAGAAAAAAATTTAAAAAAACTTTTAACCTTTATAATTTTTTTAACGGGGTCCCTTCCCCCATCCTATCCTAACTAAATCCGCCAATGCATGAGACTACACAAAAGGCACCTATTAGAACCATAAATTTATAGAATCAATACTTAAACATCCGTGGTCTTTTGGTTAATCCAAGGGTGTATATTGGTTTTTGAAGAAATTTGGTGTCCAAACCATTGTGGAACATTTGTAGCATTTAAATCAAGGGTCATGGTTAAGTTGGAATGAAGAAAAGGTGTGTTGAAAGCTATATGAGACAATAAGTAACCTCCCATGCAAGTTTGGTCGCACGAGAATTTGCTAATGCTTAGTTGCGGCAATTTCCGACACGAGGACGGGTTTTTCTACAGGATCTTTCTTGTGGAAAACATCTTATTAACATCGATGGACCACATAAAATTTCATGGAAGTCTGACACGGTTGGTCTGGACGAGAAAGCACCAACGTACCCCCTTTGTGTTTCGACCATAAATCAAAGCACCAATCCGTTTAAGGCTCATGACTAGTCAAATCGAAGCTTGGAATGTGAAGCACATAATGAAAGGGAGGTTATGGTCATTGTTAATGCCAAAAATTAACTTATTAAAGTCAAATTAAGGAGTTTGTGGAGCTGATTGATTAAAGGTAGGATTCTCACGACAAACACAATTGAATCGAAGGAAAACTAAAGACGAAAGATTTGGTGACGCAGAAAAACTCTTAGACAAGGGAAAAAACCGCGGATGATAGATGTTACCATCGTTGCATGATGAAAAACTTGACGTCAAACATGGACGCCGTCCTATAGAACAATAGTCGTACGATTTACAATTGAAATACAAAGAAAAAAAATAACACTGTGTTATGAAATCAGGAATACTTCATTAGATCTTTTGGTTCGAGAGTGTATGGAATGTATCCCTGGGCCTTTCTGTTGAGCCGAATGCCTATTTTATAGTTGGAGTTAATTGTCACGGTCGATCTGTACTAATTGTGTCTTTGAATGTCTTTACTGACTTTAGTTGTAACTGTCCAACGAGCTTGCACAATTGATAACGTCCGACCAGCCGTTAGGTCGTTAGTAAAAGTAGATAGTATATTTTATGTCGCAGTCGTTAGTTGAACTAGCGACCATTAATCGTCCGTCGTACGTCGTAAATATTCGTTGTGAATTTCGTTCGACCGTTGACTTTGAAGTTATAGTCAATAATTATAAGTCGTAAAATATCTTAGGTCGTATGCTATGAGATTTTTTCCCAAACAGTTTGGCCCCAAATTCAAATTTTAGGCAGCAATTTTGAATTTGAATTTCTCGAAGGACACGTGTCATCCCAGGAAATTAAACCGTTATAAGTAATTGAATCATTTGGATTTGAAACGGAGTCAGTTAGAAAACCATAAGACTTATTGAGTCATGTTGACGTGTATGATAATCCGGTTAGAATACGATAAGGTGTCGTGACATCATGCATGCGCATGGGGCACGTGGCTAGCTGTCTTTGGACAGGTGTCGTTCATCCGTCGAAGGGAAGCGAAAAGGCGTGGCCAGGTGTCGCCTTGGTGAGACGAAAGGACGATTTTTTACAGATCCGCTAGTATAAAAGGAAACAATCCTTTTCCTTTTCGTTTTGCCCGGTTTCTCTGAGTCTTTAGGCAAGAAAATATCTTAGAGCTTTCCAAAACCTGCAACAAAAATCTTTCTCCATTTTTCCTAATTTCGAGGTTTTAGAGCGGCTTTTTAATGTATGATTTCTTTCCCTCTATGCACCAAAAATCGATAGCCAGGAAACCAGTCCCGGGTTAGGAGGATTTCTCGTTTTTTGAGGCATTAAGTTCAATAGACGATTGTAGAGAGATGGATGATCCAAAAAGCACAATCGTTACTCCAGACGATTTGAGGGCGTTCAAGAATCTGGCCGGTTTGCCGGACAATATCCATCTGGAAAGTCCTGGCGAATTGAGGCCGGCAGAATATCCCGAGGGGTATTTCGTTTTATACGAATATCCCTTCAAAATAGGGGTCGAATGGCCCTATTCTCGACTGTCCAGGGAGTTCTTGGACAGGGAGTTCTTGGACAGGTTCGACCTGTCGTCGGGGCAAATGATGCCCCAATTCCGGCGGATCGTGACGATGATTGAACGCTTGACGTCTGATTGGAAAGCCCCCTTTACCATCCACGGGCTTCTGGTGGTCTATATGGTAAAGGCGGAGGCGAACAACCGCTACAGCCCTTTCAGTCATTTCCGAAAGGAGCGAATACTGGTCCAAGGGATGGCGGTGAATGAACGTGGCTGGAAGGAACAATACGTCTTCGGACATGTGTTGTCTTTAGACGAGAGTGACCAATAGCATACTCTTGGTTGGCCTACTCGGGGTAAGAATTGTCTGGGGGGCCTCTCCTAAGGGAACCGTCCTTTGGGGTCAAAGATCCCCAAAGGACGAAGACGTCGGCGGCGGCGAGACCAATCCAGGTGACTCCCGTGAGTGCTGTGCCGTCGGTCTTATCTGGTGCGACTCCTCCTCCCTCGTCTTAGAACAAAGGGGAAGAAGACGGCGACAGAGACCCCTGTCACACGTTTCAAGGTCCCTTCAAATTTTCTGAAGGATGGAGCTACGGAGCGCAAGAAGCTCTTCAACGCCCTTGAAAACTTCAACGTTTTCAAGGTCCATTACGAGGTGGTGCGTCGTGCGTTTTCGTGTGATCGTGCGACCTTGCGTGTTTTAGTCATTTTCCCCTGACGTGTTTATTTTCATTTCAGGCCTTCCAGGCGTCCCTTAGCATGCAGGCTAAGGTTGACAAGGCATCCCAGGTCGTCATCATGGCCTTGGCTGTGGAGAAGAAGGCGCTTGAGCGTGAGGCTGCCGCCTTGGCCAAGGAAGAGGCGGCGACGGTGTAGGCCGATGAACTCGGCGTTCTTTTGAAGTGCTCAGGACGAGCACGAGCATGAAAAGAGCGTGAGCATCGAGCTCAAGGGTCGGATGAAAGAGGCCCTGGACAGAATAACGGATTTGGAAGCTGAGGCTGAGTCGTCAAGGAAGGCCTCTGCCAAGGAAGTCGAGAACTTGCAGTCCCAGCTGGGCGAGACCCAAGGAAAGATTGCTAATCTTAATGACCAGCTGGAGGCACTCGACTCCTTTAGGCGGATAAAGGTCAAGGCCAAGTGAGGAGCCAGGATCCTCTTAAGGATGCCCAAATGATCGTCGATCATTTCTTGACTGTCATCGGAGGAACCGATGCAGATCTTGATTCAGACGACGGGAAGGAGGCTCGTCCTGCTGCTGACCCTCCCCTGCCTTAGTTTTTTTTTTAGTTTTAGGGCTTTTAGGGCAACTTTTCACAGTCGCGCCTTTTTTTGTATTTCCCTACTAAATCAATGCAATTTTATTTTCCAACTGCCTTTGTCGATTATTTTAATTTGATCGTACGTCGCTTGGTCACTACTTTCGAAATGAAAATAACTTAAGAATAAGTATATTATAATAATACAGGAGATGATTTTAATCATAAGTCATCGTCGATCGAGGCTTAGGAAAAATACAAAGTTTTTGACGACTTAGGTCTTTGTTTTGCATAAAGCAAATCGTGCGTTTCTACGATAATAGATGTCTTTTAATCGTGCGATAGAAAGAATGCTAGGAAACCAACGACCCTTCGACGCTCAAGTTAGTAATATTCTAGGGGAGAAAAGTAGAAATACTTGATCGTCTAACGTTTGTAAGCGATAAGCCCCTTTTCCGACGATCGTAGATATTCGATAAGGTCCTTCCCATTCGATTGACAACTTACCTGCGTTTGATTCCCGAGTATTCTGAAAGACATGTTGTAAGACGTAATCTCTTATTTGGAAGACATTTGCCTTGACATTCTTATTGAAATGTCGCGCGATAGATTGTTATTGTGACGCCATTCGAATATAAGCAGAATCTCTGAGTTCCTCGAGTGTGTCTATGTCATAGCTGAGGTCCACCAAATTATGGTTGACAGAGGTATGTCGAGCGATTGGTATGTGAGTTTCGACTGGTAAGACCGCTTCACAACCATATACTAATGAGAATGGCGTTTGTCCTGTCGAAGTACGGGGAGTCATTCGATTAGCCCATAAGACGGAAGGTAATTCCTCGACCCAACATCCTTTTGCAGCTTTGAGTCTCTTCTTGATTGAATTAACAATAGTTTTGTTGCTTGATTCTGCGAGTCCGTTAGATTGAGGATAACGGGGCGTGGATGTCGCAAGTTTAATTCGTCGTTATTCACATAATCGCATTGTTTTGTCGCTTATGAATTGCGACCCATTGTCACATACAATCTCAGAAGGAATGCCGAATCTGCAGATAATGTTAGTCTGGATAAAAGAGATTACCTCCTTATCTCGTACTTGAGAAAAGGCGGCGGCTTCTATCCATTTTGAAAAATAATTTGTAAGAACTAGTAAAAATACCTTTTGTCTAGGTGCGGACGGTTTCGAAGGTATTGACAAGGCGATTATAATGATGTAAGTTGTTAAAATAAAAATGTATTTTTTAAATTAATTTTAATTGATATACGATTATATATGTTAATGTGATAACGGTGTAAGACGAAAAATTACAAAAGGACGTAAATTAAATTAACTAACTAATTATAAGGATAAAAAAAATATATAGATTGATAATTTGTAAGTTGGATTTCGTATATGATGTAAATTTTGGTGGATCACACCCCCCCCCCCCCCCTAAGATTTCGTATGTGTGTGGGTTATATACGAAATGCAATGCATGCGTGTGTTATAGATTGGATTCGTATGTTGCTTTTTGTAATTTTCGTATGCACACAAAGACTTTGGTTATTTTAGTAAATTGGGAGTAATTTTGGATATTTTAGGTATACGAATTTGTTAAAAGGTTTTAAAAAAATTATATAAAAAAAGTTAATAGTACCATTTACTTTGTTGTGTCTTTATCTCTAATTCACATATATTTTAGTGTTTTTCTTTCTTTTTTAACTAATATAATTAGTATTAACCACCAAATTCTAACCAACAAAATATAACTACGATCATCGACCCCCTAGTTTATCTCTCTTCCATTTCTCTTGTGACCTCTCATTCCTCAAGAACAAAACCATCATTTTACTCACAAAAAAAAAAGAAGGAAAAAAAAAAGACAAAATTTTGAAACGAATTCAATAACTAGGAACAATTCGTTGAGTCCTTGATCTTTCAAGAAATGTGTGAAAATGGAACGAAGAATGGTATCAATGAACTGGGATCAGTTAGACGACTTGAATGATGACGATGATTTCTATGAAAGCACCAATCGGATCTCGGCCGTTGTTCCTCTTGACGTCCCTTTATCAGAATTCGATTGCAATGAAGAAGATGATGAAGAATTTGATGACAGTCGTGTATCTTTCTCCAACAACGTTTCTTGTAAGTCAATTAAGGAGATTCAAAATGTTACGGTGGCTGCATCTTCCCCTCAATACGATATGTGGATGATGGCACCCGGTTCGATCACCGACCGCCGACGGAAGCTTCTCCAAGGCATGGGGTTAAACAGCAACAGAGACTTTGCTGGAATGTCTACAACCAAACTTAACAAAGCAATGACGAAAAGAGTTGCTTCGAAACTACCCGAAAAACCAATACCACAAACGTCCGTGGAAAAAGAATCTTCAACTAATTTAGAGGGATTGAATAAAGAAAACCATAAGCAACCCCAGTTTCAACATCAGCCTAAACCTGAGTCTGAGCCTAAACCTGAACATGAGTCTAAATCTGTGGTTGAACCGCAGGTTCAGGTTCAGGTTCAGGTTCCGGCTAGAAATCAGGATCAGGAACAGGCCCAACCTTCTTCCACACCTTCTGTATTCTTATTAGTTCGTTGTAGATCAGATAGCGATATAGATACAAGCTCCTTCAATACAAAACGACGAAAAGAGGAAATGATTGGGTCAATATCGAAACAACGGCTGACAAGAACATCATCTGAATTGATCGCACCATCAGTCGGATTATCATGCCAGTATGCCAACGTTCTTCGAGTTTCCACCGAGCTACCAAAGAAGTCTTCATCAGCTGCAACAACAAAAAAGAAAAACACCCATCAACGTAACTCCAGTGAACAATTCGATTCTTTCTTCTTGATCAAGAATTTGGATACCGGGACCGAATTTGTGGTTAAGGAGTACAATGAAGAGGGTGAATGGAATAAGGTGAGCGATCTCCAAACTGGGAAGCAACTAACGATGGATGAATTTGAGAAAACCGTAGGCCATTCTCCAGTGGTAAAAGAATTAATGCGGCGAGCTAGTCGGAAAAATAATGGGAATTCTGGCAAACTGGCCTCCACAAACTCGTATCTCAGCAAGAGTTTTAGAAATAGCAAGAGAAAAGGGGCAGCAATATTGAAGAATTTAAAAAGCACGGTGAGTGGATCATCAAAAATAGAAAAAGAAAAGGATAACAATATTGTGGCAACTTGTACAACTGATTCTTCATCATCGTCTACACAAACCACCGATGAAAACAAAATCACCGGAGAACAAAAAACCACTGGAGAAAAGAAATCCACCGGAGAACAAAAAAAACAGAAAACCAGCGAAGAGAAGAAAACCACTGTTGAAAAGAAGACCACTGTCGGAGAACAGAAAAAACAGAAAACCAACGAAGAGAAGAAAACCACCGTCGAACAGAAAAAACAGAAAACCAACGAAGAGAAGGAAGCCACTAGCGGAGAACAGAAAACTGACGGAGAACAGAATCCCGATGGAGGACAGAAAACGTCCACCGACAAGAACTCAACATCGGAATGGGTGAAATCTAGAGCCCATGGAAAACCCATTAAGGAATTCTCAGCATTGCATTTATGTCAAGAAATCCAGGCTCATGATGGACCGATTTGGACGATGAGATTTAGCATTGACGGTTTGTATCTAGCGACCGCTGGTGAAGATAAGGTTATACATGTTTGGGAAGTACAAGAGTGCGACGTAATGTCAATGCGACCAGCTGGAGATGATAAGAGTTCAGGTGTTTCTCCTGATAACAGGCCACCGTTACCGAATAATTCGGCCACAGAGAAGAAGAAGAAAGCGAAGAACAGTAAGAAGAAAGGGGAGGTTCCTGATTATGCAAAGGTACCAGAAGTTACGTTTGGGTTGTCGGAAAAACCAGTTTGCTCGTTCGAAGGCCACCAAGAAGATGTCTTGGACCTGTCATGGTCAAGATCTCAGGTCAGTTTTCCCTACAACATGAACATTACCCTTCTCTTTTCCTATGGTTATATATATATATATAGAGGGACAATCATTTAGAAACTCTACGAAGAATAGAAACTTTTGGAAACGAAGGAAAAACCAATAAAAAATTAAAAAAAATCATAATTTTTGTTCATCAAATGTTATGATTTAAGATGTTGTTTCACATATATTTGTGTTTATTGCAAAAGAGTTATATGTGAATAAAAAAAGGATGATTCACTTATTTGTTTCATCGTATGAATTTTGTTTCATATGTGAAAGTAAACCAACGTTTTTTGTTCACATATAATATTTTTTTTCCTATAAACACAAACATATGTGAAATAATATCTTAAATCATAACATTTGATCAAAAATAAGTTTGAAAAAAATTATTTTATATTGGTTTTCCCCTTGGTTTCCAAAGTTTCTCACTACTACAAAATTGAGTATTTTCAACAAAAAATTTCAACGGAAAATGCCGTTGAAAATTTTCTACGAATTTTAGAGGCATTATTGACAAAACATAAATTTTCTAAGAATTTTCAACGAATTTCCGTTGAAAATCTCTCACAAAATGCATTTTCAACCAAAAACTTTTTGATGAGACATTTTGTTGAAATTTTTTTGGTTGAAAATGCATATATGTTTGTGAGAGATTTTCAACGGAAATTCGTTGAAAATTCGTAGAAAAATTATGTTCTATCAATAATCCTCTAAAATTTGCAGAAAATTTTCAATGACATTTTCCGTTGAAAATACTCAATTTTCTAGTAGTGTCTACTTTTCGTAGAGTCTCTAAATGAAGGAATCTCTCTCTCTCTCTCTCTATATATATATGTGTGTGTGTGTGTGTATATATATATGTTTGTCTGTGTGGGGGGAAAATCATAAAAATGTTACAAACTCGTGAAAACCGATATAAAAAAATATATTTTTTCATGATTTTTTTTTATTTAATTCTAGAATTGAAGATATCATTTCCCATATATTTGTTTCATCATGTGAAAGTTTTACATATATTTGTTTCACCATATGAATAATTTTCATGCATAGTTTTCGTTTCACTAGGTGAATCAATTTTTTTTCCACGTGTAATTAATTTATAAGGTGAACACAAACATATGTGAAACAATATCTTAAATTATATGTTTTGATGAAAAAAAATCATGTAGAAAATATTTTTATATCGGTTTTCACGAGTTTGTAACATGGTTTTCATTTGATTATGATCCTCTGTGTGTGTACAATGTTAACATAAAACCAAGATTTATGTGATCATGGGCAGCTGCTGCTTTCATCCTCAATGGACAAAACTGTAAGGCTATGGGATATCGAAACCAAGAGCTGTTTGAAACAATTTGCTCACAGAGATTATGGTATATACATGTACATAGTTAACTTTTGATCAATACAGTACAACAAAATAAGTTTTATAGGATGTCATATGTCTACATGCATGTTATAACGAACTGTTTTATATGACTTAAGTTTTATAGAACAATTGTGCATCTTATGTAATCCGTGTTCTAATAAGTTAATAAGATGCCTTGGGGAATTATACAAGTTTTCTAGAATACTTCTCAAATAAAGTGTACCATCGTTTTTTTCATAGGACATTTAGAAGTGTCCTATGACATCTTTTAATAGGACATTTATTTTTGGTGGTTTTTGGGATTGCTTATTTAAAACAACTTATGCTTTTACAAAGAAATACTTATTGACTTATGCGGTGACAAATCGAAGTTTTATAAAAAGTGTTTGAATTAGCTTATGGTGGTACCAAACTGAAATAAGTTAATAAGTTGTTTTTAAGGGGTGTTTGTGATTGCTTATACATCTAAAAATGCTAAAAAATGGTTAAAAGTCATAAGAAGTTTTGATAAGTCAGGAAGGTTTAACTTATTAAGAACCTCTTATGACGGTGTGGAACTGGTATAAGCACCTCCCTTTTTTCTTAATCCAAACACTCAAAATAACTTATTACCAGTACCACACCGGAATAAGTCAATAAGTTGTTTTTATAAGCAATCCCAAACATCCCCTTTATAAGACATTTTTCAAATAATAATAGACGTTTTAATTTAAAAGTGTTGTAAAAAGCATGTCACAATGCCAAAAGCTTTTATCAACTTATTGTAACACTTTTAACTTCTATATAAAGCATATAATTGTTTGGTCCTACAAAACAATATTATAACACTTCATTATATTTAGCATTCTAAAACTAATTTTACTGTAGTATTTTTTAATTGTTTGAGATGTCTCATTTATCTGATGAGGGGGTATGTTTGTGGCAGTGACTTGCATACACTTCAATCCAACAGATGAAGATTACTTCATAAGTGGTTCACTTGATACTAAGATTAGACTGTGGAGTATACCAGGTCGGAAAGTCATAGATTGGAGTGATCTCCATGACATGATAACTTGTATATCCTACTCTCCTGATGGACAGGTATAAAATTAGTTTTATAATATGTCAAATGGTGCTTAAATGTTTTCATAGACTGTTATACATAAGAGCATCTTTAGTCGTGAACATGTTTAGAGTTTCTTGACACTGATTGATTGCTTCATATACCTAAATCATCGATTGCTTCATATACCTAAATTCTATTTTTTTAACCTTTTTATTTGGATTGGGTACTGATCGTTTTGATGAAGAATTGTTTAAGTTTATGAACCTTTCACCTTCCATATTGGCATATACCATTCCCTCCCCATGATGTACAAATTTAAGAACCGCTTCATCAGGTTTAAGAAACCTCACATTCGAGATGCTCTTACTTAAGTGATTATGACCAAATAATTGTATATCCTAGATGTTACAAGATGTTAAAGACTTATTTGGACATCCTAAAAAGTTAAATTTTAGGATATTATTTAAATAAATGTATTTTGACAAGTATTGTGAACACATCTTTTTATAAGATATCTTCTCTAATAATATTATAAAAAGACAAAATGATGCTTATTTTTATTGTCCTCAAAACTTGTCAGTAGCGTCCTATCAACTTACTGTAACACATTTATATATGATGGATAATTGTTTAACCATGTCTTATTAAGCAGGGTATTAGGACTCTTAAAAGATATTATAATGTTGTAGAATCAATTTTGTTTACTTATACATAATATTGATATTGATCCTTACATTTCACTTAATTAGTCACTGTTTAATCACCCCTAGCAATTTCTTCACGGTTTTAGGGTCCGTTTAGTTTAACAAAATGTTTTTTTATAGTGATTTAGATTTTGTGAAATGATTTGAATTGAAGGGATTTGCAATATGTAGTGTGTTTGGTTTTAACAATTTGGAATGAAATTGAACTCCATTCTTTTACAATTCTTGTTTGGCTTGTTAGATTTGGAATGAAACTTAATTAACTTTTTATAAATATTTGTTTGTTTTATAAATAATTTGTTTCTTTGAATGCAATGGAGAGATTATAACATATTTGATGAAAGAGAATGAGTAGAGATGTGATTAAAACAACTTAAATTCATAGGATTTGGATTTAAAATGATAGTCAATGTAGAGGATTTCTAAATCCACAAGTTCTGGAATTTCATATGCAAGCTTTCTTTTAAACCTAACATAAAATTGGAATGAAATTCAATTCTAAATCTCTTCAAATATTTCTTATAAATCCCGCAAAACAAATGGGCCCTAGGGTATTTTAAAATCGTTAATTAACATCCAGTAAATCTATACATGCAACTAGTATTGATGTTCTTGTGTTGTTCTACAATTGAAGGGCGCCATTGTTGGATTACACAAAGGGAGTTGCAAATCATATAGTACTATTGGTATGGACTATTAATTCCTTCATCAACTATGATCTTCGATCTTCAAGTTTTTCGTTCTACAAGCTTGTCTTTCCTTTGTGTTCTAGATTGTAAGCTCAAGGAGAACGATCAACTTCAATTGAATACCAAACCAAAGGCGGAGCCAAAAAAGATAACGGGTTTTCAGGTGACATTTACTCTGATGTCTATTGTTCATAACACAAATAAGATGATTACACTAAAATATATCTAATCTTGTGACTTGTAGTTTTCTCCGTCAAACCCATCTGAAGTGCTAGTTACTTCAGCGGACTCGCGTATTAAAATTCTAGATGGACCACACATCGTCAATAAACTCATAGGTATCACTTTTTAACTCTTTTTTCATATTACTACAATAAAAATCGGTTTTATAACAAGTCAATGTTAACTAAATCATGTACTACTAGACTATTTTGTTAGACTTTATCTTTTTGTTGGGTTAGTATACGATGTAAGGATGTGGACTGTAATGTCTCTTGGAACAACTGGTTGTAATCTTTGTTTCTAGCCTCTCGTTAGTCTTATTAAAAGCGTCGTTCTAAAAAAAATTGTTAGGTTTTAGTTTATAAGACCAAACAATTATGCAGCCTATATAAAAGTATTATCATAGGATGTCAAGACGTATTTGAACACCTAACAATTATTTAAGATACTTTTAAAATAAAGTGTTTAATTATATGTTGAAGTCGGAAAAGAAAACAAATGACAACTTGATAAATGAAAAACAACAATATATTCAAGCTTTTCTATTTGAAGAAACTCAAGACAAAAAGAATCGTTGTGAAGATCCTAATTAAGGTGTCCCTGAAATAAATAAAAAATTATGACACTTCTGATTTAATATTCTTTGAGAAAATACACTGGTCTTTTGATTTAAGACATTATTTTTCTAAATAATAAAATATCATACGAAAAAACAGTAATAAGACAATTTATTTCAAAATTGCCCTAAAATATTTGATATAGATGTTGAAAATGTCATATCAACTTGATAATAATACATTTATATACGACATCCAATTGTTTGGATAATACATTTATATACGATACGCAATTGTTTGACTTGTAAAGTTTTTTTTGTTGGAAAGAGTGTCCCAGGTCATGTCTGATTGTGTGGACTAATCCCGGCAAATTATGACTATAAGACATCAAGTCCTGATAAACTCAGTGACCACAATTGTTGTGTACGTCTGGATTCGAACCCTGAGCAGATGAGATATTCCACCACATCCCTTAGGGTTTCAACCACTACGCCACAATCCTCGTACTTGTGGTTGACTTGTAAAGTTAATCTGTTAAGGAATAAATTAGACGTAATATGAAGTCTTATAAAAACCAATTTAATTATTTATCTGTGGCAAAGCCTTCTTGGTTAGATTTTCAGAGTTTAATACAATTGAAGTACTACTACACAGGTTACAAAAATACTGCCAGTCAGTTCTCAGCTCAATATAGTGCAGATGGGAGATACATATTTTGCGCTAGTGAAGACTCTCAAGTATACATTTGGAAGCATGAAAAACCAAAAACCACTGGTGGTGCTAAACCCAAATATGTAACAACTACTTCTTATGAACACTTCCCTTGTACAGAAGTCACGGTCGTACTACCATGGCATGGAAGCAGTAAATTCCAACAGTTAAACAACGAAACGCAATCCAAAGGACACTCGAAAAGTTCTAGTCGACTGGATCCAACGCCTGATGGAAATGCACAAAATAAGAAGCCATCATCAGAGTTGCCACCAATTACTAAAAAGAGTACAGAAAAATCTACAAATCCCGCCGTTGAGGACTCAGAACAGCTTTCTGATAGCGAGTGTGGCGATGTTTCATGTCAATCGGAGAGTGGTCCCCACGGAAATAGTAACAACGTTCAATCGACAGCATGGGGATTGGTGATTGTGACGGCCGCGGCCGGCGGTGAGATTAGGGTTTATCAGAATGTTGGGTTGCCTGTTAAAGTTGGAACAATCTTTTAAAGACATCCCATAATTATAACTTTTGGTAGATTTAGAATTCACATGTAGTCATATTTGTTGAGTGAAGGTCTTGATATGGGGGTTATGATTTATGGTGCATGCCCTCCATATATGATCAGTGTACATTATTAATTAGTCTAATTAATTTGAATACTGTAGTTGACTGAAGTTTTGACCTACCTTGAGCAATATTTCAGATTTCAATCCTAATTGGTAGCTATCAGCAATATCCATAAAAAATTTCGGAATGGTTATATCAAATTATTAGTAGAATATATAAAAATTTAAATAAAAAAATTACGGTTTTATTATAAATGATAAATAAGTGATCTCCTATGTTTAATTACTACGACTCTTCATCTTTTGGTATCGGTTAATCACATCTTGATTCATGATATTGACAAATGGTCTTTCTTTATATATAATGCCAAAAATGACCGAAGAATTCAAAACGTCATTGGCAAATTAACAGAAATATAAACGAATCAACCCTAAATATACCTTAAGTATATATATACCAACAAAACTATATATATATATAGAGAGAGAGAGAGAGAAAGAGAGAGAGACCGAGGGGAGATCAAACGAAAAGTTTCAATATTACATGTGATACTACATATTCAAAAGGACGTGGGTGACTTGGTCAATGCGACCAAGGGTGGCGGGAAAGATCGTCTGCTACATGCATGGCCGATCAACGCAACATTGCATCTTGGAACTCCTCTCATTCACGAGAAGTTCCAAAATCATACATGATTATTAAAGTGATGTGAGCACTTAATTCTAGATGATTAAACAAGTCAAAAAGGATGCAGACCACTTCTTGAACCCTACCAAAGGCCGTGGGGTAGGTCACCTGCTATATGTTGGTCAATACATGTGTTTAATCATATATGATTACATATTCGTATCACATGGTATACAATCTTTGCACTTCTCGCCTTCTCACCAATTGACTAACTTCTCGCATAATCATGCCTCTCTCTCTCTATATATATATATATAGAGAGAGAGAGAGAGGGAGGGAGAGTATATATATATATATATATATATAGAGAGAGAGAGAGAGAGAGAGAAAGAGAGAGATTTTAGAGTTTAGGGTTTAGTCATTTGAAACCTCCAAAATTTTAGAGTTTAGGGAGAGGGCTTAATCATTTGAAACCTCCAAAATTTGTAATATTCGTGAGAACTTCTGCCTTGAGGTTTTGTTTCACATGACGTTTTCCATCTAAGCATAGTATTTAATGAATTGATTGTTAACATATCGTTTCACAATGTTTTTGTTTCATATGTATTCGGTTTACAATGTGAAACTTTTATTTGTACTTTTTGTTTCACAAACATGTCAAAAAAGTTCACATTGTGAACCGAGTACATGTGAGACAATCACATTGTGAAACAAATATATGTTAATCAATATTCTAAATTCTAGTCTTAGATAAAAAAAATTATATGAAATTGCACATAATGCACAAGTTCTCAAGGTTAGAACCCCCCCCCCTTCCCTAGGGAAGTTCCATTAATTAGGAACCCAAGTCTATTTGAATAATTGTAGCTTATATTCAGACTGAATATAAGCTACAATTTGGGGTTTGAAAATTGTAACTTATATTCAGACTGAATATAAGCTACAATTTGGGGTTTGAATAATTGTAACTTATATTCAGACTGAATATAAGCTACAATTTGGGGTTTGAAAATTGTAGTTTATATTCAGACTGAATATAAGCTACAATTTTGGGTTTGAATAATTGTAGCTTATATTTAGACTAAATATATATATATATATATATATATATATCAAAGTACAAAGTCGAATATATTCAGTCTGAATATAAGCTACAATTATTCAAACCCCAAATTATAGCTTATATTCAGCTACAATTTGGGGTTATATTCAGACTGAATATAAGCTACAATTTGGGGTTTGAATAATTGTAGCTTATATTCAGTCTGAATATAAGCTACAAGGATACAAACTCCAAATTGTAGTTTATATTCAGTCTGAATATAAGCTACAATTATTCAAACCCCAAATTGTAGCTTATATTCAGTCTGAATATAAGGTACAAGTATACAAACCCCAAATTGTAGCTTATATTCAGTCTGAATATAAGCTACAATTATTCAAACCCCAAATTGTAGCTTATATTCAGTCTGAATATAATCTACAAGTATACAAACCCCAAATTGTAGCTTATATTCAGTCTGAATATAAGCTACAATTATTCAAACACCTATTTATAGAATATATTCAGTCTGAATATAAGCTACAAGTATACAAACCCAAAATTGTAGCTTATATTCAGATTGAATATAATCTACAATGGAACCAAAGGTTTTGAAAAACAAGAATTCAAGCAAATGTGTTTCAAAGAAGCTTTCTCTGATAAAATGATGAACGATCATATTAAAGGGAAAAAAACATTTGAATAACCTTATTATACTTCATCAAGAAAAAGAATCTGGATCTGAAAAGACTTGTGATTCTAAGGAGGAACACATAGCAAAAACAAACTTGTGCGAAAATTTATTTTGGGAAAGATGATGAAGAAATTTGGAGACGGAAATGAAATTTCTTTTGGGGAAGAGGATGAAGAAATATGGGGAAGATGATGAAGAAATTTGGGGAAGATGATGATGCTTGGTTCTGATTTGAACAAATATGGTGAAGATGATGAAGACATTTGGGGAAGATGATGATGTCTGGTTCTGATTTAAATCGTCAGGTTGTATTTATGATTAAAGCCATGACCTGAGTTTTTCACTTATTTACAAAAATGCCACTGTGAATTTTATCCCTCATCTTTTGATCTGATCTAAAATGGATGGTTGTGATTCATCCTCATGTTCACAATCAAAGATAGGTTCACATTTGAACCCACCCCTATATATATATATATATATATTGTCCCTTTGTTCCTTTAAAAATGCAAAGTTCTTATTTGAACCTTCCTCATATTATATATATATATATAGATTACAAGTCTTCATCTCAAAGGCAAATATCCTAACCAACTAGGAGAGTATCATGGGGATATTTACAATACTATAGGAGATATACATTCCATACAAAGTTATATAAATATATATTTTATATTCCATCAGTTTTATTTATGTTCAATAGCCCAGGTGGCACTACTAGAAAATTGAGTATTTTTTAACAGAAATTTTTAACGGAAAATGTCGTTGAAAATTTTCTACGAATTTTAGGGGGATTATTGACAGCACATAAATTTTCTACGAATTTTCAATGAATTTTCATTGAAAATCTCTCACAAACATGCATTTTCAACCAATTTTTTTTTTGATGAGACATGCCGTTGAAAATTTTTTAGTTGAAAATGCATGTTTGTGAGAGAATTTCAACAGAAATCGTTGAAAATTTATAAAAAAATTATGTTCTGTCAATAATCCCTCTAAAATTCGTAGAAAATTTTCAACGACATTTTTCGTTGAAAAAATTCCGTTGAAAATACTCAATTTTCTAGTAGTATGAGACTTCAACAAGCTCAAACCTTATTTCGAGTTGAGTTAATCCCACAAGGTTAGATTTGGGCATTTACCTTCAAAAACGTTGAGATTCACCTGCAACCCAAATATTGCTTCTTTGCTAGTCCTTTGACCCTTTTATTCAAGTATTTTTTTTCACTACATCCATGTATCCTTAGAACTAGTTGAACAATTGATGCAACCAGGGGTACGTAAGTGGGGAATGCATGTGTGAACATGCATTTGCTTGTGTAGTGGGGTAGGAGTTGAGATCGTGTGAGAATAAAAGTAATTGTAAGAATGGTGAAAACATTTTTGAGACTTTTGATAAGTTGACTTTTTTATATAACTTCAATTACATTAAAGAGTAAATTGTGGATTTGATCTCTATGGTTTGATAAATTTTTGGGCTATGGTCACTATATTATGTTTATTGTGGATATGGTCCTTGTGGTATTCAATTTACTTTGGTCATGGTCCCTCTAACTAACGGCTTACTAACTCTGTTAAATGAAAGGGTCATTTTTGACATATACTTATTTTTTTGTCTTTTTCATATAAATATGAAAACAATATTTTTATACATACATATATATATATATAATATGAAAATAAATAAATTATGATAATGTTGTAGGTATTCTTTATTTAATTAAAAAAACTTAACTATATTAAATAAATTAAATTATATTGTTTTAAAAATTAGCTATATTAAATTGGATTTAATTATAATATTTGTTTGAAGAATTAATTATATAAATAGGTTTTGGTGTAATTAATATTTAAATTAAACAAATCAAATCATAAAATCATATTTTATTTTAAAAAAATTATGTTAAATACGATACAATTTTATTGTTTTTTTTATCATTGCAATAAACAAGTTTATTAATGATATTTTAACACCAAAAATTATTTAAAACCACTAAGATACAAACTCTAATTTTATTATACTAAAATAAGGTTTTTGATTTTCATGTAATTTTTTATTCAAAGATTCAACGTCAACTATTTAAATTTTCACCAATGAAAAAATTATTTTTACTTTCATGTTTCTAACTCAACAAGTTTTCATATCAAAATAAATAAACATATTAAAATAATAAAATTATATCGTATTTAATCCGGCTAGGCTGCCAGGCGATCCTGTTAAATCACAAACTAAGCATAAATTATCAAATTCAGCCACATATTCAGCTACACTCATGGCTTCTTGATTCAAAGTTGTGAGTTTCAAATATTGTGTTTGTTCATAGTCATCCGGGAGGTATTTGCTGCGGAGCTTCTTTTTCAAAACCGTCCAAGTTTTGATCTTCTCCTTTTGAGTTCTAGCCCTACTAGCTTTAAGATTCTCAAACCATAAACCAGCATTCTTTGTCAAACGAATATATGCAATCTTAAATTGTTGTTTGTCATTAAGACCCTTATAGTCACCAATCTTCTCTACTTGGCGTTCCCATTCAAGATAAACATCAGGACTTCCTAAGCCTGTAAAATCATCCAACTTTATGCCTCGATCATCAATTTTGTCTTTATGCTTCTTTGTTTTAGTTGGGGTTGATTTAATAGAGGAATCTTCATCACTTGAATTTTCGTCTTCAGATTTATTAAGAACAAAGTGGGTAGAATTCGGATCAAGCTTTTTTGGAATTCATCATATATTGCATTCATACGCAAATCTTGCCTACCCATAGAAGATTCTAGTAACTCGAGTTTTTCCAGCTTTTTCTCTTGGAGCTTCATACGCTCAAGAACTTCAAACAACAACTCGTCCGTGGTAGGCATGATAGCTAGGTTACTTGCAGCCCAAGAAACACAAGAAACCGCAATCACAGCACCACACAAAAATTTCTTGATAAATTAATCAAGAAAATTAAGAAAATCAAGAACGTAACAAATCTTGGAAACGTGCTTTAATAAGAAAACAGCTAACCGTGCTCTGATACCAAATTGATGTGGATTCCAGCCCCTTTTTAAGTGAAAACTTGAAAGGAGTTGAAGAACTTTGAGATAAAGATGAGATCTTGATGTTTTCTTGCACCTTAAGCTTCAAAACGAACCGATATTTCAACCTTACACGATCAATCCAGAAACGTGTACTTTGAATTCCAAACACTTAGATCAATCCAGAAACTAAGGTGTTTGACAACTCTAAACTTCAAAACAATCCAGTAATTGAAGTAAAGAAAAGAAGAATAAAACTTATGCTTGATGCACAAGAAATATCTAAAAAAACGAATTTTCATTGAATGAATATTGATATTACATGATTGATCCTATTTATAATGGATAATAAGGAAATAGAAAATAAGGAAACCTAGTAAATAAGGAAACAATGCGAAAATAAGGAAACAATTTAAACTAGGAAAGAAATAAACTTAATAAAATATCATAAAGCCAAACCAAGTAAAACGAATTCAAGTGAATTCCAAAACCTTGGGGCAAAAACTAAATTAAAGTTATAAATAGATAGAGTAGAAATTGATCGAAAATCAAATTCTAACCTAGATATAGATCTAGGGTTTTCCTTGCTTGTTCTCCAAGAAACCTAATCTTAGGTTTTTCACCTTGCTCAATACTTGTTCTCCAAGTCAGATTTGACACCCATGTATATCCTTTTGAATTCACATCAAGAAGGGAGTGGAGCGTAGTGCCGGGGAGGCACCTTTTGAGGAATGTACTTAGAGTGTACATGATTGGAGTTATTAGAACTATTATTTTTGAGGTTGCTAGTAACACCCGAATGTAATCTATATTCCGAATTGTATAGATTAATAGGTTGTTATTTTAGTATCCATGTCTAGGTGTAAACTCCCATACTCTCTCCCTCCCCATTTTTGGGTGATTTTATATATTCCGCATTTTATTATTCGGTTTTATTTTACTCTAATTTTTAGGGTGTTACAGGGACCATGACCAAAGTAAATTGAATACCACAAGAACCATATCCACAATAGATATAGTATAGTGACTATAGCCAAAAAAACTATCAAACCATAGAGACCAAATCCACAATTCACTCTACATTAAATTATATTCATTTACCTTCAACTACATTCATGTACTTGCATCTATATTCACTTTCACAAACTTCTATATATATTTAATCACTTTCGCATGTACAAATTTATTAAAATTTTGGTCATATAAATCATGATGATAAAAATAGGTAAAGAAATGTAGTTGAATGTAGATGCATGTATATGAAAATTTTGTTTTCACATTCTCAGCATAACTCTTATGATAGCCTCGCCCGAGGAAGAAGGGTTAATATGTAACAAGGTTGTTAAACTTTGTCGAAAGTCTCAAAAATGTTATAATTATGGAGTAAACTCCAATTCTGGTTTATTGAAAAGTCTGCAAGTGGGACCTAAACTTTACTAAGTCTAGATTTCATATTTATGGTTTGCATTTTCTTTGAAAATAATCTCTGGTCACTACCCGTTAAAAAATTCCATTAAATAAGGGATATTCCTGTCTTTCTACCCTTTTTTATATGAATTGAATACGTATACATAGACAAAGCATCCGACCAAACACCATTAACGGCCACCCTCCTCACCGCCCCCTTTGTTCCTCCATGTTCATCTCCATTTACTATACCTCTTCCTTTCAAGCAACATATCAAGTAACCACCACTATTTCCACCCTACCCGATCAGAGTTGGATTTGGATTTTTTTTTGTCCTTGTGTCTGAGCTTCAACCCAAATCGGAGAAAAGGCATAAGATTAATGGAACAAATCATGGATCGACCAAAGAATTGGACTTTTCGTCCCTGTGTATGAGCTTCAAAGCCATCATCAACACCTTACTCACTAAAAACCCAATTCCAAGCTCCATGGACAAAATTCTTGTTCTAAACTAGGGTTCTAAGGAACAAATCATGAAATCCAGGGATATTAACCCATCACCAACACCACAACCCCCTCTCCCATTGAAACCCCTGCTAATGAACCCTTGTCCATTGAGATTTCGTCCCTGTAGGCTTAGGCTATATATATATATACATATAATAAAAATATATCATTTTTATATTGATTTTTACGAGTTTCTACTCTTTGAAAAGTATCTAAATAAACGTCCATCTCTCTCTCTATATATATATATATGTGTGTGTGTGTGTGTGTTGATAATAAATAATATTATGTTATATGTTTATTTTTTTCTATAGAGAATTAAAAAAACAGGTTAAAAGACATAAATATCCTTCATTTAAAGAAATTATTTTACGAGATTAGTGAATATGGACCATTTTTAGAATAAAATATAAACCATAAGGATGAAATCAAGACTTATCAAAAATTAGGTCCTATTTTCATACTTGTCACTAAACTTCAAGGACCAAAATTAAGGTTTACTCATGATTATATAAACGTTAAAAATATCATTTGTTTCATGGTTTTTTTAACGGGTTATTTGTTTCATGGTTAAATATGTAAAAAGTGAACCTTTAAGTATGCTTAAAGACTAAAAACTAAAAACTAAAAAGTTAATATAATCCACGATAATTAAATAATATTCTTTTCTGATTTTTAGATATTTATAATCATATTTTCTTTGAATTTTCGGTTTTAGTTAGATGGGATGGATAATGTTGAGTCAACAATTATTGCTTCTATCCAAACGGAATCAGCATGAAGTGGAATTCACTTCCCATTTTAAAAAGTAATCATTGATGAAAGAATAAATTTGATGTGTTTTTTTTCAAAAAGAGAATTGATGGATATTCGATAACCCATATAAAGTGGTCTTTGTTGATAGTCTGTTCTTTTTAAACCGATGAGACTACAAAATAATATTTGAATGTTGAAATTTTATAGTATAATATTTTGAAGAAGATTAAACCATCGTAACAAAAACAATGTGAATGTTTACTGTGAAGATTCAATGTTATTTACTTATTTAGATGATTTTATGGGTTTCATAAAAACAGTCTGGTCTATATGATCTCAAGTATATATATGTGTGTATACATATAGGGTTGGGTTCACGTGAAACCAACCTGTTTTCGTGAGACCCGTAAAACCATATTTTTACACTTGAAACTTCACAGCAAAACACTGTGAAAGTAAAAAGAAAATTTGAACCTTCACAGAAATGAAGAAGTGCTCATTTCATAAGGTCAAGATCGGATTTGACTGGTCAAGAATTATGGTCTTGACTAGTCAAAATATGCGGTGTAGTTTTGAAACTTTTACAAATAGACGGCAAATGAGTTCATATGTTAACCCGTGTAATTAACATATGCATACAAACGATTGAAGCTATTTTTTTTCTATGCACAAATGCATGTTATAAATTACCGGTATGCATTTGTGCATACCGTTCGGATGGAGGGCTCCCAGAGTGTTTTTCAGTTTTCTCTTTTTTTAGCGTTTTCCCCTATTCATATATATATATATATATAGGAAGAGGTTCAAATGAGAATTTTATAAATTTAAAAGAACAAAGAGACTCATTTCGAACCATATACGATGTGGGTCTCACCAAAAAAAATCATATCTGATTTTCAATGGTGGGCCCCATTGAATCAGATATGATTTTTTATTGGTAGGGCCCACATCATATGTGGTCCCAAGTGAGTTCCTTTGTTCCTTTAAATTGGGGTGTTCTCATTTGAACCCTCCCCTATATATATATATATATATATATATAGAGAGAGAGAGAGAGGGAGGGAGGTTTAGAAGAAAACGCTAAAAAAAACTGAAGAACACCCTGAGAGTCCGCCATCTGGATGATATTTTTTTTCTCTGCATCAATATGCGTTAGTGCATATGCACAAATGCATATAAGCGATTGGAGCTCCTTTTTTCTATGCATCAATGCATAAATATGCATATGCACAAATGCATGTTACCAGATGGCAGCCTCCCAGGGTATTCTTCAGTTTTCTCTTTTTTAGCGTTTTCTCCTGAACCTCTCTCTCTCTATATATATATATATATGTGTGTGTGTGTGTGTGTGTGTGTGTGTGTGTGGTTGGGTTCCCGGTGAGAATGAGAGTTAAGGTGAGAAGCGTAAGAAGAGATCTCCACCCTTGGATGCATGTTAGGATGAGATGCACTGAGATATACCGGATCAACTCCCTTATGAAGCGCAATTCATGGATGAGTATGAGATTAAAAGTGATCAAGGGTTCAGATCTCTTCTTACGCTTCCCACCTTAACTCTCTTTCTCACACGATCCTATGCCTATTATAATATATATATATATATATATATAGAGAGAGAGAGAGAGAGGCTTCTCCAAATACAAACCAGTCAAAAGTTACAAACTATACAAACTCGTACAAATGAATATAAAAAATAATTTTTTTCATTATTTTTTCACCTTATGCAAAAAATACATGTGAAAGTTTTACATTATGAAAGAAATACATATGAAATGTTTTCATAAAAAAATATTATGAGAAACTTTCAACTTATAAATACAAATACATGTGAAACTTTTACAAAGTGAAACAAACATGTGTATAATAATAGCTTAAATCATAATATTTGATGGAAAAAATCATTAAAAATAATATTTTTTATATTGATTTGTACGAGTTTATATAGTTTGTAACCTTTGACTGGTTTGTATTTGAAGGTTTGTGTCTGTGTGTGTGTATATATATAGAGAGAGAGAGAGAGATGTTGGTTCATTTAGAAACTTTATGAATGGTAGAAACTTAGAAACTTTGGCAAATCAACATAAAAAATAAATTTTTTTCATGATTTTTTTTTCATCAAATGCTATGATTTAAGATATTACTGCACATATGTTTGTTTCACATATATATAGGGACGGGTTCAAATGAAAACTCAAAATTAGTTGTGAACATGAGGCCAAAGGAGAGCATGAACGTGTCATATTCGAACTGAATAATGAAGGAAAATATTCAGACTGAATAATGAAGGAAAATATTCAGACTGAATGTAGTGTTATTCAGTCTGAATAATGTATGAACTTCATCTTCATTATTCAGACTGAATGAGGCACGTGTCGGGCTCTAATTTGTCCTCATATTCGCAACCAAATTGGAGTTCGCATTTTAACTCCTCCCTCTCTCTCTCTCTCTCTCTCTATATATATATATATATATATATAGGGTCATGTTCATACGAGAACGTAACTATTTACGAGAATACGAGAAACTTTTTTCGTGTACAAAATCATATATGATTAGCCGCGATTTTTCCCGCGATGTAGTCCATTGGAAAAGTTGGCCGTGTCCATTTTTTGATGTTAGTAAAATATTACATGTGATTTTGTAGATGAAAAAAAAAATTATCGTATTCTCGTATGAAATTAACATTCTCGTTTGAACCTTTCTCTCTCTCTCTCTCTCTCTATATATATATATATATAGTTTGGTACCGGTGAGAAATGAAGTTATGATGAGAAATGTAAGAAGGGATCTCCACCATTGGATGCACATTAAGATGAGATACACCGTAATGCACCAGATCAATTTCCATATCAAACGTGATTCATAGGCGGGTTTGAGATTGAAAATGATCAAGGGTAAAGAGTTTTTCTTATGTTTTTCACGTTAACCTCACTTCTCAAAAAGTTATAGGTAATGTTTAAAGATGCGTTGTAAATTTGAAGATCGTATGATGAAAAAAAAAGTTAAAACAATCGATATAAATGTCAAGTTAAAGATCATACAATTCTTGTTTCTTTAGTTATTATAATTTAAATACTTTATATTTAAGAAAAATATTTGTACTTTTAAAAATTGAATTTTTCAAAATTAATATTTAATTCAACATGTTTATTAGTTAATTTTTAAAACCCGAACTTAAAATTTTAAAAAAATTAAAAATTTGAATTATAAGTATAAGCTACACCTTATTTTTAATAAAATATTAAAAGTTTTCACTGAATATTCTATAATATTATAAAAATATGAATCCTTATTAGAACACTATTAAGATAAGAGTGGTTTTATTGTTTGAGTATATTGCGAAAAATATTAGAACTATTATCATAAGATATTGTTTTACATGATATTTTCATCTAAGGTTATAATTTAATATATTGATCAATATATAATTGTTTTATAATGTATTTTTTCCATATATATGTATATAAATTTGGTTTACAATATAAAACTTTTTTGTTTTACAAGCACATTGTAAAACAAATTTATGTTAACCAATATACTAAAACCAAACTATAGATGAAAAAAATAATAAAATAACACATAATAAACCGGTTCTGAAGGTTATCACAATTTTATTCATTCACATTTGAAGGCCCCTAGGATAATATATTATTATTGTTTGAATAATATCCTGTTACTAGTCTTTGGCTTCGCGCGTTGCGCCATGGTTTCTAAAATGATATAAGCATTGAATACTAATTGGAATTTATTAATTGAATATTAAATCTTCATCTCCATAAAAAACATTGCCAAAATACAAAAATATTTAGAAAAACAAAATATAAGTCACTACTAGAATATTGAGTATTTTCAACAGAAATTTTTCAACGAAAAATGTTGTTGAAAATTTTCTACGAATTTTAGAGGTATTATTGATAGAACATAAATTTTCTACGAATTTTCAACGAATTTTCGTTGAAAATCTCTCACAAACATGCCTTTTCAACCAAAAAATGTTTAACGGAATGTCTCGTTAAAAAAAATTTGGTTGAAAATGCATGTTTGTGAGAGATTTTCAAAGGAAATTCGTTGAAAATTCGTATAAAATTTATGTTCTGTTAATAATCCCTCTAAAATTCGTAGAAATTTTTCAACGACATTTTCCGTTGAAAATACTCAATTTTCTGGTAATGAGTGTTTATATATCATATCATAACACAATACAATTCGTTCTTTTATTAGGATTTTTTTTATAATTCTTCATATATCAATTTTCAATGACCATTACAAAACATATTTTACATTTTTAATACTTAATTTTCTAATTTGCATAAGTTGCGTCACATCTTAAAATTACAAATTTGAAACCAAAAATTTCATTCGATAAACATCAATATTTAGTATTGATACAACTCAAAAAACAAAATTCTCTACAAAAGAATATTGTCTCCTTCAAAACTTTAACTTACATTTTATGTAAAAAGATCAATTGCAAAAGGAAATCTATGGGGATATTTGGGTTGACGATAAAATAAGTAGTAAACACTTGAACAACCAAAGATAACCTACAAAACTCATTACATAAGCAAAAAAAAATTCAAAATATCGGAAGAAAATTGTTCTAACATATATTAGGTTAACAAACACAAAGCAAGTAAAATAGCCTAAAACATATTTGTAACATGTAAAAGTAACCTTAGAAAGGTGAACAATGACTTGGTGGGATGAAGTGCAAGCATCTTGTATCACAATAAGTATTTAACATTTCCAATGGATGTCAACAATCATGACTTTCTTTTATATGCAAGACGGAGAAATGAAGCATTCATTTGACACTTTGAAAAATTAATGAAAACCTTTGAACTTTTTCGTTTAATTGCATTAGAACCAAAGAGTAAAAGAGAAAGTAAATCCAAAAGTAGTTGGCATTTGAAAGGACATGGTGGGTTATACATAAATGTAGGCAAATAACTAAGAAAAAGAAAAATAGCAAATTATTTATGATAGACTTTTCTTTAGCTAATAGAGGGAAAGATGAAAAAACTATATAATGAATGCCTCTAGAAAGTTATGTAGTTTAGAAGTTTAAATTAATTAAATTGCAATTAAAATTACCAAAAAAGTCTTTTTTCTAGTGAAATAGGTATTTTTCATTTTGGGTATAATAATCTTTAACTTATTTAATATTTACAAAACTCAAAACAATGAGAAAATTTCTTTACACAAATGTTACTCTTACATTGTGTCACATCTACATTGTGTCACATCATCATTTGTAGGTTTTCCTTTTAAATAACCCATTTGAATGCATTTTCACCATTTAAATACTTTTAAAAAAACTTACAATACAAAATTTGAGCTTCGATACTGGGAGTCGATGATGCTTGGAGGAGAGATATGAAGAATCCGCTTTGAATACGGGTCTTTTTCGGCCATTTCATCATTGAAAGCCAAAAAGAAAACGAAAGGTTGCAGAATTTTTTTGATGGAGAAGTTCAAAGAAGTGTAACCATATAAAATGAAGGGTTTTTAATTTGGACTAAATGTAGAAACTAAAAAAAATGAAAAATCAAGAAAATTGGAGGAGGCGTCACGTGGACTCCCAATGTTTCTGCTTTATATATATATATATCAAATTTGGAAAATACTTATTTCGGATGAGCCCAGTCGATAGGAGGAACCAAATGAGTTCTGCAGCATCAACGTAAGACAATCAACTCCATTCGTTAGAACAGCTTCCATCGAGTCTCTGCACCTATCCTTTTTGATTTTCGCTTTCTGAACCTTTGTTTTCGGAAAACGTGATTTGGCATATATATATATATATATATATATATACACACATAGATATAGATATAGATTCTTTGAATGTATGTCTTCATAGAGTTGGATTTCGGTGAGAATATTAGTTAAGGTGAGAAACGTAAGAATCCACCATTGGATGCACATTAGGATAAGATAAATCGAGATGTATCGGATCAATCCCCATATCAAGTGCAATTCATGGTTGGGTTTGAGATTAAAGATGATCAAGGGTCCAAGTCTCTTCTTACGCTTCTCACCTTAACTCTCCTTCTCACACTATCATATGCCTATCTTTATAATTACTGTATTAGGGTTGGGTTCCGGTGAGAAGTGGAGTTATGGTGAGAAGGTAAGAAGGGAGCTCCGTCCTTGGATGCATATTAGGATGAGATGCACGGATATGCACCGGATCAATACCCGTATCAACAATTCATGGATACGTTTGAGATTAAAAGTAACTAAGGGTCAGGATCATTTCTTACACTTCTCACCTTAACTTCAATTCTCACATGATCTCATGTCTATTTTATTATATATAGTTAAATTTTAAGTAAAAAAAATATGAAGAAATAAGTGGTACTTTTCGAATTTGAAGGATACATTGTCATTAGTGATGCAATTTGGTTTTATTGGATAGGACCAAACAAAAGTAAAACCAAATTTTGAAGAAATCGTGAACCGCAAATGGGTTTAAGAAACTCTAGAATATAAAAAATCACAAAACTCAAAATACGTCAAAAGATGTTTACTTAACTTTCATTTCAAGTTGGTGTCATTATACCAAACGAATGTAAAATTACTGTTTCACCCTTAGGTTTAAATTTAAATTAAAAAATTTATAAATAAAAACAAATATAAATTTCCCATTGTTGCATGACATATCTCTCTCAGAATTGGAGGTTCCAATGAGAAACACCTGTTCCAACCCTAAGAATTGGGGAAAAAAAATAGGCACTACCAATTAAAACCTTTATTGGTTTGAGTTTGGACTTTAAAAATCAAAAGTACATAACAAGTTGGATATCTAGGTTAACTATTAAAAAAAATATGCACTACCAATTTCAAATAAAACCAGTTTTACCCTATGGTTAGGATGTATGCAAACTTTTTATCCACCCAAAAGGTAGACAGGTTATTTCTTTGAATATTATCGACTTGTAATACAAAAGTATTAGAGAAACAAAAGAGTGTATGTGAACAAGCAAGAGAAAAACCCACTTTGTATCATCCATACATATAAATGATAAAAGCAAACATCTTTGTATCATCCATACATATAAATTAAAGAACAAACCATATCGGCTGAGGGCATTAGAAAGCGAAAAACCGTTATGATGATTATCATCCTTAAAAATAATGCCATATTTGACAACTATAAGTTAGTTTATTTTTTGAATTTATTTAAAAAAACCTTGGGTAAGCATAAGCTAGTTTTTTCGGTTTTTTGAAAAGCTACTTCAGATAATTTTGAGGGTTTTTTTTTCAATTTTCTTTTCCAATTATACCCCTTATATTTTTAACTTAATTGTCCCTTATAATCTCTTTTAAGGTCATTGTACATTGGCATCGCAATTTGGGTTTTACCAAACATGACTTGTTTATTAACCGGCTTATCAGCTAATAACTAGTACATCATCAAACAACTAGCTAGCTTATATATATATATATATATATATATATATATACATATGTTTTTTGAGATCATTTTCTTAAATTATTAGAAAACAACTAGTTTGCCAAACATAACCCTATGCTAATTTCAAAAGAAAATTATTTACTTTCTAATGTACATGCAGTAACTTCCACTTCCAAACTGAAAATGCAAACACCATTGCCAAACTCAGAATCAGATAGAATAAGTCATCAATACCCTATAATCCACCTCAAGAAACTTTTCAAGATTCAATATTTGCATAAACATAAACTCATACTAATAAAACTTATGTAGGATTAGAGATCAAAAGTGTTAAAGAGTACTCAAAATAAGCAAAAGATGAATCAGATAACTTCACTTCTAGGAATGAAAACAAACCATATTACGCTACTGACTTCAGATTTTACCTACAATTAGCACACGAAAATGTAGCAAAAAACCCAAAAAAAAGAAAGATGCACTAAACAACTAAAGTAGACGTAAAAAAGAGAACGCTAACCTTTTACAAGAGACATCAACTTCACTAACTTCATGTAGACCAACAACTAGTAAAAGTAACCTTTGCACTTTGCCGATCCACATAAACACTTCCTTTTTCGTGGTCCAGGTTTCTGATCCCTTGGAATTCCGTAGTTAAATGTTAATTCCTGCATAGGAGAAATGTGCTTGAATGCATAAAAACCAATATTCAGATGTGATTCTTGGTCGTTTTCACGCAAAATTGGTTGCCAATAGACGTTAGGTGAGCAACTATGGTTCATAAAACGACCCACGTTTCCCTTATTTTTGGCACTAACGATTAGGGAAAACGGAACCTTTACAGGTTCATCAGTAGGAACTGGTTCCAATGGTTCGAAAGAACGAGTAGCATCGAATATGTAGTTATCTTCATTATCATTTCCATTTTCAATCACTTCACCTGCATATTCACATATGAATGCTCCAGCCCGGATGGGATCCCACGATCTAAGTCCCCAACCCTTATCCTTTGTTTTGAACACTTCTAAATGGAGTTTTAAACCTCCTTGGGAAACTCGGTTTCTGCAGCTAGGAGGGCATAAACAAGAAGAACCACACTCGTTAACCAATAAGTTATGACTCAGAAGAACACCAGTCGTCGAATATGGAAGATATCCACCGTTTCTTTCGATGCAAGGACAATTGGTGGCGGGTTGGCATCCATTTGAGCATCTACAACTTAACGAAGATTTAGAAGAAATATACGGTTTTGAATACTTGAGACTTGGAGAATACGTAAAATAAGCGGGTCCCTTTTCGTCATCTATATCGTTTACAAGACAAATAGGTACATTTTCAGCCCCAGAAGTAAGATCTGGAAGGATAACCCCAACCCGTGTGGTAACACCATCTCTCCATTGTTGAATTGACTTCCATAACGTAAATCCTTCGGGTTGACCAGAAACCCTAATCAATTTGTACTTGAAAACATTGCAACCGGATTTCCCTTTTTCGATCCAAGATTCGTGGATTTTGTATACACCATCGTATATATATACTTTTCCGGTTGCACTTCCTACATCTTTAAGACCACGAACAACACGTACTTCATTAGCTCGATGCAAGCTTTTTTCCAAAGCAAGATTACCCCTTTCGAGCTTTTGATCCATTAGTAGTTTATCACTTCTTTGAACACCACCTTGACCGCTATAAACTAGAACTTCACCATCATCTCCATCATCTTCATATCCACCGGAGGAAACGATACTGACGGCTATCGGCTCGTCATCACCACTAACCTTAAAACTCAGATAATCTATTCCGGCCATAATTGGAGCGTGCAATCCCACCAAACATAACTCCATTCGGAAAAAGAATACATCACCAACGTTTACACCAGAAACAGCACCAGCTCGTCTTTTGGTATTAGCCCGAGCTCCTTTATTCATCAAGATTGTACCTGATCTTAAGTCGGCCCGTCTTGAAATCCCGGGTATAACTCCTTTTGAATCATCAAGTTGTATGATCTTTCTCCTTAGCAAATTATAAACAATGACCACACGTTGGACCAAATCGTTATCACTTTCAGCTTGTCGAGATGGATCAATATCAACAAGATTGAAAGATCTCAAGAGATGATTAACTAATGGATCAATGTCAACCTCAGAGCTAGAAACAGCCACCGATTGTGTACCCTTTATACTTTTGCGGATCTTACGCTTTTGCCTGATGGCATCACTGCTATCCCCCATATCCACAATGAAACCGTTATTCTCAAAACTATCATTTTGAATATATTCATCGTTATATGTTCCATGGTTTTTGGAGCTCCTTTTCGCCGTCCCTTTGCTACCATTGTTTGTGGTTGCGGCTGGTGTTCTAAAGGAATTCAAAGGGACTGGTGAAGGGATAGGGTAAGATCTTTCATGATGAATCGGTCCATTGGTTTGCCTCTGAGACTCATTTGTAGCAAACGGGTAAAAGTGTCCAACTCCAGGGGGAAATGAACCAGTTGGAGATATAAATGCAAATGGTGAAGATGGTGTTGCAGATGAACCAGATGGGAAAACTGGAACAAGACATCTTAATGGCTTAACATTTAAAACCCTTGATTTGTCAATAGGACCAGAAGGAACTGAATCTGAACCTAAATTGTCTTCCATCAATCTCAATCATACAGCTCTCTTCAAAATTTACAAACTAAGAACTTTCTCAAATAAATCCACAATTCTCAAAACATAAATAGAAGAGACATTTGAAATTAATCCAAATTAAACCAACAAACCGACCTTTTTTATCTGCTAAAAACTCATATAACGCCAAAAAGGTGCAGACTCGTACCACAAGTTTCAGTTCAAATTGTCCTCCTGAAACATGCAAGTTGAAATCTAGGTTTAAAAAGCAATCCAAATCTAGCTTTTAGTAAGCTAAACATATTTAACCTGAAAAAGCATTAAACCCTAAAACATGTTAAAAACCTACACAAAAACTAACAAATTAACATAAATGAACACAAATTAAAGATCAACAATTCAATATCTAAGAAACAAAGATCTAAAATGAACTAAGAAGCGGTGATCCATGGGTGCAGGCGTGCAGCAGAGAAAAGCAAAAGGAAACATGGAGACTTGTTTAAAACATCAGATTTGTTGTCTTTGTAACTAGAAATCGAAGAGAAAGCCATTGAGATCTAAGAAACGAGAAGATTACCTCCAGTTTGTTGCTTGATAGAAGTGTGAACGAGTGAGTTCCGACAGAATTGGTGTTTGGAAAGTAATTTAAGAAATCAGTCAGCGATTTCACTTTCTCTTACATTTTCCATAAATTTAGATCTATTTTTGAAACTTTAATTTGTATCCCTTATCATCATTTTTTATATACAAATTTAAATAATAATAAAAAAGGTCTAATATTGTGTTGTGAAAAGTGAAATTAACTTGAAAAGCGTAATAAATTATCTTAACCTTGATCACTTTTAATCTTAAACACGTCCATAAATCGAGTTTGAAACGGGATTGGTCTCGTACATCTAGATGTATTTTATCTTCATATATCTTATCCTAATGTCTATCCAAGAGTGAAGATACATTTTTTTTCTTATTATAACTTCACTTCTCACGTAATTCAACCCTCATAAAAGATATATACTTTATGGATTAGAAAACTTTCAAATGAAAATCAATTTATGAAAAGACGAGAAACAATGTAAACCACATAATAAATTAATTAAAAAATATGAAAAATAATTTTAATATTATTTTAGTATTTCAAATTTGATCAAATCTTCTATAAAAGATATAATTGTAACAACGTCATTATTAAATCCCTTAAAAATCTCATCATATCTTAGATTTATTTTTTAATTTTTTGATTTTAATTAATTCATTTTTCTTTTAACAAGTTTTTAAAAAAATATATAGATAAATTTTTGATTTAACTGAATAGTTTGAAAAATGTCAAATCAAAATCAAAGAGTTAACGAAGATTGAGAATGATCTTTGTGACCACGCCATAGTTAATCAAATAGTCAGTGATGAAAGGAAAAAGACTATCGTTGACCTTAAGTCTGAGAAAGCCACCACCGAAGGATGGTGCAAAGCCTCGCCTCAACGAAAGTATATAAGATTATCGAGTGTCAAATACCTATTCAAGTTAAAACTTGTGTGGGCTATATCTCTAAAAAGGACAATCCAAACCGACATAGGTCTAAACTAAAGTTTGGGATGTTAGTTTCATATAGCGGCGAAACTTTTTCTACTAAGTGCTCCTCTTCTATCAACTCTAAACCTTCTAATAAGGTTAATTTATTAACCGGGTTTACATCTCATTTTAGAGTTTTTTATCTTCTTTTTATAGTAGTTTTAGGACTTTAATAGTAGTTTTTAGTATGAAATATATCTTTCGTATAATAAAAAGAAATATGTATTTTTGGTCACCAATTGCTTAAATTTGCACCAATATTCATGTTTTCTTCGTATGTTAATTTCAGGTAATATAATAGGATCACAAGAAAGCAAAAGTTGACCATTGCATAACCGGAACAAGCCGAAGACCCACAACATATGTGGGTAAATTTTGTATTGTAATGTCATTTTGTTAAGGTCAAACTTTATTATATTAGCATAATCTTAATTAGGATTTTAATGTAAGTTAATTTGAGCTTATTTTTGATAATTTCGGCCCATGGGTTAAGGCCCAAACCGAATTGGCTTAATCAATAAGCCAACCCATGTTGGTCTTTTTGGCTATAAATAGGAGCTTCCATAAAGAAAGGGACCGACTTTTTGAGCATCAACTTGTGGTGTCATCTTGTAGAGAGGGACGTGCAAGAGAGTTTTGGAGGAAGTTTACTAGTAACCAAACAATGTTTGGGAAAAGCTAGTTGGTTTCTTTAGTTAATTAGTTACTTTGTAAGCTTTGCCTAACAAGTTGCACTCACTACAACACTCTTTCTTACATATTGACTTTTGTGGCAAGAGATGCAAGTGGTTTTTTTATATATGGTGCAAGTAATATATAAATATGCTTTAGCTCATGCCATCTCCTTCACTAGCATATTGTTGCATCTTTCTTTTTTCTCTTTCTCTTCTCTGTATCATTTTTCTTTTAGTTATTAAAATTAGATTTCGAAAGTCTTAAACACCTAGCTAGTTCATTAAGCACTCATCTTTATTTTCTTTTTCGATTACGTCGACCATCACCATCACCACCTTCACTTTCGGTTTTCATCTTTTAGTCATACAAATATCGAAAAGCTTCTCAAGATCTTTAGATTAGCTCACTCATTTTCGTAAAAGCTTTCATCTCAGATTCGTACGTATTTTATATTATTCGTAACCTTTACTTTTCGTATCTCAAGAGTGCCAATGGCAAACTTGTCCTTGTTTACTAACTCAAGATTACCAATGGTAAACTTGTCCCCATTTTACGTTTACATTTCTCAAGATCACTAATGGTGAACTTGTTCTTATTTTACGTTCACGTTTATTAATTTTCGTTACATGCTTTTGTATTATTTCATTTACGTTTAAACTCAAAATTACCAATGGTAAACTTGTCCGTGTTTTATAATTCCTTGTCATTTATATTTAGCTTTATTATTTACGTTTAACTTAATATTTCTTAGTTTAATTATTCTCGTAAGTTTACGTTTATTTTTTCTCGTCAAAATACTTTATAAAAACCCATTACTAATGGAAGGCTAAAAACCTTAGTTTGGGGTGTAAGGTAAGAAATTGAGATTAAGGAAATGAGTAATAAGACTAAAAAGGTGTATTGACTTTAAACGATAGTTTAAAGACTTGTCACGTTTAAATTTTTAATACTTCGTAAAAATATCTCTAAAGTTAATTGACAACTAACTATTGTTATTTAAGCGGCTTAATTGTCTCAAAATACCATAACATGTAAATTCCATAGGTTTATAAATACAATATTCTCAAAATACCATTGACACCAGATAATCCTCATTTATAAAATAAAACATCAAGACATCTCATTAAATATGTTTTATTTATCAAAGTATAAGAATCCAAATATAACATTTTGTAGGATTTATAAAACTTTTTATACCAAATAATTGCATATGATCAAAATACTCAAACATTTGACAAATAGCAATTAAAACATGTTAATATATTAAAATGAACATTTTTGACATATACACCGTTTTCATAAAGCAAATTGAACTCACCTTACTATATTTGGCTAGATCTAGGGTTTAATTACCCCAATTTTGAGCTTCCCTTGACCGAAGGTTTTAAATCCACCAAAGACGCCACTAGAAAATATCATCTGAATCATCAACAAACCCAAAGTAGAGTACTGTTAACCTCAAAATTTAAATCTAAAACAAACACTAAAAATATTACAAAGATCCAGAAAATCTTACCTTCGGATAATCTTGAAATTCTAAACCAACTCTTAGATCTTTTGGATAGATCTCCTCTCAAAACTCCATGAAAGATTCAAAAGTTGAATCCTTAAGGAAAAAGAAAGAATTAAGGAGAAAGAGAGAACGAGAGAAAGGAAAAGAGGGATTCCAGAGAAGAGAGGGATTCCAGATTTGTAAAAAGAAAGAAAAGAAGAGGGCGTCAGCGGGTAGCTAGTTGGCACATGGGGTAGGGGGTAGGGGGTAGGGGGTAGGGGGGGGGGGGTTTAGAGGAGTGGGACCCCCGCGGGTTAAAACCGCCAGATTATCCACATTCATATGCTAATTCCTTCATTTCAATTCCATATACGATTTAAAAATCTTGGTGGGGTCCACCATTAACAAAGCAAACTCCAATTTATTTAAACCTAAATGCTCCCTTAAGTTTATGAATATTACGTAATGACCCCTTTTCTCTATATGGCTTAATAAATACATATATATATATATGTATATCATATACCTTCACTGCATACAAGCATTATGTGTATATATATATAGAGGTACATATTATGTATATATACACACACCCATAAATATATACACATAATCGTAGAGAGTATTAAACTCCAGAGAGGCTTCCTTAGATATATCTATCTATATTATTATATAAATGCTACTAAATGGTTTCTTTATAAAATTTAAGAGGTACAAAAAAAATTGTCTAATATACAACACTCTAATGCATGTCATAGCCTAATATACAACACTCTAATACATGTCATACTCCTATTTATACTCCAATTTAAAATTGATGGGGTTGTTAAGCATACCCTCTCCAACATTTTCTATCCCCGCCACCCCTGCCACAGTTCCCTCTCACACAATTTTCTTTTTTGAATTTTTTATTAAAATTTTATAATTTTAACCCCTATAATTATTTAATAAATTACTTTAGGTCCCTTACTTTTTAATTTTTTGTTTTATACTCTTATCACACTAACCTCCATAATCGTATATCAATTAAAATACGTCTAAAAAATAAGTTTTTATTTTAACAAGTTACATCATTATAATCATCTTGTCAATACCTTCGAAATGAGCTCAATATTGCATATATATTTTTAATTATATTATTATATATTATATATACTACAGAAAAATGTTTTTAATATTTATAATTTATACTCTTATAGTTATTTATTTAATTTGTGGTACATCTTTTGATTTTTCAATTTTGGTGTTATACATTTATCATATTGAAATACATAATCTATAATCTTATATAACCAAAATACGTTAAATGCAAATGTGGGTATATAATATGGTTCTGAATAACTCGTTATGGCGTGTTATAGCGTCAAGGCTTGGGTTCACCGCCGCATTAACCCCCATGGCTCCACTCTAATGCTTGGCTTGCATTATAACGCGTTATTACGACGCGTTATTTTGTAAGATGCGTGGTTACTTTATTATATAACTTGAGTGATAAATGATATTATGTACGAAACCTAGGACTTAAATAAACATAAAAACAAAACTTAAAACAAAAACCTTAAATAGGTAAATACTTACACGCATTTTCATATACGAAAAGTCGAACACGATTCTTTGTAAATGAAAAAGTAGTGAGTAGAGATTCAAAAGATTTAATCCTATTTTCCACTCTTTGTATGATTTCTATAAGCTCTATATATTTGGTATTAATGGTTATTATTTCTTTTTTAGTTTATTATTTTATGTGAATTTACTTTGTTCTAAAATATTATTCAAAACACCAGTATAGACAAGTGTAGATTGGTAGGTATGTGTGTGTATATGTCGCCTTAGGGCACGCCTTAAAAAACGTTGTGTCCTCGCCGTAACTCATAAGGCTTGAGGCTTGACCTCGCCATCACGCCTCACGTTATTTAGAATTTTGGTATATATATATATTAACATGTGCACATTCTATATAATTCCAAAACGTTATATATATAGGGTTAGGATCACGTGAGACCACCCTGTTTCTGTGAGACCCGTGACACCACCCTTTTACACTTGACAGCAAAAATATTGTGAAGGTAAAAGAAATATGATGGGTTCACGTGAGACCAGCCTGTTTCCGTGAGATCCGTCGGAGACCCGTGAAACCACTTTTTTACTCTTGAAAACTTCACAACAAAAACACTGTGAAGGTAAAAAAAAATCTGAACCTTCACAGCAAAAACACTATGTAGGTTACTTTCATAGAAAAAATACTTTAAAGATTCATATTTTCTTTACCTTTATAGCGTTTTTGCTGTGAAGTTTCAAGTGTAAAAGGGTGGTCTCACAGGGTGGTCTCACGGGTCTCACGGAAACAGGGTGATCTCACGTGATCCCAAGTCTATATATATATATATATAGGGTCAGGCTCAAGGGAAAACGACAAAAAAAAAAACTGAAAAACACCCAACAAGCCCTACATCTGGATGGTATGCACTAATGCATACTGGTAATTTGTAACAAATATTTGTGCATATTCACTAACGCATATGTAATTATAGAAGCATTGGTGCATAGGAAAAAAAAACGCTTGTATGCATTAATGCATACCGCCCGGATGGAGGACTCGAAAGGTGTTCTTTAGTTTTTTTTCTTTTTAGTGTTTTCCCTTGAACCTCACATGAGACCAGCCTGTTTTCGTGAGACTCGTGAGACCATATTTTTGCACTTGAAAATTCACAGCAAATCACTATGAAGGTAAAAAAAAAATTGAACCTTCACAGCAAATCACTATGAAGGTAAAAAAAAAATTGAACCTTCACAGCAAATCATTATGAAGGTAAAAAAATTTTGAACCTTCACAGCAAAAATACTATGAATGTTACATTCACAATTTTTTGTTGTGAAGTTTCAAGCATAAAAAAGTGGTTTCACGAAAACATAGAACTTTTTTTACCTTCACGGTGATTTGCTGTGAAATTTCAAGTGTAAAAATGCGGTATCACGGGTCTCACGAAAACAGGTTGGTCTCACGTGATCCCAAGTCTATATATATATACCCACATTTGTATCCTTTAACGTATTTTTAACATATTTTTGTTAATATAAAATTATGTATTTTAATATGACAAGGGTATAACATGAAAATTGAAAAATCAAAAAATGTATCACAAATTAAATAAATAACTATAAGAGTATAAATTATAAATATTAAAAACATTTTTCCGTAGTATATATAATATATAATAATATAATTAAATCAAAAAATATTTAATATCAGACTCATTTCGAAGGTATTGACGAGACGATTATAATGATGTAACTTGTTAAAATAAAAACGTATTTTAACTGATATACGGTTATATAGGTTAATGTAATAAGAATGTAAAACAAAAAATTAAAAAGTAGGGGCCCTAAAATAACTTATTAAATAATTATAGAGGTCAAAATTGTAAATATTTAATAAGAAAATCGAAAAAAGAAATGGTGGTGTGAGTGAGTGAGGGGTGAAAAGCAAAAACCAGATGGTTGCACGGGTTGCACGGCAGGTGGGAATATAATTCCCCTAATAATAATTTTAATTTTTAAGTTACGTTTTAGACCCTTAGATTTTATTATTTAATTGACTTTATATCTCTGTCTTTTATAATTTTAATTTCACATTTTTTTCATTTTATCATATAAAATCTTATATCAACTAAATTGTATTTAGTAAAATATTATATTTTGTAGTAAATTATACCATTATAATCTTCTCATGAATACCTTCAAAATAAGTCCAATATCAGGTATTTTACGATTTATAAATATTATTAAATATTATTAATATGTATTAAGTTATTTTTTATTTTATTTTTAATATCTTAACTTTTTGGTTTTTTATTTTCCTTTTACATCCGTCATGTATTATACACTATTATCCCTCCCTCTCCCCTCATCGTCCCACTTTCCCACTACGCTTGAATTACTCTGTACATTATAAGTTACATTTTACACCCTTAATTAGTTATTTATTTGATGTCTTTTACTTTTTCAATTTTCATTTTTTACCTTTATTATATTAACCTAAATAGCCTTATATGAATCAGAAGACAATTAAAAAATAAGTTTCTATGTTTATAAATTATATCATTATAATCGTGTCGTCAATATTCAATACCTTCAAAATGAGCTCAATATTGAATATTTTTCTATTTAATCATGTTATTATATTCATGAATATTTTTAAAAAAATTATATTTTATGCTCTATAGTTACTTATTTAATTTATTTATCTTTTCATTTTACTATCTATACTATAATTAGTTTTTAAATTTTATTCATATCTCTTAGTATTTAATTTTTTATTTTACACTCCTATCATTTTAAAATAAATAATAAATCAAATTACATTAAAAAATATGTTTATTTCTTTACAAATTATACCGTTATAATCGTTTTGTTAATACCTTCGAAATGAGTCTAATATTGAATATTTGTTGACTTAATCATATTATTAAATAATATAAAGTGAATTATTTTTAAAACGAGTAAACTCTAACTTTAGTCCTCGTGGTTTAGTGAAAAGTCTGAAAGTGGGACTCGAACTTTGATAAGTCTAAAAAGCATCCTTGTGGTTTTCATTTTGCTTTGAAAATGGTCCCTCGTCACTAACTCTGTTAAATTTTATCTGTCAAGAGAGGGTCAAGTTAGTCATTTTACCTATCTTCTTAAATTTTAATTAAAAAAATCAAAAAGATATTATATTAATATGTAATATTGAAATCAAAGCAAAGCAGTTGCAGTTCTTGGCCATCATCTCCAACCTTCCTCTTTCTTTCCCTTACATTTAAAAAAAATTAATATGTAATTATTAAAAGCATTGATGAAGATGATAATTGTGAGAGAATCTAATAGGTATACCTGATTTGTTCATCTCGATCTGAAGCAGAGTCCCCTGAAAGATCCCCAATTCCTCACACTCCTTGATTTGTTCATCGCTTGATACATCTCCGGCAGTGACGGCATTAACTCAAAACCACCAATGCCACTGCATTTCTTCATCTCTCTCAAGGTCCAAAATATGTCCTCATTAGATAGGGCCAAATGTTTGAACTCCGGCGCCTTCATTGTGTTCCAGATACGTTTGAATCTGGCTTTTCCTCTTTGTTCCGTCACAGTGTCGTTCATAGGAAGCAAAACCATCTCGCTATTGCATGCTAAAACGACCGAATTGAGTCTGCTTTCACACTATAAAGGGTGCAGATGGATCCACTGTCCTGTAGAATCTGGTCATAGTGGTGGTCGGACGGTATTGCAGGCCGCCGGAGAAGGGGAAGGCACCAGCAAGATTCAAAAAGGGAGACCACAGTTGTTAAAGTTCACCGTAATATTAATATAATATTATTTTGATTTTTCTTAAATAAAATTTAAAAAGATAGGTAAAATGACTAAATTGACCCTCTCTTAACACACAAAATTTAACAGAGTTAATGACAGGGACCACTTTCAAAACAAAATGTAAACCACAAGGATGCTTTTTTGACTTATCAAAGTTCGAGTTCCACTTTCAGACCTTTCACTAAACCACGAGGACCAAAATTAGAGTTCACTATTTTTAAAACCTACCGTTTATACATTATAATTATTTAATTAACTTTTATATTTTTTATTTTTTCATTTTTCATATAACACAATTTTCATATTAACATACATCACCGTATATTAACTAAAAGATTATTGTTTAAATTTTTAAGAAGTACAAATGTTGATGCATTTGTACAATTTTTAAAGCTTTACAATTTCCACGATTCAGCATGATAATTAATTTGTATTTTTAAATTATAACATACACTCTTATAGTTTGTTATAGTTGACTTTATAAAACTTCATTTTTCATTTTTCATTTAACACACTTCTCTTAATAACATACATAATCGTATATAAACTATATTATATATATACACATAAAACTTTTTTATATAAATTATACGATTTTAGTCGTTTCTTCAATATCTTCAAAAGATACCAATATCAATATTTTTGGATTAAATAATATTACTAAAAATAATAAATACGTGCCGAGTTATTTTTAAAACTTTATTTAACATCTTAATTTTTCATTTTTAGGTTTTCATTTTATATCTTTATCTATATTATATTATAAAGAGTGATTATTGTTTAGATTTTTAAGAGTTACAAATGTTTAAAATACTTGTTTTCTAAAAATAAATTAATAATGAAATTCAACTTTATTCCAAATCCTACAAACCAAACATACCATTCCAAATCTTTCCACAAAATCTAAATTACATAAAAACATTTCAAATGTGCTACTTTGTTTTTTTAATTTGGATTGTACTTGGATTTTCTAAAAATAATGGATACCGATTTATAAGTTAATAACGGTAGACAATTTGATATTTTAAAAAAGTTCGAGGATTCTAAAGTTAACGTTAATAAAATGCTATTAAATCTCGCTGCATTGCAGCGGGTACTTCTTCCGGTATCTTATAAGTTTAGAGGGAGGCCTTGGCTCGCAGGGGGAGCGTCAGAAATGAAGGTGCACATCTGGGGTGTCACGTCTGGCATGATGAAGCTGCCACGTTTCAGTGCCACTGACCGACATCGGTTAATCAGGTGTGGTTTCCCGATCTTCTCCTTCTTCCCCACGACATGGTCTCTACCCTTTTGGTTTATTATCTGAACGTCACTGCTATGCATCATCAGAAACTCTAAATTACCAAATACAGTCGTTGTTCATCTCCCTCTCAAAGACAGCGTTTAGAACGCGGTACGGACATTATGAATTCTTAGTAATGCCGTTTGGGTTGACGAACGCACCGACAGTGTTTATGGATTTGATGAATCGGGTGTGTCGACCATTTCTAGACCAATCGGTAATAGTATTTATTGATGATATCCTTGTCTACTCTAAGGACGAGTTAGACCATGAACAACACCTTCGAGAGGTTCTCGAAGTGTTAAGGAAGGAAAAGCTTTACGCCAAATTCTCGAAATGCGACTTTTGGTTAAAAGAAGTTCAGTTTCTGGGGCATGTCGTCACACAAGATGGAGTGAAGGTGGATCCATCAAAGATAGAAGCAATGAAGAATTGGGAACCGCCTAAGAGCCCGTCCGAGATTCGAAGCTTCTTAGAATTGGCGGGGTATTATCGAAGGTTTATTCAAGATTTCTCAAAGATTGCGTCTTCTCTGACAGCATTGACAAGGAAGAACGTGAAGTTCATTTGGACCAACAAGCAAGAAGATGCTTTCCGGACTCTTCAAAAGAAATTGTGTGAAGCACCGATTCTATCCTTGCCAGAAGGATCTGAAGACTTTGTGGTTTACAGCGATGCTTCAAAGATGGGATTGGGGTGTGTGTTAATGCAAAGGGGCAAGGTAATTGCTTATGCATCAAGGCAACTCAAGGAACATGAAAAGAATTACCCAACTCATGACTTGGAATTGGCGGCAGTGGTATTTGCATTGAAATTATGGCGACATTATCTTTACGGAACTAAGTGTACACTCTACACAGATCACAAGAGCTTGAAACATATTTTCGATCAAAAGGAGCTAAACATGAGGCAACGACGTTGGCTAGAGTTGCTTAAGGACTATGACTGCGAGCTGCTATACCATCCGGGTAAAGCAAATGTAGTGGCGGATGCTTTAAGTAGAAAGGAGTATGATAGCGGGACGCGGGCCGTACTCACAAGAATTGACATAGTGTCAAGTCTGATCGACCGAATCAAGACTTCTCAAGTGGAGGCATTACGTGAGGAAAACTTAAAGGATGAAGTGATGGTGAAGCAACACTTGATGTTAACCGAAGATAGTCGTGGTCTGAAGCTATTCCGAGGACGTGTTTGGGTGCCTAAGATTGGGGGCAACCGAGAACTACTACTAGAGGATGCTCATAAGTCTAAGTACTCCATACATCCAGGTAGTACCAAGATGTATAGAGACCTAAAATTAACTTATTGGTGGCCCGTCATGAAGTTGGATGTTGCTAGTTATGTAGAGAGATGTGTGACTTGTTTGCAGGTCAAAGCGGAGCATCAACGGCCATATGGAAGTCTTCAATCGTTGGAAATTCTGGAATGGAAATGGGAACACCTCACTATGGACTTTGTGACGAAACTAACAAAGACCTTGAGAGGTCATGACACCATATGGGTAGTGGTGGATAGATTGACGAAGAGTGCTCATTTCTTAGCAATGCGAGAAGCCGGCCCAGTTGACAAACTGGCTAAGTTGTATGTGGACGAGATAGTTGCAAGGCATGGTATGCCTTTGACTATCGTGTCAGATCGTGATAGTCGATTCACTTCTCACTTTTGGAATGGATTGCAAGAGGGGTTAGGCACCAGGATAAACTTAAGTACGGCATTTCACCCCCAAACAGATGGTCAAAGTGAAAAGGACTATTCAAACTCTTGAAGACATGCTTAGGTCATGTGTTATTGATTTTGGTGGAAATTGGGATTCGCATCTACCGCTGGTAGAATTTGCCTACAATAACAGTTACCATTCTAGCATTGGAATGGCACCTTACGAGGCACTTTATGGACGGAAATGTAGGACACCGGTATGTTGTTTGGAAGCGGGCGAGAAGCAATTCTCCGGACCCGAAATTGTGCAAGAGACGGCTGACAAGGTAAAGATTATCCGAGAACGGCTTAAGGCGGCCCAAGACCGTCAAAAGAGCTATGCCGATAAAAAGAGAAGACCCATGGAATTCCAAGTGGGGGAACGAGTTATGCTTAAAGTGTCCCCTTGGAAGGGTGTTATAAGGTTTGGGAAGCGTGGTAAGCTTAGTCCTCGTTTCCTCGGGCCGTTTAAAATCTTGGAAAGAGTGGGACGGCAAGCGTATAAATTGGAATTGCCACCCGAATTGGACGGCATACACCCTACATTCCACATATGTTATTTGAGGAAGTGTTTAGCGGAAGAAGAGAATATGATACCTCTCTCAGAGATTCGCGTCGACAATAGTCGTTGTGTGGAAGAACCGGAGGCGATCTTAGAAAGCAAGTCTAAGAAGTTACGTCACAAAGAAATCGTCATGGTTAAGGTGCAATGGAAGCACCATCGTGGTTCAAACGTGACATGGGAAGCGGAAGAGGATATGAAGAGGAGATATCCGAGTTTTTTGGTTAATCTGTAAATTTCGAGGACGAAATTAATTTCAAGGGTGGGAGGATTGTAACACCCGGAAATTTAGCGAAAGGTTATGTAATTTAGCATTGTAATATTTTATTTATGGGCAAATGGAAGGTTTCAAGTGTATAATTTTGGGTTGTAATGGATTGGGGGAAAGGAACGGAAGCCGGGTGAATTTTGACTTTCGGTACACTTTCGGCGACAATGACAGGCTACAATGCCCATGTCATTGTCGCAAGGCATTGTCGCGGAGAAGGGAAAACCAGCCAAAACTTATCAGACTTTCGGTACAAATCTCGCGACTGTGACTCGCGACTATGACATGTCATAGTCGCCAAGGGCATAGTCGCCCGTGTGTTCCAGAGTGCAATGAGGTGTGATCTTCAGCTTCCTTTTCTCATTTTATCAGTTACGAATTATCAGTGTTGGGAGCAAAGGACAGAGGCGATTTTTAGGGTTCACTTTCTTCACCAACCTCCTTCCAAGCATTTATTTCTCCATTAAAGAGGAGAGATCAAGTAAAGCTTTGGGGTTAAAAAGCTTCAAGTGGTGGTGCCCCTCATCTGTTCAGATTTCTTGATCACCTCCATCTTCATATTAGAGATTTTCTAGGGTTTTGTCAAACTCTAGCTTGTGAGTTCATTCTTACCTTTAAAACTTTATACATGTCAAAATGAAGAATTTACCTTAATATGATGTTTAAAATGAGTATATTTCTATACTTGGAAGATTTTGGTAAAACTAGGTCAAAATGTGTCATTTATGGTTTTCTTTGAATTGATGAATTGGATGCCAAGAACGGTTTTGGAATACTCTTATGAGTTTTAAATGCAAGAAAAATGATGTATAAACCTAAATGATAATTTGACCTAATTTTGGAAGGAAGGTTCTTGGAAGCACGATGTTATACTTCACAAAGGTTTGTGAAGGGAAGCTAATACATTGGAAACAATTGTATTAAGATGTTAGACTAGTGTAATGGATCCATAGGCACATATAGTCAGAAGCACTTGGGGAGGACACTTGTAATAGATCCCGGTTTGGGGTTGAACTCGTGAGGATTAATGTGATGACGGGTCATTCCCGTAGAAGTTTCCCCCAAGAGAAGTAAAACGTATCTTTCAGGTGTAAATCGCAGAAGTAAAGAAAAAGAGATGTTTTGAGAAAAGCTTTCACTTATATATTTATTTACCGTTTTCGAAGTTTAAATGGCTTTTCTATATTTTGAACTGTTTGTTCTCACTAGGCTTTAAGCCTAACACTTTTTCTTAAAATGACATGTATATCAGGTGATCAAGCGGATGGAGCTTGATGGGATGAGAGAAGCTAGGTGCCGGTAGTGGCATTCTTTTGAAGTGCACCTCGTGTGTATAGATGGAGTTACATAGAAGATGATTTTGAGGATTTTAGTGACACCCGAACTTAATCTGTATTTTGAATTATATAGATTACTAGGTTGTCATTTAACTTTCCTATAGATGTCATTTAACTTTCCTATAGATTACTAGGTTGTCATTTAACTTTCCTATAGATGTTGTAAACTCACTCTAACTTTCTCCCCATCTTTATGGGTGATGTTTTATGAAGTAGAAGTTATTCCGCATTTTATTTTGGTTTAAATTAACTCCCATTTTTAGGGGTGTTACAGTGTTCTTCATTGTATCAAATCTTGTAAAATTTATTTACTGTACTTTCTATTCTTAGATCAACAATTTCTGATTGTTTTGTATATATTCTAATCTTCATCAGATTGGTTTGTTAGAGTTGTTAATTGATGATTCTTAGTTTATCTTATGATCTAAAGAAATCAAGAAAAAAGTGAATTCAATCTTTCAATTACCAAAAATATAACTGAACATAAATACTATATGAAGTTATGAACCCTAAATTCATGAAATCGGCACTTTATAGATGCTATAAATCCTTGAAGAACAACATCAAATTTTCTCTATTTTCAGTTTGTTGTTTTTATATAAATCATATAGAGAAAAGCTGTGAAACAGACTGAAAAAAAAGGAATGAATGAAATATTACTCCTTTTTGATCTTATATATGCTTCTTTAATTGTTCTTATCTGATGAATGTGTTCTTGTTATGTTATTTACAGTCGGATTTTTGGTTTTTTGAAGATTTTAAGAGTTTAAACACAGGTATGGCGAGTAAAGCATGCGGTGGTGTAGCTTATCTGAAGACGTTTATCGTAAAGTCATATCCCTTAATCTCTATTGCCGCATGATTCTGTAGATTTAAACATTAAAATTTCCTGCAAAATTTGTAGACAATCTCTCTTTAGATTATATTAGTTTCGGTATCATTCAAATTCAAACATTTTCCTCCACGGGATCCAATTTTTCATTGTCATCCCCTGCTACTGTCGTTGGATCAGTTGAATTCGAATACCCAAATCGACACACACCCATTCATTAGTCTCGATCAAAATTGGATCTTTATAGTGTTCATTTTTATCATAGTTTAATAATATTTGGTGGGTTATCGTTGAAATCAGCACACATCCGTTCTTTAATTTTGATTTAAATTGGATCTTTTTCGTGTTAATTTCATCACCGTTTGAGGATCTTTGTTGGGTACCTTGGTTTTCTTTTTGCTAATGATGTATTGTTAATAGGCACATCTTCAAGATCTTTCTTTAAGGCAATTGAAATGTGGAAGGAAGAGACAATAATGAAGGTGAAAAAGGAAAAACATAGGGAACAGTGATTCAGTGCCTTTCCCAATATATATATTGACAGGTTAATCGCATATATAGACAGCTTTATCCATACATGACTTAATGGAAAACCAACCAAATAGGCCCTAAAGTACTGTCTTACATTCCCTACATTCTTTATGATATGCCAATCAACATTTTCTATTGGTATAAATAACTTTGCTACGAAGTCTTTATAGATATATGAATTGAAGGGTATCTGTTATATACATGGTTTATGAGATGGGTTATTGTTTGTTCAACTTAGGATTGGATGCGATTAGAGTTGCTTTTTGGCACACTTTCCATGGGACATGAGGTGACCCTTTTGGTGCAGCTACTAAGATGTGGCCATGGGAAGATGGTACTAATTCTTTAGCCATGGCAAGACTAAGATGTGGCCATGGGAAGATGGTACTAATTCTTTAGCCATGGCAAGACGAAGAATTAAGATCAATTCTTTTTAGACCTTATTTTATTTGGTTAGTTATGTAGCCGAATTGTATTTATTGCTTTCATTGTGTTGCAGTGAGAGCAAACTTTTGAGTTCCTAGAAAAGCTTGGTGTCCATAGGAGGTGTTTTCACGATAGGGACATTGATCCAGATGGTAAAACGTCGGAACTAACTGGACCAAGTTATTATCTTTATTACGTAATGCGATCAAAGTTCTAAATAATATCTGTAATCATTGATACAATTGAATTTATCTCCATTTGTTATATCTTCACAACCCAGAAATGGGAGTCTATGCAAGTATGCATATGCAACAACTCAAGTTAAGAAGCAATAGAGGTTGGTATATAGTTCATTGAACAAAAATGGACAATTTCTACGTTGGTATGAGCTTCACCGAGCCAAGTATCACATGAAACCAGGTTACACATTATATCGGAGTTGAAAATTACGTCTTTTGGGGGTGGTCGTGAGGGTTATATCAGACTCTTCTGAACACTGATATGGAGAGAGAGCTTGACCATATGGTAAGATTATATGGAAAAAAATAAATTTTCTTTTAGTAATACCCACAAAGAACTTGGATTTAACAATATATGTGTAATGCAAATGCAATGAGATAAATAACCCACTTAGAATGTTTTCAAAGATGTAAAATATTTGATCTTTTATGTATGTAAGATGTCTTATCTGAAGTATTCTGTAATGCTTTACAGGCACAGTTTTTTTGAAGTTGTTGTAGCTTACAAAAAGAAGATTGGATTCAAGGGTAATTTTTGTTTTCAATTTTAGATATTGGCTATGTTTGGCAAACTAGCTGATAAGGTAGCTTATGACTGATAAGTTAGCTTATGACTGATAAAGTAGCTGATGACTTATAAGGTAGCTGATGACTGATAAGCTAGTTGATGAACAAGTCACATTTGGCAAAAACTAGCCGATGAAAATGTAAAATGACCAAAATGGACATCTTAAAATATCAATCAATTATAACATAATAAAAATAAGTATTTAATAAATAATATATATTAATTCAAACAAGATATTTAAAAAAATATAATATATTTATTTAAATAAATTCAATTGATTATCATATATATTATAAATTTTGAATTTGTTAAAATAAAGTTTAGATTTTTTTTACATTAGTTTATACTTTTAAAATAACCACTACATATAATATATAAATAATTAGTCATTGTAATTAATTAGCAATTTTTTAAAATTTACAAGTAATAATTAATTAACATTAGTGAATAATTTAAAATTAAAAAGAATTAATAATTAAATTAATTAATAAAAATAATATTAATTAATAAAAATAAAAATAATATTAATTAATAATTAAATTAATTAATAAAAATAATATTAATTCATAATTACAATTAAAATTAATTAATTAATAAAATTCAAAATAATATTAATTAATAATTAATTTATATTAATCAGGGGTATAATCGGAAGAAAATGACAATAAGCTCAATAAGTTACTTCCAACTAGCTTATTAATAAGTTAGCTTATGAGTCATAAGCTAGTTTACCAAACATGTATCCTGAAAATAAGCTAGGTTATTTTTGCCAAACAATGTCATTATATTTGTATTATAAGGGACTGGCATGACATGTTATTTATCAAACTATGCTAGAAATATGTCATTTTCGGAGTTGAGTTGTAACTTTATACTCAGTTTTTCTCTATTTATCTCCATTTTGACTTTGAGAGTCAAACGGTAAGTGCTATACATACAAGAGAAATGGGGGGGGGGGGGGGGGGGGGGGGCGGGGGCGTTTGGTTCGCAGAATGAAATTGGATGGAATGGAATATGTCAAAGGAATTTGACTTTGAAGGAATTGGAATGTTGGAATGTTTGACCAGCTGTTTGGTTGGCAGAATTGGAATCTGTCTGTTTGGTTCACAAAATATAGCTTTGGAATTGGAATGAAATTCCAGTAAATGACTAAAATACCTTTTTATTAAAGTTAATTTTTTAAATTAAAATTAGTTTAATAAAATAATTATTAATTACTTCATTTTTTTTAACACTAAAAATAAAACAGGAAATTGGATGGAATGGAATATGTCAAAGGAATTTGACTTTGAAGGAATTGGAATGTTGGAATGTTTGACCAGCTGTTTGGTTGGCAGAATTGGAATCTGTCTGTTTGGTTCACAAAATATAGCTTTGGAATTGGAATGAAATTCCAGTAAATGACTAAAATACCTTTTTATTAAAGTTAATTTTTTAAATTAAAATTAGTTTAATAAAATAATTATTAATTACTTCATTTTTTTTAACACTAAAAATAAAACAGCCAAAAACTACAGAAACTGCTAAAACAGCAAAAATCATAATTTTTTTACAACAAAAATTGCTAAAAAGGGCAGAAAAAAGCAAAAAACTACAGTAAGACAACATCTGTTAGGGCAAGACATATTTTAATTGTTGCAGGAGATGATGGAGAACCTAACTGCTAGGGGTGAGGAAAAACCGAACCGAAACTGAAAAAAACCGAGAAACCGAAAACTAAAAAACCCCCCGAAATATAGAACCGAAATCGAAAACCCGAAAATTGAAAAAAACCCCGAAAAAACTGAACCGAACCGAAATCGAAAAACCGAAAACTGAAAAAACCTCGAAAAAACCGAACCGAAAATCCAAGTGAAGAGGTGTCGGCTTCTTTTTTAGAGATTAAAGTTATAGTTATTTTTTATGATGAGGGTATTTTAGGTATTAAGAAAAAACAAATTCAATTCCCATGAATTCCCACCGGTAACCTAAGGAATCTCAAATTGCCTCATTTTGGAATTCTTTGGAATTTTCCAAATTCCAAACCTTGAAAACAATGAACCAAACAAAGGAATTGGAATCTGGTCAAAGGAATTCAGATTCCAATCCCACTAGATTTCATTCCATTCCGGCGAACCAAACGCCCCCTTAGAGTCAATACTATAAAAACATTAAATAATGATTATATTTATGGTAACTTTTCTTTCTCTCTCCAGAAACACTTGTTATCGAGTCTAAGCCTCAAGAACCTACAAAGCACGAGTACGATACGATACTATCTATTTTGTTAGGAGAGTGATTGATCCATTATTTTTAAACACTCTGACGAGTTCACGTACTAATGTTGCCAAGTATGATTGGGATGTTGCCACGGTAATTAATTTCTTACGGAAATATGGACTTATAGGTAATCGTTTCTATCTTCTATTCTAAGATATTAGTTTTTAGTTGTAAAATTGTGGCATATAATGTCTTTTTGTTTTCTTTAGATAAAACTAGCTGACAGTAAAAAATTATGAGATTGAAGCAAAGTAAACTACAGAGAAACTACAAAATCTATGCAATGCTCTAACCTTTTTTGGCATGTATGTTGAATGCAACCATGCTACTCTATCTGGTCACAGGTGTGTGACATGTTGACTTTAGTTTTGACTTTTTAGATGACATGAGATGGGAGTAGCCAAGTAACTTTGTAGTTTTTGGGGTTTTTTTTTTACCGTTTCAAAAGAAGTGTAAACAAGATTAAAAGAATAATATTTGGCAACCTTTTATTTTTTAAGATATTTTCATAATTTACAGAAAAAAATCACATAAATCAAGTTTAGCTTTGAACGTTTTTGTTTTGCAGTTGTCGCCATGAGCTAGAATTAATGGTTTACTAGATAGAAAATAAAAATGAATTAAATAAATTTAAAATAAATGAAAAGTTGATGTGTCATAATTTCATTGGTGGGACAAGAATGAGACAGTGATTTTTATCCCATTATATTCGCTTGGTTGTTCAAATTTAGATGATTTTGTTTGAGTTATAATAGGTTGGGATACAGATCAGTTTTTGATGGATATCAGCGAAGCCATATTGGTTATGCTCAATGTCATCAAAGACGTAAGTAAAATTGCATCTATGTAACATATCTTTACCATGAAATTGCAATATTTTAGTTGCAAATATGTTTAGATGTTTGTGAAATATCAAAAATACCCATCAACAAATACAAGATAGAAGAATCTTTTGGACCCTTAATCAATACTACCAACTTAGTTGTAATGATAAAAACAGGCAAATAGGTAATGTTAACATGATAACTTTACAAATTACAGTAAGATAAATGTTAACATTTCATGGGACGTTTCAAGAAGGAAAGCGTTTTTAATTTTCATGAGATACAAGAATTATTATTATCATTGCATGACTCGCTAATGATTTTTTTTTCTGCCGGTGATTACAAGGTGGACTTTCACCTTGGGGGCTTCAATTTTGATGCCAAATTGTGAGTTCCGGTTCTAATACATTGGGAAAAACTTGGCTAAGCTCTCTGCTAGAAGCTTACTGAATAAGTCACTTTCTATATCATTAAGTCACTACCAAATATTCATGTATAGCTGACTCAAAGAACCCCTTTTGGTACATATATGCATATGCGAACCGGAAGAACCCATAGGTAGGATGCATAGACCATATCTAGTAAAACACATCGCTACAATGCTTTTGTAAAGACAAGTACATACAAACGACACTATAAGAACCTACAACGGGTTCTAAATCCAATTATTTGCACCCATATATTCCGTTCTCAACTATAATGT